>JAKUBZ010000003.1:0-600000 GCA_030567055.1 Petasospora taoyuanica
CTTATCTTCATACTTCTAATAAACTATTCAGATTAACCTCGTCTTAGCTATCCTACGGCTACAACTACTCGGATACGACCTTACAAGCATCGCAAAACTGCTTTCACTGGACCTCAAAGCTACATATTATCGACTATGACGTACGTAATCTATCATATGCTACAATGCGGTTCTGATCGACCCTTTTCGATCTACGATTAAGACCCCTTATTACCCAAACAGGGCAGAATTGACATACATACATACCTCAGATGTGGTTTGAGAGATAAGCTCGAGTAAATCGCCACCCTCACAAAAATGGAGAAGCGTTTGTTATCTCCTAAGCTGCCTCGAGTGCTCCTTTAGCTGTCGGTATCGTGCTTTCTCATCCTCCACCAGACGCATCATCTTCGACATTGGTCTCTCCTCCTCCTCCGTATGTACTCCCTTTACTCGTTGTTGTAGTGCATCCACTAGTAACCTTAACTGGGCCTCGTTGTCTCTTTGTACTTGGATCCTTCTGTTCAATGCATCTTGTTCCGCCTCCATAGCGACCAGTAGCTCTTTGCTCTGTTGTATCTGGCTGTTCATCTTCACGCTCGCCAGGGAGACGCCAATAAGATCGCCTCTCTCCACTTGATACGGTACACGGTCATTCGCATAGAGTAATCCATTGAGTTCTTCTTTGAGGCCAATTGACATCCCATCCTCCTGCCGCATTCTTTCAACTCTCAATTGTTGGTCCACCAGAATATCCTTGGCTCTCTTTAGATGTGCCTTTCGCATTGATATTCCATGGTTCAACTTATCGGTGTATTCGTCCTCCATTGTGGTGCCTATGCAGTTATCGTTTGTGATCTTAAGCGCATCTTCATCACATTCTCTTAGCCATTTCTTTAGCAGTTGGAGTCTCTCTGTAGTCATCTCCACCTCATTCAGCTGTCTATGCTCCATTGATATTAGTAAAGCAAATTCGTCTTTGTTTGTTCATGCTACGAGTTGAGTTGTTTACATTTCACGCGTCTGCCTATTTTTTTTCCCCCATCTCTTTTCAGATTTGCCTCCTGGCTCCCTTCTTCATAAATAGCACTGGGTTAAACCTGTCATTCCACAACACGAACACATACAATAGCATGGCATTACCAGAAGGTTATACAATCAGACGCTTGCGAGCCTCCGACTACTCACGTGGTGTTTTGTCCACCCTTACAGCGCTCACCACAGTTGGTGACATCTCCGAGGAGAAGTTCACCAAAGTGGTGGAGAAGTGGGATATATGGACGTTAACGAATGGCAAGAAAGCATATAACCCATTGGTCATACTCGATGGCAATCAGGAGGTGGTTGCAACAGGGATGGTATTCATTGAAGACAAATTGATTCACGAGTGTGGTCTCGTTGGTCATATCGAAGACATTGCAGTTAGAGCTGATCAACAGGGAAAGTCTCTCGGGAAACTATTAATAACACATTTGACACAACTGGGTAAGGAGGCCGGTGCATATAAGATTATCCTAGACTGTGATTCAAAGAACGTTGGGTTCTACGAAAAGTGCGGCTACATGGAAGCCGGTATAGAGATGCAAATAAGATTCTAGTGTACATTTTTGGAGGATATGATATAAGATATAAGACAGAATACAACACATCACATATACGCTCTGACGATGAGATTAACTCAACTCTATATCTTTTTTCTTTTTCTTTTCATAGACTATCCAAGCACTCTATCGACAAAATCGAATTGCCCCTTACGACGGTAGACCCAATTTGTGTCTTTTTGTCCTTGCCTTCTTCAAATGCCTCTTCTAGCACGATATTCAGGAAGATCTGTAGTTGTCAGTAGTTGATCATAGCTAATCCAAAAAAACCCCAAATGATACTCACATCGTACCCTCTTAGGTTTCCTGATACTTTTCTGGACCCATTAAGGTGTACCAGTACTCTCTTGTCCATGTACTGTTTCCTGTTAGTATATGTAACCTCGTGGGATTTGTAGTGACAATGACGTACTTTTTTCAGCTCAGGTGTGGAGACCATCTCTCTTTTTGATGTGATTTGATAGGCTGCTTTGGCGTTTTCAAGCTATATATATCTCAGTACATTATAATCAATCATCTACAAAGCAGTACTGCTCTTCAAATTCTGTGCCATAGAGAAATCGGCAAATCTGCGGCCGCGAACTCGTTTGTTGGCGTGCCTAACTCGCATTTGGCTTTGCGGAGTAGGCATTTGGCCTTGTCAGGGGGGCAATTGGTGGATGATAAGGAGATGCGGAAGTTCCCACTTTGCTGAAGATCAACGCGTTTGACTCATGGCCATTGAGGCATCGGTTCGTGAGCTCCCCCGTGCATTCGGTACATTGGGGCCACTTTCTCTACGTATGATTGCACTTCCATCAAAAATTGGTAACCCACCAAATCCCGCGATCGAAAAACCAAGCTCGATCCCTTTGTTTACATATCGTAAGAGTTCCCAAATTTATGTGGTGATATAGAACTAACGGGTCAGTTTGGTTCATTCAAGTGTCTCCCTGGGTTTCCTCCGGCTACTGTCCCCACCCATATTCAGGAGTCTTGCGTATGCCGGCCTCCTCGATGGAGCTCTTCTCAGAGCTCAACGAAGACGCGCCTGCCCAACTTTCTTCACCAGTCCAAGAAACAGAGAAACTCCAAGAGATTAAACTCGAGAGGCAGAATAAGTTGCTGCTGGATACCCGAAATACGCTGCTTCACGAGATCGAAGCATTGGAGAGACAGTGGAATGAACTACAAAACATGGAACCAGCAGGTGATGAAGAATTGAGTGATGGTGAAGACGAACTAATATTTGATCTGTTGATTGAGAAGTCCAAAGAGCATCAGAAAGGTGGCTCCGTGGAAGAAGAGGAAGAAGAGGAAGAGGAAGAGGAAGATAACAGAGTGGAGTTTGATGACGCAAAATTTACAGCAACGCCTCTTAGGGACTGGCGCGCTAGGATTGAGTACTTGAAGAAGCTGTATCCCTACATGAGCATACACAACGCCAAGTCACGATTAGCTTTGGAAATGGATCGACAAAGGAAGACATTACTGCTGAAGACAATCTCATTTGAAATTGAGTATGACTCGGTGTTCCTGTTTGATGTTGCAGTGAGGCTGTACTCCAAGGAGAACACATACCACATTTGGAAGCTGAACATCACAAAGAAGTCGAATAACAAGTTCAATGCCATACTGAGGAACATTACAGAATACTATACAAACACGAAGAACATCAATGAGTTCTTATACAATCTTAACACTCTTTATGAGCTATCACTCACGCGACAGATGGTCTTGGATGATTTGAACAGAGAATATAACTCGCAAAATGACCAGCCAAACGAGCCGCGCACAACGATATACACCAATGTGTTTCATTACAGAGACATGTCGTTGACTTGGGACATTATCTTCAGAGACGGAGATCTATTCCCATTGATCAATATGAATCAAACTTATAACACGGTCTTCCCGGAATTGGTGGGGATGTATGGCCCAAAGAAGGCGATTGAGACAGTCATAGATGCTGTTTCCACCTCACATCAGACAGAAGATATGCAATAACGAGCAATCAATCAATTCACATTTTGACGTACAAACATTGGTAGTAGACTTACGATTCGCCATACATATTAAGCGATCGAGATGTCCGGATGTTTTCCCTCAAGCCCTTAACAGAAAACGATCTCCGTCTCCGCATATATGCCAGATACAATAAAAGCGCACACTCGCGAATGGGAGTCACGGGTGGGACGACAGACGAGCTTCTTGTAGAAATTTGCCAAATCGATTATTCCGGTAACTGTGTTTGCTAGCTGTATTTCTGAGCATTTGACTGATATAATTAGTAGCGCCAGAAGGATTTCACGGCTCGAGAGGACACAGAGATATGGCAGTTTATGACCCGATCCACGACGCCATGGTGGCTGAGACACAGCGCAACGCGTCCGTCCAACAAGAGGAGACAGCACATCAAGAAGAAGCATTGAAGTCTGATAGCGCACCGAGACTCAGCAATGAAACCACAGGAGATGACATGACACCGCAAAAGGCAGAGGACACAACCGGCACCTCCGGGCCCAAACACTTCCTCAACACTGCGACAAAGACACCACCTTCAAAGAGATCAAAGAAAACCAGGGGTGGCAACAACAGAGGCGTTATTGTTCTCAGTTCCGCTCGTTCCAGACACCTGAAAAAGGAAGATGGTCAACCGTTCTGGAGAAAAGATATTCAGTATGCTTTCTTGAAAGCACTGTTCGATAACGACATCAAGGCGTTCACCGATCCATTTGCAGACTCGCCAGACAAGGTGAATATGGACGACAGAGACCACGATCCACAGGGGAAGCTTAGTTTCGCAGAGCTTTACATCAAAAGCATCGCACATAGTTCAAAGTGCTCGAAAGTACTGAAGGAAAGACTGCTCAACGATATGAAGATGTCCATTCCAACGTGTATGATCTGTCTGCTGGTGAATGTGGGCAGAATGAACACCACCATCAATTTCGTCCCTGATATGAAGTCGCAGCTGAGAACATATCATCCAATCCCATCATTGCAAGTGAACTATGACTCTTCAACAACGGGGAATGACAAGTCTAATGATAAGCAGTTACAGGACACACCGAGACTTAAGTCTATCTTGAAGGCGTGTTGCGATGACACACACGAGCCGCAGGACTTGGAAAAGTTGGAAACGCTGGACAAACTGCCAATTACAACAGTGGTGAATATGATCTTTGTGCTTTGTAACTCTGAGGACGCCGTCATAAAGAAGTTCTTCACAGACTCCCAGTACTACTTTTTTGACATCTTTACCAACTCGTCATATGAGCCAACTTCCAGAGCCGTGTTGTTCCTCTGGTTGTTATACAACTACTTGGAGACTCACTTGACAGATAAGGAGATACAGCAAAATCCATTTGGGTCGACAAAGCCAACGCTCAAGCCAGCGTTGATGGATTTTGATATCGACACGCCGTTGGAGAAAGAGTTCGGTGAGAGACTACATGATTTAAGAACGCGTTATTTGGACGCTGAGGGTTCTGAAAAGCCAATATCAGTACGTACAGATGGGACAATGACATGGAAGCTGAACGAATCCAAGGAGAATGGCACACCGGACACAAGCTCACGCCATAGAAACAGTGATAAGGACAAAGGTGAGTCTTCGCCCTCTGTGACAAAGTCGAAGAGAGAAGAGAGAACGCCAAGGGCCAAGGCAGAGCCAAAGTCTTCTTCTTCAGCTTCAAGGCCAACAAATTCCGCAGCAGTTGTGCACCCACCACCGGTATTAAGACAGGACATTGACGTTCACAACGTACGCAGAGTGCTTCGGGGCCTGAAGCATTTAAGTGAGAAGCGCAGAGCCAAGCTCGGTGTCATAAAGCACCAGAACCAATTGATTCAAAAGGGATCTTTGGAAGATGATGAGAGCTCAGCCAGAATGAGACTGAAGAACTACAAGGGAGATTTTGCCGAGTATCACACAAAGTTCCACAAGATCTTCCGTAAGCTTAAGTGGGATTTTTACGAGGAGTCCGCAAAGGAGGAAACTCCCGAAGTGAAAGCCACAGTGGATTTTGCGTACACACAGCAGGAAGACGAACCATTGCGTCTGAAATCGTTTGACTTCAGAAATTAATAGAACGACGATGACCATTTTGATCACGCGTAGCATCCTTTAGTATATGGGGAAGCGCCAAATTCGCGGAATTGCGTTTCCATCAACTTGAACAAGCAACGCCTTAAGTTAAGCACTTTGGAGTATAGCATTACAGTCGACGCAAAAACGATTTAAGCAACGCCAAAATGGCAGCAGAAGATAATAAACCAGAGGATGAGAGTGTGATGGATGTGGATATCCAGGATGATGATATTTTTGACGACGGTACAAATACGGGTGCAGATGAAACTAATAACGAGAACAACAACAGCAACAACAGCCCAGAGGTGTCAAAGATCAGCATGCCGGAAATCCCAGAGTTTACGAAGAAGGACAAGACACTAAACGAGATTCTCGAGATGATGGAGGACTACTATCCAATTGTGAGCTCATTTTCTTTAACTCCGCTAGTAATCCCCGAACTAACACAACCCAGATCCCAGACGCAGTGACGGACTACTACCTAACAAAGAACGGCCTCTCATGCGACGACATCAGAATCAAGCGCATCTTGGCGTTAGCTACACAGAAATTCATATCTGATATCGCCACTGATGCTTACGAATACTCAAGAATCAGGTCATCGTCAACGGTGTATAATAGTGCGAACCCACAGGCAAGAGCTAAGGCATTGGTGGCTGGAACTGCAGGTGGTGCTCAACCGACATCGAACGCCGGTAACAGTACAAAGAAGGTTGTCCTCACTATGGATGACCTGAGCAGTGCCCTCTCAGAATATGGCGTCAACGTCACAAGGCCTGACTTTTACCGTTGATCCTGGTCTATATCTCCTTTTTAATGAATTTTCTATTGACCTGAGCACTACAATTCCATAGACCCATAAATATAGATCATACCTAGATTAATACCGGACCGTTGTGCTCTAATCGCAAAACCACAGTCCTAGCCATGCAACTTTTATAAACATATCGAACTCAACAAAGCAAACACACCAGAGGTCTTCACTTCTCCTTCTTGGATTTCAAAGTCTCACCTGCTGTGTTCTCATTCACAGATCTCTCAATAAACCGGAGGAATCTCTCGCCGTACTCCTTGGGTGGAACGGCACTCACAGTGGCTCTGTCATGGCAAAGACTTCTCCAGAAAGTCTCCATTCGTTTGATGAAAGAATAGTTCGTCAAACAATCAATGATGCCCAAGTAATAGACATATTGCAATGGCTCGTCATGTTTACCAGTGGACCCAATTCCACCTTCCTCAGCATAGAACACATTACTCTTGTGATAGTCAATTGTTGGTAAATCATTCATATGACTCAACAGCTTAGGATTGGTGTTCTTCAAGTCGTGAAGATTAGAAGATATTGGTGAAAACACTGACAACTTCTTTCTTCTCAATGCGTCACCATCAGCATCCTTAGATAAATCGTGGAACCCAATCAAGAACGAGTAGTCCATGATGTTCAATCTTTCCAATAAGCGCACATCCTTCTTTAACTGTTCCATGAACACGGTCTCCTTCAAAGGGCCAAACTGAACGGTCTGCTTCTCATGGAGCCAGTTTAAATCCTTCAAAACGACATGAGACCCTCTGTTAGGGTCGGATATACGACCGAAAGTGGAACCTTTCAAGTCATAGGTCTTGTGCATGTCTCTGTGTGGTGGGAACAAGTTGTTCATCACAATGAAATAGATCTTACGTCTCTTGCCGTAGTAAATTGGCATCTTCACCCTATGCAAGCCATAGAACTGTGAGATCATTGTGTTCGGATTCTCCTTCACGTGTGTATGATAATCCTTCAAGATCTTTCTCAGCTTGCGGTGCTCAGAAGGGTGTATGGTCTTAATGATGAAACGGTAATCTCTGGAGAAGTAGAAGAACGATCCACTCTTACCAGGGGAGTTCAACTCCGACAAGATGTACTTCGAGGTCAAGGAGACAAGATAGTCCGCTGGGTCCAAACCAAAGTACATTCTCAACTCTCTGAACACTGCAGGGGAGTAATCCTTGAATTTGAAGTCGTACTTTGAAGAGGGGGTCAGCTCGTTACCGGACACGTCAAACACCAATTTCTTTGTCAACCTGAAGTCCTCGTCTGTCAAGGGCTTCATAATACCCGAGCATCTGGAGACTGCAACTCTGATACCAGTCAACATGTTGTAAGCCACCACGTAGTTCACGTGGCCCTCGCTGACTTTGTTGCCAACCAAGACTCTATCATCATCATACAGGTTTCTCTGTTTCTTCTTCTTCTGTTCACGCTGTGTTAATACCGAGTTTCTCATTCTCTCAATTTCCAATGTAGCCTGGTCAACACCTTGTGAGTCTGTCGGTAGGCTAGAGTTTCTGTTCACACTTGCGATTGTGTTCTGTGTTGAAGTTCTCCGCCGTATAGGGTCTGGCATCGTAGCCAACGAGTTGCTTCTTCCAATGGTCGATCTTCTCTTTGGCCGCTGGAAGTTGCTGAGCAGCACCTTGTCACTCTCTGAGCGTTGGATGTAGTTGTCCTTGAAATGGGAAGTCGTCAAGCCCTGGCCTAAGTTTGCTGTCTCTGAAGAAGACTGTGTCTGTGTTGTAATCTGTGGAATTGAAGTGCTCTCAGCCGGTAAAGCTGGCTGTAACTCGTTCCTCATTTCATCTGTTGTGTCGTAGAATTGCTCGCCTTCGTCGTCCGCCTTCGGCTCTGTCTCCAACGTGGTAGAACGTCTGTTGGATGAGGAACTCAGGGGTCCGCTGATCTCCGGCCCTATCACAACGTCGTTCTGGATCGTATTGCTGTTATCACTGTTGCTGTGCGTTGTAGTGGTATTTGTGGACTCGACAGAGCTTGGATTTGTGAAGATAACAGACTCATCTGTGCCTGTGACGACCCTGGACAGCGGTGAAGCCGGTGTGTGTGGACGCTCAGCTGGTCCAGTCGGTGGCGGATGCACGTCTGTTGTGTCCGCTAGTTCCTGTGATATTCGCTCTTGCATCTTCTTGGGCTGCTGTGTCAGACTACCACCTGATACTTCTGTGAGCTTGGGCGTTGCCGCTATCGTCCGCGTTGTTGTTGTCATTGTGTTATATGGCAAAACGTGAAATGTGAAATGGTAGAATATTGACAATAAAACAGCGGTCAGTATACTCCGTAGAAGAGTGGCCCACTTATTACTCTTCAGGCGTGTAGTAGCAACTGCGGTGTTATACAGGAACGGGGATGCGGCGGCTCAGTTGGAAAACAGATAGGAAGGGCAAAAGAGAAGGACAGGGCGTTCTCCAGCAGGCGGCAAGGTAAACGATTTGCGCAGCGAGATGAGCTGTGGGTAGCCAAAGAGCGAAGCCGCCGTGGGGTTCAAGTTCAGTGGCGGACTGGTATTCCCCTTGTTAGTCCGATATGGGTTAAGCGTGTGGAGATATCGATGTGTGTACAATCGAAAATTTTTGTTTACGTTTGTGACAGCGCGGGCACCTAAATATGGACCAGTGATTAGTATTGCTATGCCTTTTTTTTTATTTCCAACTTCAATAGAGGAATAAAGGATAGACGATGGCCCACAAGTTCTACATGTCCTAATTGTGGCCTGGAATGGTTTTTTTTTTTCATTTGTGACGCTGAGGAATCTAACTGCCTCTGTATGTAGTGTAGCTGTGGTTGGCCAGCAACAATGGGATGTGGTAGTGCTTGTCCGGCGGGTTGGCCACGGTAAAAAGAATCTCCACAAAGGGGAAGAACGTTCTGGCATCGCTCGTCAGTCCCATAGCCTTATCCTCCTCTGAGATTCTCTTGAAGTACTTCCCCGTCTGGAACCTAATCTTGTAGATGCCGGGCTTGAGGCCTTCCCACTCCTGCTGCTTGATACCGAGAGCACTGAGGTCTTTCTTAGGGTGGAACGTCCATTCAGGCACACGTCCGTCTGAATTTGTCTTTGCAATGCCAAATGGTTCATCTTCTTCTACCACAAGCTCATCGTCTCCTTCTGGAAGTTCTGCAACTTTGTAGATAGCAACTACGACATCGGCTGCTGGTCTGCCCCTGGTGGTATCAAGGATGTGGCACGTGATAGGAGGCATCTCTCAGCTTGCTTCTTTATACGTACACTGGAAAATTTAACAAGTAAGAGCCCGCAAACCCGTAATTCTGAGGAGGGACTCCCACATATTTATACTTCCCCCAGCCTTATCACCACATCCGACAGCCTTCGTACTTGGCCGAGAGTGTTGCCCGGTACCGGGAACTCTCGCCTGGGCGGGGCAACACATCATCGTGTGATTTGACTCTAAGCTTGAAATGTAAACAGAACTACACCATTCTCAAGGGGTTAGAAGATCAACAAAGTGATGCCCAAGAAGGCACATATAAGACATGGCTCCACTCTGAGAGACTTTGCCCCTGGAGTGGACAATGTGCACCTGCGCGAGGGCGGTGTTGAGTACTACGCTCCTGGCACATTCCATACATCACCATTCTATCACCATATAACACCAGTGTACGTATGTGACTTGGTACGATCAAAAAAACTGTACGATGTATATGGATACCTGGCCATGGGTGCCATTTCAGAGAACGTGGTTCTCCTAAAGAACCACCCTGTGAGGAAAGTGCGAATCATTGGCAAGATAACAGAGTACTTTATCAAAGAGGCTTCGAGAGATCAAGTGTTTTATCTTTTGACAATTGACGATTCTTCTGGTGAAGAGATCATTTGTAAGGTGAGTCAGTCGAAGTTGCTAGGATCTGGGCTGACACATTGCCATTGTGAAGGCCAGCTAGTCGAGATTACTGGCTATGTCCAGTCATACAAGAACAAGCTCGAGATACAGGTGGATTTCATCGAGTTGATGGAGATGGGGCCTAAGTCACTAAGAGGAGAGCTACAATTTTGGGAGGATACTATAAGAGTACGCAAGGTCTTACAGTCCCCCTGGTTCCAATCACCTCTGGTTTCTGACCAAAGTGGGACGAAAGTGCGTATGAGCCCATCACTGTTGAAGAGGAAACTGATGGCACGAAACATTCAACTCGCAGATGACCCAGATGAAGAAGATGTTCCTATTGTCTTGGACTCAAGCATCTACATACGAGAAAAGATGATCCAGAAGAGTGAACGTGAGGCCAAAGTGGAGATCATTGATACGGATTCCGAGCCGGAGTTGGAAGAGATTACCAAAGAGGTATTTGAGAAGAGTACACTGCTAAGTACATCGATGTACGGATCGCCACCCGAGTCACTCGATAGCACATGGGTTCGTATCACTCAGAAGTCACACCCTTACAGGGTTGTACAAACATACTCTCTGGATGAGCTTTGTGTACGCTTAATTCACTTGATGGTCAGCCACAAGGAGTCAAAGCTGGAGGAAAAGCAGATCTTAGAATCTGACAAGATTTTGGAGTTTTTGGATAAGATTGTTGCACAGGCTGGAGGGGACCGCCGAGTTCACTTCAACCAGTGTCGTCAATTGCTTTGCCGCACAGGACTTCTGCGCTACTCCAAGAGCGGTAAATTCACCACAAGGACGTTGAAGATCTTCTATAAACAAATCTATAGGACTCTAGATAAAGTCAGAGAGATGGGGACGTTGGGCAACCCAGTTACCCTTCTTACAAAGCACTACACGGAAGCATTCAACCACGAGAACAGAACGGATGTCGAGATTGACAAGAAGATTTTAGATCGGTTGGTGTACACCATTTTGAAACCGGATGGCGATGATAAGTGGAGGTATAACAATGACTTCGGGCAGTGGACTTACGAAAATGTGAGGACAAGATCACTCAAAACCAGAAAGGTATAACGAATCACTAACGAATGTTATGAATAATGAAGCATATGTACTAGTAACAAGACTAAACAGCGGGTGAACCCATCTCCCCATCTTTACCTGTGGCCAGGTCCATCTCGTATTCCTCCTTGGTCTTCACATCAACTTCCTTAGGAACCATAGTACCACTGAAGAATATAGTAATTACAAGTGTCAAGCAAGCGACACCTGTACACGTGTAGAAGACGTTGGTGATTCCATCCATCACACACTCATAAATAGCATCGGCTGTGTCAGGCGGCAAAGATCTGAGCATCGAGGGACTTCCATAAAGCTTGAAAAGATCATTTGGTGTGAATCCAGAGAACATCATTGGGTTCTTGTTGTACTTGACAGTAAGCTTCTGTTTAAGGGTTGAATTGAAGATAGCCTGCGCCAGGTTGGCTCCAATGGCACCACCGAGTGCACGACTGAAACCGAACAGCGTGGTGGCCATAATGGTACTACCAGCGACCTTAGGAGCATTGACCTGTGCTGACATGATACCACATTGCATCATTGCACCCATTGATATACCCGGAAGTATCATTAGTCCGATCTTCTTGGACGATGGGGAGTCTCTCTTAAGTAGACATAGGGTTCCGAAACCGACAGCACCCACGAGGCCTCCAAAGAAGATGGCGTATGGTTTGATGTATCTCGTTGTCTTGATGAGAACTCCTGCGGAGATACTGGACAAAATCACGGAGATGATGAATGGTAAAAGGTTGATTCCTGTAGCGATTGGACCTGTATGGTGAAGAACCTGAAAGTACACTGCGATATAGACCAAAGACCCTAGGAAACAGAAGAAAGTGGTAAACAGTGAGGACACAGGGACGTCGACTTTCCACTCTCTCACTACCTCCCATGGAATGATCTGGTCCTTGGAGTACTTGAAGTTCCAAACAGTGAACAATATCAAAAGAATACCACTTAGAATGAACATTGAAATGACAGCACCTGAGCGCCATGGGAACTCCACACCACCAAAAGTCATGGCCAGTAATAACAGCACAATACCGCTTGTGAGAAGGAATGTCCCAACAAAATCAATGTGACTGAACTTCTCTCTCCATGTGAAACGAGGAGATGGTGGGTTGAAGAATACCAGCAGGGCAAAAAATGCCATACCTCCCAGCGGTAAGTTGATGAAGAAGCACCATCTCCAGGAAACGTTCTCAGTAAAAGCACCACCGATAAGTGGACCTACTATGGAGGCAATCGAGAAAGCCATACCGAAGAAGGCAAATGACATGCTTCTCTTGTGAATAGGAACCATTTCCGTTGCAACAATGAACACCAGTGTCTGAATGCCGCCTCCACCTATACCAGCAAGCACTCTTCCTCCGATAAGCACATCCATGTCCTGTGCCAAAGCACACATCAGGGAGCCAGCTTCGAAAAGCACCAAAGCTGCCAGGAGGGAAGGCTTACGGCCAAAAAAGATAGATAACTTACCCCATGTTTGGGAAAAGACAGCGAGCGTAAGCATAAACCCTGAAGTGAGCCAGCCAATGTTCTCGTATGCATTGAACTTGCTCCCGACTGTCTCCAAAATGGTGAAGATGATCGTCTGGTCCAGTCCAGTAAGGAACAGGCACACAAAGCATGAAAAGAAACTCAAATATAGACCTACACCGGTCATGTATTGTTCATGGACATGTGTACCATCACCAGCGTCCGCCTCGTAGAACTTTTTCTCTTCTGCTGGGTCGGATGGAGAGGACACAATATCGGGTGCGGTAGGATTGGGCTCTGAGGAATTCATACTAAACGGTTCCTGTGTAAAAGATCCTTAATTGGGTGATTAGTAAGGGTGATTTATACGTGTCACGGTGGCGAGTTTAGGGCCTTATATATGTTGAGCCCTGTATGGTGAAAGTAAGTTTATGGTTCACTGCATAATGATTCGGAGCTCGGACAGGGTGTGCCAAAATACCGAGAGATCTGTATACTGAGGACTTGGGGCTCCACTGACAATATGTTCAAACATCAATTGGTTTCCAGCAGTTTTACGATCATAGTAATAATGTCTGTTCCGTTTTTAACTCATTATTAACCCCCAATTGATCTTAAATCAGGGAGTCGCTTATCCGTCATTTTGAAGCTTCGTATGCAAGCACCTGCATTAACCCCGTTCCGCCCCCGCCCTTTCACCCCTCACTCTACCGTTTTGAACTTAGCCGAAGTTACACCGGGATATAAGCTTTGACACATCACAGCCTTCTGCTCTCCTTCTCTCTTTCTCTACAACTCGTAAATGTCGAAAATGTGGCCTATGAATTAAAAGATCAAGCTAAAAGAGCTGCAGCCATTTGAAGTACTTGAACCACTTTGGCTCCACGAGGATACACTCGGCCTGTGCGATCCTCACTGGCGTCCCGTCTAGTGTCTCGATGTACCCATCAATCACCACCTTGCGACCCTTGTGCTGCTTTACCTTTGCCTTCAGAACCACAGTGGAGTCTGGCTGTGCGTGCTCAAGGAAATTCACGGATAGCTTAGCAGTCACACCCCTTCCACTAGGAAGCAATGGGAATCCACAGAACGTGAGAGATTCATCAATGATTGTAGAAATGACACCGTTGTGTATAACGCCATCATATGAGGTGAGATTTCTTCCTAAATGGTAGTAAGCCTGGAGCTCGTGGTCACTCCTGTTGGTGAAGACAATAGGATCAATCTCCAAGTGATTTGGCCCAAACAAGAGACCCTGGCTAACCATGTGCGGTTGATGAGCCTTCGGGATCCGTGAGGATTGTGTATCCATCGCAAAGTCGGGATTCTGGACGATGGCCTTGTAACTGGGCTGTTTCTGGATCTTCTCCAACACGTCCAGCCGTTGCTCTTCCAATGGCTTCTTGTCTGTAGCAGGGTCGGGGTCCTGTGGCCAAGCTCTGGCAAAGACGACAAACCCCACAGCGAAGGAGCTACCGGTAATCAAGCTGCGTCCTATGATTGAGCTCATTTTTTTGTTCTTCTTGAGGACACTTGGACTGCTCAGCTTTATAGATCAGTGTATCTAATTGATAGAAAGTGCTATACTTAATGCCTTTCGCGCACCCCACTATCGTACATCTGCGGTGCATCAGGAAATTTTCGTGCTTGCAAGGTGGCCAAACCGAGATTGCTGGCAGCGTACAATTACACAACATAGGTAGGCTGGAAACCGCAAGTAAAAGCCAGGGCCCAGCAACCCAGGTAAGCGTAATAATATACAGGTAAACTATTTGACAGACGAATTGGCACAGCAGTTGACGCTAACTACACAACTGCAGACTCATTAAGCTACCAAAAATGCTTGAGTCCCTCGTTGCCGGTATTCTCAACCGGTTTTTGGTACGTGCCCCCTCCCCTTCTGCAGCGACATCAAGGAGATGAGCTCTCCGAATGAATGCGCCCTTGTTATAATTTACATGGGCGGCAACCTCTGAAACCTGACAAACTAACAATCCGATAGGGAAGCTACGTTGAGAACTTTGATCCGAAGCAATTGAACATCGGAATCTGGAGTGGTGATGTTACGTTACGAGACTTACGGCTTAAGAAGGAGTCTCTTGACAAGCTCGAGTTGCCGATCGATGTCAAGTTTGGCCACTTGGGTGAGCTCACGTTACAGATCCCTTGGTCCAATTTGAAAGGTAAACCAGTGAAAGTTGCAATTGAGGATGTCTACCTCCTCGCCACGCCGATCATCCAAGAGACTTATGACTACGAGACACAGCTCAAGAGAGAGTTAGCACTCAAGCTCCAGAGACTCATGGACCTTGAGCTCCGCACGAGAGCTAATCCTACGAATGCTCTTTCAGAGGAGGACTCTGCCAAGAACGAGTCGTTCACAGAGTCTCTCGTCACCAAGATCGTTGACAATCTCCAGGTCACTATCAAGAACATCCACATCCGTTATGAGGACATTGACAGTACATTCACAGATAGCCCTTATGCAATTGGTGTTATGTTGAACGAGTTGTCTGCTGTGTCTACTGATGAGAGGTGGTCTCCCTCTTTCATCTCGGTTACAAGCCATTTGACGCATAAGCTCTTGACTTTAAAATCTCTCTGTGCTTACTGGAATACCGAGTCTGGGTCAATCTACACTGACGACCACGATCGGCTTCTTGAGCTGTTCAAGGACTCCATCATATACGAAGAAAACATTAATCAGTTCGAGGATACGCAGTTCATCTTGAGACCTGTGAGTGGAACTGGTCACTTGACTGTAAACAAGCTAGGTGCCACTGAGAGTCAGCCACATATCAAGACTGAGGTGTTTTTTGAGGAGTTCAGTCTCGATTTGGACTCTCATCAGTACAGAGACGCTTTGTTATCTGCCTCGAGATTCCACTGGTACAGCAGGACACACAAATTTAAGAGATTCAAACCAGATGTTCCTCTAGAAGGTCATGCCAAAGAGTGGTTCCATTATGCTGGACAGGCGGTTCTCAGTGAAATCCACGAGAGGAACTACCGCTGGAGTTGGGACTTCCTCAAGCAGAGACGTGATGACCGGAAAGCCTACATCAGACTGTGGAAGAAGAAGTTAGTTCTGCCGGACATCTCACAGGGGCTTCCTAGTGCAGGCGACAACACTGAACTGAAAGCCCTTGAAGAGAAACTTCCATATGAGGATATCAAGTTTTTCAGATCTCTTGCTAGAAGTGAACTCCGTAAGGAGAAGCAGGAGCTCCCGCCACACGCAGATGTCAAGCCCGGTCAACAGAATGGGGGCTGGTTCTCCGGTTGGTGGAACAAATCCGCAGAGGAGAACTCTGATGAGAAATTGGTAATGACTGATGAACAGCGCATGGAGTTCTATGATGCCATTGAGTTCGATGAGGCTAAGGCTATTTCAGAAGCTGTCAACGTTCCTCGTGAGCGTGTGAAGTATGAATTGAATGCTCAGTTGAAGAAAGGCGGTTTCTCCCTTAAGCAAAAGGGAACTGGCAACGATCTCGCTAAGGTTATTTGGGAGGGTTGCTCAAGTCAACATTATCAGAGAACTGATTCGTTCCTGTCAAACTTCACGTTACAAGAGTTCAAGGTTGAGGATGGTACTGAATCTACTCTGTACAAGAACATTGTGAGTGTTAAGCCATTGACCTCTGACCTCGAGCTAGATTACACTTCTACAGAGCCTTTCTTCAAGGTTTCTCTTGAGAACAATCCATTGGACGGCTCTGCCGATGCCAATCTCACGGCTAAGTTGAGAAGTATGACCATTTTTTACCATGTTGACTTCGTTAATGAGGTCATGAAATTCTTCACTCCTCCAAAAGCTCACCTCGAGACTATCAATGCCATCATGAACGCTGCAGAGGCTACTGTCCAAGGTATTACAGCTCAGACTCGGATGGGTCTCGAGGCCATCTGGGAAGACCACAAGATGATCAACACACAGCTAGACCTTCAGGCACCATTGATCATTCTTCCTCTCGATCCTAACTCTTGGACATCTCCTTGTGCTGTCATAGATGCTGGTCATATCAGCATCATCAGTGATCTGACGGATCGTGAGAGAACAAAGACTATCAAGAATCTCACCCCAGAGGAGTATGACAAGATCGATGTGGAGGAATTGAGAGCACTCATGTACGATAAGTTCAATCTGCATTTACAAGACACACAGGTCCTCATCGGTCCAACTATCAGGTCTACCATTGACCAACTCCACTCTGGCTCAAACAGTACCTCGCTCGTTCTTGAGAAGTTGGATATGAAACTTCTCATGGAAATTTCAATGATGCCAAGTTCTGCAAACCTTGCTAAGATCAGAGCGAAAGCTAAATTGCCGAGATTTGTGGCCAAGATGAATGACTACCAGTACAAAATAATGATGCAGTTGATTGACAGGTGTATCCCAGACTTTTCTTCAACAGAGGATGAAATCGATGAGAAGTTTGCTGTTCCATTTGATGTGGGCCTGGGAGATGATGATGATGGCATATCCATTCATGAATTGAGTCATTCATCCGAGTCGCTGGAGTCCACCAACAGGTCAGTGAACAATCTTGCTGAGCAGCACATCTTAGAGCTTAATTTCAGCGTTGATATGGTTCAGTTGTCGCTCTCCAAGTGTACTGATGGTAAAACGATGGCAGCAAATCCTGTGGTTGATGTCATTGCAGAGAGCTTGTCACTTGAATTTTTCAAGACAGAGGCTGATATCCATGTTGATTTGACTCTTTCAACCTTCAATATCGAGGACTGGGTTGAAAGTTCTGGCCCTGAGGAGTTTAAAAAGTTGATATCTTCCAATAATTTCTTGGACTCGGAAAGTATAGAGACAGGGAAGGATATTTTCAGGTTAAATTACGACAGGAGAAGAAGAATGGTTGTTCATGACTCAAACGAAATTGAGCTCTTCGATCAAGACATTGACCTTAAGCTTTCAGCTTTGAAGGGTATTTTGACCCTCAAAAGTTTCATGACCATCTTAAACTTCATCCTGACCACGTTCACCGATCCGAACCCGCCTGATATTCCATCTGATGTTTTGAGACACAATGACGCTTCTGATATTGAAAGTTCGCCTCAGCAGCTCCGTTGTAATGTCTCCCTTGATGGTATTACCTTGATTTTAAATGATGATGGAATCAAGTTGGCAACATTTCAGCTTTCAACTGCCATTTTTGACATTTTCGTCTTGCCAGAGAAGATGAAGGTCTACAGTAAGCTTGGTGCCCTTACTCTTCATGATGAGGTTAACGAAGGTACCGCAAGAGACTCAGTTCTTCGGAAGCTCTTGAGTTTTGAGGGTGATGAGCTGGCTGAGTTCACTTATGAGACATATGATCCTGTCTCGAACTCTGATCTTGACTACACTTCCAGTTTCAAGTTCAAAGCGGGTTCTATGAGATTGAACTTCGTGGATGAACCATTGAACAAGGTCATGGGATTTTTCAACAAGTTCCAACAGATGAAGTCTTACTTTGATGCTGCTCGCGACTCTGCCTTCAACCAGGTTAATCTTCAAAACCAGAACATGAAGTTCGATATCACCATCAAGACCCCTATCATCATGTTCCCACGGATTGTTGATTTTGCCTTGGATATGTATGATGATGTGACTGTTTACTTGGGCGAGTTCCATGCGTGCAACAGCTTCGTCAAGCAGACCGTTGGCTATCTGAACAGAATGGACTTGGGGCTCCGCTCCACAAAGCTGACATCCAACTTCCACAATGGAGCTACGTGTGAGTCTCTCAAGATCATTGAAGATGTGGACGTCTTATTTAGCATTGATATTCTGAAGCCCAATGGTGACAATCCCACCATCAGCGCTAAGGGTCGCATGTCCAAAGTCTTCGGTGATTTGACGCCAAGGCAACTTGCGTTCATGAACGCGTTGTCTCAGACTGTTCCAAGCGTATTCGAGTTTGATAATACAAAGTCATTGTCCGAGATCGAAGAAGCTGCTGTGAACGCTAACAAGGTGATTACACCAAATGCTGTGTACCGTGCTGAAAAAAGTTCCGTCGTTGCGGGGTCACAGCCAGTTGTTGTTGGTGACCCAGAAGCCACCAAGGTGAATCTCGTTTTTGAGATACCTGAGGTCTCTTTGAGCCTTCACAACACTCCTGAGTTAGGGAACTCTCTATCAGGGACTGGGATCTCCAAGTTCTCCTTCAGTGATATTGGTGTGGCCTTCCACCAAAGACAGGACACGCACTTCAAGGGGGATTTCCACATTGGCTCGCTTACTGCTGAGGATATTCGTCAAGCCAAAGACAACAAGTTCACCGAAATTATCCCAAAACATCCCAGTACTGACTACCAATTTTCTGCCAGTGTGTCTACAGATGGTCCTGCTGACCACAAGAACACCGTCGTTATGTTGAACGTTAACAGTCCTAGTGTAATCTTTGCCATGGATTACATCTTCGCCTTGAAAAGTTTCTTCGAGGAGGGTCTCGCTTTACCATCAGAACTCCAGGTTTCTTTGAAGACCACCGGTTATGAGGAGGATCACATTGATGATAAGATCATGACAACTACTGAAGATCCTGAAAGAACTGAGGATGATGGCGTTTCTAGACTTGGCTTCTCGGTAAACATTGTCAACACTTCCCTGATTCTCTTGGCCAATCCAGCATCATCTAGCACAGAAGCCATTGTCTTCAAGATTGAGCAGCTTCTGGCTTCGAAGCAGAATATCATGACTGCCAGTGCTAACAATGTTGGTATGTTCTTGTGTAAGATGGACAACTTTAACGAGAATCGTATCAGAATTATTGATGATTTCTCATCATCTGTCACCATCGATGGCAGGGGAAGCAGCACTGACAGCTATTTGACTGCTATTCAGATTGCTGTAGAGCCCCTTTTGTTAAGAGTCTCGCTGGCTGACATCAAGTTGGCCATTTTTATTTTTAACAAGGCCGTTGAGTTATCGCAAAAGCATGGCAACGAGCTGAGCGGGGATTCTCAAGAGGATGACACATACACTACGTTCACGAAAGAGTTCAAGAGAAAACTCAGTCGCTACGCTCCAAGTGTTGTCACTTCCCTTTCAGGTAACAAGTCGAGGCGTGGTTCTCTTGTACAAGGCGAAGTTGTCATCAAGGCGGAGGAGATGAATGCAGATATTGAAGGGCTTCGTGTCGTTTTGATTGGTAACGTGAATGAGCTTCCAGTTTTGGACATGTCTGTCAAGCCATTCCAACTCACTGCCAAGAACTGGTCCACTGACTTGGAGGTCGATAGTACCATTGAATCTTTTGTCAACATTTTCAACTACGCGAAGTCTTCCTGGGAGCCTTTGGTTGAGCCATGGCCGTTCACACTTCATGTTTCCAAGGGGACGACTCCCAAGCCAATGTTGGCAGTTGACTTGATTGCCAGAAGAATTGCGGAAATCACGCTATCGTCACGTGCTATTGCATTGTTGTCACAAGTCTTCCTGACCATCTCTGGTGAAGGCGAGATTCAATCAAGAGGGAGCTTGAAGCCATACAAGATCTTGAACCAGACAGGTCTAGATCTCAACGTTTGGGTTTCCTCTGTCGATGGTGAGCGTCCGAACTTAGCTCTGATCAAGGACGGCGAGTGCATCCCCTGGGAGTTCGAAGACTGGAGGAAGGTTCGTGAGAACTTGGATACAGACAACAACAAAGGTGTACTCGGAATTGAATTCTTGGGCTCTAAATACACAGATCTGTTAAGCGTCCCTGTCACTTCTGAGGGTGAAGAGCTCTATGTTCTCGAGCCGGCTGTTAATGGGTACCACAACAGATTGAGTGCTGATGTGAGCTTGGGAGAGGATAATGTGAAGACCATTTCTTTGAGATCTACTGTCGTTGTGGAGAACGCCACCCAGGTCAATATTATCATCAAGGGTCAAAGAGAGTACATTATCAAGCCCGGTGCTTCCAGGGCCCTTGCCATTGATGAGGTGTATGATACCAGCTTCTGCATCAAGCCGGACATCAAGGTGCCATTTGAATGGTCTGAGACATCAGTCTTCTGGAGACGTCTCACGAAGTCTTCTTCTTCCATCCGGTGCCCATCCACTGATCCTGAAGATAGCACAAGTTTCTTCTTCCAAGCTGATGCTCACTTCGACAAGTCTGAGGCGCTCGCCAAGGTCTATCCTCACATGAAGGTTGTTCTTTCTGCACCTTTGGAGATTGAAAACTTGCTCCCATACGACCTTTCATACAGGCTCTATGACAGAAGCTCTAAGCGTGACTGGAGGAACTTCCTCAAGAAGGGGAACACCAGTCCGGTCCACGTGGTGAAGCTCGAGCATTTCCTCTTGTTGAGTGTTCAGCCCGTAGACTCTGGCTTTGGTAAGAGTGATTTCGCCATCATCAATGCCCCAGACAGTAGTGAGTTCAAGAAGGAGAAGCGTCTTTGCTTGAAGCACAAGGATGGCCAGCTGTTGAGGCTTGGTGTTCACTACAGTAAGTGTCATGGTGGTGCTGGTATGAAGGTCACCATTTTCTCGCCCTACGTGGTTTTGAACAGAACTTCTAGAGACTTGTTCATCAGTGAGAGCTACAATGTCATGCACTCCAAGGTCTCTGGCGATGATGAACTCAAGACAGCCTTGCCAAGCATGTTCTCCTTTGAGCAAGATGGTGATGTGAAGTCCAGATCGTTGGTGAAGTTTGCTGACTCCGAGTGGAGTAAACCTGTGAGCTTCCAGACTGTGGGTCAGATGTCCCAAGTTGATATGGTTTTCCCTGATACGAAATCGTCAGTGAGTCTTGGGATGTTGGTAAAAGAGGGTGAAGGCAAGTATCAGTTGACAAAGGTTGTGACGTTTGCTCCTCGCTACATTATGACGAATAAGCTTTCCCAAGACCTTGAGTGCCTGGTTGTTGGCTCATCGAAGCCTTTCAGAATCGAACCAGGTCAGCACAGGGTCTTGTACGAACTTCCATTGATCGCAAAGAACCAGGTTCAGCTTAGACTCGTTGGTGGGAAATCCGAGTGGTCACAACCGTTCGATATCAAGGACGTTGGTCAGATCCACTTGAAGACATACAACAAGGATGTTGGCGTTGTCCTCTTCAAGATTGACGTTATGCTTGAGGACTCATCTTTGTTCATCCACATCGAAGATGCTGAGAATCGCTGGCCATTCTCCATTCGTAACTTCAGTGACCAGGAGTTCTTATTCTACCAATCGGACCCTAACGTCGACGAGAATGATGAGGTTGTCCAAGGCGATGGCTCCGAGTTCAAACCGCTGTACTATAAGCTCCCTCCTAAGAGTGTGATGCCCTACACTTGGGACTTCCCAGCCGGTATCCACAAGGAGCTGGTGCTAAGAGCCGGCGGTCGTGAAAGACGTGTTCAGTTGGCAGAAATTGGAAGTTTGAAACCTATGAAGCTTCCAAAGGTGAGTAAGATCGTTGACTTTAACGTGGTTGCGGATGGCCCTACTCAGACCCTTGTTATTTCCAACTATGACCCTTCCCTCAGTCTTTACAAGTTAAGCGGCTCCCAGACTGCTTCTGCTGTGTCTGTTGCCAACTCAGACAGGTTCAACGTTGTGGAAGGTGACTCGGACATCACCTCACAGGTAGTTTTCAAATTTGAGGGTATTGGTGTTTCTCTAATCAACACTAGACTCCAGGAGTTATGCTATATCAGTGTGAACGGCATTGAGCTGAGATTCAATGACTCTGATATCTATCAGACCTTGAGTTGGAAGCTGAAATGGCTCCAGGTCGATAACCAGTTGTTTGGAGGTATCTTCCCTATCATTCTGTATCCTACAGTGCTTCCACAATCCATCAAGGAGATGAACAACCATCCAGCGTTCTCTGGCTCTGTGACGAGAGTGAAGGATGACACTCACGGCGTTGTATACATCAAGTATCTCACACTGTTATTACAGGAGATGTCCATCGAGGTTGATGAGGACTTCTTGTTCGCATTGTTGGACTTCTCCAAGATCCCCGGTGCTGGTTGGAATAAGGATGTTCAGGACAAGTTGTGTGACGAGGTTATCGAGCTGCCTGAGCCACCGAGTGGTGGCTCCGCAAGTGACATCTACTTTGAGGCATTGCATTTACAACCAATTCAGTTGAATTTGTCGTTTGTTCGAACCGAGAGAGTGAACGCCGAGGACAAGGGTACTTCCCAGAACTCCATCGCTTTCCTGTTGAATATCTTAACTATGGCCATTGGAAACATCAACGATGCTTCTATCAAGTTGAACGCCTTGCTCATTGATAACGTGAGAGTTCCAATCCCAACATTGATGCAGCACATCGAGACGCACTACGGTCAGACCTTCTTCTCTCAAATTTATAGAGTCATTGGGTCTGCTGATTTCATAGGCAACCCAGTGGGTTTGTTCAACAATATCAGTTCTGGTGTGATGGATATCTTCTATGAGCCCTACCAGGGTTTTGTCATGACAGATCGTCCACAGGAGCTCGGGATTGGCCTTGCCAAGGGTGGTTTGAGTTTTTTGAAGAAGACTGTGTTTGGCTTCTCAGACAGTTTTGCCAAGGTCACTGGATCTATTGCCAAGGGCTTGTCCGCTGCTACCTTGGACAAGGACTTCCAGACACGTCGTCGTTTGAACCAACGCAGAAACAAACCAAAACACGCACTTTATGGATTTAGTAATGGTGCCACCTCTTTCGTTGATGGGCTGACCAGTGGCCTTGCCGGAGTTGCTATTGCCCCTGTTCAGGGTGCCGCTAAAGATGGAGCTGCTGGGTTCTTCAAGGGTATCGGGAAGGGCTTGATTGGCCTCCCTACAAAGACTGCCATAGGTATCTTTGATATGGCTAACCAGGTCGGTGAAGGTATCAGAAACACCACTACGGCCTTTGATGGCGATGGGCTTGACCGTGTGCGTCTTCCAAGACGCATTTCCCGTGAAGCTGTTATTCAAAAGTTCAACGAGAGAGAGGCGCAGGGCCAATACTGGTTGAAGCTGGCCGGTGGAGGTCAGTTCTTGAACGAGGACTACCTTGCACATGTCGTTTTGCCTGGCGAGGATATGGCTGTTATTGTGACTTACAGACGTATCATGATGATGTCCACCGCCAAACTAACTGTCAACTGGGCTATTGACTTTGATCAGATCAAGTCGATTACCCAGGAGAAGACCGGCATTAAAGTTGTGTTGAAGGATGCTAGACAGGGTCCATTCATCCCACTCCCTCATGCTGATTCCCGCAGATTCCTCTATAAAAACATCGGTGTTGCCGTCGGCGAGTACAACAAAACATGTCAGGTTGTACCTTGAATTCATTTGCATCATACGTATGTGAGTCATCACTGTTATAATATTATGTACAATTAGTGAAGCTTTTTAGTCTTATGCGTGAAAATGTGTGGTGTATCACCTGCTCTCTTTGCAAGGTGTGACATGAACTTATCTGCATCTTCTGGTGCTTCACACTCCATCTGGATTCTCTTCACTGCAATGGCACCGTCCCTTGCCTGAATGACGACTTCTCCGTCTATGAGCTTGAACTCGCCTCTTTGCAGCTCTGGGTTTGATGGGACT
Source organism: Petasospora taoyuanica (assembly GCA_030567055.1). Taxonomy (NCBI): domain Eukaryota; kingdom Fungi; phylum Ascomycota; class Saccharomycetes; order Phaffomycetales; family Wickerhamomycetaceae; genus Petasospora; species Petasospora taoyuanica. Next base: position 24,398 of record JAKUBZ010000003.1, read on the forward strand.
ATACGTAATTCATGCAGCTTGACTCTCTTGTGCCCTTGTTGTCTCGCTTTATTTCTCTTCTTGACGTCGCAGAAGATGTACGTATGGATGGCACCCAATGCTTTAAACTGGTTCATAATGGCACGACATTTCCTGTTCCAGTCGACTTTCTTCATCTCTGGGATGATTTTGGATGCATAGGAGTACTCGTATTGTGGTTTGACATTTGGATTGATGTAGCTCTTCTCCCTAAGTACTTTAATGAGGAGCTCACCGCCCTCCTTTGCCAATTTATCTCTTAAGGACTCATAGTTATCATTCTCCGAGATCGAAATACTTGGTGTGTACGCCACAATCTCACCTCGATCGAACTGTGTTGGGTGCAGTGTCTGAACGGTGACACCTGTATAGGCATCACCGTTGAGCAGGGCAAATTGGATGGGACTGGCGCCGGAGTAGCGTGGCAGTAGAGAAGGGTGGATGTTCAGAGAGTAGTCCACGCTTTGCAAGAAGGTAAAGGGTATTAACGTGCCATATGATACAGCGATTGCCAAGTCGTAATTGTTGAGTCTTAAACCTTTGATTTCGTGCTTCGTCTCTGCTCTGATCAGGTTTAGGCCATTATTCTCCGCATACTTCCCAATGGGAACGTCCCACACAACTTTCATGCCTCTGCCCGTCATCTTCGGGTGTCTTGTTATGACATCGATTGATGCAATAAGTCCATCGCCCTGCTTCTGCGCTTCAAGAAGGTGCTTCAACGCGATGATGCTGAATTCATCTGAGCCAAAGAACGCCACCCTCAACGGGTCCCATTGGGTATTGCTGCTACTGAAGAGTCGCACTGACTTGAATGCACAGCTTATGGATAGTATGGGCCTTCTGAAGAACATAATTTGGCCTGTTCCCTTCACCACCGTCATTACATCATTTTGAAAGCATTGACGCGAAACAAAATTTCAGTCCGAGACAGATCAACTTAAGCACTCTTTGCTTGACTATTTGCACCACCATCACAATTCTGAGCAAACAGCACCCATGAACGTATAACCGCAATGGCTGACAATAAGAAGAAGAAGCTTCTGACGCTTCTTTCTGCAACGTCGGTCGGCATTGTCGCAGGCACGCTGTACCTCTTCTCAGCGTACGGTCCCCAGCTGGGACATCGCCTGAACTACTCAGGTACAGAAATCTCTTTGGTGGCATTTGCAGGGTCCATTGGTGTATCATTGAGTGGGATCCCCGCTGGTATTCTTATTGACTCGCGAGGCTCTGCAATTGCTTTGGTGATTGGCGCATTGGCAATTGGCTTAGGGTACATTGGCCTCAAGGCACAGTTTGATACACAAACGAGTAATGTTCAATTAAGTGTACTTCTATGTTTCCTGGTCGGTGTTGGATCCACGCTTATCAACTCTGCGATGATCAAATGTTCTGCATTGACTTTCCCTGAACATAGGGGAATGGCTACGAGTTTCCCAATCGCATCGTATGGACTCAGTGCGTTTGCGTACTCAGTTATAGGTAACTTGTTCTTTGGGCCCGACACCTCCAAATTCTTGGGTCTATTGGGATATTCCACATTGGTGATTTCCCTTTGTGGACTCCCGCTCATCTATATGGCTGACAAGGAGGCACACCGACCACAGAGACCCACAATGCCACGCAGTACAAGTGCATTTTCCACCGGGGGACAAACACCATCTCAGTCATTTGAAATGGAGTCAATCTCGCCACAGTCACGTATCCAGCACTCCCAGCCATTGGAAATGGAGCAGATTGAAGAGTATAAGGTTCATTCTCATCAGTTTACAAAGCTAGAAGTGGCAAAAAGCTCGAGGTTTTGGATCCTCTTAAGTACTCTGGGTATTCTGGCCGGATTGGGTCAATTGTACATATATTCTGTTGGGTTCATGATTAAATCACTCTTACAAGGGCAAAGTGATGACGCTTTACAAACATCACAGTCATATCAAGTCTCCCTGATTTCCATCTTCAACTGTTGTGGACGTTTAATATGTGGTGCCCTGGGTGACCTACTGGCTAACAAGTCTGAGAAGCAGAGAAGTTGGATCGTCTTTGTGTCGGCCATGGTGCTATTGGCAACTCAGATATTCTGCTTTACCGTTACAAACTACAACAACTTGTGGATTGCATCTGTATTGAATGGAATAGGGTACGGATTTGCATGGTCATCAGTCCCTCAGATCCTATTAGAATTCTTTGGCGTCAGTGTGTTCTCCTTCGCATGGGGGTTTATTAACATGGGTACCATCCTTCCAACTTTCTTCTTCACACACCTCTTTGGTCGCAACTACGATAACAACTTGGTAATGGATGAAGACACAGGTATAAAGGTATGCCTAAAGGGACACGACTGTTACGATGAGACATTTATTGTTGGTGCTGGGTTTGCCCTAGTGGCAGTGGCCCTCGTACTGTGGCTCAATCTGAGGAGTGCTGCTCAGACAAAGAAGTATACCTCTTTGGGAGTATAGAATCGTTTATACATATAACTGTAATGTCCTAATGTCCTATAATGATCATTTATGATTTGAGAATTATGTAATATTTATGTGGCGTATTACATAAGCTAGCGGTTTGCGCAACATATTGAGTATTTCGTTGGTTGACACAAAGATCTATTTTATTGATGGGACATAAGTCATGATGAATTTGATAAGACTGTAAATAAAACCACCAAGAAGTCGCATTTGCTTCAGTGGCATGTCGAGTGAAGCACAAGGCGGCTACAAACCACCGCACATGCGCAGTGGTTCACACAGGGGAAGTTGGGGAAGCACCAGAGGTAATAGAGGCACTAAAGGAAGCTATTCATCACACGCATCTTCCAAGTCCAATGGCACACTGGTATCCCAAAGCTCGATGGCGAGCTCACAGAGTGATCTAGTGCGCAGGAGCGAGCGATTTGCAAAGGAAGCAATTACAAAGAAAGATGAAGGGTATGGGTTACTCAGTCGAGGTGATGATGACAGACTACAGAGAGATCCAGAGGCACGAAAGCTGTTTTTCCAGGATATCACACAACAGTTGTCCCAGCTGTACTCTATAAGTGCTGACGGCGTGGAAGTTATTGCGCAGTCTCTTGCGTCGATACAGATTGATGAGAAGCAGTACGATGAGAAAGAGCAAGAGAAAGTGTCCAATGTGTTGATGTCACTCCGGAAGCTTCGAGAGGCATTGCTCAATTCTGAGCCTGACCATTTCACGTGTTCTGTTTTCCTCTTCTCGGTAAGGACAGCTGCACGTGTGGGGCATTATCAGACGTATGTGCCGAGTATTACATATCTTCTCTCACACGTAGAGATTCTCTCAAAGTATGAGCTACGAGAGGTGGCCCGATTGTACTGCTTGCACTTGTCACATTTCAATAAGGACCATACAAAGGCATTGGAAGTGTACAAGAGGTATGTACCAGATGACCACCAACTTTACAAAGTGTTGACTGCGTTTCGCAACTTGGAGTACTACAAGTGGTTTGAACTATACCATAAGGAGTCTGATGTACCGCGGTACCGAGTTATGCAATTTGGTGAGTCAATGATGTGTGAGCATGCAATTGCGTGTATCCAAAAATCGTATTTCCAACTACCTCGAACTTTTGTATTGGAGATGTTTGGGATGTCTGTTGAGGAGCTCCAGAAAAGGTATGGATGTGGGTGGAAGTGTTTGGACAGTACAGTTGTGATCCGTGAGAGACAGTGAATCCCACTATTAGTGTTTATTCACAAATTAAAGGCCCTCTTTTTTGTGGGTATCTTTGAATTGGGTATGTTGAGTGTAGATGAACATGTAGAGATAAATGTGCGACGAGTGGCCGTACCGCGCTGAGAGTCGCGGAGCTGTAGCTTGAACTTTGGAAGGTGATTTGAAAGTGGAGGACTAAAGCATTTGGGTTTGTCAGAATCCGTGCAGTGATATATATATATACAAAACACATATAAGACACGAAAGATGGAGAGTTTCCAGGCCATTGAGAAGATCCAATCGACACCAAATCTGGGCGTGAAACACTTCGAAGACGAGACGATAAAGCTGGCAGACGTCATGGAGGAAGTGCAATACTTGAAACAACAGGTAGGTTTCGATTTATTATGAGCTGTTTTTGACGAGAGAGAGAGAGAGAGAGAAAGAGAGAACTAACTTGCATCAGATATCCACGATACGACAGCAGATGTCGAACTTTTTAAGCGGCTTGGCGAACATTCAGTTGACGGCGAAGCGTAAGTATTCATCTCTCAAATTAGATAAAGGAAAGATACGAGTGACTAACACACGCATACACAGCACAACAGGTGTTCGATGAGACGATGCAGAGGGTTAACTCGCTACAGAAGACACTGGACAACTACGTGGAGCGCTATAAGAAGCTCGTCCCGCTGTTTGACGTGATACAGAAGGACATGGCACTGAAAGTACCCGACAAGTTGGAGCCCTCGCTAAAGACAACGCCATCAAGCACGTCACATACACCTGCACTTACAGCAGGTGCTAAGAAACAGGCACCGAGAAAGAGATCGTACTCGAAGAAATCCACAACGAGTAACGGAGGTACACCAAATAGTGGGTTCACTCCACAATCGACGATTCAGGAGAACGGATCCGAAGGGCAGCCTATTTTGTTATAGATTGTGGCTTAATGGGTGTTGTTTCATGACCAATCTATTCACTATTGAAGTACCACAATTTGTAGTTTTAGCCATTTTCCCGTTTATAAGTACCCTCGAATCCAAGCACATGGTTTTGATCTCCGCACAATTTTAATTATTCACACCATTTGAGCCACGTACTCCTATATATAGTAGAGAATTAGCAAAAGCAAAAGGCACAATGGGAAACGCATTGAGGTCACTGGTGGTGGTCTTTGTATCATTTTTGCTTCATTGCATTGCTCAGACAGCACCAAAGGAGCTTTTAGACGCATACACAGCCGCCTCTAAAAAGTCTCTCCAATGGGGTACATACAGGCCGAACTTGTACTTGGGTATCAGACCGAGGGAACCACATTCATTGATCAGTGGACTTATGTGGTTCAACGCTGATCATGTGGAAAACTTACAGAAGATGCGTCACTTCTGTGACCAGGGGCTCGACTTCCAAGGGTTTGGCTGGGAACAGTATGATCCCCGTCTCGGTGGGTATCAAGTGATGAGGGACAACGAGTTTGGCGTTGACATCTCTACTCATTTCGTGAAGACCATGGATGGCAATTGGGCTCTGAGGGTGCGTGGGGTGCCCAGACCGGGGCACGAGAAGGACTCTAACTCCATTGTGTTCTACTCTTCACTAGAGAGTGATGGTGGAATGCTCACGTCAGCATCCGGTGCGCCATTCGAAGGGTTTGCCGAGGGTGAGAGTATCAAGCTATTTGGGCAAAGTCTGGAACTCGATGGGTTCGACTTGGAGGTCACAGATGGCCCCTCTACAAATCTGCACAAAAGAGTCAGCCGTGGGAAGCTGTTAGACCCTAGCTTGGACCCAGCAAGAACTCACTACCTCTCGATGAACGTCCCTGCTGATCAGGGCTGGAGGGCCAAGGACATCTTTGGTGTGATGATCCAGGAGAGCATCCAGCAGCTGGCCCAGACTCATCACAACTCGGTGGTGAACCCGGACCCGGCATCTCTAATGATCATCAGAAATCTCAACAACTTTGAAGGAAACATGCACTTGGTGCAAAAGACATTTGTCGGGGAATTCGAGTTTGATGTCATTTACAACTCAGAGAAAGCACAAGAGAGAATCACCTCAGAATCTATTCCTGAGCTGATTGCCACGATGGAGCACAAGTTTGATAAGAAATTTCAAAAAGCGTTTGAGTTACAGTCTCCGTTCAACACAGAGAGATACGAATCATTCGCTAAGGAAGTTGTATCTAACTTATTAGGCGGTATTGGATACTACTACGGTGATCACCTCGTTGACAGAGATGCAGAGTTCAATGAAGAGACATACGAGAAGATCAAACTAGATGGAGAAATAGAGGGACCAACTGAGTTGTTTAGTGCATGCCCATCACGTACTTTCTTCCCTAGAGGATTCTATTGGGATGAAGGATTTCATTTGATTCCTCTGCTTGATTATGACGTTGATCTTACTCTGGAGATCCTCAAGAGTTGGTTTGACTTGATTGACGAAGACGGATGGATCGCAAGGGAACAGATCTTGGGACCAGAGGCTCGCTCTAAAGTACCTCAGGAATTCCAGATTCAGAGTCCGAAGATTGCAAACCCGCCTACATTGATGCTTGTATTTGTTGAATTGATGACCAGGGCTAAGGAAGGACAATTCGGGTCTTTGGGTGACTTGGAAGAACCTGAACAAGTTGGTGAGTTCGGTGAGTTCGACTTCACCGATGTCACTGATGCACACTTGAGATACCCAGAACTCTTACTGAGCTATGCAGAACAGATCTACCCAAAATTACAGAGACATTACAACTGGTTCAGAAAGACACAGAGGGGCGAACTAGAAGAGTTTGACCGTGAGCCATATTCGCCCAAGGAGGCTTATAGATGGAGAGGACGCACTTTCACACACTGTCTTCCAAGTGGATTGGACGACTACCCAAGAGCACCGATTCCTGATATCTCTGAACTCAATGTCGACCTGATCAGTTGGATTGGTACGATGACAAGATCTATGAGACAGATGGCTGAGCTATTGGGTAAGACAGATGATGCTCTGAAATACCAGGAGATTGAAAAGGCCATTGTTATGAACATCGAGGATTTACACTGGTCTGAAGAACACAAGGCCTATTGTGATGTCTCAGTTAACAACGACGACGAAGACCAGTTTTACTGCTACAAAGGATACATCTCGTTATTCCCATTCCTGCTCAAGCATCTAGAGCCTGGTAATGAACATGTGGCAGATGTTATCAAGCTCATTAGTGATCCAGAGGAGCTGTACACTCCATTTGGTATCAGATCTTTGTCCAAGTCAGACCCATTGTACAAGAGTGGTGAAGACTACTGGAGAAGTCCTATCTGGTACAACATCAACTACTTGATCCTCGATGCCCTGAGGCATTACGGCTCAGGGGAGAATGGATCCAAGTTAGACAAGCCTACGATGGATTTGGCTAACAAGACATACTCTGAACTCAGAGTAAGCCTCGTGGAGAACGTCAAGAAGAACTTGGATTCCACCGGATATGTGTTTGAGCAATACAACGACGTCACCGGTGAGGGACAAGGTGCTAAACACTTCTATGGTTGGACCGCTCTTGTGGTTAGTATGATGAAGATGCCTTCGTCCCTCTAGTTTTGTTTTCTTTGAGATCTTCAACACGTAGGGCTACGTAATATGCCAGATCAATCGATCACAGACACACAAATACATGCACTTTGGTCTGTTCCTGAGTTCTACGGACCTATTTGTCTCGGCTCTACCGATTCGGAAAGTTCAAATAGACTCGCGTAAAAAGTCGAACCAGCGTGATGCCTATTGTCCAGAATCTGCTTAGCTTTGTAATCAGTGTACAATGTGTGTCAGGGCAAGCTGTGTTTAGAGCAGGTAATAAATTCTGCACAGTGCATCCGAGAAACAAAACAGCCGAGGTTAAAAACGAAAATAAGTACGACATAAATGTAGACGGAGATTGCAGAATTTGAATCACATTTGTTTTTACAAATTGTTTTTTTGACCGGATCTTTGAATAGTGGAATTGTACGCACATATCTCATTGGAGTCTCCATGAGTCCATAAAAGCAGTATTAAACAACCAAGAACTTACTGGAAACACAGAGCCGCTCAATGGAAAATTTCCCTGAAGTTCGCCGTTTGTTCCGGGCAGCAGCCGTATCCGCATTAGGAAATAAAAAAGCAACGGCCAAGCTTTCACAGCGTCTGCAGCACACGCAGCTGCTCATATCGTCATGCATACGCCACTGGGATCTTGTTGATGCAAATATATAAAAAGCTCCTGTCGATCCGGTTCTTGCTGCTTGTACTTGCTAGCTACCTCAGCACCCAGCAGGTTCAGTAAAGATGTCTAATTTCTACGAATTTGAGCCGCTCGACAAAGCCGGCAAGCCATTTTCTTTCAAAGAGCTCGAGGGCAAAGTCGTCATCATCGTCAACGTTGCTTCCAAGTGTGGGTTGACTCCTCAGTACAAGGAGCTCGAGGAGCTCTACAAGAAGTACAAGGACCAGGACTTGGTTATCCTTGGCTTCCCATGCAACCAATTTGCTGGCCAGGAGCCAGGCTCCGACTCCGAGATCCAGTCCTTCTGCCAGTTGAACTACGGTGTCACTTTTAAGATCATGAAGAAGATTGACGTCAATGGCTCTTCTGCCGACCCATTGTACAAGTGGTTGAAAGATCAGAAAACTACCTTCCTTGGCCGCTTCGGTTTCAACGGTATCAAGTGGAACTTTGAGAAGTTTGTCATTGACAAGCAGGGCAAAGTTGCTCACCGTTTCGCTCCAATCACCAAGCCAAGCTCCATGGAGTCCCAGATCGAAGAGCTGTTAAAGGCCTGATCAGCTTCTTTCCAATTCTCTGTATGACGATGTATCACGATGTAACCCTTTAATTGACCTATGATTTTTCTGAAATTTTGTGTATTTTCCCCCTGCCCAGTAACTGGGTAGCCCGTGGTCACAGCCATTGAGAACCAAAGGGGGGGTCCTACAGATATCACAGAAGCTACATGCTCGAGCCTTGAAGGGCTTTAACCCACATAGACTCTGGAGCGAGGTTAAATACAACTGCGACTTTGTAGTAAAAGCCATTGTCCGCTGATACTTGGGTCGGAAGGATTGAGATGAGCCCAGGATTGACTTGGTCACTGATTATCACCAAACCCTAGGGCCCCCTTCTAAACAACCAATTTCGTTCTAGAACTCTTTAAATGTTATGACCATGGCTTCCACGCACTTTAGTAGGCATCAGCAGTCCCGATCCAGCTCAGGGGTGTACAGCCGCCTTTACCGTCCCTGACGGGTGCTTGCTCAACCAGATAATTCAAAACTTAAGCATTATATGTTTAGCACCTGCAAACACCTGAACACCATCTTAGAATCTCTCGATGTATGCTGGTATACTTCAGAATTCTGATAACTTTCTATAGAGAAGGTTACTGGTACGGATCTTCAGCCAGCTGATGGATAGAGGCCATAAGTTGACTTTATGGGCTATATAAAGCGCTAATTAGAGGTTTTTAAGATCCCAAATTAGAAAGCCACCCAGAGAATATATGTCATGTAGGCTAAATAGTAAGTTGAAGTAACCTGTTAAATTGCAAAAATATAAAATTCATTGAACTAAGTTGTTGTAATACTATTGATGGGATTCTTGAGAATTGAAAACCCCAGAAATACCGAATGTAGTTCATATTTCCTTAATAAAATTCCGTTATCACTATTAAATTACGTACGCTCAAATGGAACCGCGCAGCTCATTTTGCCTAATTAGGCAGTGCGGTAAGCGCAGCACGCTACCAAGATGCAATATCGCCTATTTATAATATTTAGCCTTCCAACACGTCTAGTATTGAAGGGAATAATTCCCTGAATGCAAGACCTGTTGCAGACTTCAGTGTCAGGACGAAGTTCTGACACGGCGATCCTAATTGTATTAATCGTGTAGAAATTGCTGCGCAGGAATTGCGGTAGGGACCAGGAGTCATCCGGTATTGTGTGTTAACGTCGGTGCGTGCGTACTATGAGGATCCCAACAGAGTATAGCTCACTTTCAAAAAAGGGAAGTCAGAGCTTGGAGGCTCGATATGACATTTAGACAACCTGTCAAGTTAGCTGCTGCGTTCGTTCAACGCTGGAGAAGGTCACATATTGTCACTGCATCTGATAACTTTCTTCAAGGCAAACGTATCCCAACTACTAATCGCGTTACATGTTCATTGTTATTATTCATTATCATCGCGGTCGTTTATAGTAGATTACTTAGCCCATGGAGCCCTCGTACTGGGCATCTTGGTCGAGGCCTGCGGAGCAGCCCAAGGAGCTCGTGTAGTCTCCACTGGCACACGTCCTGGTGCCTTTGTTGTGATGTCTTCTTCTTGCGATATTGTTTTAGGTTGTGGCTTGCAATCTGTGAGTGTTTCAGCAGACATATTAGACAATACATCATTAGCAGGAGAAGGTAATGGTCTGCCCGTGGAGGAATCTGTCCATGGGAACAGCACACCACCAAAGTAAAAGTGCTGAACCACAGGGAACTTGTTGAACACCTCGGCCTGGTACATCTTCAGCATCCCTTTTTGGATCTTTTCCCAGTTCTTGACATTAGAAATGTCATAAAGCAATGGAGAGTGCTCAAAGAACGCACCTTTTTTCACTTTATAGATGAAAGCAATGGCATTGAAGTACATGTTGCGTGTGCTGTATTGGAAAACCACTGCTTTGTTATTCGCCATCTTCGGAGAAACAGAGGCTCCGTTCTTCTCGGACGACGCACCGAGCATTTGTGAGGACCCGAGAATGTAAATGATGTGAAAGTGGTCGTCAAGCCCCCACACACCATGACTGCCAGCGGGTTCTAAGGTGTATGTGAGGATCAGTTTTCGTGCCAAATTGTAGTAAACACCAAACATTACAAGAAAGTCGGACCCATCAATGTCCTCCCCCAATACTCGCGTCTTCCACAGGCCCGTAATAAAAGCCAAGAATGCCATCTCGTGGCCTGTACCGTAGTCCAGACGCTCTTTTGAGCCGAATGAATTGATGATATACCACTTGATCTCTTCAATGAACTCTCGCTTGTTCGACAGCGTATACAAAGGAGCAATGAGCTCTTCCATCCACTGGTCAACTGAGGACTCCAATTGCATGTGCCACTTCCGACAAGCCATATTACCGTACCGTCTTGGGCCTGGGAATGGCGGCACTTGGTCCACGAGGTCCGACATGCGCTTGATTAATGTGACGACGGCATTCACATATGGCTTCTTGTTGACGATTCCCTCCAGCTGGGTCTCGGGCTTGTCAAACGTGGCGATTGACGTTAGATCATGAGTGTAACTGTCCACTTCCTCTTTTGTATACAACTGATTCAGGGTGAAGACACCTTCTGGAACTTCGGTTCCCTCCACCAATGCGGCGATTCTTCCCAGTGACTGCTGGAGTTCACTCAGCGCACTCGACTTGTGGAAGTATTGTAAGAACTGCGCATCGTGGATTCTCTTTACCGGGGTTTGGAAGTTGAACAGTGTGGGGACAGTGGGTGTTCCCGTATTCTCTAGCGTCAGCAGTGACATCTCCCTCAACGAATTTCCACGAATGGGTTCACAGCAGACATATAAAGAGCAGTTTCCCTTACATTACGTATCACATTACGTATGAACGCGATCGTATTCAAGGTGGTGTTCGGGTGTGAAATCCTGCCCAGAAATTACTGCGGTTCTTGGCAGTAGCTGCAGTACAGCGAGTGGTGGCGCCTGCTATTTTAACCACAGACCACAAAGGCCGATAAAACAGCCATCAACACAGCCCTGAAAGAGCAGAAGAGGAAATTTTAGTTTGTCCTTTGTTTCCATTCTTCTGTTTGCGAATTGTCTGCTTTCTTCAGTATAGCGGATTGTGTCTATTTGTGTCCCACCAGTGTGTCTCCGGAGTGACACCACCACAACACAAAGGAATTAAAGAGAAGTACAGGAGGATTCAATGGCAAGTAGAGGAAGAAATTCGTCGTTGTCACCGACCCAGACCGGATTCGGGTCCCAGATCCGATCAACCTCTAGGGGACGCGATAGAGGTCGTTCACAGAGCAGGTTACCTCGTCATTCGTCTAGAACGAGGGGTCGTTCTCAGGGTGAGGACTCCAATTACAGATGGTCCATCCTTACACATGACCCATATGAGAGGTTTGAGCCCAAGACAGACCTGCCACGAGACCTGGCCAACATGGATGACGATATGAGTGAAGAGGAGCAGATCAGTGATAACGAGCCCGATGCACAGTACGATATCAACGAGTTGAAGTTACCCAACTACCGAGCCTCTGTAAACGATTACTACAAGAAGAGAACAACGACGGGTGAAATGTCCAGAGAGGCTTCGGACAGGCTGCAGCATGAGGAGCACCGTGCAGAGAACCTAAGACGTAAGGGTAAGTCCAACCAGAGATTAGCCGAGGCATTGGCACTGGAGAAGGCATTGGAAGATGCAAAGGCCATCAACAGTGACGTTCCATCAGATATGGTTGAGAAGATCAGACACGACTTGGACGAGCTCGGTTATAAAACGGATGCAAAGACTGATGAATTGATCAAGTTGGAGAACGCAAAGGACAAGGCGAGTGCCGAGTACAAGACATTTGTTATTGAGCAATCGAGAAAACCCATGGAGGAGCTGGTCTCCATTACTGATGAGAAGAAAATTGTTTTATCTGAATTGGAGGTCAACGCTGATACTTTCAGAGCTGCAAGAACGGTGACATTGGGCGACTTCTTTGACGGGAAGACTGATTCGAAAAAGGCCAAGTCTGTTATCTTGTACGTGGACAACTCCATGGACTCATTGGTTGCCATCCAGTATACAATTGGCACGTTGGTGAAGTCTGGATACGTGGTCTATGTGATCTTTACAAGTGAGTACGAGAAGGATACTGAGTTCCATAAGAGACACTGTGAACGGTTGTCCGAGAACATTGTCAACTACATGAAACAGATCTACGACCAGGAATTTAAGCTCCATGTGATCATCGAGAGCACCTACAGAAAATTCACAAAGCATTTCCTCAATCAGTTGGTCAAATACTTGGAGCCTACGTTGTTTGTCATTGCCTACCAGACGTTGATCTCCTCGGACAAGTTGTCCAACTTCGTCACTGCCTGCCCCTTCTTGGTTGTGAAGAGAAAGCACATCAGACGCAAGTCCAATGTTTGATTTATTAGTCATTTATGAGATACGAGATAGTTAATGTATACGGCTTTTGTCGACACGTAGATGTTTGTGATATTATGTGTCACCTCAGCCCCGGAGCCAGAATTTCTTCCCGGAGAGTTTTCCCGCTGCGGCGGGCAGAGCGCGGCCCGGCACTCTAATTTTCGATTCGGCGGGCCTTAGGCACTGAAGACCCCCGGGGATTCAAGCAAGCATGTCTAGATCGGCTGGTGACGAAGAATAGGCTATTTTGTCTGAAGTGTCGGGTGAAGTAGGAACTGGAGCACCGGAAGGTTATGTGCACCACATGGCTGTCTCTTCAGTGTTCATATACTGTAGAGAACAACTAAAGAACACCGCCCAAGGAAGATTCGGCAATACGTATCCCGGCGCCATGACAGCGATTGGCTATTTGGCCTCTGGCGCTGCTCTGGCGGCGACCCGCGTTTGAACTTGAATTTAGCGCATGGCATATCAATCTGAGGGGAGTTTGGGTCTTTTATTCATATTTCAAGTGTGTATATGAAGATCCATTGCCTATATATTGTCCCGACAGATCTGAACTACAACTTTTGGCTTTCCAGGAGAAATGGCGGAGTCTTGGGGGCGTCCAACGCTAGAGTCTAGTGAGCGGAGGACCCAGACCACAAATCCGTAAACCAACATAGGCCTGGCCTAAATTTGAGCTATTTCACATGGATAAGTGACAAGCATTCTCCTCACTTATATGGCATAGTAAATACTTCTTCAGAAGGTGATAAGCAAACGGAAAACAAGATGTGACTCTCTGTTGCAACCATGGCACTTATATAACGGGGCGATGAGCCTTCTGTAGAGAGACTCCGATAGACTGAACTATCCCAGCTAATAAGTTCTGGCAAGAAGCAGATATTCCAATTCTAAGACCAGAGCTAGAATCGTGGCACTCAGGGACACGAAATATCTCAAATAGGACACCATTAGATTAGCTTCAGTTCTCAGAACACACCTCCCAATACCCCTGAACAACAGACAAAGAGATGCACCCCAGTGCCCCGCGATGTTTGGAGGCGCCGGAAAAACTATGGAGGGCGCATAGCAAATGGGCTACAGGCTACCCGGGTGTCCGCGTGGTACGACAGATCCCGGAGAGAGAATCCGCTGAAGGGTCTCTGTGCCATGGAAAGCGCCCATATCCTCCTCCCAGGGCAATTACAGATTCAATTAGGCCTGTAAGAGCAGGAGCATGCGCTTAATAAACACAATCACCATCCGTTTGGAACCCTTCCCCCTCTACCGGCAAGGGAGGTAAGAAGACGGTTCTGGTCTCAGAGGTTTTTTTTTTTTTTTTTTTGGCTCTCCAGCTTTGCATCACCGAGCAGGCGCACTACATCTGACCGAGGTTTGCTTTAAAAGGCCCAGTGCCCGCACAATTTCCAGAAATTTTCATCAAATCACAAGTGAGACCCCAACCAAAAGATGTCTTTTGCCTTCAAGAGACTCACCCAGCGCAGTCTGCTGGCCACATCGGCCCTAGCATCTGCTGCTGTCGCCGGAACGTACTACGCTTCCCAGCAGAGCCAGCTCCGTAACGAGGCCACTTTGGCTCCACTCATCGACTCTAGACCTGCACCTCCTTCCCGTGATGAGATGCTCAAGAAGTTGGAGTCTACGCCAAAGTTCGACGTGCTCATCATTGGTGGTGGTGCCGCTGGTGCCGGTTCTGCTGTCGACGCCTCCACCAGAGGCCTCAACGTGGCCTTGCTTGAGAGAACCGATTTTGCATGTGGTACCTCGTCAAAGTCCACCAAGATGGCCCACGGTGGTGTCAGATACTTGGAGAAGGCCTTCTGGCAGTTGTCCAAGTCTCAGCTCGACTTGGTCATTGAGGCCCTCGATGAGCGTGCTAACGTGCTGAGAACAGCTCCTCACTTGGCCTCCGTCTTGCCAATTATGATTCCAGTCTACAAGCTCTGGCAAGTCCCATACTTCTGGGTCGGTACCAAGGTCTATGACTTGTTTGCCGGCAAGCAGAACCTCAGATCTTCTTATTTGCTCAGTCCATCCGCTGCTCTTGCTGCCTGCCCAATGCTCGATGACCAGGGTTTGAAGGCCGGTTTGGTTTACCATGACGGTTCTTTCAACGACTCTAGAATGAATTCTTCGCTTGCTATCACTGCCATTGAGAACGGTGCCACTGTTTTGAACTACGTCGAGGTGACTCAGTTGCTCAAGGAGAACGGCAAGGTTGTCGGTGCTGTTGCCAGAGACCGTGAGACTGGTAAGCAGTACAACATCAAAGCCACCTCTGTTGTTAACGCTACTGGTCCTTACTCCGATGTGATCTTGGACATGGACCAGGACCCACAGGGGTTGGCTCCAAAGGAACTGCAGCCACCAAAGATGGTTGTTCCATCTGCTGGTGTGCACATCATCTTGCCTGATTTCTATTGTCCAAAGGACCTTGGTATCTTGGATGCCAACACCTCTGACGGCCGTGTGATGTTCTTCTTGCCATGGCAGGGTAAGGTTCTTGCTGGTACCACCGATGTCCCATTGGAGAAGATCCCAGAGAACCCAACTCCAACGGAGGCTGACATCCAGGAGATTTTGACCGAGTTGCAGCACTACATCAAGTTCCCAGTTAGACGTGAGGACGTTTTATCTGCTTGGTCCGGTATCAGACCTTTGGTCCGTGATCCAAGAAAGAAGTCCTCTGGTAACGGTACCGAAAACTTGGTTAGAAACCACTTGCTCTTCACGTCTGAGACCGGCCTGACCACCATTTCCGGTGGTAAGTGGACCACTTACAGACAGATGGCCGAGGAGACCATCGACGAGGTTGTTAAGGTCCACAAGCTTTCTGCTAAGCCATGTGCCACTAAGTCCTTGTTGCTTGCCGGTGGTGAGAACTTTGACGTGACCGTTGCCCCAAGATTGTCCCAGAAGTACGATATTTCCTCTGAGCTTGCTGAGCACTTGGCCAACAACTACGGTTCCAGAGCTCCCCTGATCCTTGAGTTGTTCAAGCAGGACAAGAAGAACCAGTTGCCGGTCGCCTTGGCCTCTGATAAGGCTGAGATCGACTACACCAACTTCGCCTACCCATTCTCCGTTGCTGAGTTGAAGTACTCGTTGAACTACGAGTACACCAGAACACCAGTTGACTTTTTGTGTAGAAGAACCAGATTGGCCTTTTTGGACTCCAAGGCCGCTCTGAAGGCTGTTGATGGTGTCGTCAAGGTCATGGGTGACGAGCTTGGCTGGGATGATGCCAAGAGAGATGAGGAGACAAAGAAGACTGTTGAGTTTGTGAAGACCTTCAACTAAGTTTCTTGTGCCGATTATAGAGGGTTAGAAGTTGAAAGAAAATTTGTATGGAGATGAAGCGCTTTATGACTCCAACTTGTGTATATTCGTTTCAATGTGTCATGATTGTTATATTCTATATAAAATGTTAGATGCCATTAGTGATACTCTATCTATTCAGTGACAGTGGATAGCGTAGGAGATGCTGTTCGGACGGGCGTCAACGGGTACTGCTCTCCAATGCTCTGTGTCTTGGTAACATTGTATAGTTTATAGTCCTCCGGTCTGACGACCAAGTGGTGGTAATCGTTAACGAGCAAGTTGAAATAGAACAATAGTGATTTGTCATTGGCCTTGACCTTGTTGTTGAAGTTCTTTATGACGTTGGGATTTGATGGCTTTTCCGGAAGTGATTGGAGCTGTAAGGGTAGTACCTTAGACAGGGGTATCGTGAGTTTATATGATTCCTTTGTATCAAATGTCGCGGAGTAAATCTTGGCCTTGTTGGATGAGTTCATCAGCTTAACTTGTGGGACTGCGCTGATCCGATGGTTCAACAATAATATCTCGTCTTCTCTAGTCTCCTCTTTCGGAAGAAACTGCTGTTTACTCCCTCCAATACCATCTTTCTTACTGCTGACTCGCCCTCTTTTGTTCCTTGAGCCGTTTCTCCCGTTTCTTGTAGTACTCGATGCTCTGGACGATGTCCTCGAGTCTACTGACACGCTTGACGCTCTAGAGTCTGTGCTGTCGGGCGTTCTTCCCCTATTGTTGGATCTCCGGCGGTGATTGGGGCTCTTCTTTGATTTCTCTTCGCTCATACTAGTCGTTTTATCCCCTGTAATCGGCTTCTCCAGACAGTGATAAGTTACACTTCTTCGTCTACATCTTTGTTGATGTTTCTGTGCAAACGTTCGGCTAAAGCCAGGGCTCACAACCAAAATGGACTTGGTTTTTTCTTTTCATTTCTCTTTTGGACCTCGGTACCTCGGCTCTTCTCGCAATGCGGTAGAGTGTGGAGTTGGGACTCGGCAAAAAAAAAGCCTGTAGCAAATGTGCCACGGACCTCAGCGCCCTTCTCCACACTTTTAGACCGCGCTGACAGATCATCGAGCGCTGCCCCTCTTTAAAGTTGATGTTATAAAAGGTGGGCAGAATTCACTGTCTTTCTGCCATTACAAACAATGGAACCCGACTTACAAGTAAACAAATAAAGCAAAGATGGAGAGACTCTCACAGATTAACAACCATCTCACATCCTCCGCACACACCGCCAAGCTCACACAGAAGAACGACGACGATGTGGTGATTGTTGCCGCCTACAGAACTGCCATTACTAAAGGTGGCAAAGGCCTCTTCAAGGACTTGAAATCCGACGAGCTTCTCTTCCGTTTCGTCAAGAAGTTCATTGAGACTGTCGGCGTCGACCCCTCCGAGATTGAGGACGTTGCCTGCGGTAACGTGTTGAACAAGGGTGCCGGTGCCACAGAACACCGTGCTGCTGTGCTCGCTGCCGGTATACCAGACACCACCCCATTTGTCGCCATTAATAGACAGTGCTCCTCGTCGTTGACCTGTATTAACGACATTGCTAACAAGATCAAGGTTGGCCAGATTGGCCTTGGTTTCGCATGTGGTGTCGAGTCAATGACCCAACACTACGGCCCATCCGCATTGACCGAGTTATCTCCATTGTTGAAGAAGAACGTTGACGCTAAGAAATGTGAGATTCCAATGGGCATCACCAATGAGAACGTGGCCGACAAGTATTCAATCCCAAGAAAAGCCCAGGACGAGTTTGCCGCTGCCTCTTACAACAAGGCCGAGAGCGCCATTGCCACCGGCTTGTTCAAGGAGGAGATCTTGCCTTTGGAGGTCGAGATCAAGGAAGAGGAGGAAGATGAGGAAGGTGAGAACACCAAGGTCACAGTAAAGAAGGTCGTTGTCGACACAGACAGCGGTCCAAGAAAGGGTGTCACTCCACAGTCGCTTTCCAAGATCAGACCTGCTTTCAAGAAGGACGGGTCCACGCATGCCGGTAACTCTTCACAGGTCTCTGATGGCGCATCTGGCGTTTTGCTTGCTCGCCGTGACGTTGCTATTAAGCTCGGCCTTCCAATAATCGGCAAGTATGTTGACTTCAGAGTGCTCGGTGTCCCACCTGAGATTATGGGCGTCGGTCCTGCTTACGCAATCCCAATGGTTTTAAAGTCCACTGGATTGGGTGTCGATGACGTTGCAGTTTATGAGATTAATGAGGCATTTGCCGCTCAGGCCTTATTCTCTATCCACCACGTTGGAATCAAGATAGAGAAGGTGAACCCTCGTGGTGGAGCCATTGCATTGGGCCATCCCTTGGCTGCCACTGGAGCCAGACAGGTTGCTACCTTGATGAGAGAGTTGAAAGCTGGCCAGATTGGTGTCACGTCGATGTGTTTGGGTACCGGCATGGGTGCTGCTGCTGTGTTTGTCAAGGAATGAGCTGGTCTAATTCGTTTATATTAAATAGTTTGTATGTGGCATTGATGAAGAAACGATAATGTAATTCAGGCATAATGTAGTCTCTTATGTTGCCCCATATATGCTTGTCGATGGAATTGAGTGCTCATCTAGATCATCTTGAAGCTCACCGGGCTTCATGAAGTCAGAGATGTCGATATCCTTGTGTATCTTCATAGTCGAGGCACCAGCCAGTGATATCATCGCAGCAACACCCAGGATGAGAAACACCAAGGCAGGGTAGAAACTCACAGTTTGGCCGTAGGCATAAAGTGCCAACGGTGGACATGTCATCATGATGATGTTCTTGATCACCGAGATGGCACCAAAGACTTCCCCGGATTTCGCTTCCGAGTAGTATTTGATGATAGTACTTTGTACTGTAGGGGTCACTACCGCGCTGAGAGCACTCGTTATAGCGGTCACGAAGATCCACCGTATGGAAGACGACTTCCAGTACAACAGCTCATTGAGGATCTCCATGGAAATACCGAATGCGATCATCGAAAGATCCACATAGTCTGGTGCAGCTCTACGCTGTGTGAACACTCTTCTCAATAGGTGAAGAATACAAGGACATATGACATAACCAACCAGAGTTTTGCAGAAACCAAAGACAGAGATGAGGTATCCCAACTGTTCTGGTGTCGCGTGGAAATGTGACATAGTGTAGAGAATGACCACAGAGCTTCCAGAGATAGTGATGAGGAACATAAATGAGTCCACAAAGATCAGTGTCATGACGTTGTAACGAGGAATAAACCCGAGCTTCTTATGACGTGGGAGCCATAGATGTGCCAATGGTGTCAAGATCGATAATATTTCTCTTTTTGATCTCTGAATGATATCTATTTGTGCAGATCCACTTGACGAGAACGACGCCTTATTTAGCAAATGCATCGATCTCGATCTCGTAATGAGCGTTTCGGGACGTGACTCTTTAATACCAAATATCATCAAAAGAAGGAAAGTCATACCCATACAGAGCCCAATCCACAGTGTAAGACCGGGGCTTCCTGTTTTGTTGACGATAAAACTCCCTAGGATAGGGCCCAAAGCAGCAGCAGCACTGAATGATCCCATCATATAACTGAGCCACTTAGTTCTCTCCTTTGGCTCCACAATGTCAGTTAAATAACTGCTGGACACAGAGAGGAGCACCAAAGTGCCGCCACTCATACCTGATATAGCTCCGTTGAGCACAAACAGCCATTTGTGGAATGAAGCGGACCCTTGAAGGATATAAAGTTCAATAGACTTTGTAATGAGAGCCATCGAGCCATAATAGATCAGCACTTTACGTCTCCCGAACCGGTCGGAGATCTCACCCACTTTACCAGCAACGATGCAGCTGAAGAGCCCAGAGACGAGGAGAAAGTTTGCTTGAACGACTGAGATCATCATTGGCACCTTTGGGTCATCACAAGTGCCAAAGTCAGGATCTGTTAAAGTGAGGTGACGGCACACAACGCCAATCAGCAGTGAGACGACAGAGGACAGCGCCACGGCCTCGGACATACAGCACAAGAACGCCCCGAGGCACATTAGCACAACATTGGGCTTGGAGTGCCACGCTAGTAGCTTGTGGCTCTCTCTATGCTCTCTCAGGAGTATATTGGCTACCTCATGGTCTTCTTCCTCCTCATCGTCAATGACGATAGCTTCCTCGATCGATGATTGTTTCAGCAGACCGGTAGCCTCTGAATTGTGCTCCGCAGGTGACATGTTCTTCTGACAGTGTCGCCAAACAGAGGACTGAAATGTGACTGCTCAAGTGGAGAGGAAAAAACAGCAGCTTGACGGGCTTTTACGATCGGTACTTTTGACGAGATAAGGAGATGGTTGGGGAGTCGGGACGCGGACCCTTGCGACGGCACCAAATGGCGAAAGTCCGACGCTTGGGGTTTTCCCGGACTGTGGCCCCGCGCAGGAATTCGCGGCCCTTAATTGAACCTGAACTCAAGTTGGGAAGTTAGAGCTCTCTTGTTTTACTCTCCAATTAACAGCAGCAAAGACCAGGATGTCATTTGTGGAGGAGATCAACCCAAACACTTACAGCAGGGACTACTACTTCACTTCTTCGGTGAATGTGCCGTCGCGTGCAAAGCACAAATCCTCGTCGCAAGACAACGGACCGCGTAAGAGGTTAGCTGTGGGTTCCTACAATTTGGCATCCATTGAGTCGAATATCCATGGCACTGCGTTGACAGAGGACCTTGTGGAGGAAAAGAACTCCAATAAGAGGTTTGCTGAGCTGGATCGGGAGAACTACAACGAGAGCGCACGTGTTGACCTTCCAAAGACCGGCATTAAGTTCGACTACAAAAGGTATCCATACCAGGAACCCAAGAACCCAAAGACCAAGACTAAACAGAGCACACTGCAACATGTGAGGAAAGTTCTGGCCTCAAGAAGAGGCCTTGCTAACTATCTGGACGAAGACGAGCGTAATGCTGCTATCTTGTTCAACGTGGTGAGTAAGAAGAAGAACACAATGCTGATGGTTCCTAACAAGAAATTATGCTCGATTTGCGGTGACAATGCACCAGGAAGTTGTGTGAGGTGTAATTCGAGAGTGTGTAGCGTCAAGTGCACTGCTGTCCACAACGAGACCCGCTGTAGTGGCTATATGGGATGATATAATGAATGAACGACTTCTGGTATTTCTTGTAGTTGATCCAATCTCTCAACAGTAAATACAACATAGGCCACTCTTATCAACTGAAGCATTCTAAGATTGCCACGAATGTATAGCAACAGCTGTCATATTAATATATAGGTATCCCCTTATTAGCATACGTACTATCTTTATATGCTTCAGTGGCACTTGATCCCGATCTCGGCGCGAACAAATACACTTCTCCACTTTAGCCCATCTCTCCCTAATGTTCTCCTAATAAATCCAAAGAAAGATGCTCAGGTCCTCCCAATTCAAGCCTCAGATTCTGAGAGTATCCAAGAGATTCCAGTCCAGTTTGAGTGTCGCCATTGTCGGTTCCGGACCATCGGGATTCTACACTGCTCACGACCTCCTCAAACGCCCCAATGTGAAAGTCACCATGTTTGAAAAACTTCCAACGCCATTCGGACTCAGTCGGTATGGTGTTGCTCCTGACCATCTGGAGGTGAAGAACTGTGAAGAGACGTTTACACAGGCTGCTCAAAGCGATAGATTCGGGTTTATCGGGAACTGTGAAATCGGAAGAGATGTGTCATTGAAACAACTACAAGAGAATTTCCATAGTGTTGTGTTGGCATATGGATGTTCACACGGGAGTACGCTTGGAGTCCCCGGCGAAGACCTTCCGGGAGTCATCAATGCACACGAGTTTGTTGGCTGGTACAACGGGAACCCGGAAACAGAACATACAAGACCGCCATTGGAGAAAGTCGAGAACGTCGTCATTATCGGTAATGGTAATGTCGCAATGGATATTGCTAGACTACTACTGATGCCGGTGGACGAGATCAGACACAGTGACATGACAGAGCACGCGATCAAGACCCTGGAGAATTCCAGTGTTCAGAGCGTCAAGATCGTCGCGAGAAGAGGATTCATGGAGAGTGCGTTTGCTACAAAAGAGGTGAGAGAGCTGTTGCAGTTGGAGAAGAACGGGGTCAAGTTTGAGGGGATAGATGAGGACATCATCCAGGTACTCCTTCCCATCAAGAAGAAAATGGAACGTGTGCAGAAGCGTAAGCTCGAGACATTACTGGACTACATGAAGCCGATCGAGGAGAGAAAGAACCTGAAGAAGTTCCAGATCCCGGAGAAGTACACCAAGAGTTGGAACTTGGAGTACTTGCTATCTCCAGTAGAAATCAAGCCGAATGACACAGACCCTGAATTGGTCTCTCAAATTGTGTTCCAGAAGAACCACTTGTACCACGATTCTCCATTGTCTCTATCCAAGGTCCAGGCAATCCCTGGGGAGTTCCTTTCCTTCAAGGCTGATCTTGTGGTTACAAGTTTGGGGTTCAAAGGGTCTCCAATTGCTGGATTGGAAGAAATTGGTATCCAGTTTGACGCCAAAAGAGGCGTCGTTGCTAGTAAAGACTCCCGTGCTGTTGACGCTGAAGGTAATGAAGTACCGGGCATTTATGCCACTGGATGGATCAAGAACTCCAAGAAGGGCCCAATTTTGAATACACTGATCGACTCCAATGCAGTGGCTCAGTCAGTGCTAGATGACTTTGCGAATGGAAGAACCTCGGGTGTAAAAAAGGGGCTAAGTAGTGAAGATATCAGTGGTACTATCAATTGGCAGGACTGGCAGACACTCAACGAATTTGAGCTGGAGTTTGGACAGCTACACGGCAAGGCCAGATGGAAAGTGCCAGATGTGAAGATGATGATGGATATTATCAGATCCGGGGGTTCCAAAGTGGACAAAATCGCAAAGATGAAGCAACGGCTAGAATCTTTCCAGTAAAAGTGCCTACAAAGGATTAGAATGTCATAAAAGATGGAGTTTTTTTTGTAATACTGTGTAATGCGCCTCAACTCTCGAGACAGTCATTCTATCGTAAAGGGTTGATGATGTGTCAAAACCCATGTGGGACTCTCTTTGGATGTGTTATATGAATATCAAACTCAGAACATGTCTTTAGTAGTGCACACGGGGAGGTTTAGTGGTGCTCACCAGCCTTGTGGTGACGCAAGTGGAAGTAGTACTCGAGGGAGTAGCCGAACAACAAGACAAAGCCGGCCAAGTGCAACAATGGCTTACCGGTAGCGTTGTCACCGTCAAAGAACTTGGCTTTGTAACGGCCAACAAGACCGGTTGGCTTGACGGATGGGGCTGGACCCTGTGGAAGAGCCTTGTAGAACTCAACAACGGAGGCCAATCTCTTAGCGGCTGGGTTGGAGCCGATGTTCTGGTAGTTGTTAGTATGGGGTGTCTTTGAGGGATGTCTTTGAGGGGTGGGGTCCGTGTTGGTGCGTGGTTGGTTGATGCATGGGTATTTGCCTCGATCAATATGTCTTGGGTGTCTCTCCCACTTTTGTGTCTCCTCTGTGGCGTATTAAACTCTTCCATAGTACATTATGATAACTCTCAATTCGGCAAAGTACTCCAATCAGCCCATAAAAAGATCTCTAGTTCACATGATTATGAGATTTCCACATAACACCCCATTGATACTTGATCTCCACTCCGCAACACGCTTCGTTCCCGTAAAAAAAAAAGACTCACCTTGGCAGAAGCGATCTTTGGTGGGATCAAAGTGGACAATTGACGTCTGACAATGAAGGACATCTTGGGCCGTTGTGTTGTTGGTATCTTAAAGAAGAAAAGGATCCCCCAGTATTAAGCGTGCTTTCACTGTTGTCTCTTTCGTTCACTTTTTTTGGGTTTTCCCAGGGAGCGAATTCAATTGGCAGCGCATAACCGCTCGACCGATGGTGCGGCAGTTATGCTCAACATCGGGTGCCAGGTGGGTAGAGGCAGGAGCTTATTATGGTAGTAATTTATTGTACTATTTGGCCACCAATTGGTACTAAAATTGCACAATGAGGGTTTAAGTACATATGCAGAGTACAAAAAAAAACTTTCATCTATAGACATTAACACTACTCGTAATTACTCCTGGGAGATATAAAGCACTGCGTTGTTAGTAATCAGTGTGTAATTGTACATCCAGCGTCAGTCTATTCTAGAGGTATAGATCGACGGAAGAGTCATAAACTTACCATTGTTACCACGGATGAAGACATCGCCATATTTTCGGGTGAGCTTTCCAGCAACAACCTCTTGTGTCTCTTCCAATGCGATGTTCATGTAACCGTCGATGGTATCAAGCTTGCCTTTGGGATGTTAGTACTTCGCACTGACAGTTATGATATTATAGAATTGATGACATACCATGATACTCCTCGCCGGAATAGAGCTTCACGAGCACTTTGCCTCCCGTGAGCTCTGTGAGGAACTTTGATGGTGCTGATGGTGCTGTCTCTGTTGCTTCTGTGGACATCGTTTGTGTGGGTCTCGTGTGTCTCTTTTTTTTTTCGGTGATTTGGGTCTTCTTTTTGGGAAATAGGGAAGAGTATTCCGGATGAGTTACACCAAAGTTATTCAAATAGTGGGATGAATAGGTACTGAAATCAACAAAACTTACGCCTTTCACTGGTTTTGGGCATACCAACAGTATAACTCATCCAAATTTCGCGATACTCTCCTCTCCCCTCGTGATCTGTCAAGTGCTCCGCCACGTGGATGTCACGTGTTTCTCTATATGACTCAGCTCATTCAACTGTCTAATTAACGCGTCTATACGACTCCTAGAGTTTTTTTTGGCAAACTCATTTGCCTCTGTTTAGCTTAAATTGAGAGGACTGTCGAAATCTAGTATCGTCAAATACATCCCTCCAGATTCAGTTTAAGGGTCCTATCGGAAAAGCCGGACCATACCTCCACAAAATAGGCCGTGTAGCAAGATTTCAGGCTGAAAATTTGAGTTGTGGGATTGTTCTAGGCTGAGCTGCATGTGGCATTTGAAACTTGGGCATGGCGTCCGCAATATGTTTTAAACTGGGCTGAAGGATGAAGTAGTAGCGGAGAAACTGCAGACAAATGAGATCTCATGTGCTCCTTGAATGGCTGTATAAGGATTACGAAAGTTTATCTTCCCAATTTTGAACCCTTAATGTGTAAAAGCGTATCTATAAAATTATAAATTGTGTGTGTGTTCCCTCTGGTAGGCGCCCCCAAATTTCAAATTGCGAACTTTCCCAAAAGCGACACGGTAATTAGAAGCGTCAACGGCCATGGTGCACGCACCTCCGCAGCTTAACAAAGTACGCTGCGCTGTGAGGTGGAGACTATTTCTTGGAAATTTATAATTCTTTGACAAAAGTGTTGAACTCTCCAATCTTACTGTTCTCTTTCAACGTTCAAAAAGCACATTAATTGGTCCTTCAAGGCCTCGCAAACGCACTCCACAGCTTTCTGGATCGGGTTCGCTTACAAAGTTCAAACACGAGCGCGCTCGGTGCACATAAGCTTTTGCTACACCTCAACTCCAATTGCCCCTTGAAACAACACGCGCCCACATATCACCATCTCAAGAGGGAACGAACGGACAAACAACCACGGCGGGATTCAGTTGAACACACTGTCACTTCGCCAAATCGTTGAGATCACTTCTGCTGCGACCAGTAGCTCTCCATACCGTCCCGTTTCATTCGCTAGGCGCCATTCTTCGCGTGCCTACGCCTCAACACCTATCAACGATTCGCTTGCCACGGCGGGTTCTTTCATCTAGTCGGTTTGAGGTCAAGATAGCTGATCACGCTCAGTGCTTGCCATCATCTCGAGCACCACACACACTTACTCAGAAGACAGCCGCCCTGTGGACTTGCGCTTGATCTGGTCGTTTAACCGGGAGTAACGATCCGCAGTTTACCCACCTATTGCCTTTTACACCAGCACAAAAAAAAAACACACACACATAATACATGGCAATGTCAACCCCAGATTATGAGATGGCTTCGTCCCCAAGCCACGGGTCTCCGCTCATGGACGACGACGAGGACTCACACAAGTGCAGAAGATGTGAACTGGTGAGTTACTACGCCCTTTCTTCATCGACTACAAGGATCTTAGGAATACTAACAACAAAAGGCGATCTTGGAAGGACACGCGTATGAACTAGGAGGAGACAGATGGCACATGTACTGCTTCAGCTGTTCTAAGTGCTCGAAGCTCTTAGGGACTTCCTCCAATTTCCTTGTTCTCGGAACAGGTGATCTCATCTGCTCGGACTGCTCCTATGCTTGTAATGCATGTGGCAAGAAAATTGATGATCTGGCTATATTAACGGGCGACCAGGCATATTGTTCGACATGCTTTTGCTGTCGTAATTGTAAAAAGAGAATCGAGGACTTGAAATATGCCAGAACATCAAAGGGCCTGTTCTGTATGTCATGCCATGAGAAACTATTGGAGAAGAAGAGGAAGCACGATAATGAGAAGCGTGTGAAACAGAGACAATCGAAAATTGTGAACCCAGACAAGTCTCTGCCGCGTGTCCCTCCAAAGGAGGACCACTACAACAGTATCCCATCGACAAATGGCCACTACAACTTAGCTGAAAATTACCACAGACCAGTGTCTCCATCTGAGACCACTTCTTCGGACCTCTCTACGCCTGGTGTGGAAGTGGCAGCTGTGACTACAACAATCGACCTGTCTGACATGGCTACGAGATCTCCAGAAAGAGTTTCGACTCAAGCCTCACCAAGGTTGTCAGGGAGTAACAAACACTTGCTGAAGCCAGCCATCGAGGTATCACCTATGAAGTTCCCACCTCATCTACCGCCTATGACAATCCCTGATGATATCGAGCAAGAGAAGGAGAACAGTCATTTGATGGTAGAGTCCGACAGATGCAAGGATATCCATACAACACCAAAATCCCAATACATGGGTTGTGAGTCTCCCGATAGAGCCTTGTCACGCTCCCCATTGAGACAGTCCATCCTCACACCAAATGGTAAGAACAGACAGGCCGTTGTTCTTGGTGATCTAAGTTCAAGCTCTTCGAATAACATATTGTCTAGTTACATCAACGAGTCTCCACCACCAGGAATTGCACCACCAAAACTTCCAGATGACGATTTCATTGATATGGCCGATAGTGATGATGACACGAGCAAGTACACACGGAAATTACCTAGCTTTGGTGAGATACGACACAGTGATTCTATCCCAGCTGGGCTGAACATCCAAGGTCTACCTTCGTTTGATGAGCATTTTGATTCCCAGATCGAAGCCGAGAAGAGTAATGAACCACTCAGCTCACAGAAGCTTACGCCCGGTTTCAATGAACCAGTGACTCAACCGGCAGAGCATAAGCGTTCAGCTTCTAATGCTACAGGTGGGAGATCTTCGTTTGAGAACTATGAGCACGATAGTGAAGTACCAGGGAGCGTCAAGTCTTGGAAGAACGTCCTGTTGTCACCAAACACGCACTCGCTCAAGAAATCCGAAGGTGGGTTACAAAAGTCGAGATCCATCAGATCACCGAAGAACTTCTTAAGCTTCAGAAAGCACAAAAAGTCCATCTCTCAGACTTCTGTGGAGAACTACAGAATTTCTTCACCTTTGATGAACAACAATAGAGGCGAGTTCGATGATGGTCAGTACTTGATGCAAACCCCAAGGGGAGTAGGCCAGGTGTCTCCATACCAGGCTGCCGCTCTGTTCACTACGCCACCTGTCCCTGAAAATGACCACCGAGGTCCCACAAGACAGTCGTCCACCCATACGAGGTCCAGATCTGACGCTAATGTTGATTCCGCAGATCTTGTGAATGCAGAGTTGGAGCTTCGCTCTTTGAGGACCGAGATTCGGGATATGAAGGTCACAAAGCATGGTATCATGAGAGAAGTCAATGAATTGGCTGCGCAGAAGGATGAGATGAGTCAAGAGATTGTGGACCTACAGAATCAGATCAATCAGCTGAAGTTGCAGCTACATGGCCAGTCTTCGAAGTCATCCCTAGAGGATATCAGCGAGACCACGCCACATTCTTCTTTATCTCAGAACAATCAGAAACAGGTACATAACCAACAACAGCAACCAAGCTACACACAGACGATACCATCCACTACGAGTACTCCTACTATTGCAATTGCTGAACAGATCCAAGTTGATTCCAAGAAGCCGTCGAAGACCAAATTCTGGAGACGCTTCGGCAACAAAAGCGATGGCATGACTTCATCGCAGTCCGCCTACTCTTTGAGTGGGCTGTTGAATGATGGCTCCAATAGCCGTTCGGGTAACCCACAGATTTCTGCTCCTATAATGAGGACCGAGGAGGCAGATGAGCTCGGAGGCAATGACAACAAGAAGTTAATGTCTACGAAGGGCTATAACTTGGAGACTACTAGCTCTTCCGGTAATTCCGTGGCCACGGATGCATCCAACTCTGCACTTATTATGAGTGACTTGTTCAACTCTTCATTGGAGATGCGTGCTATGTATGAGAAGAGATCGGTACCATTGATCGTGTCAAGGTTGATTTCACAAGTGGAGAAGACGGGATTGGACACCGAGGGAGTTTATCGTAAGAGTGGTGCAACGTCTCAGATGAATGCTATTCTGAAGGCCTTCAACAATTTGTACCAGGCTGAGACTTCCCAAGAACTGGAATCCACTTTGAGCTCTTGTGATGTCAGTGCCGTTACGAGCTCATTGAAGAGATATTTGTACTTTCATCTACCCGAGCCTGTTATAACTATGCAATCCTATGAACAGTACATCGGTGTTGCAAAGTTGGGAGATGACCAATCCAAGATCGATGCCTTGGCCAGTTTGATCACACAACTACCAAAGACCAACGCTAGGGTGCTGATTTCCTTGCTGACACATTTCAAGAAGGTTGAATCCTATTCTCATGTGAACAAGATGAACTATCATAACTTGTCCCTTGTGTTTGCCCCTACGCTGGCGAGGGTTTCTGATGGTGAAAGAGAACTGATGGATATGGCACCGAGAAACAACGTCACTGAGTTCCTACTTGTGAGATCTGATGAGGTTCTTGCTAAAGTCGGTGGCATTTGATCAATTGGAATGTGATTTTATTTATGGGGACAACCAGCTGTATGATGATTTGATATAATGACAATTCGATACTTCTTTTCGGGTATTTATCCTGTAAGTCAGGCTATGTACATGTATGCCATATGTGCTTACTTGATATCCTTGATCTCTGGTGCCGCGAACATCTCATATCTTCTTCCTCCAGTTCGTAGGAGATACTCAATTGTGGAGTACTCGTTCTTCGGCATCTTCTGGCTCTTCTTGAACTCTTTTCTTATTGGAAATTAGTACGTATGCATGTAATGGATGCAAAAGTCACACATACCTCACATATTGTAAGAAGTGAGCCTGGTTTTCCTATAATTTGTTAGCAATCTGTTGTGAGCATCACATCTGACATACTTACTTTAGGCTTAGTGTATGACGTGCGCAGGCACGTTCTATAGAGCTTGAGGACTTCCTTTTGGAGACCCGAGAGTCTTTTCACCTTTGGCGGCATTTTGATTTAAGGTATATGGAATTTTTACCTATATGATGGAAGTGTGGATGCTCACACCTTACCAATTGCTTCTCTATTAGTGTGGCTCCATCCAAAATGCACAGGGCTGCTTGACCACAGTCAGCGTCCCAATCTGGTTGCTGCAGTGAGGATCTATAGAATATCAGGACACTAAAAAGGAGACATAGTTTTGTAGATATTCCAGCACTTCTCGCTAGTTGTGTATGGTGTGATCTAATCTAAGGACTCAAAAGCTGCTGTATTATCAACTGCCGGCAAAAATGGGCAGCTGAAAGAAGCCGACTAACGCGGAATGAGTCTCGTTTACGAACAATAGGCTGGCGGAGCTGCTCTCGAGATTGAAATATGATAAAATATGGTAAAAGCTATACGGCTAAGCAGGCAAAAGATATATAGACAACTGCTTTTAGAACAGAGAAGCAAAAGACCTGTAGAGATCTAAAGCAACTAGGTCGCAACACTTTCCGGATCAACGTTTGATGCCTGGCCGGCAATTGCGTTCAAAATACGGCCCGAAAAACGCGTGCATGTGCCCAAGGAGAAGAGATCATCGCTGCTCTTTC
Source organism: Petasospora taoyuanica (assembly GCA_030567055.1). Classification (NCBI taxonomy): domain Eukaryota; kingdom Fungi; phylum Ascomycota; class Saccharomycetes; order Phaffomycetales; family Wickerhamomycetaceae; genus Petasospora; species Petasospora taoyuanica. The sequence goes on from JAKUBZ010000003.1 coordinate 54,664, forward strand.
AAGATCCGAGGCGCACATTACGCATTTGAGTTGTTTGCTTGTTTCTTTGGGAAGGTGGCTGCACCCACTTGGCCGGAGAAGAGCAGTGGCAAGAAGAAACCAGCAGAGATGGTAGTACCGAGATTAGAAGCTCTGTCACTGCTGGCGATGGCAGGCAGAGCAGTTGCACTCCGAGGCGATCACACAATAATACCGGGCACTGATGGCCAAATAGGCTCAACGACACTGGTGCTGTCATGGATCGCTGTAGTATGGTGGGCTGTCATGGCACTCTTCACAACATACGGCTTCACAGAGATCTATATGAAGTTCAGCAGTCCTAAGGGCATACCGCAGGGCGTCCTGCTGGACAAGCAGCGCAACGAGGTGATGGATCAAGATGAGCTCGAGGGAGTGACGATACTGAGACCAATTAAGGGTGTGGACCCGGAACTCCAGCTGTGTCTGGAGAGCTCCTTACAGCAGCGGTACCCAGCCAATAAGTTCCAGGTGCTGTTCTGTGTCGAGGACATAGAGGACCCAGCGGTGCCCATCATCAACGGGCTTATTAAGAAGTACAAGGACACATTGGACGTCCAGCTGTTGGTCGACACGGACTACGCCAGCAACCACTTCGGGCCGAACCCGAAGATCAATAACCTGTCCAAGGGGTTCCGTGCAGCAAGGTTTGACATTGTGTGGATCATCGACTCGAATGTGTGGGTGAGTCCCGGGACCTTGGTGCGTTCGGTGATGGCACTCAAGTCCTCGACGGATAATGGCAGAAAGACGACGAATAGACCAGTGGTTCTGGTGCATCATGTTCCATTGGCACTGTCTACAAGCAACTCAAATGATACATGGAACCTCGGTGCCCGATTGGATGAGATGTTCCTCCACACGTCACACGCCAAGTTCTACGTGTTCTTCAACAAGGCGTCCTTTGCCTCCTGTGTTAATGGCAAATCCAACATGTATCGTATATCCGACCTGGACAAGTCTGTGCTATCAATTTCTAGAGGTGAGAACAAGGTGATTAACAACAAGCCAAACATCGGAATGGATGCTGCACAATACGTACAGAAACCGAAGCGGAGTATCAGGTTCTTTGCCAAATACATTGGTGAGGATAACATGGTTGGGATTGCACTGTGGGAGATGGGTGGCAGAACAGGGATGACTGGTGATGTTGTGTGTCAACCAATTGGCGGATCTACTGTGTCAAATGGGATTGTGGATTACGTGAATAGAAGAGTACGTTGGCTAAGGGTGAGGAAGTATATGGTCTTAGCAGCTACTTTGTTGGAACCTACAACAGAGAGTTTGGTAATTGGTGTGTTTGGATCCTATGGGTTTTCAAGTCTGCTTTTTCGAGGGAAGTATATGTGGTGGCTGTTATCCCTACATGAGCTCATCTGGTGCGTCACAGATTACATCCAATCGATGATACTCATGCAATACTCTGGCCAGGATGTACTACAAAGGCAAGACTCTCCTTTCTTCCTCAAAAACTATGATGAGAAGCTTCAACTGAGCAATTGGCTACCTATTTGGATACTCAGGGAAATATTGGCGCTTCCTATTTGGGTCATCGCCATGTGTGGAACCCAGATTGACTGGAGAAATAGACCTTTCAAAATCAGGAGTGACTTAAGCGCTGAAGAGTTGTGAGCTCTAACACAAAGGAATGTTGATTACATAGCTTTCAAAAAGATAGATATGTTTATAGATGGAGTAATGCTTGATGAATCACCAGGCGTCGACATGTATCTTGATAGGGTCCTATCTCGGCGGTTAGACCGTTGTACCTCTATATCCCAGGTGGTTTGTTCATATGATTATTCATTGATCTATAATTTCAATATTGTGAATACACTTATATCAGGCTGTTGCTTTAGTAACACATTAATGCTATACAATAAAAACCAGTTGGCCACGGGCCAAATTACTGGCTTCTTACAACGGAACGACAGCATGGACGCATTAACATGTGTTGACTTCAAAGCTATAGATTGATTTTGAATTGTTTTCGATACGATCTTGTACATGTATTAGTCCTAAATTAGAAATTCCACGCGCTGCCCATCATCCTCAAGATCATTGCCCATTCAATGTACCCAATGATGGACGAAACATGTGCATTTCCCTCTCTAACTGGACGCGAGACAAGATGTGTAATGCATGCATGCAACCAGAATTGCTGAGGGTTCTAGCGCAATAAGTTGAAGCCACTCATGGACAGGATGGGGGTGAATAGGTCAAACAAAACTCAGAGCTCATTTCTATGTACATTCACATGGATCTGACATGTAAATTCAAAGAAGGGACAATCATAGGGCACTACGTACCAATATATGAGGTTCTTTTAAAGTATAGGCTATATATACTTTATCCTTCCCGTCCAATGCTCTTGCAAAACATCTCTGCATAACCACGAGATATCCATAAGCCCATTAATATATTAGCCTCTTGGGTCATAAACCAAAGGACCCCATCCCGCAGCGGCACAACAACATATCAATCCAACAAAATTATCTGGTCTTGCCGAAAAGGGAAAGTGCGTCTTGCCGACTGTACACCGACGCGTCCCTAACGCGTTCTCTTTATCTCTTTGGGTTTTTGATGGAGCAACGCAGTACAGCGGGTAAAGTCGGCATGTGTGCACTTTAGGGATTTATATATAGTCTTGTGTCTGCTGTTACAGAGCCATATATCATATATATGTGTGTGTGTGTGCTTATATATATATATATATATTTACTGACTTAGCGGCGATACTCTGTGGTTTTCCTTGAAGAGCTCACGCGTCACGCGCCACCTTCCGCATAGGGAAAGACTCCCCAATTGATCTAACAGAGAAACATCTGTACATTTGGCTGAAACTCCCAATTATCCAGATATGTCTATCCCATGTCTTGGTATAGGTAATAGTTCTATGGGCGCATGTAGTAGTACCAGGCCATGGTGTTGTATTAGCGTGTTCGGATAAGTAACCTCTTCCACGCTGTGCTTATATAGCAATGACAAAGGATCGCCTGGCCGTATATCACGAGAAGACCAGGCATTGCACCGGCATGGTAAGGCATTGAGTGGATCAGATCGTGGATTAATCTGAATCTGATCTCGCTCGAAGATCTCTGATCGGGGATCTGAGTCTGAAATGCTGAGGTACGGTGGGGTATACATGGGCCGGCCTTGTGGGCACAGCACTACAAGATAATAAACAAGTAGATCAGACCACATAGATCCAGCCAGACTTCGAATTCGGAATAACAGCCAAGAATATCAGACAAACCGCATTGCCTCTTGAATCTATTCCTTCAAAAATTGTGCGTATGTTCATGCCTTTGTCCGAAGCGCAGCGTCGATCTCTTCACGCTTGCGAACCCTGCCATTACTGCTGTCATTCTGGGAACACCGCATATGCTCACAGGTGAGCACAGCACAGGGGGGGAAATGAAGATCAGCACTGGAGAGAGACAACAACCTACGGTATATAAATACAGGCGTGCCCCACTGAAACTTAGGTGTCCAGTCTTCTCAATTCTTGAACCCCATGTTATCCCAAAGGCTTCTGCCATTATTGTATCTCATCTGATTTTGCCTGATACACTGCGTCACTTAACCCCATTTTGATTCAGACCGCGTCTCTCTCTCTCTCTCAGCCAACAAAGATGATTCAGACATATTACAGCCAGAGTGACGTCGAGAGTATTATCTCCTCACAGCACTCGTTTTTCGACGAACATGATGACCATCATGATGTCTACACAGCTTCCACAACAAGTATCAGTTCCATTCGACCAAAGGCACTATTCTTCAACCCTGCGATCCCATTGGCCCACTATAAGCACCATTTGCGTTTACACTCTGATGATGGCTCCTTCAGTACGATACTGAAAGAAGACGACCTGTGTACTGTGAAAGAAGTCATTGAAACACTACAACGGAAATTCCAATTCGAGGATATCATCATAGTGCTAAGGGACGAAGAAACAGGGGCTAAAAAGGTACTACAAGACTCTGATAGGATTATCCGGATCCAAAACAGGATGTACAGATCGATCTGGGTGGAGGAGGACCATCTGCCTACCGCTGCGTTGAGATACAAGCCACACTTCAAGTTCTTGATCCACAGATATTGATACTTTCAACTCCCAAAGACTCTCAGATGGCTGGCCCATCGCTCCACTTTCTGCTATCCAATAGATCATTGTATTGTGGTTTTGATTAATTTGTAGCCATTGAAGATGAATAACTCATTAGCATCTAAAGGGGATCCATCAGTGTGGGGTCTGCACCGTACAGTGCATTCCATCGCTGAAGCCCACCTTTGAGTAAGTAAATTCGTGGCAGTGTACTCATATCATATTTCACTTCAGTACTCAAGAGTAAGTATCGTACGAATTTGCGGGCACAGCGCGGCCCTCTTATTTGTGATCTCATGCAGTGGAAGACATATGTATACTGTTGGTCCAACGGGTACCTCTCTAGCAGAATTTGTATAGCAGCGTTATCGAATTGCTTACTTGGGTAATTCACTGATCCCTTCACATGTCCCTGTGCTTTGTTGTTAGTCTCTTGTATTACCTCAATGGATCAAGAGATATACACACGTATTTCCAATCGGAATCTCGGACATCAATCACCGCGAGCTGCCGATGCTCCATCAGCCACTGCTTTAGCAGCACTGGGTCCAACGGCCGTATCACAGAAGCATAAAGTTCCTCCATATAACCATTGACATATTCCAAATCCGGTGATTAGAGGGGTGCTATGCAGGTATAGCGAAATAAAGCCTACAATAGCCGCGATCTTTGCTAATTCTGGTTACTGCTGAAAAAAGTAAGACAAAACTATATCAATGGATCAGACTTATACTCTCTCATTTGCAGTATACTACGTTATAGTTGACCGCTATAGTTACATCATGTATGAATCAGATCTGTTTGATTCACATATATGATTCCATATATACGTAGAGCTATAGCACTGTATCTACCAACTATTCCTCGGCTACACCTACGGTACAGAGGGTACAGGGGCTCCCCTCATTAATGAGTGCCCTAGGCAGGACGTTTTACCCTTGATCCCGATTCAGAATGTCTTTCTGCCCTAAAAGAGTTAGACCACCTTCCCTATATTCCTAACGCCAAGAGCACTGTTTGGACCTCCATCCGTACTCTCACCATTTCCAATTGGTGAGAAGAGTGATCTCGGGAGTCAAAGTCAGTGAGTGTGGCCTTTACCAAAGTCCGCGGCCAACGGCCAACAAATTTGTTTGTGGCATGGCTGTGCAATGTGCGCTAAACCAGATCACTCCGCAGGCCGTGCACACACACCCGCGCTTTGCCGCGAAGAACCGCCGCCCATACCCGAAGTGCCTGAGTGTTTTGTGTCAAAGTGATAATATTGATGGCTTACAATGAGGGGACGGCATTCTGTGTGATGCCCATGACTTTTTCTCGGTTATTGAAGCAAATAATCGACACAGATCCACAGAAAATTTATTACTGGCTATATAAATATTCGCTGATATCCCCAATGTCTTCATCACATCATGCATGGACTTCAGCGTGGACGATAAGCTTCAGAGATTTATTCATGATGGCTCCAATCCCTATGACATCTACCAGTGTGCCAGAGAGCACCATCGGATCAAGAATCAATGATGAGCCGGAATACACCAACCAGATGCCCTTTGGTGAATACCTCTTCAAGAGACTCGCACAAGTTCACAAGGTCAAATCGATCTTTGGTGTACCAGGTGATTTCAACTTGGGTTTGCTCGATAATCTCTACACGACAAAGTTGAATTGGATCGGTGGTTGTAATGAACTCAACTCTGGATATTCTGCTGATGGTTATTCGCGCTACACAAACTCGCTTGGTGTTGTCATTACTACGTACGGGGTTGGTGAGTTGAGTGCCATTAATGCTATTTCTGGTGCATTTGCAGAGAACTCAAAGGTATTACACATTGTCGGCATCCCAACAAGACATGCACTTAACGAAGAGAATGAGAAAAAGAAGCACTTGCACCACTTGGTACCAGACATCAATTCTCTCAAGGCCTCAGACAGACTCGTATACACCAAGATGGTGTCTAATATCTCCTGTATCTCTAAGACAATCATGGACCCTGCTACTGCTGCCGACGATGTTGACGAGGTTATCAAGACCATCTTCAAGCATTCGAGACCAGGTTATTTGTTCTTACCACTGGACATTTCCGAAGACATTGTGAATTCTACAAGATTGAACAATGATCCAGCAGACGTATTCCACCAGGTTATGGATGAGCAGCCAGAGAACACACATAGAGTTGCCCAATTGGTGATGGACAAGTTGTACAACTCAAGGAACCCGGCTATCCTTGCTGATGTGTTAATGCGCAGGTACGACCAAGGTGTTGAATTATTGAGATCGTTTGTTTCCATGACAAATATCCACAATTACACTACTTTTATGGGAAAGTCTATCTTGGATGAGTATCACCCATCGTTCATCGGGGATTACATCGGCATCGAATCCAATAGGGGGGTGAAGGAGAACTTGGAGTCATCGGACTGTGTGTTGTACTTTGGGCCAAATATCAACGAAATAAACACTGGTCACTATTCTTTTGATTTGACCGAGGACCAGCTGATCTTGTTGCACCCAGACTATGTGAAGATTGGCTCCGAGTTTTATCACGGTGCTCATATGATCAACGTCTTACGCACGTTGGTCAATCAGTTAAATGTCTCAAGAATATCCGAGCCGACACCAGTGAAGTATGAGGTGTCTCCAAGATACCCACACATTCCGTCCGACGCCTCGATCTCACAGTCTGTATTACTTAAAAAGTTTGAGTCCTTCTTACAGGAGGATGACGTTGTTGTTTGTGAGACTGGTTCGTTCATGTTTGGTATCCCAGATTTCAGATTCAAGTCTGGTGTCCACTACATTGCACAGGGGTTTTATTTGTCCATCGGAATGGCTCTTCCAGCGTCTGTTGGTGTTGGTATCGCTATGAAGGACCACAATTCCAAGTCTCGTTTGATCCTTGTCGAGGGTGATGGCTCTGCTCAGATGACCATTCAGGAGATGTCCTCTTTCCCACACTATGGTTTGAAACCAATCATCTTCTTGTTGAACAACAGTGGCTACACAGTGGAGAGAATCATCAGAGGCGAGTTCCAGACATATAACGATATCAAGCCATGGAACTGGTCAAAGGCCTTTGAGTTGTTTGAGTACGATGGTACAGCCGAGGGCTCAGCAATCTCCCAGAAGGCTCAGAAGCACAAGCACTGCTTGACTTCAATTGTGACCAGCGAGAATGAGTTAGACATGGCAATGACCTCTTTGAAAAACAAGGAAAACGAGGATAAGCTCAGATTATTTGAGGTGATCTTGGACAAGTTGGACTGCCCATGGAGATTTCACCACATGAATAACTACAGACTTTTCCCATTGAATAACGGGGCCTCTACTGCATTGGCTTGAAGTCGCACACACAAACATAATGTATATATAATTACTAATGAGTTTGCGTAGCAGCCCCTGAATATAATGGTAGTATTAGCTTATTGGTGCCTTTCTATGTGATGATTCTTCATACAGACAACTTGTCTTTACCTGAAGCATGGTCAATGTGAATGGGTTAAGTCTGTTTTCGAGTATAACCTTGAGTGATGTCTTCTGCAACGTGTTATATAGTTTGAGGACTCTCTTCTGGATAGAGACGTCTTTGTAGAGCAATGGCTTGAAGAGATCACTGATCAGAGTTTGATTTTGTAGTGTGACCTGCACGTCAAATAGCAAGTCATTTGAAGACGTGATGTCCAGTGGGAAGATCTCCATGAGGTACAAGAACATCTCCACGCGGCCTTTGACAACCGTGGTGATGAATGATATGAAATGATCATAACAAGATTTGAGAGTGTGGATATCTTCTTCTGTATATGTGTGGAATGGCCTTTTGAGTACATTGAGGAACTGAATGATAGTATCAATGAGCCTGATGGTTTTGAATTCGAAAAACTCGTCGAACATTACAATGTTCTTGTTCCGGCTGAGGTAGTAATCCCTGAGATTTACTTCGTTGGCGTCAGCGTCCTCTCTGCTCAAGATCTTGATGATTTCCCAGAGGTTGAATCTCTGTAATGAAACTCTTATAGTGGCATAATCGTGCTGCTGATTATGCAGTGCTTTTGTCAGTTCCATGAAATCATGTGTCTTCTCCAGTGGGATGTCATACGTAGTGAGCCTGTCGGATAATTCTAATGTCTCGGTGTCCATGTTATAGAAAAAGTCGTAAAAGTCAGATCTGTCTTTGAGTATGATGTTGTTCGTGCCGATGATCTTGGTATTCTTTGTGTGTTGGTCAAATTCAAGAACCTTCTCCCAACTATAAAGATCAATCAGTGGGAAGTACAAGATCTTGTCGTTGTGGAAATATGCCTTGTTGAACCCATTGAGGAAGTTTGAGAGTGTAAGAATGAAAGTGGTGAGAAATCCAACGTTCGACTCGCTGTATATGAGGATATTCACATTGCGATACTCTATCAGATTCATGTTAGAGGATAACTCTTGCAAAAACTTCATCAGTGCTCTTGTGGTGTTGAGATCGCTCACGATGTCCGTTGGATGCATCGTCAACGACAAATTCAAAGGGATCTTAGACATAACTGCGTCTTCTGGTAGATGTACAAAGTCGTACGGAGAGAGATATTGTAGCACCCCGTTTTTGTACTTCACTGACTGAGTACCCATATCCGACGATTTGATGCTCTTGAAATGATTCAATATGATTCTGTTGTTGAAGTCGTAGTTGAGCGATAGAAGATTGTGCATATGAGCATTGCAGGACATGTATGTCTTCCATAAGGAGATATCTGTGCTGTTTATGGTGTTGAAAAGTGATATCAAGTGGCTCATACGGCCATCTTCAATGTACAATTGTAGCGTTATCGTAATGAGATGTTTGAAGATGACAAAGTTTCTCAATGGTGTTCCCAGTGATATTCCCCGTATTACTCGCCCTCTATCGGCATCTTGCCGTTCCACGGATTTGGTTATCGTCAAGAAGAACAAAATGTCATCATCATGTGTGGTCTTCTCAAAGATTGTGTTCATTTCATCAATGACAGTAGGCTGGAATCCTAGGACTCCTGCTTCCTGAGTGTCCATGTCAGAGTCTGGTAGAAGCCTATATTTTCCCTGGGAGTCTTTATAGAGCACAAACGCCGAGTATGTCTCTCCCATGTGTTCGCTGCTTGATGGGATCATCAACTCTCCAAGCGTCCCTAAGTGCTCTTTAAAGCCAGGTATCTTTCTGGGTACTTGGTGCTTAACCACTGCCCCGATCTTTGCATCAAACTCCGCTGCTAGCAAGTATTTCACGGTCGATGTGGATCCAACGACATTGACACTCTTCTTATCCGGTGAGCTGAACCTACTCTTGGGTACTGGTGATTTCAGCATTGTGTTCGCCCCGTTCAGATAGGGCTTTGTCGGTGTGCACCCACTGCCCATCTTGCTTCGATGAGCTATTTCCAGATACCAGATATCCCCAATCGAGACGTAAATTGCTGCCCCTCGCTGCTCAACTAGCCTTTGGGTTTTGTAAACTGGTAGGCCAAAACCTTTCAGATTCACAATTGTTACCAAATTATGTGCGTTTCTGACACTCCCTTTCGAGATGTGCCTCTAAGTCTATATATCCTTCCATCGCATATAAGGCGATGTGTCCCGCACCGTTCCCGGATATTACCCAAAAACCTCCCAAAAACAGCTCGGATCTCAAAGAGCACACTTAATCAAAAATCTCGCGATTTTTTTTGTTCTTCTCACGAGAAGCCCCAATTTTTGAGATTTGTCGTCCACATGAAACGCCACTTTAATAATTAACCCTCCTCAGTCAAACACAAGACAACCAAAAAAAAAATGTCCTCAGCCCTTGACATGTCACTTGACGAGATCCTTGCGGATAAGCCAAAGAAGACCTTCAGAAAGAAGGCTCCAGCAGCTGCCAAGTCAAAGGTCACCAAGGCCACCGTCGCTAAGAAGCCAGCCAAGAAGGCTACCCCTGCTCCAACTAAGAAGTCCGCTGCCCGTCCTTCCGCCGTCCTGGATGCATCCTTCGCTACCAAGGTCGTCGTCCAGGGCCTCCCAAAGGACATCAAATACGATGCCGTGAAAGTATGTTGAACTGCTCCTTTTGAGGCATCCATCTCCTGTTTTGTTTTTCTCTTCTCTTTTGAAGATTGATGGTCCAGAGCGTGTCATTCTCTTATTCAAGACGTGACCACAGAGTCTCCAGACTTCAAGATGTTATCCGCAACTCGGTGCTGGTCGCCTAACTTGCGATATCTCTAGGAAGGAACTCGCTGCGCTTGTTGATATCAATATTGCCGCCGAGAGTGTTTCTCGCAGGCACGTTATGAATTTCAGCGTACTCTTTTGACTCACCACCTGTTTGCGCAGCGTGGTTGACAAAAGACTTACAAGGACCATCAATCTGTCTCTCTGGTTTTAAAATTTGTTGCTGAATTTTGTTCTATGCCCCTTTATGAACGGTATGTGGCCGGCCATACGACCGGGTCATGACGAACACTGATCTCGCACAAACTTTTACCTCGGAGGTTTCTCTGTCTGTTTCCAGCCTTGTGAGTTATGACATGGATTAAACAATCCTCGTTCTAGAAGAACACAAAAAAAAACCGATAATGGCGAAGCTGTACAAGATTCGGTGTCTCTTCTCTACATCGGTTGATTGGTTTCAACCGCGATGAGGAATCTGCGACACCCGGTCTCTGCTGATACCTAGGGTTTTTTTGGCACGAACATATGAGTGTGCTGTTCCATCAGATGTAATGCTATAGTGCATATCTCATCCTCAATGGTCTGTTAAAGCTCCGTTCAATGTGTCTTTTTTTTCTGATTGGCATGACCCCTTATTTCTTGGTTCAAGGGATGATTACCTGCTCTGTACTACGATGTACTGAGATGTTAAGACTATTCACATCTTGTACATCAGCTTCCCTGCTAACCATTGATCTCCTGGTAGAGCATCATGTGAACCAAGATTAATGTCATGTCATATTTGAATCACCAAATGGTACAAGTGTCCCTATGACATTCATTGCATTTAGTGACTATACCCCTCATTTCCTTTCTATTATACCCCGTTGTTTTGTCATTCCATCCGTTGTTGTGATTCGAGACCTTGATCCCTGAGACCAAAAAGATATAAAAACCCATTGATGGATACCTCAGTACTCTTACTGTTGGATTTGAAAATTAACAACTATTTCTAGGATTTCTTTGCTTCCCAAGTTGGTGGTGTCAGCAACGTTTCTTTGTTCTACAACGAGAAGGGCCAGTCCAAGGGTATTGCCACTGTTGTTTTCAAGAGCAGCACTTTTGCTAAGAGGGCTGTTGAGAAGTACCACGGTGCTCCAATTGATGGCGGCTCACAGAAGTTGACCCTTGAACTGATCGTTGACCCAACCAAGAAGCCATTGACTAACAGAATTGTCGCTAACGCCGCTGCTAAGGCCCAGACCAAGGCCAAGAAGGATGGTCCAAAGAAGGCTAATGCCAAGAAGGAGGACAACAAACCAAAGGAGAACAAGCCAAAGGCCAACAAGCCAAAGGCTAAGAAGCCAGCCAAGAAGACAGTCGAGCAACTTGACCAGGAGATGGCTGACTACTTTGACAAGAACTAATCTTGGTTTCTTTTGTTATCTGTTTCACTTCTTTATTTGTTCTTTCTGACTAGCTCTTATTAATACGATCTTCCATATGGTATTTTATCACATGCGTAGAATTCATTAACTTATATACAGGATGTCAGGATGGTACTGCTATTACTTATCACTGCTCTTGAACCATTCCATATCTAATAGTCCTGAGAAGCGATCGCCACCTCTTCTTGATTGGTACGCTCCAGGAGCTGCCTCATAGTCTGATTTACGCTTATATTCACCTGTAGGCTCCGGTAAGCCCGGCTGGATCTTTGCGATGTTGTCTTGTGTCTTCTGCTCAGAGTTGAAATGTTCCGGCACGAACGTCTCGTCTCTCTTACGATTGATGAATCTATAAATTGTTAGATGTGGCTGTAATGGTACGATTCTACCATGAATAGTATAAGTACTCACGTCTTGACGACATAAATGGACCCTATGGCGATCGAACACACAAAGGCAAAGTTCGAAAGGTTCTTCTTGAACTGTGCAGGCAACTGTGACATCTTCTTTATCCCCTTTAAATGGAACTTTTCAATAAAGGAAATAGATGAAATAGATGAGATCACTGTGGAAAATTAAACCCCAAGGCCTCGCAGTTGGCACTGAAAATAGCCGGATATGGAAAAAGCGCGAAGCTGCACCGTCGAATTGGTACAATAGAGCTCGAGTTTTTGCCCCGGGATTGAAAAGTTCCAACAAATTGTGTCTCTCTTTTCTAATTGTCTTTAACTTTCCAGAAACAAAGAGAAAAAAAAAAGGCACAAATGACCGACAGGCTTGAAGCTGACCCTATGGCTCACAGTGTCGCCGCGGGAATTGGCGGCGCGCTGTCCATGGCGGTGACTTATCCCCTGGTGACGCTCTCCACACTGGCGCAGACCAAATCGAAGAAAACCGTGGAGGCCAAGGACGAGGACGAGCAAGCAGAGCAAGAGAAAGTATCTACTCTCACTGCTGCGAAGTACCTGCTAAAGCACGAAGGTGTTGGTGGCTTCTACTCCGGGCTCGAGAGCGCCATGTATGGGGTGGTGCTAAACAACCTGGTGTACTACTACTTCTACGAGGCACTGGCCAAGGCTATTATCAAGAGACGCCCACAGGATAAGCAGCTGCTGTCACCACTGGAGAGTATTCTAACGGGTGCGGTTGCAGGTTCTATCACTGTGTTCTCCACCAACCCAATTTGGGTCGCTAACACGCGTATCACGGTTAACGGACAGAACAAGCAATCCACACTGTCTGCATTGCTCGAGATCATCAAGAAAGACGGTGTTCGCACTCTTTTCGCTGGTGTGCTGCCAGCACTCATCCTCGTGCTCAACCCGATCATCCAGTACACGATCTTTGAGCAGATCAAGAACTTCATCAACAGACGCAAAGCCGGTTCTTTGACGTCTGCACATGCGTTCCTCATCGGTGCCTTCGGTAAGCTCATCGCCACGGGCTCGACGTACCCATATATCACACTCAAGGCCCGGATGCACCTGAAGAAGGAGAATGGCGACAGCCCATCCACAATCGCAGGTTGGGTGAAGGAGATCTACAAGAAAGAGGGCCTCCAAGGATTCTACAACGGTATCAGCGTGAAGCTGACGCAGAGTGTGCTCACTGCTGCTTTCCTTTTCTTCTTCAAGGAGGAATTCACTACAATGGCCGTCAAGCTTCTCAGAATTGCACGTCGCTCCAAGAGACTCAATTCTGTCTGATATATATGTGTATAATAATGCTCTATCTGAAATGATTTTTTAGTCCCTCGTAGGTGAAGAAAATCGCAGCGTTGGATGGGACTGCTCTAATCAGTGTGATTCCGAGGCCTCTATAAAACGCTTTGAGGCCTCCTTGTGTATATATCTTCAATGCCTGTTGTGTAAATGTAATTGGCGTCTTTGAAGGATTAACGATACTTCCCGTCTGTATTGTACTCTTCACTGTGTCAGCTGGGAAGAGAGATAAGTTATAAGCGACACCAGCGGATGCACCACTCACTAACAACTCCGGGATAGTATTCTTGTCGTCGGTGGCCGTGGTCGTCGTTGTCGTCGTCTTGCCCAATCTGTAGTGTCTCAATGAGCGTGAGACCAGCTCATACACTCCAAACCAAGATGCAGATCCACCGCACTCTCTAAGCAATGTTCCTGTCTGACCAAGCCAAAACCCTCGAATCCCACCGTCTCTGTAAATGTCCGTGATGTGTCCCAGCACAGTGCGTGATCGCTGTCCGTGTGAGTAAATCGTTTGAACTTGCATCTTACACTTGACCAGTTCAATGGGTGTGAGGACGTAGGATGCCACCAGACCAGAGATACCACCACAGAGCACCAAATACGGCAGTGGGAGCTCCTCCTTTGATTTTACAACATACGTCTTCAACACATCCTGCGATAATGCATAGGTAAAGAATAAAGTGGCGTTCTCAGCAGCTGCTCCGACGATCGGTGATGATATGCCTCTATAGAACCCACTTACACCTTCTTTCTTGAATGTCTGCGTAATGCAGTCCAATGTGCTCTTATACAGCAGTGGACGGCCATGCGGTTGTGATTGCAAGCGTACCTTGACCGTATCAAAGGGGTATTCAATCGTCTTGCCCACACATCCTGACAGCTTTAATAGTGTTAGTCATATCCTTGGGGGTATACTACATGTCTGAATCGGGCCAACTTACAGAGCCAAACAGCAGGTCTTTCAAGCTCTCAGTCGCGCTCACCGAGTCCTCAGCCATCTTTAGAAGTCTTCGGGACCCAATTTACTCCCAGTAAAGCACTCAGATCTCCAAAATTGAGCTCATTAACAGTAACTATAATCACCGAGACAGTGAAAAATGGGCCCCTCGGCTGGATGGAGGGTCACCCGGGGCTCATAACTGCTCCTCGGTAGTTCGCAATTATTTATTTGTATGATGTGCCCCGTACCACACTCATCACAGGTCACAGGTAATTTTGCTAGAAGATTCCAGAAGAGATCATTCATAGGCACTATAAAGAAGCGGCATAATCATCGTCTTTGAGGTTACACATTCGGACAAATCACACTTAACGAGGCACCATCCCAGGATACAAAACGATGGACAAGCTGTTGAACTGGTCCCTTGCACAGAATGACCCGGAGACGGCCAAGAAGGTTGGCGCTCCAGACCCGGAACTTCTTGCAAAGCTCTTTGGAGCAGCTGATGATCCAACGCTGATGACAGAAGCACTCAGAGTCATTGACAACCCAGAAGCAGACTTTGACTCTAAAATCATAGCTTTCGAAAACTTTGAGATGCTCATTGAGAACCTCGACAACGCTAACAACATTGAGAACATGAAGATGTGGGACACTATCATTAAGCACTTGGACAACGGGGAGGCAGAGATCCAGCAGTTCTGCTGCTCCATCATCGGCACCGCAGTGCAGAACAATGAAAAAGCACAGAAGGACTTCACGCAATACGACACGGGTGTGAGTAAGCTCATATCACTTGCTCAGCAGCCCGAGACAAGGCAGAAGGCTCTTTATGCGCTATCTAATCTGGTTAGAAACCATCTGAAGGCATACGAACAGTTTGACGAGAACAGCGGGTGGGATCTTATAGGCCCCATGCTCTCTGGTGACTCCATTAACCAGAAAGTCAAGTTAAGAATCCTCAGCTTGCTCAGCTCGATTCTCAGTTGTGGATCCAAGGAAGATATCTGGTCGCACATGAAGCAGTACGGTATCCCCACAAAGCTTTTAAGCCTTATTAAGAAGGACGACAACGTCTCCCTTGTGGACAAGTCTTTATCTGTTCTTGTCACGCTGATCCAGGACGGCTACCAATTCAGCGATGAAGAACTCAACTTAATCCAGGAGAAGGTCAACACCATCGAAAAGGAGCTCATCGATGTTATCAACCTCGACGACCTTCAGCTCTTGAAGCAAGTACTCAATTGATATGTTGTGGCACTATTACTAATACAAAATAGATCGTTCAGTAAACTACAGTATTTGAAGCAGTTGAAGATGAAGAAGTGAATACATTCATATTGTGTGATTTGTACATTAATCGTGTAACAGTTCCGTCTCATACTTCGTAGTTAGTAGCTTGAAGAGGACAGTCTCAATATTCGCCTGAGCCAAGGCCTTGCCGTCCCTCCCACTGGGGAAACGGCCCCTACGTGCACAGTTATACAACTCTCTGAGCGTAGGGACATTCTGGATGACTCTGTTGGCTCTAGCCTCGGTCATAAACTTCAACTGCGACAGCATCTGGCGATATACATCCTCTGTAGATTTCCCTGACTTGACAGTACCAATGTTTGAGAACTCTGGGTTTCTCTCAAACTTGTTGTACCTTGCAGCGGCGATGCTATATGTGAAGGATCTGAGCCATGTGGCAGTGTCATGTGCATTCTTTGTAGGAAACACCTTAAACCCATTAACCTGCAGCTCGGAGAGCGCATCTTCAAACTCACCAAGCGTCAAATCATCTTCTGGTGTGGTCTTCTTACGACGCTTTGATGGTTCTTGTGTAGCATCGCCCATGCGTGCCCTCACCGCCTCTGTGAATTTCTTGTTCGCCTTGCTTCTCAACTTGGAAAGAATACTATCGAGCTCAATGATTAATAGCACAAAGTTGGTGAACTGTTTGTGTTCTCTTCTGAACCTCGTGAATTTATTTAACAATGTCTCGATTTGCATCATCGAAACCAATTCAGCAGCAGTGAACACCAAACAACACTGCGTTTCTTCAATCAAATGTGGCTCACTTGGGTAAAACATATCCGCTTTCGCATCATACGTGGAAGTGGCTTTTCTCTGCCAATTGATATAAGAATCCAACTTGGTTGATTCCCTTATCTGAATGCCAACAAGTTCCTCCTCACATTTCCCCCTTCTGATAAGATCCATCAACATCTTTGGAGCATCGATTATCATCTCACCCAAGAGTTCATCCATTGTGCGTGTCACTTTGTTTGCCTCTTTCATAGATCTTGCATCGTGCTTCTGCATTTCACTCTGCAGCTTTTTCTCAATCCTCGACTGTTTGGCGGTAGTAGTAGTAGTAGTAGTAGTAGTAGCTGAGTCCACCATGGTACCTGTTTCAGTGGCTGTATTGTCCACTGGCTGTATCAACTTATGAGGGCTCGTCGTGTCAAGCATCGGGGCAGAATTGAACTTCAGAATGATATCTTCGTCTTCATCCGAGAATGTATAATCCGCCCAGTTGATCTCTATATACTTTCTGTTCTTTGGGACGTCTACTCTTAGTGGTGATGAGGAAGAAATGGTCTGAGTTCTTCTATCAGCTGGTCTGTCAGGGGGCTTCTTGGACCGCACTGGTGTAATTGACTTCCTTCTTCTTTCTTTTATGATCTTGTCATGCATCAGTCGTTCCTCAGTGCTTTTGGCCAGAAGCTTGTTGATGAACGGATTGGATATGTTGGGTTTCTCGTTGGACTTGTCGTACTTGTAAATTGGTGAAGAAGGCTGACCCAGTTTTCTGGTTACGAGGTCGTCATCACCATCTGTTCCACTAGATAAGATGATATCATGCTTCTGGATAATGGCATCATCATCATCATCATCATCATCATCATCATCATCATCATCATCATCATCATCATCTGATTCGAATTCCTTCTGATTTGCTCGTCTCATGGTAGGCAATTCAATAGGAAGACCGGAAGTCTTGGACTTATTTGTAGTTGGTGGGTCAAAAGACGAATCTGGCACAAAGAGGGGAGATCTTCCCCTAACAGGGGACTCCAGTATAGAGTCCTTGGATGATTCCAAGCTTCTTATTAGGCTCTTCAGTTCATTTGCAGTGATACTCGATTTGGGAGCACTGAGTGGAGGTAGGATTTTTGGATCTTGCTGAACCTCTTTTGTCCACCCAGAAGTCATGGAGTTTGCGAGCTCCACGTGAGATTCTGGTGGTCCTGGTGCTCGTTGTGGCCCGTCTAGTGGCAGCCGCGAGGCCCTTTTCTGTGCCTGTGTTGATTTCCTTGTGTTGGTTTCTGTTGGAGCCCATCTTGTGTCTTCTTCGTCTGAATCACTCATCTGGAACATCCGATCCAACATCCCTGTGTCCTTTGGTGGTCTCACTGGGCTCCTTCTTCGTACTGGTTCTAGTTCCTTGGGACTTGATGTGACCAAAATGGCGTTATAAGAGGTCTCCTGGATATCATAGACCACGGGAATCTCACTGTGCCTCAGTTTCGGGTTAGCTGCCCTTTGCCGTACCACTTGTTGCGTTGAAGTCTGAATGAAGATCTCATCGTCTGAAAGGCTGTTGTGATGATGTTAGTATATAAAGAGCAGAGGAACAGGGTTCGGTTGAACTAAAACTTTGAAAGCAGACATACATCTCAATGACTTCTTCAGTTCCATCGGATATTATCTCTATTGGCTCCATTACGTGCCTGGATATAGAAGCTAATGGCATCTCTGCAGCTTGCTAACGGAAAGTGCAGTGATGATTTCAGAAACATCAACAGTCGCGCGCCTAACCGCCTATCGCCTACCGCCAACAGTGAAAACAACCGTGTAGTTCTTACAATACAAACAACTAACAGACAAAAATGGAGGGGCGCCAACCACCCAGCCCCTCGTAACTAGTAAACACTCTCATAGTAATTCAGTAGACAAAAAGGGAAGATATAAAAATAGTAAAAGATCGTAGAAAAATACAACGCCACGCTTTGTGGGGAAGAGAACAACAGTGCTCGGCATGGGGAGATCGAAGAGAAAATCAAGCGCAGATTTACTCCTGCTCGGCAACGTAGTTAGCCTTCTCCAACTCGTATCTCTTCTTGTCGGCCTCAGCCTTGGCCTCGTATGGGGACTTACCCTCTGGGGTCAAGGCTTTCCACTTCTCACCGAGGAGCTTACCGACACCACCGAAAGTGATACCTGGGTTCTCAGCACGGACAATGTCTCTGTTGTCGTTGGCAAAGAACATGTAGGCAGAGAGGGATCTCTTAGGAGCGTTTGGGTCTGTCGAATGTTAGTAATTGACTCCTGACCTCGGTGTGTGTGGTGGGCATATGGTAAAGTAAACAAACAACGCGTAAAAGCAGGCCATACACCCACAATAACATTCCTAAAGAGACAGTAAAATAAACTTACCCTTTTTCTTTCTCTGGGTCTTGACTTTTCTCTGGGCACCGGACATTGTGATTCTGTGGATGTGTTAGTTACTCAGGCTCCGTTGCAAAGTGGTGAGGAGAACGGTAGGAAAGTGGCTCACAACAAAAACAGGCGAGGCCCACCACACACTGGTCTCTGGCGCTCCGCCGCGAAAACGCGTAAGAATTTTGAAGTGTAACCATGGCAACCAATAAAAAACATAGAAGAGTAAACAAAAACTCACAACAAAGTTCAAACCCACACACCACCACACACGCAAGCAAGCCTCGAATAATCGCGATTCCGCGAAGTTCGTGCGCGCCTCCGGGCGCCCCACCGGGCACGCCCTTACGAGGGAGGGAGCTCACGAATTTGACAGGGTCTGAGCGATTCCCACCAAATTGCGAGGATTGGCCCTGCCCAAATTGCTATTGGAGGCCTGGTGTGGGTCTTGTTCGTTCGTGTGTTCGCAGTGTGGTTGTACTTTCTGTAGATGCCCCTGGTTGGTAGCCCCCTGGTGTTCTGTGCTCCCCGGATCCCGGTCTGGTCTCAAGCGTACGCGCAACCTGTGCTCAAGAACCGCCCGCAAGAGACGAGGTTCCCACCAATTTCTCGGGTGGTGAGCGTAAACACCTAACAAGACGGCCAATGCGCCCTGCAAACAGCCCAGGTACCGCAATGAGCTCCAGGTGCACCCCTGGTGCTTGGTTGTGTCACTTGCCTGTCCTTGGCCTCACCCGCGAATCATACTCACATACAATTTTTTGTTAGTGGGAGTTAACTATGGGGAGCCCTTTGTATGGGGAGGTAAAGGCTGTGAGCTCCTTACAAAGTGGCGCTTTTCTATGGTGGTGAAGAAAAACTATGGTAGTGGTGTACGGGTGTCGCGAAATCGCGAAATCGCCGATCCTCTCCAGGTACTGGGGCCATCTATAGTGCCCACTGGTTTCCGCGAATCTGGTATGGTATGCGCAGCAGCAGCGCAATAGGCTGTCTTTGACGCGGGATATGGATATGGATAATTTGGGCCTTTGGGTCTTGGACGGGTTATATTCATCTAGTAAACCGCTGGTGTACAATTAATTCGTACTTCGAGTTAGCCAACAGGTGGTAGAAAGAAGTGACGGAGGAATAGAAGGATGTCCAAGGAGTACACAAGACCGGAGGCCATCGAGCTGGTGAAGTGAGTCCTTCTCGCTGTTTTCAAAAGAGAGTCCCAAAGACACACAATCAACTAACGATCAACTTGTAGTGCATTTGTCGAAAAGGTCAAAAGTGGGTCTCGACCATATACACAGGAAGCGGGTGCCATCGATGGGGAGTCATCAAACAGAGGAAACAAGCTCAAGTTTGGTGCGCAGCTTGTGCACAGAGACTACATCAATGGATTCAACAACGATATAGAACAAGTGGAACCAGTGGCATACAACAGATCTGTGAGAACAGTGTTCAAGAGAAGGCGTCTCGATACGTACAACTATGATGACCCGGATTATGAAGCAAATGACCCAGATGATGACCCGTACTTCGATGTTGACCTGGAGGAGATCCTCAAGCCTATCACCAACCCAGTGGACCTGTCAAATAGGGAGAGTATCAAGAGAACGTATACGAGTGGCGTGTTCAAGCACTACGCACAGCAGTCCATCGAAATGATTGAGAGAGACAAAAGCCACGTAAACCAGCTGACTGAGCTTCTCGGTTTGTTCCTAGGTGAAGACTCCAATGTGCTATTAGAGAACGGCCTACAACTTCCAGAGTACGAAAACCTGGACAAAGACAATGGCAACAACACAGAGGAGACCGTCGAGGAAAAGCCGCTAGAGAGAAGAATTACCAGAAAGAGCACTACGGCAGAGGCTGATCCATTCTTTGCCCTCCCGCAGTTCAAGTGTGACCCGGACCAGGGCATTCCAAGGGCAGAAGCAGAGGAGGCCAGACAACTCACGCAATTGGTGGTACAGAGATCTGAGGAGTTCATCTCGAGCCTCACGAAAGTGAGAAACGGGCTCGTGAGGGCCCAATGGGTCAAAGAGAGGCTTTATTCGTGGAGCAGAGAACTCAACGGGCTTCCTGACGAGAGTGATATCTACGTCGCTGAAAAGGAAGCCATGACAAAAGCAGCACATGCGGAGAAGGAGGCTAGAGGGCAGTTGGACCAATCGTCGTCAGACTCATCAAAGGACATCACCGGCACCACAACGCCGCAGCCTACGCGAAAGGGCAGAAGAAGAGCACAGTGAGGATGTCTCTTATGTACAATTTACAATATTATGGTCGTGTCAATTTGGAATTCAGTAGTTACCATCCATCGGTATTCATATCCAAAACTTTGACAAACAGTTCAGAGTCTTTCTTTTCACCACCGAAGAATGGCACAACACACCGTGTCACAACGGAATCGAAAAGCTCATAGATCAGGGACTTGAGCTCGTTGCCCGTCTGTTTGAAGTCTGGGTAAGCGTTTATCTCGAGTAGTTTGACGCTCAGATCCTCATTGACGAGGAAATCCAAACCATATATCTCAAACGCGTTCTTCAAAGGCTGGAAGTTCATTCTGTCCACGCTCACTGCGGCTTTGAACACTTCACCAACAATGGAACAAATCGAATCAAACATCTTCTTCTTGTCCTCTTCAGAAACGCCCTTGAGCTCCGCAAATTCCACAACGGAATTGTTCTTCATCGATGCTTCTTCGCCCTGCAGACACGTGTTCGTCAGATGACCAAACATCTGGATCTCATCCGCATCTTCAGAGTCTGATGGCTTTGTGTATGGCGTCAATGCAAACAGTGTGAGGATTCGCTTATAGATAAGCACCTCGATGGAGCCATTGGCAAGCACATACACTCTGAAATGGAACTTCTTGTTGTCGTACTCAGGTAGTAGCAATGGAGAGTCCTGGTACTCCTGCACAACAAAGTGTCTTAACTGTGATGTGATAACGCCGTGGTTCTCATCAGAGCAGTCTTCACCTTCGTCATCCGTGCCGTCTTCCTCAAAAGAGTCAAAAATGCTCTGTAGCTGCTCCACTGTCTTGAAGAGACGGATGCCCTGGCCTCGGTCACTCATACTGGGCTTCAGAATCCAAGTCTTCTGGCCAGACTCGATGTCTGAGCGGAGCTCGTATGCCTCATCCAGAGAGTCCTCCAGGAACTCGGCGTAGTCAACTTCCAGCTGATACGTCTGTGGGAAAGCTCCCACTAACGAAGATTCCGGATGCTTCACGACATATGAGTGAACTGTATGTGCCAAATAATGCTTTCTTATCAATGCCTTTCTGTAAATATAGGAATTCACCAAATATTTGTCATCTATATGCAATCTGTCAAAGTCTAATTGTTCATATTCACCATACTGAAATGTCTTCTCACTGGTCATATCATGAACAAGGGACACCATTGGTAAGTGCTTCTTCACAGCTTGGGCAATGGCACGATAAATATAAGAGTTGTGGTCAATCGACACGAGCACGTTCCCGCTTGACTCTGTTGTCTTCTCTTCGCTGGTCCTAAAAGAGCTGGTTAATATACAGTCTAACAAGATACTAGAGCTAAGAAGACAATACGCCGTCGGCCAAACAAATAACAATAGCGTGTTGGTTCTGTTATATTAAGCTGCTGGTAACGTACGCTTTCAAGACTTTAGCCTGCATTGTGAGTAGGTAGCACTTACTCGAGCTTGATCTCACCGGTAAGAGGCACGTCCTTGAACACGGCTCTTAGGGGAGTGACGCTGTAGTTGTTAGTGATCTGGTGGATAATGTAGAAAAGGCACATGAGACATACCTAATGTTTCCTCTGTGTAGAACCAATCCGTCGTTGTGAAGGCCCTCCGCCTCCGCCTTGAGAACGGATGCGTGGACAGCGTTGAAGTCTGGCTTCCACTTGAATTGAACTTTACGCTTGGTGGAAATGTCAACAATGTCAGTTTGAGAGTCCTCACGCTTTGGGGTCATCACCTCGAAGAGCGACTTCCATCTGTTCTCCAAGATTGGAGCATACTCGATAGTAGTCTCACCGAGCTTGAGGGATTCAACGAGTGGGACGTTGACGCTGTAGAGGTCACAATTGCCGTTCCAGTTGTCGTACAGGTGTTCGACGAGCTTGATGGTGATCTTGGCGGCCTCCTTGACTCTCTCAACCTGGTCTGCGGTCATTTCCCTGTCCTCGAACCCGTAGGAGACACCAATGGCCTTGATACCACTGAGTGCAGCCTCCATAGTGGCACCAATTGTACCAGAAGAGGAGATGTACACGGCAGTGGTGTTTCTACCAAAGTTTGGACCACTGAGAACCAAATCAACAGGGCCCTTCTCCGTGTAGAGGTGGTTGCACCCAATGTCTGCACACGAGGCAGGGGTTCCATCGATCAGCGCCCACTCTTTGTGCTTCTCTCTCAGCTCATGCTGCGGCTCAGAGAACGGACCGAGAAACGTGTTGGTATCCGGGTCATTTGGGTAGATGAATGTAGCGGTGAGGTCCTTCTCAGCCAGGTGGGCCTTGCCGATCCACGATCTTTGCTGGTTAGGAACCACGATCGAGAGATCCCAGTCGGTGGTCTTCTCAATGGCATCCACAAGGAATTTGACGTATGGGGACGCCTCGTCGCTCAAAGGACCATCGTCGTTGGTGAGCTGGATGTGTGTTAGCCTGTGATCACAGTAATATATCCCAATCGGGAGTAGACCCCCCTGGCTCTTTGGAGAAAAAAGCAGGGCTAAGACAAGGAATACTCACTAAAACGTGCATCCTGTGTCTTGTGGTGCAAACAGCGGACTCTCACAGCGTTGTAGAGTGCTATAAAGCGGCAGGTTTGTATACAAAACCCGGTCGGCTTTTCACCAATTTTAGTGTCACTGTTTATCCATGCCGTTTGCTGAAAGATTCGTGAACGTGAACATGCCCCCGAAAATTAAAAAAGAAAAAAAATCACTTACTTGGGAAAACCCGCACTTATTGCCCAAAAAGTGCAAAGCTTCCAGGCGATATCTCGACGTTCTTTAATCTATAATTTACCATCTGAGTCATAGATCAGATAACAAGATCCACGGTCACAAGATGTCATTCTTCTTGAATCAAGCGGCGCTGGGCCAGGAGCTCGACCCAGAGAAGATCAAAATGGCAGAGATCCAGTTCGAAGCCATGAATACAACCTTCAATACGTGAGTCTTTTGTGAGATAATTTTATATGGGCAACAAGGTACTAATAATCTAGAATGCTGAGGACGTGCCAGGAGAAGTGCATACCTGGCGAGTTCGGAGAGTCGGAGCTTACGAAGGGAGAGGCGGTATGCATCGACAGATGTGTCTCTAAGTACTTCAAGGCTAACGTCAAGATAGGCACAGTAAGTCGGACTGCCTTTATCTCTAATCTTTGCAGACAACTAACAAATATCCTAGTACGTACAATCACAGGGCTTTACACCGGAGAACATGGCCCAATTCGAACAGTTTTCTAACAGATCATGACCATGTACATACAACTCCACTTACACCTTTAATGAACAAGCACTTTTGAGAAATATTATCAGTGGTGTTCGGGTGTCACAAGGCACTGCACGTGACTCGTAGTCGATAGAAGACACATCTTCGCGATATGTTTTATTCGCGTGTTGCTAGCTGCGACGCGTAACGCGTCAATGGGAAATTTCAACAACCACGCTTTCTAATTCCCGCGTGCCCTCCAGATATATAGTGTACCCTATACAACACGACACAGATTAAATCATTACACAATGCTTGAAGCGAAGTTTGAGGAGGCATCCACTTTCAAGAAGGTATGTCTGCTAACAGTTGCTGCTACCCTACGATCTTACTAACACGCTAATAGATCATCGACGCTTTCAAAGACACAGTCCAGCTCTGTAACTTCAACTGCACAAAGCACGGTATCACCGTCCAGGCTGTTGACGATTCGCGTGTCCTGCTGGTTTCTTTGCTCATTGGTGAGGATGCATTTGAAAGTTATAGATGTGACCGTGATATTACGCTGGGTGTTGACTTGGCCTCTTTGTCTAAGGTTTTGAAGACCGGTAACAACACAGACTCTCTGTCGATCATCGCTGAGAACTCTCCAGACAACGTTTTGATCATGTTTGAAGACACACAGAAGGACAGAATATCCGAGTTCAAGCTCAAGTTGATGGATATCGAGTCCGACTTCTTGGACATTGATGACATGGACTACGACTCCGTTGTCACTCTGCCATCCGTTGACTTCCAGAAGATCTCTAGAGACTTGGCCCAGTTGTCGGACTCATTGGCAGTGCTTGTTACAAAGGACACCGTCAAGTTCCAGGCCGAAGGTGATATCGGTTCCGGTTCGGTTATCGTTAAGCCAATTACCAACTTGGACGACACAGACAAGTCCGTGAAGGTGGAACTCAGTAAACCAGTCGACTTGACATTCGGTTTGAAGTACATCTTGGACATCATCAAGGGTGCTGGTCTCTCTGCCTCGATCACTGTCAAGCTCGCTGACAAGACACCGGCCTTGTTCGAGTACAAGTTGTCCTCCGGTTACCTCCGTTTCTACTTGGCTCCAAAGTTCGAGGATGAGGACTAATTATGTTTCAACTTCATAAAAGCTATTCTATTCGAAACGGGTGTAGTTCATTAATTCGTTATATCTGCTCAGCGCTATTTGTGTCCAATGGGTCTAAGAATGCAGACCTCATGAGCGCCTTGTCTGTGATTGGCAGGATGAGTCTGTATGCGTCATGTTGGTTGAGATAGTATCTGTAAAGTCTCTTGCTTCGAAGGAATCCCATGTTCTCGTATAGCGCGAGTGCTGGGGCGTTTACTGTTTCAGTCTCGAGAATAACTTCGTCACTTCCACAATTGATCATCTCTTGTATCGACTTTTTCACTAGCGTTTTGGCGATGCCTCGGCCTCTGTGCTCTTTCTTGACAACAAGCATACCAATATACCCTCTGCTTCTGGCATTTCTGTGTGGTTCCAGTTTACACACAATGGCACCCACCAATTGGTCATCGACTTTGGCTATGTAACACAGATTGGGCCACTGGTTCAGAAAGAATCTGTAAACATAGATGGAGTATGGCTCGGAGAGATCGTCACTGATAATGCTCTTTATAGCATTGAAGTCGGCCTCACTGCCAATATCCAGCTGATGATACACTACAGGACCCTCACTCATCTCTATACGACACAATTTCTCCACAATTTACCACAAACTTCAAGTTCAACCTGTGTCGGTCATGAGTCGATTCTGTTTGCATAAACGGTTTCGCGGAATATACGTATGATGTGTGGCGCGTACCGTCGGGGTTATCATAGCCCAGCTAGCCGTTGTAATAAAACCGCTTTGCCACGCATTTTAACACCCTTCTACGGCTTTGTATGTGCTTTAAGTGCGGCGACTTCTTTTGAATCTACGTATCCCAGGAGTGCTGAAGAAACACTACACGGAAATACCAACCTATAGACGACGGACTGCTCCAGGTAGAGCTCCAGTCAGGAACTGTCCATCTCATCTCACCAGGGTTTTATGGCATATTCACTACAATTACAATGAACGGCACTGAAATGGTGATATACCACGCCCACACGGGTCAGAGCGTGCGAGTAAACAGGCACTACTTTCTCTCGTTGGATGAGCTCAAGCGGTTCTGTGCATCGCAGCTGAGTATCCCCCTTCAGCAACTCTTCCTGTTATCATCGTTTGGATTGAAGCTAAAGAGTTCGGTATTGGAACACACTGACGAGGTCTACGTCTTTGACAAGAACCTTTTCTCTATTGATGAGCTTCAGAGCATACAGCGGTATATCTTGAACTCCTACACCGAGACGTTTGATAACCTCATACACCCAATCAACTCCCCGTTGCTGGACATCGATTTGGAGAGACTCGCTGCTACGAAGAACACAAGGCAGGTTATTGGCCTACTAACGACTAACCTTGGGTGGGTGGCAGCCATTGAGGCCGATTCACGGCTCTTTCTGAAAAAGTCCAATGAATTGAAGGAGAAAGTGGGAGTACTGTTCAAGAGTTTAAAGGTGGCGAATTTGTACATTGAGAACTATTGTGGTGAGGTGAAAAAGAGTTATGACGCCTCAGTTGACTTTCTAATGGGCTTACAGAAGCAGACACTTGGATTGAAGTGGAAGGACAACTACAAGAGACTGCAGGAGATCAAGACATCAGAGCAGACTTCGCTGTCTACGCTCCTTGATTCTTCTGCTCTGGAGAAGGACGCCACAGAGTGTGTTAAGCTGAATGGCCAGCTAAACGAGCAATTGGCTACACAGAGGACACGAATCTCCTCTAGTCTAAGCTCACGAAACAATGTGACATCGGAGCTCGATTCATTGGAAACGGAGACAACGAATATACTGAATGCTGGCTCCCCTGAAGAATGGCTGGATGAACTGAAACTTTTAAGTGATAAGGTCAAGGGTGACACAAACCACTTAATCGACCAGACAAGGCAGTCGGTGGATGATCTGAGTGTTGACATTATTATGGACACATTCCTTCTTCACAAGTCAGATTTTGTTTCAAAGATCTATACCCTGTCCTTGTCGCTCTACCAGCTGTTTGCCTCTTACAAGGAGCTCACTACAAAGCTTCAGATCTCGCTTTCGTCCTTCTTACAGCGTTTCTCCACCGCACAAGTAGAGATGGTGGCGCTCAAGGAGTCTCTGAAAGCTGTCTCTGTCAATATTGAGAGGCTTCAGGAGCTGGAATCCCATCTGGCACATACTGTTGATCTACCACTATTATATGGTCTGTATGTTGTGGAAGGAATTCGCAGAAACGAGTGGCTGAAGTCTCTAATGGTGCAAGCCTCAAAAACAAACGAGAACTTTGCATCGCTTAGGGAGAAGGAGATTAAAGCCAGAAGCAACTGGATCAGGAACTACGGTGATATTCTAAGGCTTTTGAAAAAAGAGCCATCTGATTTCAATAGTGAAAATCTTGTGAATGTTGACCTGAGTTTTAATGATAGCATCCATGAACAAGCCTCTTTCACATACGACGATGCAAACGCATACATCAGACAACTTCACGATCATGATGGTGAACAGGAGGTCATCAATATCCTACTGAAATCACTCAGCGACATCCCGACCAAGCTTGCCAAACTTGCAGCTACACACGAGTCCAAGTCTACCACTGAATCTCGTGACTCTGTGATAAAGGGATATAAAGGACGCATCAAGAAGTTGGAGAGTCTTTTGCATCAGGAACAATTTAAGAACTTCCAACACTGGCCATCTTCTGATAGAATATCCATTGCCTCGAGGTACTCAATTAATGAGAAGTTTTTGGATTCTACACGTGCTGACTCCAGCAGAAAAGTTTCCGGCACGTCATTACAGGACTCTGGAGATCTGAACAAGCTGGCTGAAGAGAACCGCTCTTTGAGCAAAGACCTACAAAGACATAAGAACACGGTGGAAGTTTTGTATGAGGAGCTGAAGGCTGCCAAGCACGAATCCTCTGCTAGGGACTTCGAAACGAGGACTTTGAAGAGAGAGATTGAGAAGTTGCAAGAAGACTACGACTCGAAGATTTCTAAGCTCCAACTTTGCATAGGGGAGCGTGAGGTAGCAAAGACGAAACTAGAGGCTAAGCTTGCACAGATCCATGAGGAGGTTGGCCATCATACCACTAGATCTTTGGAGAAGGACAAGCTTATCAGTGAATTGAAAGCTGAGTATAAGACTTCTGTCGACTCACTTGAAAAGAACTTGGCTACTAAAGTCACTGAGTACCAAGCCTTGATGGAAGAGCATGAAAAGAGTGTTTCATCCGAGGAAACTGCTCCTTTAAGTTCAGAGATTGAGATACTGAAAAAGCAGTTGGCTGCGAAGGATGCCAGGTTGCAAGAAGTGGAGGCTACACTAGAAGAAAAAGAGCGTTTGTTACAGGATGTAACTGTGAAACTCATGGACAGGGATGCTGATCACCAAAAGAGTCTTGATGACAAGGGTAAAGAGAGAGCAGACTTATTGGTCAAGAACAAGTTGTTGGAAGCTGAGACTCAGAAGCTCAATGACGATCTGGACACGATGAAGGGAAACTATGAGCGACTCAGCTCCATGAAGAACGATCTGTTGGAGAATATGTCTAACAGAGAGAGCGAATTCGGCCAGGAGAAGGTGATCCAACAAAATGAGATTGAGTCTCTTAAGATAAAACTGGAAGAATTGGAGAAGGAGCAAGCAGCGAATGTTTCTGAGATCGACACTCTCGCTGCTGAGCAGAAGAGCCAGGCACACACGATTGTTCAGTTGATTATCATCATCAACTCCTTGTTGATCAAATCGAGAGACTTGAGTGATATCCTGGTGATCTTCTATGAGCTGTTTTGTAACAGTTTGAAGTCTATGGGTCTGTTAGCCGTAAGAAACCACGCCACTGACGAGGTGAGTATTATCAGAGTGAAGGGACTAAAAAAGGCCACTGGTGACCTAAGTGCTACTGTGGACTTGTCGAATGGTTTGAAGCCAGATCTGGACCAGGAATTGTACAAGACTGTGATGTGGGCCGACCCACCAGATGCTAAGTTGCTTGAAGCCAGTGTCGCTGATGGTGAACATGCCGCTGAGTCATTGGATGCTATTGTCACGACGCTCATTGAGTCGTGTAATTTGACATCGTTTGAAGAAAAGTACTTGGCATTTGTCAAACGTGTGACCAATCTGAACGGTATGTACAGCAGCAGTGTGTCCAAGAGATTCAAAGAGGTTGAGCACCTAGCTAAGAAGGAGCTCAAGGAGAACCGCAAGCTGAAGGAGTCGAATGCAAAGAAGATCTCTGTGAGGGACTTTGCCGTGGGAGATCTGGTGTTGTTCTTACCTACAAGATCCGGTGGCACAAGTAACCAATGGGCCGCCTTTAACGATTTTGGAAACGTCAAGTTTCTACTGAAGGATGACCATACGGTCACTGGCCCGAAGCAGTGGTTCATCGGCAAGATCTTAGAGATTGAAAAAGTTTCCAACCAGGAGTTTACAATCAAGGCTGAAGAGTTCTCTATGAGCTGATATAATACCTTTTAATTAATGATTGATGCAACATGCACGTATAGATAGATCCAATACTTACAACTGCTCGTCTTTGATCACGTCGATGAGCCAGTCGAGGCCCTCAGTCAGACCTTCACCTTTGATGGCACTACTGGCGACAATGCTCCAGCTTCTATCCTTGAGTTCTGCCAAGTTCAGAGCCTTGGACACCTCTGCTGCGCTCAGTGCTCCCGCCTGGTCCTGCTTGTTGGCAAACACGAGTAGCGCCGAGTCCGAGAGCTCGTCCTCGCTCAGCATCATGTGCAGCTCCTTCGAAGCGGTGTCTATACGCTCCTTGTCTGTGGAGTCGACGACAAAGATTACTGCGGCTGTGTTGGCGTAGTAGCATCTCCAGTACGGTCTGATGGACGTCTGCCCACCAAGGTCCCACACGTTGAGCTTGAGGTTCTTGTACGCGAGCGTCTCAACGTTGAATCCAATTGCTTTAGGGGGTGGTGTTAGTATGGTTGGCAAAGAAGATTGCGGAACGCAACTCACTTGGTTTTGTATTAATCACTTCTCCGATCTGGCGAACTTGTTAGTATATGCGTGGCTTAGATTACTAAATCGCTGGTACTCACCTGTAGTCTGTAGAGGATCGTCGTCTTGCCCGCACCGTCGAGGCCCAGGATGAGGATTCTGATCTCCTTGTTGACGCCCCACAGCTTGCCGAATATGCCACTGAAAACGTTTCCCATTGTGAATATTGTGTGCTTGTGTTTTACACGTGTGTCAACCCTCGATAACAGCCTTGATCTGTTTGTTGGAGGTGCGACCTTCTGCTTTGGAAAATATGGAAAACAATAATTGGTTAAGAAATACAATCAAATCAGCACTCAGCAGTAACTCCCAGTACGAATACCCCTTATATAATATGTTGGTACAGCCTATTAAGCAAACTTCAATCCTCAATGGGTGGCCAATAATTCGTTCCGCCCATGGAACATGCCAAATGTCCGTTTTAAGCTATGCGCGGATCGCGACACCTGGACATCTCGCCATTTGCGCTAAGCATGGATTGTGGGTAGTTATATATAGTAGGATAAATTGTTGCTCTCTAACAGATATCTATGTGTTATGCAGAGTATATCATGAGCTCAGCTTCTGGTTCAGCATCTTGATCATTTCATTGCCGAGAGCGTTGGCCTCTGGGAGCATCGGCTGGAAAAACTCCTGCGTAGCTTCAAACTCACGGCGGTATAGGTTGAAGTCACCAAATGACACGATGTTACTCCAAGTTCTTGCGGCGATGGTGAACTCGAGATCGTCTGGTCTAAATGCCCTGGCATCAATGGCATCCACCACCGCCTTCTCAAGCAGGCCAGGTGTGCAGAACAAGTACTCACTCACACCGAGGAAGATTCTAAACAGCGGAGTCGAGCAAATCATGTGGTCGTATGGGACAATGTTCAACTGGTGCCAACTGTCCACAATTGCGAGTAGAGAGAGATGAGAGTTTGGCGTAGGCTCGCCCGGTGGTTGTCTGCTGAGAGAGAACTGTTGGAGTAACGAGTCGTCGAGCAGGAGCTTATCGTGGTCGGACTTCAAATGACCAAATACATACTCCTTGGCTCTGTACACTCTTTCCTTTAACTCTTCCTGTTTACCTTCAAGCATAAGAGTAAATAGCTCTGTGACAGACTGTGCATACTGCATAATCTGATTATGTGCAGCTGGGTTCGTAATAGCCAGTCCGGCATAGACGTGCCATTTGTTTGAAAAGATTCTCATTGCAATGTTAATTTTAGCATTCTCAATACCTCCAACCCATTTCGTAACTTTCCAAGGATACATCTGTGACTTGTGCCATGCGACACCCATACTGAGGAATGCAGCGTGTGTCACTGCCTGTGTGTCTGCTGTGATCTTATCGTGCTCATCGGCTGTCAACTCAACGACTTTAGAATTAAGACACGACATGAGAGACTTAACAAAGTATAGTGATTCCGCTGTTGCTCTGTGTTGGATGATGACCAATGGTTGGCCCGTTGTGTTCACACGTGGACCATGAAGTGAATGCACACTAATAATCTCAACATCCTCGGGTAAATGCTGTTCAAAAGCACGGATTTCTGGGGCTTTACATGACGTCTGACCGCCAACAATAGCACCACATTTGGAAGATGGGCCATACGCCTTGACAATCTTGTCAATGTTCTCTGCCTCGACAGAGTAGATGATATAGTCACTGAGGCGTGATACGAAATGTCCATTCTTCAAAATCTGGAATGACTCACCGGAATATTTCTCTTTGGTCTCTTCGAACAGATCTTCCCTATCGCATCCAACAACCGTCCACCCTGCGTCAGAGAACCGGCGGGCATACAAGAGCCCCATATCACCCAACCCAATAATTCCAATGGTCTTCTGCTTCTGCAGTTCCTCCAATGATTCCATCTTTGTGTATTGTAGCAAAATTCTGTTCTACAGAGAAATTAGAGTCGAAGAGTTTCTGTGATCGTTGATAGCATAGCTATAAATTTGTACCGTACTTATGATTTCGTGAGGAAAAGGAGTGGCCGTACCGGGTCAGTTTTTATGACTTGGTATATTGTCTATCAATTTGGATATTCATGGATCAATTGAGTTTCTGATACATCTTTATAGGTACTGTATACATCGCCCATCTTCTGGACTTCAAGGTGGAGAACTGGTTAGCTGTTTCAGTGATTTATTGACTACCGGTTCCATGCGGTATCCAAAGGCCCTATATATTTCGCTTTCGCATTCGGCCGGATTAGCATGAGAGTCCACAAGCCAGTACCTGAATCCAGTCAATTCACAACTACTTATCCCTCCATATCCTTTGTTCCAATAACAAACAACCAAACGACCGAAAATGATCTGGTCACCTCTATACCCTGCCCAGGCCCCCGTCCCGGCCCAGCACAAACGAAGAGAAACGCGCCCCCGGTTTTCCCACGGGCTTTGTACGCGTCGCGCGACACGACATGGGGGGTCATTGGCTACAGCCCCCATCGTGTCAACAAACACTGGGAATCAAATCAACAACAAAGATGCGCAAGTGTACCTGTCATGCTGAGATGCTGGTGCTTGGATCCTTGGGCCTTGGTATGGGGCGAGTGCTAAGCGCAGAACGGATGCTGTCTTTTTTATCCGGACCCTGGTTGTAATGGTGCTTTAAGAGGGTACGGTGAATCGTTCGGAATGATGTACTAAGAAGTGGAGTGTAAGGAGATCCACCAAGGCAAACTATCTGTAATCGTCTAATACACCACACCCTCATATCGAGCTTCCCAGAATTTTGTTCTAAAACCAAGGCTCGGGACTCGGGACTGGAGGCTCGGACTCGCCCAATTAGGCCCGCAGTATTAACCTCAGCCTTAGCTTAGTGCACCGCTGGTACCAAGCACCCCTTGAGCCTTCTCATCCCACCATATGATCAACCAGCATTGAAAGATGGCCAATTGAGTCTCTACAAGTAGCTATCTATAATTGAGCAAATTGAACCCAATAGCATTCCCAATTGAAACATCCCCATCCAACTTGGTAACATAACATAAACACATATCACCGTGCCTGAGCCCCTCGAGCCAGGCACAATGGGTAAGGTCCCAAAGGCACCTCTGAAACATAAGCCCAACGTATGACGTCTTCCAACCTCCACACTGGGCCAGTGAACTTCAAGGCTAGGAGCGGGAATATGGAATGGAGCAAGCGGCAGCCTCAAGCTTCAGCCTTTGTCTTGTTATGCATCCTTCAAAGGGGATCTGCCGTTGCCATCCCAAACACGCGCGATTCGTGTAAACAAAAACATGCCTTAAGCCTTTCGATCTGGGGAGGTTTACTGAGGTCCCCATAGTCGGTAATTGTTGAAATCTTTCCCAAGTAAAGACTAATATAAATCAGTTCGTAACTCTCATAGACGTTTAATTTACTTGTTTGTCGACACTAAACTCCCTCACAAGCCCGTGGAACACCAAAAAAAAAAGTCCAAAGGTGTGGCCATTTCGGCCCGCATATAAGGTGCATATTTGTTTTCAAATAGCGCGTCACCTCACCATCCTCCCGTCAGCAATGGCCCAAACATACCAAAGCAAGACGTAGCGGCCTGCACTTGGCTCAACTACAATAGCCCCCTTCCAAGCCTGTGCTTTATAAGCTCTGTGGTCCGCCCTTCTCCCGTGCGCTCGTGCTCTCTCTCTCATCTGCTCCCTTCTACCACCACCACCACCTCTTTCCTCGCCTTTGCTATACAACTGAAACTGCCTTATTGAGCTCCAGTCTCGTCCATTCCTTTCTCCCATACATAGGCCTTGAACGTCGTTACTCTCCTTTTGACGTGTTTCTCATATCATCTTCCGACGCGTCTTCACTCTTACAACACTATCAATTGATTCCCACAAACCAGAATGCGTATTGCCACGTTGCTTCCATTGGCTCTTGCTGTGCCTATGGTCTCCGCCTACGCTAACTTGGCTCTCAGATTCGATGCCCTGATGAAGAGGGACAACACGACTTATACCCCAGCTGCTGTCTCACCGGTGGAAGCCGCTGCCGCTGCTGCCTCTTCTTCCCCAGTGACAACGGAGATCGCATCCACTATCGCTACCACTGATGCCAATGGTCAGCCAACTACGATCTTCACCACCACCACGATCGTATACTACACCACGGTGGAGGACACCGTGATGGGATACACTCCAACAGAATCTGTCTCGACATACGCTGACCCAACCAGCTCCACCGAGGAGGACACAACAATCACTTCGATAATTCTCACTACCATCACGCTCGACGACGGTGATGCCTCCGTGGAGGCCGTCACCACTGCCACCATCACTACTGATGATGCTG
This sequence comes from Petasospora taoyuanica, assembly GCA_030567055.1. Lineage (NCBI taxonomy): Eukaryota > Fungi > Ascomycota > Saccharomycetes > Phaffomycetales > Wickerhamomycetaceae > Petasospora > Petasospora taoyuanica. Next base: position 89,328 of record JAKUBZ010000003.1, read on the forward strand.
CTGACGCTGTTTCTGCTACTGATGATGCTGCTACTGTCTCTACCACTGCCACTGATGACTCTCTCACCATCGATGCCGGCCTCAACTACGATGCCGATGCCAATGCCATTGCCTCCTCTTCCTTGGTCTCCGACTCCGACTCGAGTCCTGCCACCGTCACCGTGACAGTCACTGCCACCCCATCAGACTGTTACGGCCAATCAATATCCACTGGTGTTGTGAAGATGGCGCTCACGGCCTCTTTCACTTTCACTGGCTCCGACGGCGAGTTGTTTACCGGTATCACCACCACGGAGGTTGAGCAGACAACTACTCAAGTTGTGTACCTCACCTCGACGATCACCCCAACTTATAGCAACGCCTCTTACACTACCACGACGATTGAGTCCACTACCACCGACGGCTACTTCGGCAATGGTACCGTTGCTGGCTCCCTTGCAGCAAGAGCATTCGACGAGGAAGTTTATGGCTCCACAAGCCAATACTCCGTCAGAGATCTTTTAAAGCGTTTCATTAGCGATCTCTTCTAGTGCTGAGCTTCCATACCTCGGTTGAGCTCCTAGAATCGATTGATCCAATGTTATGAAATGCCTTGAAACGACCTTTTTGTTATCTTCTTCCCTTTCTATATGTTTGTTTGTAAATTAGAATGGACTATGCCATAAACTCTGATAGATGTGTATATTGATGCAATTTAGAAGAATTAGACGCCACCGTTGATGCCCAGCTTCACAATGGTATAAACGTTAAGCACGGAGATAAAGAGCCATACTAATGTAGCAATGGTAGTGGTGGCCCAATTGTTAGCCATGTCTAGATATTGCTTTGGCTCGCTGGCTTCTCTGTCTTCCTCTTCGTCGTCATCTTGGACAGTCTCTGCCATCTCAAATTCGTCCATGTTGTGGTCTGCGACTTCCACTCTCATGATCTTCTTGCACGATGTGAAATAGATCAATGGGGCTGTTAGGAATGGCAAAAGGATGGAGAGTACCACTTGCGATGCATTCAATGCAGTGGACAGCCCAGAACGACCAATTGACAGGGAAATGGCAAGACACGGCAAGATTGAAATAGCACGTGTGGCGATTCTTCTCTTCCATGGCTTGATAGTCCAATGCAAGTGGCCTTCACTGACGATCTGGCCAGCGATTGTACACACAATACCGGCAGATTGGCCAGAGAATAGCAGCGCAATCATGAACAGTGTACCAGCAACAGGAGCAATAGTGTCAGACAGTAAGTCGTGGATAGCATACAGATCAGCGTCAGCGGCGCTAGGAGTACCATAAAGCGATGCAGCAGAGACAATCAGGATGGCAGAGTTCACAAACAGAGCGAAAGTGAAGAGAGTGACAGCCAGCTCAATAATGGAGTACTTCATCGCGTACTTGATAGCCTTGGCTGTTGGTCTGTATGAATAGTAAGCCTCCTCTGGGTCTTCGCCCTCCGGGATGCGATAATAGTTGTTCTCCATGTCGTACTCACGTAAGCGTGGCTGCACCAGGCCAGAGCCCAAGAACAGAGAATGTGGCATCACAGTGGCACCCAGGATAGAACAAGCAGTATACATCGCATTACCATGGAAGATTTCCTTGGATGGGGCATAACCTCTGAACAATTCACGTGCGTTCACCGGTGGCATGAGACCTAACTGTACACAGAAGCAAATGACCACGCCAAAGACAAGAAGTGCCACTGCGTACTCGAACATACGCACGAACTTGAGCGATGAGCCTGGTCTGTATGCCATCAGCACAAACAATACGTCAACAACGGTCAACACGACGCCTGCCGGCAACGGCACCTTTATAAGGATATTTAAAGCGATAGCAGTACCGATAACCTCGGCAACGTCCGTGGCAACAATAGCACATTCAGCAAACAGCCAGAGAATCAAGTTAAGCCATTTAGGGAGGTGTTGCCTGCACGCTCTCGATAGGTCCAGCCCAGTAGTGGAGCCCAGCTTAATACACAGACTCTGGAGGAAGATGGCAATGATGTTGGACAAAAGCACGATGAACAGAAGAGAAAACTTCGTGGTAGCACCGGCCTGGACGTCCGTGGCATAGTTACCAGGGTCCATGTATGCCACAGAGATCATCAGCCCAGGGCCTACGAACCGTAGGTACTTCTTTAAGGCCTTCACTGGCTTGGGGTCTGTGGGCTTCACCTTGAAGAACAGTGTGAATCTGTTGCCCTTCTTTTCTGTACTGTCGATGCTCTCGATCTCAAAAGCAGTGGGACTAAGCGCCAGCGACTTGCGGCGTACACCACCGGCCATTGTATGTGGCAGTACCTCTTCGTGGGGAAGATATGACATGCCAGCCGTCGCTATTCTTCGTACCACCACGTTATCGTCCTCCACCAGCTCGTTGCTTCTGCTGTATGGGAGCTTCCGGCTTGATGTCATCTCCTTACAAATTTGCAGCTTAGCCTGATCTGGAGGTGTGCTTGTTGCTATAGAAAGGAGAAGAAAGCTGGTTGAGTGTTTTTGACACTTTTCGCAACCACACGCTTAATTATTTGGGCTTGGCCAAGCAAAGGGGCGTGGGCTGTGGAACCTTCGGCGTGACTTTAGGGTGTTAAAAGTGTAACTGAGTAGGATAATACAGAGCTCAAGAAGTGCTTGATAGAATAAGACAGTAAACTTCATAAAGCATCTCCAAATTACCACTAATAATGCAAACTTTAGATATGAATCAAGGGAACTGACAATAGATCAATCTGGTACGCCCACGAAAACTAAGCTGCTTGAGAGAAAAAAAAGAATGCGCGAGCCCGGAGTCGAACCGGGGGCTCCAAGATGGCAACTTGGAATTTTACCGCTAAACCACTCGCGCCTTAACATGTTGAGTAAAATATAGTTGTTTTTCTGGTAGTGTAGATAGGATAATTGGTAAGGCCACGCCGGTGTTTCTAATGATTGTCAATTAAACATGTTTCTACAGGTGCTTGAAACCTCTATCATGTCATGTTGTCTTTATCTTGGTATCAAAAACCCCTATCTGAAGGCTTGGCTTCGTAAGTCCTTCATGAAGCTTCCCTATAGTCCCTCAAATTGTGGCCCTGCTTCAATATCTGGCACCTGCAGGCAAAGCAATTTCTGTGATTTATATCATTCAGCTGTGATAGTGACTCATGGCATGGTTCCACTTATCCTTCTGACCTCTTGCAACATCAATAATTCCTTTTTTTTGCAAGGTAGAAAGCACGAAGCCGATCAGGCCCGGCCCGGCCTCCTGTTTCGGTATAACCCACAATGATTGATCTGCGCTAGGGCAGTCAGAGGTATTCGACTATCTCTTGAAGTTGATTTCCTCTGAGTGTCCAAATTTGGACACTATTTTACTATTTTTACCCCAATTTCTCTATCCCATAGTGATAACGGGCCCTAGTTTCAAAACAAATCCGTCTCAAACCCCAAGAGCCTCTATAACCATAAATTCAGTTGATCGAGCTCAATACCAGAGCTTAGGTGATTGTATATTCGAGAGTAGATACCCTGACTTTGTTAATTCATGTTCACAAGCAGCTTTACTCTAATAGTTGATCAAGCAGTATATTGTGTCAATCTCCTCCCCGATATTGTGACTTGCAAGCTGTGAAATACCATAGATACCTTTGTAGCTCAAATTTATGACTCAATGGTAGTCTTCCTACACTCGAAAATCATATTACAACCGCATATCAAGAAGTAACGCTGAATATGATCTGCATTCTGTAACTCAGCTCCCCGCATTCTACTTGTGCTATTCGCCCAGATTATAGCATATAAAGCGACAACTGCTTCCTCAATCCACAGGCATCGTGTCCTTTCTTTTCTTTCCCTATCATATCACACTATGAAATTCACAAAGGTCTTTGCCTGTATCACCACTCTCTCGCTCACTGCTGTTCAGGCTGCACCAATTGCCGAAGCCCAACCAAAGGCCGAAGCTATCGCATTGGCAGAGGCCTTGGCTCTCCCGCAACCAGTTGCCTTTGCTGACGCATTTGCTGAAGCACTGGCCTTGGGTGACCCAGTGGCATTGGCAGAAGCCCTTTCATATGCAGAATCATATGCTGAGCCAGAAGCACTCGAGCTCGACCTCGGAAATGCTGATAATGGGTTCAACGAGCTCACCACTCTGCTCACCACAATGAAGAACTTGCTCGAGGGTGGTAGCTTACCAGAATTGAACATTGCTGCTCTGTTGTCTCTCGGTGTTGGTATTCTCAACGCCAATCTGGACATTATTGGTGAGTCCACCGGCCAGACCAGTATCACTGATACCCTGAAGCAGTTTGCTACCGACTCTGTTCCAGTGCTTGGTAACTTGGCCCAAACCTCGGGTGTTGACGCCAAGTTGGACCCGATCATTAACGCTGCTCTGAAGCAGTATAATCAGGTGGTTATCGAAGTCATCAACACCACTCTGAATGCTATCCCTCCACTCCGTGATATGAGCTTTATCCGCCTTGGTTTGGCCTTGGTGCGTGGTGGTGGTGCCATCCTCAGTGCCTTCAAAGAGGCCAGTCGCTAGTTCTATTTTAGCCCCTGTTTGAAGTGATTGTGCTCTTGACAATTACTGTGTAGCCTTTTAAAGGATTTCAGCTTCCAATGATCCATATGCTTGAAAACCAAGAGAATTGAACAGCTCTAGCACTTCAATATACACCGCTAAAGAGTCGCTAATGCATCACTTGCATATCCTGATAGTGCTCCAACCATAATCAGAAAAGGTTACCCGGCCGCGATCTCTTGAAAGCTTCCCGGAGGCTGAAAAATTCGAAAATGTAATATGGACGATTGGATGTAGAAACATCTCTTGCCAAACACAGAGTAATAATACTATACAAAGATGGCTCGTCAGAACTTCATTGGCCTTGTGGTCTCACAGGGTAAGATGGACAAGACTGTCAAGGTCCAGGTCGAGCGTAAGACCTTCAATCGTCTCATCAACAAGGAGATTATGAAGAGAAAGAACTACTTGGTTCATGACGAGGGTAACATTGCGCGTGAAGGTGATATTGTGCGTATTGAGGCATGTCGTCCTTTATCTGCGCGTAAAACATTTGCCATTGCTGAGATCAGAAAGAACAAGGGTTCTCAGTTTGCCAAGTATGATGAGATGGCCAAGCAACAAGTGATCATTGAGGAGAACCAAAAGACAGAGGAATTCATTTCTAGAAGACAGCAGACGGACCAGCAGATCAAGGAGAACTCATCGCTGATATCTGACCTGTCAATCGTTGCCAAGGGCGCATACACCAAAGAAGGCGTGCTGACCGATGAACAGAAGAAAGACATTTCACAGATCAAAGAGAAGTACGGTATCAACAGTTGGCCACCGCAGAAAGAGATCTTGGAGCTCGAGATCCAGTCTCTCAGATCCAAGGTGGAGGCATTGCAGCTGACGATTGACTTTGTGGATCCAATCCTCAACAAGCTCATGACAGAAGAATACCAGTCAAGGGTTGACCTGGTGCTAAAAAGCTTCTCAAAGAAGGACCCTGCGCAGCTGAAGCAGAACATCAAGAAGAACATCCTGAGAAAGTACCTGCTCACAAACCCAGTGGTTGCTAAGGAGCAGTTCAAAGACGTCTTGGAATCTGTTCAGCAGTAACGCTGGGGTACCATGGGATATTCACAGGCAAACACACATACACAACGAAATGAAATGACGATGAACAAAGGCGGGGCTTGAGCTTCCAAACTAGCATTAAACCAGACTTGTACATATTACATAGTGTTAATACTATGATTACATAGGTATGCGTTGTAGCCATGAAGCGAGCCATCGCATCGCGCATCTAAACGTAGAATTCGATCTTCATCACTTTCTGCACTACGGGGGAAAACGGGGAAGAAAGACCCCCATGTAAATGAACCAGATAAAGTTTCTGAAGCCGCTGACACTCTCCGCAAACCCGGCACTTTCTCCAAAGTACAAGCTGAGGCCCAATGACCCTGCGTATGAAGTCTCCAGTACGATTACAGTAACGAACGACTTAGGTGAACAGTTCTTCTATGGTTCCACTACGGTGTCTCTTGAGTTAAGGCAATATGCAAATTGTACGCCACAGAGAGCACATGAGGGATACACTGTGATAGCCAAGACTGAGGAGAAGTGGACCCCGGGAAAGAGAGCACTGGACGTACGAATGGTCACTTGTGCCAAACCGGGGGCCTTTATTAGTGTATATGCCTCAGTGGCAGATGGCACGAAGACAGTAGACGGAATGAACTATGCCGATATTGAGACTGAAGAGCTTATCAATGACACATTTGATGGCCTGGATATGTCTTTATTCAAATCGTGTGGTGATACAAAGACAGTGAAGCACCAGGGTATTAATTTCCTGCCGACCTTGACAGATCTGCTCCAGGTTCCCTTGCAGTTTGAAGAGTTACCTGTGAAGACCGATAGGGTATCCATCAGATCCATCTCTAATGTGTTGTTGTATGAGGAGCTGTCTGGGAGCATCGCAAGACACCTGTGGGACGCCGGTGTGCTGGTGAACAATCTTGCAACAGCTGACTTAATGTCACTTCTCTCTACGACTTCAGACGCAAAGCTCAACGTTTTGGAGTTGGGTACAGGAATTGGACTCGTGGGTATCCACGTGGGCAAGATATTAACAAACTCAGAGGTCCTGGTTACTGATTTGGAAGACGCTGAGGAGATTTGTATCAAGAACATCGCACTGAATGGACTGTTGAATGTGTCATTCAGCGAGCTTGATTGGGAAACACCAGAGAAGCACGTTACAAACTGGGACGCCATATTGATTACAGACTGTACTTATAACCCATTGTACTACGACGCATTGATCACAGTGCTTAAACGTGAGTCGACACAGAGCACCAAGATCCTATTGGCTCACAAGTTCAGAGAGCCGTACTCTGAGAGCGATTTCTTTGTGAAAGTTGGGCAGGCCTTTACACTGACTAAGCAACAATGGCACTCTCAGGGCAGCACGCTCATCCACTTGGGCGTTTACAAGAAACAGTAGTCGCCAATAATGAATGATCCAGTCTCTGCCAATCTGTAGCGTGTCACTAACCTGTCGAGCGGCAATTTCGCGGTCTTTTAGCGGTTGGAACTTGGAGTTCCGTGTTGATATTTCAGAGCTGCGAAACGATGCATAGACTTGCTGTTTTGGTGTGCTATTTGTGGAGATTTGAGGATACTTTTTGCGTGTTTTGGACCTGGTTTTGGTAGGTTTTTGGCATTTGGAAACACCTTCTTACCTTTATTGGTCTTGCAAGCACGCGAAGGGCTCCATTTTGGCACACATATCGGACAATCTCCCACACTGCCTATAGGAGATCCATCGAACCATCGTTGTGGAGCTTGGAGAAAACAGGGAATTCTAAAACTGAGAAAGGAGCATATACACACATCTATATATTCACATAACGCACAGACGGCATAAGAGATGGAGAAAAAGGAGAAGAGACGGAGCTATATCCGCAGCAGCGGAAGCCCCATCATTCCCATCGACGCTATATTTCACTCCAACATTAACGTCAACCACCACCTGACATCAACATTGCGTTCGGTGTCAGATCCAGTGGAATCCTACACCACTGTACAGCACGATCCTAAGTACCAGATCCTGTCAAAGACATCGTCGGCGATCAAAGTGCTGCTTATTGGCGAAGCCGGCGTTGGAAAATCGGCACTGATTGTAAGCTATTGTGACGACCATTTCGAAGAAAACACTACAAAGACCACAGTGGGGATCGACCTCAAGGTGAAAGTGGTGAATGTTGATGGTCGACTATTTAAAGTCGTTCTGTGGGACACGGCGGGGCAGGAGAGATACCGTAATGTGACGCCGTCGCTCTATAAGGGAACCAACGGTGTGATATTAACATACGACGTCACAGATTTGGATTCGTTTGAAGGGCTGTATCACTGGGTCGAGGAGTGTTACGAGAACTGTGACGCCTCACGATTGGTGATATACCTTGTGGGGAACAAGCTCGACAGGGACAATAAAACCGTGAAGAAAGAGCATGTGAAACAGTTCATCGCCTTCTGCAAGATGCACTATCCGAATATCAAGATCAGCGCATCCTTTGAAGTGAGTGCCAAGTATTCCAACCTGGTGTATGGGCTCTTCGACTCCATCATCAAGGATCTTGTGGAGAACCGGTGCTACTTTGACGAACAGAAGCTACGAAACAAACGCAGTATCGATCTGTCCACCACAAGAGAAGAGTACCAACGGAGCAGCAACTGCTGCTCGTACTGAAACTTCATGAACAATCCTGGAAATTGTTACGAACGCTAATGACCTGCTTTTATGCCCAAATATTATTCCTTTGCATGCTGAGTGGCTCATACGCTCACTATACTTTCATTTCAACCTGATACCTATGCTTTGCCCACACCAAATTCGTTGTATAATTCTATGAATTCATATGCTATTATGAGGATAGCTCCGCTGTTGGATTTGGCGTCGGAGTAGGCGTCTTTGATCTGAAGTACATCTTTCTAAACTCTGGTAGAGACGTAGCGGCTCTGTTATCCAGCCCGTTGTAGTCGGGACCTCTGTTAACGTACACCAGCAGTCTTCTGGACCACTTGTTAAACTCTTGCACTAGGTGATACTTCAGTTCCAAGTTTCTGTGCTGTGGGATGATCGTTGGCTCAAAGTTGTCACTTGCCGTAGGCATCCAGAATGCCAGACGACCGTTGATGGGCAGTCTGGTTGCTGCAAAGTTCAACAAATCGTAAAGTAAAGAGTCCAGCTCGTATGGCTTCTTGGTAGGGATATACTCCTTCATGAGCCATGACTTCATACCGTCAATCTCAATCTCCTCCTTACCAATGAATCTCTCTGGATCCTTGGCTCCCAGGACTTTCAGGCCTTCTCTGATTCCATATGGTGGGTCGCACACAATGACATCGATTCCCAGGTTGTCTCTGAGTGCATTGTGCGTAAAGTCCATATTCATCACATCCAGGAAGTTGAGAGAAGTTCCATACTGCTTAAAATTGGCACTGATGGTGTTCTTGCCCTTCCCCTTGATCATCCGTCCGTCAATGTCGGAGCCCACAGTCAATGCACCGTAATGTCCAGCAGCCACGAGGAAGGACCCCGTGCCAACAAAGGGGTCGAACATCAACTGATTCTTACGCACATGTGCCAAATTGCATGACACCAGTGCCAATTCAGCCTCAAATGTGGTTGTTCCAATGTATCCTCTCTTCTTCAAATCGTACTTTTCCACCACCTGGTTCGTTCTAGCACTTAGTGCAACCTGACGACCAAAGTAGTACATCACCGGTGTCTCTGTACTTTCATGCTCATTAATGGCTCCCCAGTACTCCAGCACTGTGAAGATCTCATCTGGGTTTCTGAGCTTGATACGACCCTCTAACGGTAGATACGTGAACTGTTCCATGATCTGCACTTTCTCCTCGTTGGATCTCTTGCCTCTGAAGCCTTGAACATCGAACTTGAAAGTGCATGTCTTATAATCTACCCACTTGCTCTGTGACCTCGTCTTTACGTCATCGTGCAACTCTTCCATCGAAGTACCCATACCCCATAGTTCATAGATGCTTCGTGATAGGATGGCCCTCTCGATCAAGTTACGGGCCTGTTCATCGTTCTCCAATTGGATTACCATGAATGGGTTCGTCTCATCGTGTGAGGAGAAGTCGACCTTAACGCCCTGTAATTCAGCAAGAGCATCAAGTTCTGCCAGACGAAAGTTCGGGTGAAGCTGTGCCAAAAACACCAAATACTCTTTCATCTTCTGGTAATTTGAGCATCTAATTTGTAAGTGGAGACTATAGAGATGAGCTTACAGATTTTTCACGTATGAGAAAACCCCAACAAAAGGCCCAATCCGGAAGTTGTTGTGAGCCCAGTGAAGATTTCGCGAAACTCCTGGCGGCCTTGATTAATTTGCGGGATCCAATTTTCCAGTGTCGTTCATTACACGTTGATTAATCAAGCAAAAGTTATATGCTCTGAAGCTTTTCCCCGAAGGATTAGAGTATCGTGGGGTATATTATAACGCACCTAGTGGAATCTGTGGTCAAATTGCTTTGACAGCTTGTTTATACGACGTTTTTCTGCCGTATTTCCTGACTATTCCATTTCATATACGCCAGTGTATCTCTTGTTCTTAATCTGAATAAAAGACGAATCCGTTCATACATATACGTTATAACCTACCAATCCAGCAAATATGTCACTTTCGGACGAGGAAGCGCTCTTCGATGACATCTACGGTGACGACACCGCTGCTGTGACGGCAAAACCTGAGGAGACCGCTGATGCTGCCCAGGAGCAAGAGACAAAGCCTGAAGAGAAGGAAGAGTCAGCTCCTGCTGATAATGAAGCTGCTGCCGATGAGACAAAAGGCGGCTCGACTGTCCCAGAGAGTACAGAGGGCAATCCTGCCCCCTCTGAGTCAGTTGTGGCTCCACCTCCGCAAGACTCAGCTCTAACGTCTCCTTCAGGGCAATCTCCTCCAGTCTCACAGGCACATCCAGCACAGCCAATGACACAGGCTCAGAGGGATGAGGAGAAACGTAAAGCTGACCTCAGCCGTGACGCCTCTAAGATGTTCATTGGCGGTTTGGACTGGGATACAAACGAAGACACGATGAAGGAGTACTTCTCCCAGTTTGGTGAGGTCATTGACCACACAATTATGAGAGAGGGTTCCACAGGCCGTTCCCGTGGGTTTGGTTTCCTTACATTTGCCGATCCAAAGTCCGTTGATAAAGTTGTAAGACAGCAGCATGTGCTTGACGGTAAAGTCATTGATCCAAAGAGAGCCATTCCAAGGGAAGAGCAGGACAAGACAGGTAAGATCTTTGTTGGAGGGCTGGCACCAAGTGTGCGTCCACACGAGTTTGAGGACTTCTTCTCGCAATTCGGTACGATCATTGATGCTCAATTGATGTTGGACAAGGACACGGGTCGTTCGAGAGGGTTTGGATTTGTCACGTTTGATGCCCCGGACGCAGTCGACAGAGCTTGTCAGTCGAGATACATCGACTTCAACGGCAGAAAGATCGAGGTGAAGCGTGCTGAGCCAAGAGGTGCCCAACAACAACAGAACCACGTGCAGCAGCAGCATCAGCGTATCCAGCAACAACAGCATGGCGCAATGAACATGGGTATGATGGGCGCCATGGCCGGTATGTTTCAACAGCAACAGCAACAGCAGATGCAGCAGATGCAAATGCAGGCATCACCAGAGGCCTTCAACGAATACTTGCGTTCCCTTGAACAGTACTGGGAGCAAGTGAAGCAGACACAACAAGTGACACCAGAGATGACAGCACAGTTCCAACAGTACATGGATGCAGTGAAGCAACAGGCTGGTGCTGGTGATATGGGTCTTGGCTCGCCACCCGCACCATATAATCAGCCTACGGGGCCTGCCTCGTATGGGCAAGACTTTGGTGGTAGATCTGGTGGGCCACCAAGAGGACCAGGTGGCTACAGAGGTGGCAGAGGAAGAGGAAGAGGTGGTTCTAACAGAAACAACGGTGGTGGGTTCCACCCATACTCCCGTAACTAAAAAGGGTAAAGCAGCGTACATAAGCTGACTGCAAGGAATCAATATATATATATATAGCTTGATATATTTGAAGATTCGAACTGTTACGTAAGGGCGTCGAGTATAGTTTAGAATAGTGGCCAAGCTGCTAACATTTTGATAGCACCCAGACACCATCAAACACCCGAGCACCTCATAAGGAACAGGATGCTCCTTATTAATTGAAATAACGTGATCAATAGTAATTGAAATAGCTTGAAACTCTGTGATACTACTCTGAGAATGATAATCAATCAATGTGATGGATACTTCAAACTCTTAAAGCTCGTACGCGCTGGCGGACGAAATTTTGATGCACATAGCAGCTTATAAATGAACTTTTAATTCACTAAAGAGGAGTTATCTTTTCTATTCAGAATTAGAATCATTTGGAATAAATTTACCTCAATGGCAATTAAAGTTATTCTACAAGTAGTAAAACTAGTAGCAGTAATGTATAATAGCCAAAAAAGAAATACTGCGGTTAACTCCAAGAGTAATCGAGTTATAAGCAAGTTTATACCATCCTTAAAGCTACATCCTTGAATGCCCAAGTAGGAAGTCGTATGAAAAACTGCTCTGCACCTAAAGATAACTTGCAGCGATCGATCGCGTGTGTGCCTCTCTCAAAGTTGGAAGTGTAGAAGCGTAGTAAACATATAGCACTCGATTAGCCTACAATTAGAGGACCTAAAAAATACATTAAAAACAAATAGAAAGATGTCCGATATGGAGGAGAACTTTGAGGTGGAGGGTGTGGGGTCGATATTCAACGTGGCGCCCGTGCAATTCCAGACGGAGGTGAGCAACATCGCAGCGTTGAGTGTATCCTCCGACATACTCGTTATTGGGTTCAAGACGGGGAAGTTGTTCCGCATTGATCTAAATAACCCAACGGTGATTGAGGAGTTGGAGCTGCCATATAAGAGGTCTCTGCAGGAGCTGGGCAAGATAGAGAAGCTGTTCCAGGACCCTACGGGGAACCACCTTATCGTTTCCACATCCAAGGCTGAGTGCTTCTACGTACACAAGAGCTCTACACAATTCAAGTACCTCAATGAGCTAAAGGGCGTACGGGTGAGTACACTGGCGTGGAATAAGAGCGCCACGACGGAGAGCCAAACAGGCCCATTTTTGGTGGGTGACAGAGCGGGGTGCGTTCATGAGGTGTTCATTGAGTACTTGGAAACTTCACAGAAATGGAACAAGAAGGTACAAAAGGACGTTTACAAAGCGTCGTCTGGGATTGATGGACTCGATGTATCGTACGATGAAACAACGAATAAGCTCACGGTGCTATTAGTGGCCGGAGATGACTTCACCTATTGGAACGACAGCATACGAAAAAAGAATGCTAAGTACAACGACTTAGTATTGGGGGACATTTTCAAGACCACACCGGTAGAGTCAGAGCAGTACCAAGATCTCGGGAACATAAATGGGACGAAGTTCTCGTCAAGCGCCCTGGACTTCGGGTGGATTACCACCGCTGGTACGGTGTTTGGTAAGATCACCAAGGAGAAGATGCAAACGAAGAAGAACGTCTCGGAACTGAAGATCATGCTGAACATGGAGCTGCCTGAGTCCACGCACAAGTTCAAGTCGATCGTGTTGACAAAGTACCACTTGATGCTGCTGAGAGGATCAGAACTGCTTATCATCAACAAGCTCAACGATGAGCTTGTGTATCATCAAGAGCTCCCAGTCTCGGAGAACGAAAGATTCATCGGGCTCAGCGCAGACTACACGAACGGGACTTTCTGGGCATACTCCAACACGAACATCTACGAAGTGACAGTAGATGACGAAGAGAAGTTTATATGGAGAGCGATGGTGGAGAACGGCAGCTTTCAGGACGCATTGGCCGTGGCAAGGGACGTGGAGACCACTGACGTCATCTATAGTTTGAAAGGAGATAAGCAGTTTGATCATGGAGACTATTCTGCTGCTGCCAGATCATACGCAAAGAGCAGTGTCTCCTTTGAGTCGGTTTCCTTGAAGTTCATCGAAGCAGAGCAGAGTAATGCGCTGTTGGAATACTTCCTCGCCAAGTTCGATGTATTGAAGGAGGACCGCAAGATGGACTTTAAGATGCAACTAGTGATGCTTTCGTCGTGGATTGTGGAGTTATTTGTGGAGAAGCTCAACGAGTTGGACGATCTCTTGGCTACAGAGCAGACTACCCATTTGGAAGAGACCACAATCCTGAAGACAGGTACAGAGAAAAAGTTCCAAGAGTTCATTATTGAGAACAAGGAGATCCTCGAGAAGAAGACCGTCTATGAGATTGTGACTGCTCATAATAGACGCTCCGATCTGCTTTACTACGCTGGCCTCATCAACGACTTTGACTTTGTTTTGGCGTACTGGATCAGATTCGAAAATTGGAACGACGCTTTGAAGTCGCTCGAAAAGAACGATGACGCTGAGATCGCGTACAAGTACTCCACTGTGCTATTGGTGAACTCCCCAGTGGAGACAGTGGAGGCGTGGTTGCGGATGAGTGGATTGGATGCTTCGAGGCTACTACCCGCTATCTTGACATACAACAAGGGATCTAAGAAAGTGAAGATGTCCAAGCATCAGGGCATCAACTTCCTGACACAGTACATTGAGAAGACCAAATGCAAAGACTCTAGCGTGCACGATACGCTGTTGTTTCTGCTGATATCGAATGAATCATCAAGTAACGAAGAGATGGTGCTGAGATACTTGGAGGAGCATGGTTCTCGGATGTGTTATAACCCAGATTTCATCCTGAGGTTGTGCCTTCGTTTCAAGAAAATCAGATCTGCTACACACATCTACTGCCTGCTGGACTGCTATGAAGATGCACTGAATCTGGCGTTGAATAATGACATGATCGACTTGGCCATTGTAATTGCCGATAAACCGGACGAAGAGAAGGTGAGAAAGTCTCTATGGCTAAAAGTGGCTGATAAGAAGATATCACTTATCAGACCATCGGACAAAGACAAGGTGAAGGAAGAGGTGAAGTTCTTGCTCGACAAGTGTGAGCTGCTGAGAGTCAAGGATTTACTGCCTCGTATCCCAGACTTTACATCCATCGATAACTTAAAGGATGAGATTTGCATGGACTTGGAGAACTTTGGCACCGTTATCAATCAGCTAACTGTGGAGATGAACTCGTCGATTGTGCTCAACGATAGTATTGCAGAGCAGATCAACACGCATAAGGAAAAGACACAGATTATCAGAGCAGGCGAGTCATGTGCTCTCTGTGAGTTGCTCTTGACATCCCGTAAGTTCTTCATCTTCCCATGCAATCATGCCTTCCACTCAGACTGTCTGATCAAGGAGATCATGAAGTCGAATGACTACGCCACGAAGAAGAAGCTTGAGTTTATGCAGAAGAAGTTTTTGGCGTCGAAACAAGGGAAGGATGCTCGGTTTGTTAACATTCCAGAGGTGAATGATTTGTTATCCAGACGGTGCCCCCTGTGTTCTGAGATCAAGATTGATACTATTGACCAGCCATTGGAAAGTGGGAATGATGACTGGGATATCTAAAGGGCATAAAACGGGACTACCACAGTACTCATGTAGACATTAATTGATCATAAAACAAAACATAAAGATAAAACATATCATGCACGGAAGAAATGCGTATTGGCCAGCGAGTCCTCGTGCACAGGCATCGAACGTTTGAATTCGTTGAGCTCATGGCGGATCTGCTGTATCAGTTGTGGCGACAGCTGGTATGCCGACACTGCGACGGAGTGTCTGTTGTAGACGCATGCTGGGTATGTTGTATTCACGTAAAGTGTGTTGGTGAAGCCAACCTTCTTTGTGGAGCTTGATGAGGAAGTCTTCCTCAAGATGGAAGGACCAGAAGTGCTCATATTTAATGGAAGCTTTGGCTTGTTGGTGTGTACAATCTGAAGGTTCTCATGCTCTGCAGAGTAAGAGGCTAACTCTAAATCAGCAACCATAGAGCCCTCAGATGTCATCGATAACTTAGAAACGGACGAGGCAGAACGGATTGAGCGAGTGGACTTGCGTCTCTCAATGGACTTGGATCTCATGAGCTTACGCTGTGCCTGGCCCAAGTCTGTAGCAGACAAGTCAGGGAAGGAAGTCTCACCGTACTCAATCATCTTCTCGATAAACTCCATGTCGTCGAACGTGATGACCACGTCCTCGTCCTTGTCTTCTATCTGCTTGTCCTCTCCGACCTTCTTCACCTCGAGCCGAGGCTCCATTATCTCCTCAGGCTCCTCCAGATTGGTCTCTTCCACCACTGTCTCCTCTGGAGAGAAGATGTCGATATCACCACCAAAGTCCGGCTCTGCTAGATGAAGATTGTCACCAAGGGCAACATTGATACCCCTGTCCTCGTCACCATCCACAAAGGAGAAACTGTCAGAGGCAATGCTCACCTGGCGTTGCAAAGGGTGTTGCACTGGCGTTGTAACCGATATCGTGGATTTCTTGGGTGAGTTGAGTGTCTTAAGAGCCGGCGATGCGGCCACTGGCTGTGGTTTTATCACGGTTTGGTCATTCAATGCCTTCTTCGATGCACTCTTAGACGAAAATATCTTACTAAAGAACCGCTTTAAGACTGATGGCTTTCTCTTCAGCACCACTGGGGCGGAAGCTGACACAGATGAAACGGATTTGAGTGAAGTGGAGACCTTGGGAGCAGCCTTTGGTGTCACATGTGGTACCATTGGTGCCACTGTTGGTGATAACGCCTTGACCTCCTCCTTTTTTTGCGTCTCAACCTCTTCAGCCTTCGTCTCCTCCACCTCCTCTGCGTTCTCAAGCGAAGGCAGCAAATGCGTGCTAACCACCGAGTGCTCCTCAATCATGCTCAAGTTACCCTGTGTGATAGCCATAAGCTGTTCGCCAGAGACTTTGTCACCTAGACTCACCGATGGATTGATGCTCAGATCATCAATGGAGGAAGGCGGAGTGCTTTCATGGACGCTCGAATTAGTTCTAGATGTTCTTGATGGACTCGACGGTGACGGCGACGTGGAGGAAAAGCTGTTCGAGCTGGCCAACTCCTGTGATGTGTACATCTGTGGTGCAGTAGAAGATGCAACCGCACCCAAAGCGGACACAGGCAGCACAGGTCTCGCCATTGGCTGCTCGGTGTTTAAGCCTTTCAAATTAGGCATCGAGTTCCTCTGCTTGTTACGCGGGATGTACACCTCACCATTGGGAAATGTGAACGGTACTTTGGGCATATGGCTGTTGCGACGGTTATTTGATGGTTTCTGTGGGCGCTGCAAATTCTGTGGGTGGAGCTGGGACTGATGGAGTTGGTTCTGATGTTGCTGCTGCTGTTGCTGATAATACTGCTGTTTCATCTTGTGGATATGTGCCTTCTCCAACGACTGCTTTCTGTAGTTCGGCACAGTTCCCAAGCTCAGATTGCTGGATGATCTAAAGGACACCGTATCGGGCATGGCCACCATACTGCTGAACTTTGGTAGTTCCCTGGCCGTTATGGCAGTAGATGTGCTTGCCAGACTGTTGAGTCTCCTAGCATCGGTGAAGGATGCGGAGCTCTTCAATGGAACGCGCACGAACTTCGCGTCCATCATCATCAGATCTCTTGTTGATGACGCCCTGGGAATGTGATGGTGTTGTGGCATTGTGGGATCCATAGACGATTGGGACGCGTAGCTGCTAAATGATGCAAAGCTTGTCATGGAGTTCGTGCGGTTGTTCATAGCTGTGTGTTGGGCGCTGCGACCATGAGGTGCGAATTGCTTGTGATGCTGCTGCTGCTGCTGTTGTTGCTGCTGCTGCGATAGCTGCGATAGCTGGTGTGGGTGATGTGGTGCCTGTGTGGCCATGGTTGTTTAGAGCCTGCGAATAGTGAATGGATGCTCAGTAGCAATCGTGGCACAAGTACCAAAAAAAAACAGGATGGAACAGAAGAGCTCTCCTGGCTGTCTACTAGAGAAGCTCTAGGACAAATACGTGGACCAGGGAGGCAACGAAGTGTATAAAGCTGAAGTGCTCAGCGATGGTGAAAAAATGGCCGTGGTTACAATTCGGAATCAATCGAGGCTCAGACAAACGACAGAGTCGGGACCCAATGAGAGGGACAAGACACAGAAAGAGATCCAAATGTGTGTGACAGAGTCTGAGTGCAAACAGCGAATCACACAGACAAGTGAGTGAGAGTGAACACACGGGTGCAATTTGGAAAATCACAGAGACCGTTGGGTGGGCTGCAAGGCTTATGGCAGCTTTTTCTCTCTAATCTTGAGGTCTGGGACAAAAATAGGAGCAGCGCAGGACCTCTCGCGAAGAGGTGGCGGAGGGACGGATCGAGATTCGAGATTCGAAGGTTTTCAGTTCAGTCTGAAGGTTTGACCAAAGGCTCTAAGATGGACATGCGGTGCTGGACAAGACAAATGCACACCTGCTGTTTTTTTTCTTGATACTCTTCGAGTGGAATTCGGGAGATTAAAACAGCTGAAGTTTCAAGATTTATCTAGACAGGTCCTTTTCTTTGCTGGCAAGATGCCATTTTTGTCCTTCTTTGTATGCCGTTGGCCGTTGGCAGTTGTCACAATCCGAGGTTTTCTTTTAACTTTTGGGTCCTCGGCAGCACCTGTCCGTAACCGGTAACTCGTTTGCTGCGTTTGTCCCTTTGCAGCTCTTTGCGCAACATTGCAGTTTGGGACAACCAAATCTCGCGGAGCGACTCAAGGGGTAAAAGTTAGAACAACTGAAAGCGGTAGTCTTCCTAATCCTGATCAGGCCCTCCTCTGGTTGTGCCAGCAACTTTTAGCGCAACTACGCCGCACAGTGCATATTATGGCTGCATCTTGCATTAAATGCCATACAAATTGTCTTTGTGTTGCTGCGGGTCTGTGGTCGCTTACCCATATTAACAAGTTCCATGACAACGGTAAGGTGCGTGGGCCACGGTGATTTCCCCTTGCAATTAGTGAAGGGATTAGCCTGTTGTATTATTGTGTTGAACAATGTAATCGATGAAAATTGGTGATGATACATCCAAAAGAAACCAAATCTACACAAAGATTGCGCGTTGAGAAATCCTTAAATTCATGGACATGGCTGCATGCGCGGCTGGATGTCAAACAAGCGAAGATCTCTAGCTGGTGGGTGAGTCGCCAAACTATATATATATAGAGTAGGCTTTGGCGGCAAAGCCAAGTTAACGAATAATGAATATAGCTTATTCAGGTTTGCAAGCCACTTTAAAGTTGCACTATAACTCATAACTTTGAGCTAAAAGCTAGCGACTCGCGAGCATACCCAATTGTCCCAATTAGCTATAGGTAGATTGGGGGGCCTCAACTGAGTATCATTTGCAACACCTCGAGCTTATTTCTAGCCCTTTCCTATAGAATGAGCAGAGATTTACATAGACGAGTATATTTCTACTCTTCAGTTCAATATATTGATTTATATTACTTAAATGATTCATGCCAATGCGTTACCCTTGTTCAGCCAGAACTCTCTTCTAGCGTCTTTATCAATACTAGAGCTCGAGCTCTTCTTCTTGATAGGCTGTGTCGTTTTCTCGCTGTCTGTGTCCTCATCGTTATCGTTCAGGCCCATGTAGTCTTCAACCTGTTTCCCTAACACTTTTGGCCCGCTCATGGTTTGTAAAGTTGGTGATTTCCTTCTAGCCTTGCCCTTTGGTCGGAACTGATCTGTCTGAGTGCCTTCTTCCCCCGATTCTTCTTGCTCCCCTGACTCTTCGCCACTGGTAGATCCAGCCTCGGAGAACACCATTGGTGTCACTGCTCTGGAGACTATTGACTCGTTGTCATCACCAGCCAATGCTTCGTTAACCACAAGTCTTCTTTCGTCCTTAAAGTTTCTCTCTTTACCACGATACTTCACCACGCTACCCAAGATAGACTGCCCGATTCTCTGCTTGTAGGTGGCACTGTCCATGTCATAACAGGTGTTTGTCAAAACCTCGAATGCACCGTTGAATGCCTTCTTGATATCTCTGATGTTGAACGAACCCCTCGAAATGTTGTTCCTGGGATCAGATGGGTCCTGGATGGCCAAAGAGAATGGATTACGGCCTTGTAGGTCAGGGTAGTATCTCTTGTTCAGGTACCTTACGTTGTCCTGGTCCACCGAGATTGCAACGTTGTCATACCCAAAGTTACGACCGTATAGCTCAAAGAACTCAATTAGCAGGACACCGAGGTTCTCATAGGGGGAGATGTTCCCGGTGTTGAGTCGTGGATGTAGTTTCAAGAAGGAGTATACCAAGCAGATGATGGAGTAACCTCCGAGGCCACCGACATGGACGTTATTCAGCTTTCTAGCAGCCAAGAACTGTTTCACAATCAATACCAATTCACGCAGCCCCGGAGTCTCGTCCATCCACCCACGGATAATAGCAGCCGCCTCTATACCATTTGTGCGCTCAAATGAGACATCGATGTGAATGTTCGACTGTTTTTCTGTGAATTTAATGATGGGCACCTTGGCCTTAGCAATGACTTCGACTTTCGTGGCGAGGTTTTTTCTCTTGAGGTATGACGAAAGCTGGTATAGCTCGTTTCTGTTCTCGAGGTTCCCACGCCCACTGACAATCACCATGTCGATATCTGAGCCTGGGAGGTACAAGTCTGTGGCATATGACCCAAACACATGCACTTCACAATCCGTCCAGAGCTGAGTAATGGCACTTCTCAGTCTTCTGACACACGAGTTTCTCGCTTCGATCTCTCTCTTGGAAGGCGAAATATATGCAATGAAGTCCTTAATCTCCATAGTGAGCCAGTCGGCAATCTCCTTCTGCTTCGAGTGGTCATGGGCTTGCACCCAAGGCGCATCTGTGTTTAACACTTTCTTACTACCACCTGTGATATCCGTGGCGTTGTCATCCATGTCGTACGCATCCTCTTCGTTATCCTCGCTGTCCTCGTCGTCATCCGACGAGAAGTTCAAGGAGATGAAATCTGTGTTCTCAGTAAGCTCATTGTGCTTTGGCCTCTGTGGCCTCATCTCCGTTGATATCACCTCTATGGGTTCATCTCTTTGCTGTGCTCCATCATCGCTGTCCTCGTAGTCGTCCACCAGCACGACTTCTCTCTTGTATCTCTTTCTGTCATGCTGCTCGTCATCGGAGTCGTCTTCTGAATGAATGCGTATCACCTCGATCTCATCGTGGTCTTCTGGTAAATTGGCATACTGGTTTTCATGACTTTTGTTGTTGAACACATCGAACGACCGCTTGAACTTGTCGCCCGATTTCTTGAAGAACTCTTTCGCTCTCTTGGTCTTGGACTGCTTTCCAGACATACTGGTGGATGAACAGTCTCTTTTAGATACCACCACAGTATAAAACAATCCCGTGTAGATATCAAATCAACAACTTTCCACTTGTAATGGAAACTTGGAAATTTTTGGAGCGGTACGCGCACGTTTCTCTGTGACCGTAGCGGAGGTTTCATCCAAGCCACTCACTATACATATAGCGCTTTTGAATAGCGCGGGGTATACAAACAGGCCTTAGCAATCTTTGAATCAATTGTCTGTTTTGTGAGGTTTCAGGCGTTGGAATGGGCTCTCAGCAAGGGATTGACAATGATCTGTGTGTTTTGAAGTGTCCATAAAGCAGATTGACCCGAGCAGATGATTATACGCAGATTGGTGTATTAAAAGCGGTACACTTAATATCTTCCTGTGCTACGGTCTATCATGCCACACAAAGTCACGAGGGGATTCCCCTTCATGGAGCTCCCCATTGAGCTCAAAGTCAGAGTGGTGCAGTACATTGACGACGTTGTCACTTTCAAGGCACTCATATCTGTGCCTGAAGTTCTAAGAGCAATGAAGTCGCAGATACGATACATCACCAATACTCAAGGAGGTGAACTCCAATACTTCAAAACGATCCAACAGCATATTGAACAGGTGCCAATGTATAAGCTGGATTATGAGCTGCTCCATAACAATCGCAAGAACAACACAGAGATCGGATACATCTACGCCGTGGAGTACCAGCACTCGCCACACTTGCACTTTTACGACAAGCTGCGGATGCTTAAGAACACTCGGTCTTTCATTGCAATAACGAATGTTGTTAATGCCAAGTCTATGAGAAATCAGCTGGATATGTTATTTGAAGGAAAAAGCGCCTGCTATTGTGCTTATTTGGTGATTCTTTAGCTGCCCCAGGAAGCATACCAGCATATCGATACTTCTATATTGCTGATGAAAGTGAGCTCATTTGATCCATCTGTTGGATCCTACTAATTATGGCATATGAGCCATAGGATCCCGTCAAAGAATTACAACGTAGCAACAGCGAGAATATCTTAAAAAACCAATTCATTATCACATAATCAAAGTAGAGAAACTGGACTGCAAACAAAATTAAACAGGGGACAAAAAAAAAACACACTTGAGAGAACTCCAATATATACCAACGAGTAAACAAAAAAAAGAAAGAAATGAAAAATAATAACAACAACAACAACAGATAAGTACTCATAAGTTAAGTGCAATTGCCATATGCAATAGCTTTTGAGTGAAGCGACTCACAGGTCTTTCCATAGTCCGAGGAACTCGTGCTTCACATACACGAGGTCTTCGTTCCCTTCATACGGAGCATCATCGGTAAACCCATTGAAACTGGACAGAGGGAGCACCAAAACGTCGTCATACATTGCAGGCTCTGCAAGTCGTGTGAAGTTGGTCCACCCGATGCGTTTCTTTTGTGTTACGCTGTTCTTCTCTTTATGGTACTGCTCAAACTGCAAGTGCTTCACCTCTTTTGGCACGTCAGTATTAATATTGAACCAACTGACTTCGTTGAAGATCTTGTTGAAGTGTCTGAACAGCGTATCCGTAAACACAGCAGGCCCCGTCCACTCCAGTACGGTATAGATGGAGTGCAGTGTGTAGTATTCCTTGCCGATCTTGACGTGGTTCAGACGCTCGTTGTAGTTGTCCAGCGTGACCTTCACAATCTTGTAGATCAACTCACGCAGCACCGGGTGGCCTATTTTGGCCTTAAAAGTCCACTGGCAGAATTGAAGACGACGACAAGTCTTGAATCTCCAGTCTGCACGGTCATAGTCGCCCTCGATGCCGACAACGAGCCCGACCGAGAAAGATGGAGACCCTGTGATGAAGTCCTTGATGACGTTCGGGGAGTCTACCCATTCAGCCATGGGCCTCACAGAGAGAGTGTCCACATCTGAGTAAACACCTCCGAGGGCATAGACCAATAGATATCTCACAAAGTCATAGCGCAGGATATCCATTGGCATGACATTAAAAGCCTGAAGAATCTCAGGGAACCCATCGTACAGCGTCTCCACGACAGCTTCCAGGTCCACATCTGTTACGACCCTGAAGTCATAGCCACTAGATTGCTGGTCTGCCCAGGATTGCATGTACTTGCGAATCTCATTATTATTGACGTCTTCCAATGGTTCTTTCCATATCTGCCATATAATCTTGGGGATCTCAACACTACGGTTGTAGGCAAACTTCTTTGCCAATCGGAGCCGAAGATCTTCCTCCCCATATGTCTCAGTGTAATCGACAAACTCATCATCATCATCATCGTCATTTTCAACATCGTGCTCAACAAGCACAGGGTCCAGCGGCTTGAGCAACCGAGCCACCCGTTGAGTCACCTCTTCTGGGTCAAGCCCACCAAGTGCAGCCTCCGCTAGTCGCTGGATCTGCTCTTCGTTCAATAGAGATCCACTGGGCGTCATTGTCACGACTGTCGGACTAACTAGGTAGCTCGTATCCACGCAAAGCAGTACCGCATATAGTACCCCGGTGATAAGCAACAGAACCAAGGTGCGCCTGCTGATATACTTCAAACCAAACCGGTACCTTGTGGGTGAGCCTGGCGGCGAACCCATGCGTGAGCTCGCTGCTGACGATGGGATCGAGATCGATGGTGGTGTCATTTGCTCGTGTTGAAACTTTTCACTTCCCAACTCGCTTGAGCTAGAACAGGTGCTAAAGCACGACGAGGCTGGGGACAAAAGTAGACCCTTACTGCTGTCAGTGATCTGATAGCCTGCAGATGGTAGAAGTGACAATCTGAGCCTTTGGGCCCTCGCCGTTTGATCTGGCGACTGAGATTTGTCGTAACTCATCTAAAAAGATTTGAGGCTCACGCACTTAATCTGCAGTGGGGCGGACTTCTGCCCTTTTATAATTCTGCAAGCCAATATGGGGTTTGTTTGTATGCTAGCTCAGTTTTTTTTTTTTTTTTTTTTTAATTCCATTAATTTTATTGCCAATACAAAATTTTTGTTCTTAGGTCGACTTAACTAAATTTTAGCACTACCAGACCCCAGCACAATAGTCCGGTCTAGGCCCATATCACGCGAGAATCAAATGATGATGCCGCGCCTATATGGCCCAAATTACTATGGACCTCTTGGTATTCATGGTATTTGGGCTCTGATATGATTGGCTTCTATTCTGCTCTAAAAAGAAGAACCAAATTCAATCTCAATCCGAGATAGCATATATATATTTGGGGCAGCCCATGATGGTAAATCTTAAATCTGATCGTAGTTTCCACGAGATGCATATGCCGTTAATTTACTAGATGATGATCATTGATCGGCATTAAGTGTTAGATAAGCATATAGCGATTCATTACATAAGCGTACCTTATGTAATCTCATCGCATAGCTTACATAATATCATGTAATTGGTACGAACCACATCCCTTCTTAAAAAAAAATTATAAGCACATACTTATGGGCTACATCTCATCTCAATCTCCACTTTCCCTTAAAAGACACACAAATTATAATGGACAGCGACGAGGAGTTCGATATCGCTGGAAACATCGCTCTGGAGGCTGGATCCGGCTCCGATGGTTACTCTTCCGGGTCTGACTCCGAGCAGGAGTTCCAAGATGAGATCATCTCTTCAGATGAGGAAGAACAAGAAGAGGAGAAACAACCACAGAAGAAGCGTAAGACGAACACTTCCAATGAGAGTGCATTTCCTACTCTTGAGCTTTCAGATGACGAGGAAGATGTGAAGAAGAAGAAAGACGACATTGACTTTGCAGAGTACTTCACAATGCAACCACAGAATAAGGCTAAAGGTGGTACATTTGCCAGTTTCGGGTTTTCCAAGTTCCTCCTGAGTAATATCTCCAAGAAGGGGTTCAAACAACCCACGCCGATCCAGAGAAAGACCATTCCGCTGATTATGCAAAACAGAGATATCGTTGGTATGGCACGCACAGGTTCTGGTAAGACCGCTGCATTCTCTTTACCTTTGATTGAAAAGCTGAAAATGCATTCAGCCAAAGTCGGTATAAGAGCCATTATTTTATCACCATCGAGAGAGTTGGCATTACAGACACATAAAGTCATTAGTGACTTCACCAGGGGTAATGACCTTAGAAGTGTGCTGCTCGTGGGTGGTGACTCCCTTGAAGAGCAGTTCAACAAGATGATGTCCAACCCGGATATTGTCGTCGCTACTCCCGGTCGTTTCCTGCATTTGAAGTTGGAGATGAAGCTCGACTTGAAATCTGTGGAATTCATGGTATTTGATGAGGCTGATAGATTGTTCGAGATGGGTTTCCAGGAGCAGCTCACGGAGCTGATTGGTTCGTTGCCATCGAGCAGACAGTCGCTCTTGTTCTCTGCTACGCTTCCAAGTTCGCTCGTGGACTTTGCCAAAGCTGGGTTGACCAACCCAGTGCTCGTTAGACTCGACGCAGAGACGAAAATCTCTGACCAGTTGGAGATGGCTTTCATCTCCTCGAAGCAGAACGAGAGAGAGGCCAACTTGCTGAACATCATCCAGGACGTTATCAAGGTGCCACAGGCCAGTATTGAGGACCTGAAGAAGCTGGAGTATGCTAACAAGGAGGATTCCGATTCTGACTCGGACGATGACGGCGACAAGAAAAAGAAGCACAAGAAGAAGAACCTAAAGAGAAAGCGTCTCCCACCAGCAAATCAGCTGCCGTCTCCATACTCTACTATTGTGTTCGTCCCTACGAGACACCACGTCGAGTACATTACACTGCTTTTGAAGGAGGCTGGGTACGCCGTTTCATACATTTACGGTACTCTGGACCAACACGCAAGAAGGCAACAATTGATGAACTTCCGTACTGCGTTGGCACCTCTGATGGTCGTCACAGATGTGGCTGCTAGAGGTATCGATATCCCTGTTTTGGCCAACGTTATCAATTTCTCTCTTCCTGCCTCTTCGAAGATCTTCATCCATCGTGTTGGTCGTACCGCAAGAGCAGGTAACAAAGGTTGGGCCTACTCCATTGTCTCTGAGAACGAGTTGCCATACTTGTTAGACTTGGAGTTGTTCTTGGGTAGAAAGATCATGCTTACGCCAATGCACGAGAAGAAGTGTGAGATCCTACAGGATCAACGAGGAGAATCCTATGTGGAGCCAAAGGTCAACTACACGGATAGAATGATCCTTGGTGCCGCACCAAGAATGAACGTTGAGAACATGATGGAGATGTTTAACCACTTGACCAAGACCAACTACGACCTTTCTGTGCTGCAAGGCGTTGCCATCAAGGCCGAGAAGCTCTACTTCAAGACCAGGCAGGCTGCTGGTGGTGAGTCTGTGAAGCGTGCCAAGGAGATCAAAGCCGCTGGATGGGACGAACAGAATCTGTTGTTCGGTAAGAACATGGAGAAGGAGAAACTCGCGTTCTTGGAGAAGCTTAAGCACAGATACAACAAGGAGACGGTGTTTGAGTTTGGTAAGAAAGATGACAGTCTCGTTGATCTCATGAACACGAGAAGAAGACAGATTGCCCCAATCCAACGACGTGCAAAGGAGTTGAAGGAACTTAGAGAGAAGGAGAGAGAGGCCGGTTTGTTCCACAACGTTGCTGACGAAGTGCTGAAGTCTGATGCCAACGAGTTGGGCTACTCTGTGAGTGACAAAGTGCTTGAGGAGCAGTTCGAAACCGCAGAGGAGGCACTGGCCAATGAGAAGAAGAAGAAGACTTTCAGAGATCCTAACTTCTTTATCTCACATTACGCGCCTTCGAATGTGATCCAGGACCAGCAGCTGTCCTTGAACAACGGATTCGTTAATGAGGCCCAGCAGGCCACTTTCGACTTGAACAACGACGACCAGGTGCAGACACACAAACAGACCGCAGTGATGCAGTGGGACAAAAAGAAGCACAAGTACGTTAACTCGAGATCCACAGATAAGAAGTTCATCATTGGCGAGTCCGGTGTGAAGATGCCAGCCACGTACCGTGCTGGTGTATATGACGCTTGGAAGAACTCACACAAGACACAGGGTTACAAGACCGGCACCAGAGAAGGTGCTTCGGACTACCGTGGTACTTCAAGCAACAACAACAACGGTCCAGGTGGGAACCAGAAGTTCAAGCACAACAAGCAGCAGGCTCCTAGAGCACCAGACAAATTCAGAGACGACTTCCACAAGCAGAAGAAGAAGGTGGAGAAGGCCATTGACGGTGGTCTACGCGTGAAGGGCTACAACAAGATGGGCCAGAAGAGCGAGATGAAGAGCACGGACGACATCAGAAAGTCGAGAGAGCTCAAGGAGCAGCGTCGTGCTAAGAACGCCCGTCCTACTAAGAAGAAGAAGTACTAGTTGCATACACTAATATAGGCTCTTCACGTTAAGTATTGTAAAGCGTATATATGTTCATTCTTCATCGCCGACAGCTGGCACGACCTCCAGGATAGGCTCCACTCTCTCACCGTACGCAGAGGCGATGGAGGCATCGATAGCCCTGATGAACTCTGGTCTGTCCTCTGGCTCGTCGTACAAAATCTTCACCAATTCCACAAAAGAGTCCCTGTCAAACTCCATAAGGGCTCTTCTCCCTACCTTATACTCGACTATATCACCGGAGTTGTCCTGGATGACAGTGCGGGCGACGTATTCCTGCTTGTCGAGCAGCTTGAGGAGCTCATTTATTGGCATGTGGATGATTGGGAGGTGTTTGTTCTTGTCAACGCCAAAGTTCTCATTGAGCATAGTCAGCAGTTCCTGCTCGTTCACGTGGTTATTGGAAAGCGCAATCAGCGAGACCACTGTCAGTGCGAGGCCCTGATGCATCAGCTGGTGGTCTGATGTCAGCGTCGGGCACTTTTCCTTGGAGTTGCGATAGTCGCCTCTCTCTTCTAATAACTCGGACTCAAAGAGGTAGTTCGAGGTCCTCAGCCACTGAGACTCCTGGATGAACCTGAGATACCTGTCTTCTAGGACGGAAATGATAATCCACTGCTTGGTCGATGTCACAACTTTCTTACCTTGCGGCGTAGTTGTGGTCTTTGGTGGGAGTTCTTTCAGTGCGTATCCGTACACATCCTGGAGTACTTTGTCGGCCTCTTCGATCAAGGCATCAAACTCTCTTGGCGTTAGCAGCCTTGATGGCTTCTCACCAAAGGCAAGCTTCTTGAGATTAGCCTTGTGAATAGGCGAATTAGAATTGTTGAGGGCAAGCATCGCTCGCACTAGACTGATTGTGAACTTGCTTAGCTCTTCACCGCTCTCTTCTTCACCAGAATCTCCCTCATCGCGCTCAGCGTCTTCGTTCACAGCATCAGGCTCCTGATAGTCATACTCTTCCTCGACGTCCACAACTCTTGGTCTTCTGGCCATGCTTTGTAGCAAGATAAGAAAACAGAAGTAGGTACCCCTTTTGGAGACAGACGCGTCCCAGTTGCGCGTTTGGATATATACTCAATTAAACTACAGAAACTACCCCAATAGGCAACCATCTATTAGAGAAATATTCGCGGGCCAATCTCTAGAAATCGCGCTCACTCTTTACGGGCCTTTGCTTGAAGAGAGGTGCCAGCCAAAAGCTCAAGCCCACCAGCTGCTCCACCCCTTACGAAAAAAATACCCACCCACAAATAAAACCCCACCGGCATCAATTGCACGTTTACGAGGCAATTGTGACACATCCACACACCGCAGTTCACCTTGTACGATTTGCCGCCCGCTGAGTATACGGCATTTCCCCCGTGAGCTTCCATAATTGCCACACAGTAAAGGAGCCGCCGACCTTCCTCTTGTTCGATTGAAAGCCCGCGTGCACTTCTCGCCAGTTAGAGCAATTGACACTAGAAGAGGCAACGCCAAAAGCACAGAAGCGCTTCTCCATTGACCGACATAGAGCACCGTTGAGTCAGCCGCCGCTTTCAAGTACTGTTATCCGCACTTGTCGCCACGACCCACCTTCTCGACCCACAACACACCAATCACCACCGCCATTCAATTAAAGCGCAGCGCTGAAGGGTTTGATTCGATTCAGACCGCAAATTGGATGCAGACCAGCAACTTCCTAAAGAAGCTCCACATTGGCACAAGAAATAACAGTAACACCGTCAGTAACAGTGACAAGATGGAGTACCATCAGCAACAGCAACAGCAACAGCAACAGCCACAGGCCACGCACGCCATGTACACACCGCAACCGGTACAGCAGCAGCAGCAGCAGCAGCCACAACAATATCAGCAGCACCATCAGATGCCGATAAACGAGGACCTCATCCAGAAGTCGATGTTGCCGCAGAGATCCACAGTGTCCAAGGGCAAGTATTCCCTGGGTGACTTTCAGATCATGAGAACACTCGGCACGGGGTCTTTTGGCCGTGTGCATTTGGTGCGCTCCGTGCACAACGGCCGCTACTACGCCATCAAGGTGCTCAAGAAGGCACAGGTTATCCGTATGAAGCAAGTGGAGCACACTAATGACGAGCGTCGTATGCTGAAACTCGTCGAGCACCCGTTCCTTATCCGTATGTGGGGTACGTTCCAAGACGCACGCAACTTGTTCATGGTGATGGACTACATTGAGGGTGGTGAGTTGTTCTCTCTTTTGAGAAAGTCGCAACGCTTCCCAAACCCAGTAGCCAAGTTCTACGCTGCAGAGGTGACGTTGGCACTTGAGTACTTACACTCTCACAACATCATCTACAGAGACCTCAAACCGGAAAACATCTTGCTTGACCGCAATGGACACATCAAGATCACGGATTTTGGGTTTGCCAAAGAGGTGTCAACGGTCACATGGACCTTGTGTGGTACCCCAGATTACATTGCACCTGAGGTGATCACCACCAAGCCATATAACAAGTCTGTGGACTGGTGGTCTCTGGGTATCCTTATCTTTGAAATGCTTGCTGGCTACACGCCATTCTACGACACCACGCCAATGAAGACGTACCAGAAGATCCTTGCGGGTAAAGTGCAATACCCTTCGTTTATGCACCCCGATGCTGTGGATTTACTCTCTCGTCTTATTACCGCGGATCTGACACACAGATTGGGTAATCTGGCCAATGGCCCTGCGGACATCCGCAACCACCCATGGTTCGCTGAAGTGGTGTGGGAGAAGCTCTTAGCCAAGGACATCGAGACGCCGTACGAGCCGCCGATCACCGGTGGTATCGGTGACACAAGTCTCTTCGACCACTACCCAGAGGAGCAGCTCGACTACGGTGCTGGTGGAGAGGACCAGTACGCACAGTACTTTGTGGACTTCTGATCCGTTTTTCTTTTTACATGTTCACTTCACAATGCTGCTCTTTGCCTTTTAACGATTTGTTCTACTCTTTATATTTATAAATCTACACACATGAATTTTTTTGTTTTTACCTATCAGCCGTGCAGATCATTGCCCTGACGCGATTCCTCTAAAATGTAAACAAACAACAACCCATCATTTGCGATAGATCACATAGAGTTATGGCACACGGGAAGCTTCGGATTGTTGATTTTGTTTTTTTGCTAGAATACTGTGCTTATACCATCGAGATCCTCTTGTTATCCACAAATCAGACACACATAGAGAGAACACAATGACTCGTGGCTTCAACAGAGTACCATCGTCACTCGAGCGGTCGATGGAACTGCTTTCAATGGAGAATGAGCTCAAGGATCTTCTAGGAAATTCCCATTTGAGCTATAAGCAAAAAGAGGCATTTACAGAGATGCTTAGTGCGACATTTGACCTGCTACAGGCACCTTTACAGAAGGGCAGCTCTGGCGTTATGGCATCGTTGATTGACTCGTCATCGATAGCGTTGTACTCCAAAATGCAGGAGCTGGTGTCCGCATTGGCGTGTTTGATCATGAACGAGGACGACATTACACGGGTTGAGGAGAGCATTTCCAGAGTCTCACCACTAAGTGACGATTCAACAGAGTTCTCCGATGGGGACGGTGCAGAGCCATCACGAATGCCCGAACCAGTAATTCCGATCCAGAGATCTCCAAAGTGTTCCAGAAAGCCAATGGTATCACCGGAGGGGTCTTCGAGAAAGTCCACACCACGAAGTGCACCATTGAGTCTTTATCCTGCTCAAAATGCCAGCTACCGGAATTCCAGAGAACAGCTGAGGTCTCCATCGTTTGCATCACCAAAGCTCCCTCCGTTTGGCGAGCGTCACCCACAGGCGAGAACAATGAGCTCACGATACTCTCACTTTGGAAATGACTCTCCAGGCTATCCCGAGAGAGCAAAAAAGTCAGACTTTCAAGTGATGAATACACCGATTCCACGATCATTCTCCTTTTCGAACCAGTCACAGTCCCCCGTCATAATGAGTCAATCTGGGAGTATGCATAGGGAACCAAGACCCACTTCGATGTACATCCCCCCTTCGATGAGCAGGTCATACAACGACAGCAGCAACGACTTCAGTCATGTGCAGCACTATGACCCAAGCATGAGCTACAGTTCCAGAAGAAATTCTGCTCAATTCTCATATAGCGGGTCCCAGACGGGAACGCCGAGCCAGAACCGCAAGAGATACTCAATGAGATTCTAACGCACACCAGTGAACAGTTTTACACAATCAATAACGTGAAGATGTATTCATTTTGCCCTGCTGAGTTATCAACAGGGTGTAGTATATATGTACATGCGGGTTCTGTCGTGTATGTGCCTGGTCTTTAGAAACCGGGCCATCTGCTTCCTTTCTTCTCCATTTTGTTGCTCGGTTCGATTAAATAGCTTACTCCAATGTGATCTTGGCACCGAGAGCCTCGAGTGTGGCCTTCATCTTCTCGGCATCCTCCTTGGCGACGTTGTCCTTGATCACCTTTGGCGCAGACTCGACGAACTTCTTGGATTCGACAAGTGAGAGATCAAGGAGACTCTTCACCTCCTTAATGATCTTAGGCTTGCTCTTGGCGTCGAAGGACTCGAGCTTGACGGAGAAAATGGTCTTCTCCTCTGGCTTCTCCTCAGTAGCGGCCTCTTCTTCGGCAAGTGGAGCAGCAGCTGGGGCGGCGCCGGCAGCTGGGAATGCGATGTCTGGGATGTTGAGTTTAGTCTTGAGCTCGGAGATCAGTGATGCAGTCTCGAGAAGTGTGAGCTTGGAAATAGAGTCGACAATCGACTCAATCTTTGGGTCCACTGGGGCAGTTGGAGTAGCAGCTGGAGCAGCGGCCTCTGTGGAGTTGAAACGGAACGCCACGAGTCTGGTGGTGCGTGGTGCAGCTCTAAGGGCTGTGCGGGTGGTCTGTCTGAAGGCGAACATCTCGAGCTTTCTTTGTCTTTGTAAAGGTAAACTGACCCCTACTGATCTTTCGGTAAACAGTCTCTATGTCCAGTTGAAAAATCCATGAAAAAACCTAATTGGCCCCAGCATAATGCGCCAAGTTGCAGGCGCGGCAGCGCGACGATTATGCTGGGAGATTGTATGGGCGCTTGATCAACACTTTCACTTTTGTTTGGCCTTTGTAGACTGAATAAGGAAGCTTGAGGGGCAACGAAACAACTCAGCGATGTCGTTCAGATTCTGTGAGCAATGGTAAGTTCTGGTGTTATAATGCCTGTGTTCTTTTGAATAATCTGATACGGTTGAATAATCAGATACGGATACCTGTGTCTTTTTGAATAATTTGATACGGATTAGTATGACTAACACACCCCAGCAACAACATGTTGTATCCTAGAGAGGACAAGGTGAACAGAAAGCTCAACTTCGAGTGCCGTATCTGCTCACATACAGAGGAAGCGAAGGAAGCCCGCGTGTTTCGTCACGAGCTGATTTCTAACATTGGGTAAGTCGGGTATAAGTTTTGATGTCTCTCTCCCCATCAGGAGCAATACTAACATATAGGATAGTGAAACCGCAGGTATCACAAAGGACCTCGGCACAGATCCAACGCTACCGAGATCCGACAAGGAGTGCCCTAATTGCCATGCGCACAACGCTGTGTTCTTTCAGTCGCAACAGAGAAGAGCTGACACATCTATGATTCTCTTCTATGTGTGCGTGGAGTGTAATCATTTGTACAAGAGTGCCTAATTTGGGAAGTAACAAGGGTGTAAGAAGTGGACTGGATTCAGTGTTCAGCACTCATCTTGTTATAAGAAGGATCCACAACTATCATATTTTCTACAATGCATTACATCAACACTAGAGACACGGCACATTGAACGACAAAGACATACACACACACACACACACACACGAAAAAAAAAAACAAAGCACAAAGAAGCCGAGGAGGAGAACTGGAGCAACTGCCAAAGGCACAAAACTGTACAGTATAAAGCTAAGCTAAAACGATAACTAACAGATGATGCTGATCTTGTAGAGCCGGGTAGTTCGCGAGATGTAAACAAACATCACAACCATCAATTTCACATACGATCGACAATCAAATTCAGACTAAATCATAGATTGAGTTGCTGAAGAAATGGACGTTTTGGAGAACTTAGATCCTCGTACCGTTGAAGCAGCCGAACTGGATCCTCGTATTTCATTCGACAAAGAACAAGATAAGTGGATTTTCGAAGACCTGGAGGACCACGGCAATGACCATGAGTTTGACACTGTGCTTAAGAAATGGATCCCCTCGGAGCTGACGAATGAGTCGAATATGACGGATGCACAGAGGGAGATAATGGAGAAGAAGAGGCAAAAATTGCAAGAGTTGAAAGCACGAGAGAAACAGAAGCCACAGAGAAAGAACACCGCTGTTTATGTCTCGGGACTTCCCTTGGACTGCGATACTGTGGAGTTGAAACAAGTATTCTCGAAGTATGGTGTCATTGCTGAAGAATTAATAAGTGGTAGGGCGAAGATTAAGATGTACACCGATGCGCAAGGTTCCTTCAAAGGCGATGCCCTGGTGGTATACTTGAAACCAGAGAGTGTGAGCCTCGCTATCCAAATGCTCGATGGCACGAGGCTAAGCGTAGGATCAGAGGCTATCAAAGTACAACAGGCACATTTCAACACTGATGAGTCCAAGAAGAGTGAGAAGACAGCGACTAAAAGACCACTCGGTGACGAAGAGCGTCAGATGGTAAAGAAGAAGCTTAAGCAATTGGCACAAAAGACCGATGACTGGAACGGCAATGATGAGGCTGTGAATCCGAAATGGGCACGCACTATGGTCCTACGACGTGTATTTACATTGGATGAGATCAAAGACCCATTGGAGATGCAGGATATTGAAGAGGACATGAGGGAAGGGTGTGAACAGTTTGGTATAGTCGAGAAAGTGATACTCTTCGACCAAGAGGAGGATGGAGTAGTGCTTGTGAGATTCAAAACGGCCAATGCAGCAGAGAAATGTATTGAAAAGATGAATGGCCGCTTCTTTGGTGGCCGACCTCTTGTGGCTACGCAGTACAAAGGTGAGCATTTCAGCAAGTCAGAGCAGAAACAGCAGCGCAGAGGCAAGGGCGACGACGACGATGACCACCACAGACTCGAAGAGTACATTGAGCAGAATACTGAAGATTAAGTGAAACATAAAAGGCTCAGAAATTCCACTTATTATCCACTATTTACAACATAAGTAAACCTCCCAGATTACGTAACCGGTAGTGGCACTACCAGCTCATTTTTTTTTTCACCGCGCGCCATCAACGAAGTAGAAAAGAGCAGAGTTGGACAGGTCATTGATATTAGTATTTTGAAGTCTTTGTACAGCTCTAAGCACCCCCACAATGCCACCAAAGAAGCAGGTTGAAGAGAAAAAGATTTTGCTCGGTCGTCCAGGTAACAACTTGAAGTCCGGTATTGTTGGCCTTGCCAATGTTGGTAAGTCCACGTTCTTCCAGGCCATTACCAGATGTCCATTGGGTAACCCAGCCAACTACCCATTTGCCACTATCGACCCGGAAGAGGCCCGTGTCATTGTGCCATCTCCAAAGCTTGACAAGCTCACTGAGATCTACCAGCCAAAGGCCACCATCCCAGCACACTTGACCATCTACGATATTGCTGGTCTGACCAAGGGTGCCTCCGCTGGTGAGGGTCTTGGTAATGCCTTCTTGTCGCATATCAGAGCCGTCGATGCCATCTACCAGGTTGTCCGTTGTTTCGACGACGCCGAGATTATCCACATTGAGGGTGACGTGAACCCAGTGCGTGACTTGGACATTATCCACAATGAGCTGAGATTGAAGGACATTGAGTTTGCTGAGAAGCACTTGGAAGGTGTCCACAAGATCACCAAGAGAGGTGGCCAGTCCCTCGAGGTCAAGCAGAAGAAGGAGGAGGCTGCCCTCGTCGAGAAGATCATCGAGCTCTTGAAGGATGGCCAGAGAGTTGCCAATCAGAATTGGACAACCAAGGAGGTTGAGATCATCAACACCATGCTTCTCTTGACCGCCAAGCCAGTTATCTATCTCGTCAACTTGTCCGAGAAGGACTATGTCAGAAAGAAAAACAAACACTTGCTCGGAATCAAGCAGTGGGTTGACAAGTACTCCCCAGGTGACGTCATCATTCCATTCTCTGTGTGCCTCGAGGAGAAGCTCTCCCACTTGGAGACTGATGAGGAGAGAGCCGCGGAGGAGGAGTCCGTCGGTGCTAAGTCTGCCTTGACCAAGATCATCTGGACCATGAAGGAGAAGCTCGACTTGATCAACTTCTTCACTGCTGGTGAGGGCGAGTGCCGTGCCTGGACCATCAGAAGAGGTACAAAGGCCCCACAGGCTGCTGGTGTCATCCACACAGATTTCGAGAAGTCTTTCATCCAGGCGCAGGTCATCAAATACGAGGACATTGTTGAGCTCAAGGACGAGGCCGTCGTTAAGGCTGCCGGTAAGATGGCCACCAAGGGTAAGGAATGGGTCGTAGAGGAGGACTCCATTATCAACTTCCGTGCTGCATTGGCCAAGAACTAGGCGCTTCTTATACACAGTGTTTTACGATTGCAGTTGTAGCAATTCTATAGAGAGAAAAAGGAATTGGGTATATATACAAGTAATCGAACAAGGGAATCACCACAGCGACCAGCCAGTGCTTTTGGCTTTGTTTTCACGCTCGGCTTTTGGGATGAAAGTGTCCATCTGCTCTTTGATTCTGATAGGACCAGTCTCGTAGTCGTAATTTCTACCGAGGGCATCCACAAACTCACCGTCAGAGTCCATCAGGTAGAAGAAAATCGAGTGGTCAACGAGATAGTCCTCGCCTGCTTTGACGTCCTTAGGCGTGGAGAAGTACACCCTGTACTGCTTGCAGGCGTTCTTCACCTCTTCATAAGTACCAGTCAACCCGATGATATCTGGGTGGAAATCCGTCAAGTACTCTTTGATCACCTCTGGGGAGTCTCTCGCTGGGTCACATGTGATAAAGATAGGCTGGAGTTTGTATCCTTTGGCCTTAAGGTCGTTCAACCAGTCCCCAAGTTTATCCAGCTCATCAGGACAGATATCAGGACAATGTGTGAAGCCGAAGTACACAATAGAGAAAGTGCCCTTGAGGTTCTCCTCTGTAAATGGTTTACCCTCGGTGTCTGTGAGAGTGAATGGACCACCGACGAGTGGTTTACCGTAACCTCTGTTGGCCTCGGCGTCCTGTTGCACTTGAATTCTCTTCTTCTCATTGGTGAAAAAGTACCAAAGGCCACCACCGACAATGACCATCAGCACAGCGGCCTTCCACCCAGCAAACTCGACATTCGATGGCGCTTGAAGCTTCTGCTGCTGTGTTGTTGAGCCACCGATTGGAATTCTGGACAATGGCTTCTTCTTTGGACCTTCTGATGAGGGTGGAGTTGACTGTGATCCGTTAAGTCTGACAAAGGATGAGGAGATGAATCTTCTCTGGGCAACAGAAGAGGCAAGGATTAGGCCCCGAGGCAGTAAAGCCCTCTTTGAAATTGATCTGATCATCTTTTACAGTCTCTGATCTCTGAGACCTTCACAGTAGTAGCCCTTTCTTTAAATTTGATGATCTTTTGAACGAAGACCCCCATCAGTTAGTCCAGAAGCAGAGCCCGTTAAAGATACTCATTCGCGAAAATCTCACTCAATATCCGTTTTGGGAGATTACCAATTACGACCGAAAGCGTGCGTGCACGCACCAAAAAATAAATCCATCTCCATTACAATTCCACATTGGGCGAAATGTAAACAAACAAGCACTCAGTGCGAGATCTCCAAAACAAAGGAAAATGCTCTGTTTCAGTGGCCTACACACTCTACCACATCGAAAGAGAAACTACTAAGAAAGCCAATGTCCAATCCGTTCGACGACGAAGACAGCGGCTACGACCAGCGTGGGTTCCACCACTATGGTCAGAGCCCATCGAGACCCCAACCTGCCGTGATCAACAACGACAACAACTACGGCTCACCCCGTCCCTTCCAACCCGGGAGCTCTCACTCCGATTTCAATGGGTTCCCAACGCAGGACCCATTGAGTGGTGCTCGCCATTCGCCTTCGGTGTTCAACAGAAGAGCACAGCAGTTTCAACAGCAGCCACCTGTGCCTGTGCACCACGACGTTTATCACACACCATTTGCCTCGCCTTCCAAGGCTGCCGCCATGCCATCGCCTTCTCCAGCAGCTTATGGAGGTAACACCCCAAGAAAGCAGTGGATGGAGTTGGAGTCGCCAAAGAGAAAGACACAGAGCACCGTCATTGTGATCGACGACGATGAAGAGGAGGACGAGGGAAGACGCCTTGACAAATCGGGTGCATTCAGTTTGAACCGCTCTGCCACGAGAAGCTCCAATTCAACCTCTGGGTCTTCGAGAATCCTCCCACCACCAAAGCCAATCTTTTCTGCCAGTACTTTTGCTGCCGCTAACCATGCACCAGAGCCAATTCCACATCTGGATCAGGGTAGAGTTTCGAGTGGGTCCACCGTGTACTCTGGGACGTCTTCTGACTACGCCCAGAAGGCCTTCAATGAGAAGTTCGAGCCACAGAGCTCTGAGTACAGCGGTGAGACATTCAACAGCTACTATGAGGATGACGCCGACATTTTTAACGACAAAATGGCCTATGAAGTACCAGAGTTTGCACAGCCTCGTCGTCACAGATCCATGATGAGAAAGAAGTTTGTCCCAGAGAATGGTAACTTGGTCTTGGAAAACCCAGTCCCACAGAAGCTTGCATCGATCTTGCCTAGAAGGGACGAGGACGAGTTTCTTTTCATGAGATACTCCGCTTGTACTTGTGAGCCAGGCGAGTTCGAAGCTGCCGGCTTCACACTCAGAGCTGCAAAGTACAACAGAGAAACAGAGTTGTGTATCTGTATCACCATGTATAATGAGTCCGAAGTCGACTTCACAAGAACCATGCACTCTGTGATGCAGAACATCGCTATGCTGTGTAAGAGAAAAAAGTCCAGAATGTGGGGTCCGGAAGGCTGGAAGAAAGTGCAAGTTGTGATCATCAGTGATGGTCGTGCTAAGATCAACCAGAACGTGCTGGATGTTTTATCCGCTATTGGTGTGTACCAGGAGGGTATTGCCAAATCTTACGTTAACAACAAGGAAGTGAAGTCTCATTTGTTCGAGTACACTACACAAATCTCTATGAACGAAGACTTGGAGATCAACTCTTCAGAGGCTGGATTGGTTCCTGTGCAGTGCCTCTTTTTGCTCAAAGAACAGAACCAAAAGAAGATCAACTCCCACAGATGGTTATTTGAGGCGGTGTGTCCATCATTGGAGCCAAACGTTATCATCTTGCTCGATGTTGGTACTAAGCCAAACCTTGGTTGTGTATACCACTTGTGGAAGGCATTTGACAAGGACTCTAACATCGCTGGTGCCGCTGGTGAGATTAAGGCATTGAAGGGTAAGCTCGGATACAAGTTAATCAACCCATTGGTTGCCTCTCAAAACTTTGAGTATAAGATGTCCAACATTTTGGACAAGCCACTGGAGTCCGCTTTCGGTTATATCTCTGTGTTACCAGGTGCATTGTCTGCTTACCGTTACAAGGCATTGAAAAACCATGATGATGGTACTGGCCCATTACACTCTTACTTCAAGGGTGAATCTTTGTCCAAGGGGCCAAACAAAGATGTGTTCTCTGCCAACATGTACTTGGCCGAGGACAGAATCTTGTGTTGGGAGTTGGTTGCTAAGAAGGATTCGAAATGGTTGTTGAAGTATGTCAAGGAGGCCAAGGGTGAGACAGATTTGCCGGAGTCTGTGGCAGAGTTCATTGCACAGAGAAGAAGATGGTTAAACGGTGCTTTATTTGCTGCATTCTTCGCCCAGATTCATTTCAGACAGATTTGGAAGACTCGTCACTCCTTCACTAGAAAGTTCTTCTTCCACATCGAATTCATCTACCAGTTCATCACATTGTTGTTCAATTGGTTCTCCGTGAGTAACTTCTACTTGACATTCTACTACCTAGCCGGTTCCCTTGTCGACTCTACATTGGTTCCAAACAACGGTGGATTCTGGTTGTTCACTATCTTCAACTACATAGCTATTGGTACCATCTGCTCCACATTCATCATCTCCATGGGTAACCGTCCGCATGGTGCCCAGTACTTGTTCCTGACCTCGATGACTCTATTGGGTGTCGTTGCTGTCTTCTCCATTGTTGTTGGTTTCATCTCCATCACTAACACAGTTAAGGACCATGCCGCCGGTGGGAGTGACTCTGCCTTCATCAACATCATCGTGTCACTGTTATCCACATACGGTATATATGCCTTCATCTCCATTATGTACTTGGATCCATGGCATATTATCACTTGTTCTTTGCAATACTTCTTGTTGTTGCCATCCTACACAATCACATTACAGATCTTTGCCTTCTGTAACACACACGATGTCTCCTGGGGTACCAAGGGTGACAACAATCCAGCGAAGAACTTGGGTAGTGCTATCATCAAGAAGACCAGTGATGGTCATGAGATTGTTGAGGTGCTGGATGAGCCTGTGGATCAAGTTGACATCGAGAGCTCCTACCAGAATGTGCTGAGCAACATTTCTATCCAGAGAGTGAGAAACAAGAACCCAGAGAAGGCACCAAAGAAGGTAATTCCGGATGATGACTATTACAGAGACATAAGAACCAGAGTTGTGCTTGTTTGGTTGTTGAGTAACATGATTTTGATCATGAGTATCATCCAGGTATATGAGCCTCAAGATGCCTACAAAAACAAATACTTGGCATTCATCCTCTGGTCTGTTGCTGGGTTGTCGCTTTTCAGAGCTATTGGATCTTTGTCTTTCCTGGCCGTTAAGTGTGCACGCTCCATCATGGAGATGAGGCAGAAGATTGAGGACACGGATAGCTTCGGGGACAAGTTCTCCTTCAAGAAGATGTTCACGCGTACGAAGAAGTGATACCACTATCTGCAATCATTGTATAGTATCCCGATTCACATTGGACAATAATAATACCCCCATTGTTTCAGCCCCGTAAACTCTCGATAGTATATATATCCGTTCAGACTTGATACCCCGGATTTTAAGCTAATAATTATGCACTTATAAACTTCCATCAGTTGATGGTTGGGCCTGGCCCATTAGAGCGCGAAAATGGAGCGAGATCCGGAAATCGGACAGGGGATTAATCCGGGGGTCAAATATGCGTGGGGCGCACTCATTTGGTAGTTGAAAAGTTATTGTCGTTGAATATTAGAGGTGTAAATTGATGAACTGAAGCTGTATCTGATCTACAAATATGCTAGTAAGTAAAGTAGGAAGATTTTCAAGCACTTTAATAAAAGAAAGTATGTAAACACCCGAACACCGCAGGTCTCTCAGCTATAGCCGCGACCCCACCGTGGTGCTTTCCCGTGAAGGGATCCGGCAGCGAGGGAAAGGCGTGGGAGGACAAACAAAAGGGAAATGTGATGAGCCTTTGGAGTTAACTACGTAATTGATAGGAAGTCAAGCATCAATTAGCAGCCCACGCAATGCTCAGATTCGCCCAGAAGAGCCCACGCACATTCGCCAACCTCGGCCACAACCTCACATCCATCAGAACCTTGGCTGATGCCGCTGCCAGTACGTGTTTTCCGCCACTGAAGAAATGAACATATACTAACAACCAGCGCAGAGAAGCACGACGTTCTCGTCATCGGTGGTGGTCCAGGTGGTTATGTTGCCGCCATCAAGGCTGCCCAGCTTGGCTACAACACCGCCTGTATCGAGAAGAGAGGAAAGCTCGGTGGTACCTGTTTGAACGTTGGATGTATCCCATCCAAGGCACTTTTGAACAACTCGCACTTGTACCACCAGATCAAAACCGACACCACCAAGAGAGGTATCGACGTCGGCGACGTGAAGCTCAACGTCGCCAATTTCCAGAAGGCCAAGGACACCGCTGTCAACCAGCTTACTGGTGGTATCGAGATGCTGTTCAAGAAGAACGGTGTCACTTACTACAAGGGTAACGGTTCCTTCATCGACGAGAAGCAAGTCAAGGTCACCGCTGTTGAGGGCGGTGAGGACGCCGTTGTTGAGGCTGACAACATCATCGTTGCAACTGGTTCCGAGGTGACTCCATTCCCAGGCATCACCATCGACGAGGAGAGAATTGTGTCCTCCACTGGTGCTTTGTCGCTCAAGGAGATCCCAAAGAGAATGGCCATCATTGGTGGTGGTATCATCGGCTTGGAGATGGGCTCTGTCTACTCCAGATTGGGTAGTGAAGTCACTGTCATTGAGTTCCAGGACGCCATCGGTGCTTCCATGGACCAGGAAGTCGCCAAGGCCACACAGAAGTTCCTTCAGAAGCAGGGCTTCAAGTTCAAGTTGGGCACTAAGGTCATCTCTGGTACCAGAAACGGCGACGTCGTCAGCGTTGAGGTTGAGGGTGTGAAGAACGGTAAGAAGGAGAGCATCGAGGCCGACGTCTTGCTCGTGGCTATCGGTAGAAGACCATACATTGAGGGTCTTAACGCTGAGGTCTTGGGCTTGGAGGTTGACAAGAGAGGCCGTCTCGTGATCGACGACCAGTTCAGAACCAAGCACTCCCACATCAGAGTCATTGGTGATGTCACTTTCGGCCCAATGCTTGCCCACAAGGCCGAGGAGGAAGGTATCGCTGCTGTTGAGTACATGAAGCATGGCCACGGTCACGTTAACTACGCCAACATCCCATCGGTGATGTACTCGCACCCAGAGGTCGCTTGGGTCGGCCAGACAGAGCAGCAGTTGAAGGAGGCTGGTATTGCTTACAAGGTTGGTAAGTTCCCATTCATTGCCAACTCCAGAGCCAAGACCAACATGGACACTGAGGGTTTCGTCAAGTTCCTCGCTGATGCCGAGACCGAGAGAGTTCTTGGTGTTCACATCATCGGTCCTAACGCTGGTGAGATGATCGGTGAGGCTGGTTTGGCCCTTGAGTACGGTGCCTCCACTGAAGACATTGCCAGAGTGTGTCACGCCCACCCAACGCTTTCGGAGGCCTTCAAGGAGGCTGCTCTTGCCACCTTCGACAAGCCAATCAACTTCTAAACTGTCATCTGAATAATGAAACTTGGGTCTCCTCAAAAGAGACTTCTATATATACTATACGCCTTCTTGTACTGTAGCAGCTATGCAATTTATTTTAGTTATGAGCCTTCAAGAACTCATCAGCAACTTGGCAAGTGGTATCAACACCCCATTCGACTCTCTTACGCTGCTTTCTGCCGGAGACAATGTCGGAACTGCGCACTTTCTTCTGGAGGAAGTACTGTAGTCCTCTCAGCAGGATCTTCTGGTCTTTGCACTTGAAGAGGCATTCCAAAAGCTGTTTGTCGTCGAATCTAAGATCCTCTGCCTTCTTGGCCTTGGAAGAGCCCGTGCCAAATGAGGCTATCTCAGACTTCTTCCCGATACCGTCAAAGAAAGAGATCATCAGCACTTCCAGGAAAAGACTGACATCAGAGTTCAAAGAGAGGAAGTTGAGAGACTTGAGGGAGTGCAATGGCAACGAGCCCTCACTCATCAACACACCAAAGAACTTACCCAGGTTCACAGTTCGCTGCAGCTGGAAGTCCTCGTCGTCACCGGCGATGTCAGTGTTCAGCTTCTTGAAATAGTCACCCTCGTCATCAGAGTCGTCTTCATCCTCACCTTCAAGCTCCCTCAACAGATCCCAGAAGCAGAATTGGAGTGTCTTTCTGGTGTTGTGCTGGGAACTCAG
This sequence comes from Petasospora taoyuanica, assembly GCA_030567055.1. Classification (NCBI taxonomy): domain Eukaryota; kingdom Fungi; phylum Ascomycota; class Saccharomycetes; order Phaffomycetales; family Wickerhamomycetaceae; genus Petasospora; species Petasospora taoyuanica. Next base: position 132,223 of record JAKUBZ010000003.1, read on the forward strand.
CTTGTTAGCCAAGAGGCCGTAGTATGGGTTGTACACCTTCTCAATGGAGACACAGTGCAACAGGATCTTAGGAATCTCACGCTCCTGCGAACGCTTCAGTCTCAGCTTGTCCAATTTGGTGAATGCGTCCAAATAGTCCTGGGAGGACATAATACTGATAAAGATGGCTCTTCTCACGTCTGTGTTCATTCTCTGCGAGCGGGCCAACTCCATCCAGTTTGGCTCAGCAGAATCTAATATATCATTGAGTTCTTCCTTGTCCACCTCATCAGCTTCCACTGACATATCTCCGGCTTGGTTGCCTCTCCATGCTGCACCCACTAGCCACCACTTACCCTTTGTGTCGATGTTAAGAATGTCATCCAGAGAGACTTGTAATGGCTCACTGGTACGGTTGCCAATGGTGGCTAGAAGCTTTCTCATCCTTGTGTTCAATTGCAGTGTCTGCTCATTGAGTGTCTTTGCCTTGTTGTTCTTCAAGTTGGCGATGGTCTCCACGAGAAACCGTGTTCTGGCATTGATCTCCTTGCCCTGAACTCTTTGCTGGAACTGCATGATGATCTCTTTCAAAGCAGTTGGATCATCGGAGCGCATCTGCTGGCCGGCATTACGCACAATTCTCAACAACAACTCAGAGTTCAGTTCAGAGACGTCAGTGATAAGCGAGGCGATCAGGTTGTACAACAACTTGCATGACACAATCTGGAGAGAATAGCAAGCGGTCAACAAGGAGATCAAGTTACCAGCTTCCTTGCCTCGGCCAGCTTTGTAGTGTTCCTCGTACTTCTCCACTAGCGTCTGGATGAAGTAAGCACCGGCATCAAGACCCTGGAGTCTGTAAAGTGCTGCCATTAGGGCAGCATGAAGTGTGACAAATGTGTCCAATAGCACACTCTGTTGGACAATATTCTCCAACACCACAGTGGTCAAGCACTCAGTAACGATTTGTCTCGGGTTTTCCAAATACACACCGTTGATATCATTAACGATGGTCATCACATTGGCCTCAGACAACTTATTCAATGGTCCCTTTATCTGACGACGCACCTTAAGCACCAACTCAGAGTCACCAGCTGCCATACGCGCACGCATGGCAGGTGGAATATACTTCGTACTTGTTTCCGCAGCGGCAACTGCAGCGACGTATGGATTCTCCTTTGGTGCTGCCATAATGACATCACCTTCGTCTTCGTCGTCGTCTTCAAGTTCTCCATCAAGGTCTGAGTCAAAGTCGGAGGAATGGATTTCGTCATCGTCGGAGAATGGGTTCTCAATGATCTCCTCACCGTCTTCGTCAAGTTGTGGCTCTTCAACTTCACTTTCTTCCTCCTCCTCTTCGACTTCTTCCAGGTCTTCATGGTCGTTCCCATAGTCCCCGTAGTCTTCAGATCCAGGACCATCCTCGTACTCATCCAAGAAGTCGAGACCTTCCAAGAGGTCACCAAGACCATCATCAACTTCCTTCTTATTGAAGTCTTTCACTCTTGTAGACTTCATACCCAGTAACTTAGCATAGTGCTTCATATCTCTTTCGTCGCGCTTCATCATGGCCTCTTCCTCGTCTGTGAGCGGCCGGCGCTTTGGCTGCACTTTTTCCTTCTTAGGTTCCTTCTTGAGCTCCTTTTTGTCCTTCTTCAATTCTTTCAGCTTCACAGGATTCGCCTCTTTTCCTTTTTTCTTCTCCTTAGCTGCCTTCAATGCGGCAAATACGTCCTCTGCTGTCTGAGGCTGGTCTTCATCGGATTCCTCAAAATCGTCAAAGTCGTCCTCGTCAAAATCGTCTTCATCAAAATTGTCTCCATTGAGCTCCTCTTCATCGAACTCTGCAAAGTCGTCTTCTTCACTAGAATCGTCTTCCCCTTGCTCAACTGGTCGGGAATTCTTCTGTTTCGCAGCCTTGAGCATGGCCATGGTCTCCTCAGCAGTCACATCCTTGGATTTGGACTTTTTAGAGTCCTTCTTAGACTTCTTTTCCAAAACAGGCTCGGATTTAGCATTCTTCTTAGCCTTTAAAGCCATGAGAGCTTTCATTGTATCCTCTGCCGTGTGTGGCTGATTCTCGTCACTGTCATCGTCAAAGTCATCGTCAAAGTCTTCCTCAAAGTCATCAGAAAGGAACTCTGTAAATATCTCTTCTTCCTCTTCGGGTATCTTGAAGGATTCATCCTTCTGGGCCATGTGATTCTGAGTTTGTGGCTTATGGTTCGGTGTCTTTATCTGTTGATGCACCCTCTGGGTCTTCTTCACATGTTCCACTTTCTTATGCTTCTTCTGTGATCTCTCCTGCTTACGCTGATCCTTTCTAGAAACTGGTACCTTACGTTTCTTGTTATAGCTCTCGCTTCCAAAATCGAATCTTGAATTATCATCGTCACCTGATAGTGTTAGTACTTATTGTCTATGATAATGATGATGATGATAGTGTACTGGACGTACCGTTCGTGTTCTTAATCTGATCCAAAATCTTCCCAGGAAGTCGGATCCCGTGAGGCTCCTCCCTCTCTTTACGTTTGAACCCCATTGCAAGCAGATGTAGTATACGACAGTTCTGCTGTTTCTGATATAGAATGATATACCTCATTGCATGAAAAATTTATACACCATGATACAATAGTGCCCCTACCACCCGGTTTGCACCACATCATCATAACTCTCCGCCACCATAAATCATCGCGCGGGGCCCAAAACTCCTCTCCACCTCTCTCATATATGTCTTTTCTCTAAGTAAGCTGGAAAAATATGTCTAAATACAAAGTGGATCTCAAGATGGTTGTGGACGTGGCGCTATTTATCGGTGCCTCCGTCTCGGCTTACTATATGATGAGCCAGCTGTTGAATCAGGATGGTCCCGCAGCTAAGTCGAGTGATACCAAGAAGAAAGCACAGGCATCATTGCAGAAACTACAAAGGTTGAACCCTGCATTGAAGCTCGAGTTGAACGATTATGAGACTGCTGTTTTGGCTTCTGTTGTGACACCGTTTGAAATCGATGTGAAGTTCTCTGATATCGGTGGATTGGAAGACATCGTTGACGAGCTGAGAGAAAGCGTCTTGTATCCATTAACAGTGCCGGAGTTATTCACACACTCGACGTTGTTACAAGCACCGAAAGGTGTTCTTCTCTATGGACCACCTGGCTGTGGTAAGACAATGATGGCTAAGGCTCTTGCGAAAGAGAGTGGAGCGAACTTCATCTCCATCCGTATGTCCCAAGTGATGGACAAGTGGTATGGTGAGTCTAACAAGATGGTTGATGCCATTTTTTCATTAGCGGAGAAGTTACAGCCGTGTATTATCTTCATTGATGAGATTGATTCCTTCCTGAGGGAGAGACAATCGGCAGACCATGAAGTCACAGCGATGCTCAAGGCAGAGTTCATGACTCTGTGGGATGGTCTTACGTCGTCTGGGAGAGTTCTTGTACTGGGTGCAACAAATAGACCGAATGACATCGATAGCGCCTTCATGAGAAGAATGCCCAAGAGGTTTGCCGTTAACTTACCAAATGCAGAGCAAAGAGAACGTATATTGACACTTTTGCTCAAGGGTTCTGAGCTCGACCCAGATTTCAACTTCCAGGCATTGGTGAAGCACACACAGGGCCTTAGTGGGTCTGACTTGAAAGAGGCATGCAGAGACGCTGCAATGAATGCCACAAGGGAGTATATCCGCACTAACTTCCGTAACGGTATCCGAGTGACGGATACGGATACGAATACCGTCAAAGTGAGACCACTCAGAGACTCTGACTTCGAAGTGCTGAAGAAAGAACTTGCTGCCCTCGCTCTGGATTGATTCAGACTGTTATGCTCCTTGGTAAGATACTACATAATAGACACAAGACTCACCAAATCACTGGTTCTCACTTCCTACGATGTAAATATCCGCTTAAGATAATGCGTTCGCGATTATGGATTGAGATGTAAACAAAAAACCAAAACAAAGAAAAGAGCCCCCTGAGGTGAACAAACCCTTACTCACATTTCACAATTCAGAGGGATACAATTCTGGTGATGGACTCTGGAACGCTGCTCAATCAGCCGATTGTGATAGACAACGTGTGTATCCTTTTACTTTGCACTTTTTTTTGGTTTTTTGACTCCATTGCACCAGCAGATCGACTAACACCGCTAGGGATCGGGGATGATCAAGGCAGGGTTTGCCGGTGAAGAGAAGCCCAAACACTATGCTCCGGCTATGTATGTTTCACATCCCACATCTTACTACGTCCAAGAGATTCAACTAACAGTTCCAGGCTTGGGTGGCCTAAGTACCAAAAGGTCATGGCCGGCGCATTGGAAGGGGACGTGTTTATCGGGTCCAAGGCGCTTGAGCATCGAGGGTTACTGAGGCTACGATACCCGATGGAGCACGGCGTGGTGGAGCACTGGGACGACATGGAATCGCTATGGGCCTCGGTACTACAGCAAGAGCTGCGCACGACATGCGAAGACCACCCTGTGCTATTGACGGAGGCGCCATTGAACCCAAAGAGGAATAGAGAGAAGTCTGCACAGGTGTTTTTTGAAACGTTTGGTTGTCCTGCCCTGTATATGGGCATCCAGGCTGTGTTATCACTTTATGCATCTGGGAGGACCACCGGTTTGGTACTGGATTCTGGTGATGGTGTTACTCATGCTGTGCCCGTGTATGATGGGTTCAGTTTATCATCATCCATCAAGCGTATTGACGTTGCAGGGAGAGATGTCACCGAGCAACTGCAACTACTACTAAGAAAACAAGGCGTGCTTCTGGATACAAGTGCTGAGAAGGAAGTGGTGCGCCAGATCAAAGAACAGACGTGCTTTGTATCACTGGATCCATCAAAGGACGAAAGAGAGTGGCATACGTATGCATTAGACTATGAGAACACACAGACACCCACAGACTCCAAAAGAATCAGTTATAAACTCCCCGATGGGAAAGTGATTGAGGTTGGCGCTGAGAGATTCAGAGCGCCCGAGATTTTGTTCAGACCGGAGATTATCGGTAGTGAAGCATTGGGTGTGTCATCTTTAGTACAAGGCTCTATTCAAAGAGTCGACATGGACCTTCGAAGTTCACTGTTCCAATCTGTTGTTCTGTCAGGTGGCTCCACACTATACAAGGGGTTCGGTGATAGGCTGCTAGCAGAGCTGCGAACGATGACACCACAGGGAACTAAGATCAAGATCTATGCACCACCAGAGAGAAAGTACAGCACATGGATTGGGGGCTCTATCTTGGCAGGATTGACCACTTTCAAGAAGATGTGGGTTTCAAGAGCAGAGTGGGACGAGAACCCAGACTTGATTCACACAAAATGTTTATGACCCCATATGGCTATAAGGTTTAAATTTTCAGTATATATATATAGACATATCGTTAAATTGTATAGAGCCTTAAATACAGTAGTATCTGTCACCAAAGTCACCGAGACCAGGGTAGATACGCTTCTTGTCGTCAAGCTTTGGGTCGAGGCCACCGGTGATGATCTTGATGTCTGGGAACTGCTTGGTGTAGGCCTCGATACCCTCTGGGGCAGCAAGCAAGTTGAGGAAGAAGATTCTCTCTGGCTTGACGCCTCTCTCGAGAAGGACCTTGGTGGCCAAGATGGCAGAACCACCAGTAGCGAGCATTGGGTCGAGCAAGAAGACGTATCTCTCAGAGATGTCCTCTGGTAACTTTTCGTAGAACAACTTCGGCAGCGCAGTCTCCTCATCACGCTGGATAAGGATCTTGCCAATACGCACGGAACGACAACAGTCTCTAAGACCTTGCTCCATGGACTCGCCGGCACGCACAATGGAGACACCACAGATCTTCCCGAGGAACTTGCATCCTTCGTAGCTGACGTCCAATGGGGTCTCGACGGACAATGGCTCCACTGGAAGCTCATCAAGACCCTTTTCGACAAGGAGACGGATGATTCTATCGGAATAGAAGACAAAGTCCGAACGGTGGGTGGTCTTAGCACGGATGATGGAGTAGAGGCCACGTAGCTGGTTGGTCTGTGGGAGTACCACGACGTTCTTTGGGAGTTCGTAAGACATTATTTCAGGGCAGTTCCTTATCGGTGGGGGGTAAGGGGGGGCCGATGCTATAGTTTGGTATATGCGATCTGCTATACCACGACACAAATTGTTGGGCACAACCACAGATCACCTTTTCAATGGGGAAGGATTGAGAAACAAGCAAATCACTACAAGAGGAGAAGAAGAAGGGGAGAAGATTCTTCCTATATAAACGGGGAGTAACATGGCGCACATCTCCGAAAAATTTGTGGTACTACAGTCTCCGGCTGTGATATTGATAAAAAAATGTTCGGGTGTCTTTGTTCGTTAGATCCGACGGAGGGAGAGAGCAATTTGTTATCTCAATTGTTATCATGGTGAATTTCGGGATGAATTGGTGGGGAATTGGGATTGAAAGAGTGAGGTGATATTTTTGAGTATGATGTCACCAATTGTCTTCATTGATCTGTGGAATAGTCGTATTTGTACTGGTAGTTCGCTACGTACATCTAGACGCATGTGACTACTGATTAGGGCAAGGTCATAATATACGGCCGACACCGCAGACTATTAAAGCCATCTACAGGCTAGCTTATAATAAGGCCACAAGAGAATCACTGAGCATATGTCAATGCCATTCATTTCCTACAGACACTAATTCATTCCTGCGGAGATGGCTGGGCAAATGGGTTCTCAATCTCTTCCATACCATCCACTGGGGCAATTGTTAGTAGCAATGGGCCACGCACAACGACAAGCCCGAGATCACGTGTCTTATCTGAAAGCTTTGTAGAGTCTTCTGTGTCTTTAGAGTGTTAGTACTTCTGTTACTGTGGTGTCAGGTGAAAGATGTAAAAAGATACCCACCTCTCAATGTCTCTGTCACTTCGTCCAACACAAGGTTCATCAGCTGATCGAATCCCTTCAGCACACCAACAACCTGTCTTCCGTTGGTGAATTTGACACGGACATTCTTGTCTTGAAATCTCTGTAATTCGAGAAGCACATCCTTCTTTGGATGCTCGATCTTCTCTCTTTGTTGGTTTCTCTTCTTGTTCTGGTTTTGGGCTCTGTCTTTCTGTTGTCGGGGTAGTTAGTATATATTCGAAGTAGTTCTTACAGCGAGCGCAGTAGCACTCGTGTTAACTCACTGATTCTGACATTGATGCTATGATTAGTTGTCCTATAACAACAAAATCTCTAACCTCCCCATTCAATTCCTGTCAACACATATATGTGAGCTTTTTCCAGTTTACAAAACGGCGCCGCGAATATTGCCGTATACGGTGACCGTGAAGAAGCGCACCATAACGTATTATGCTTAACCCGTCCTTCAACCTCTTCTCAAATCTTTATTGCTTCCCAATCGGCTGTCTACTAATAGAAGCACGATGGCTGACATTTCTGTCAATATCACATCGGCTCTGACAAACTCAGAGCGAAGAGTCTCTGCCAATTGGACTCTCTCATACTTCAAGCAGCGGTTGGAGGCTATCACTGGTATCCCACCACAAGATCAACAGCTGCTGTTATTTCTCAGTCCAGTGGCCACAGAGTCGATTGATATCTCCAACAATGGCGACTCTTCACTGAGCGCAATGCAGATTCAGGAGGGCTCAAGAGTTCACGTGAACGATACACGCCCAGATTCTGAGCTGAAAGACCTCGAGGATGATTCCAACACCAAGTATTTTGAATTGGAGGATGAGGAGTACCAAAAGAGATCAGACACGGTGCTCAGATGGAAGCAGGATAACAAGCTCGGAAGATTCGATCCGGAGTACGAGACAAGGAAGCAGCTATCTAAGCAGTTGAATGAGGAGAGAGCTAAGGAATTGATAGTCGGTTCTCGCTTCAGAACAGTGAATGATCCCCAGGGCGAGAGAAGAGGCACTATTCGCTACTTAGGCAGAGTACCGGAGATTGAGTCTGAAAATAGATGGTGTGGAGTGGAGTTTGACGAACCTGTCGGTAAGAACAATGGGTCCATCAAAGGCGTGTACTACTTCCAGGCTAAACCGGGGTATGGCGGATTTCTTAAGCCACAGCAGATTGAGCAAGGTGATTTCCCAGAACAGAGCCTGTTCAGTGACGATGACGAAATCTGATAATATCTATGCATCTTGTTGTGCATCAATTACTCAATAATTAATAATCAGTAAATTAAACAATCATCCACTTTAGGTTGATAACCCTCCTCTCTCTATATATATACCTCTCAAATCCGAGGGTGAAATATCCGAGACCCGAAGCGCCCATCGGCTATACGTTCTCTCTATCTTTCTCCTTCTGTATTTAGTACTGTTTACTTTCGGTTCTTTATCATCCACAAGGAAATAAATTCCAGGATGGATATCATCAACCGCTTCACCAGCAACCTCTACAATACGTTTGCTGATATCGACCTCAAGCATGGTATCCGTTTGGTTATGATCATCGGTGGGTATTGGTTCTTCCGTCAAGCTGCTCAGCGTTTCTTGGCCCAACGTCAATTAGAACAGCAGATCGAGGCTGACAAACAGGGCAAGTCCCAGTCCAATGCCTTCGACTTGGTGGATAAGCCAGGCCAAGAGGAGGAAGATGCCATGACAACAGGTACTGAGGCCAAATGGGGATGGGGTAAGAAGACTAGAAAGACTGTGAAGAAGCAGGAGAAGATTATTCAGGAAGCGTTGGAGAACATGCATGCTCAGACTGCAGATGACGACAGGGACATTGCTGACTTGTTGGAGGATTGAGTTCGGAGAGTTTATCAGTGACGGTTTTTTGATGGATGTAAATGTATGGATTGGTAAGCAGTCCTGAGGTCTGAGATATAGGAAGTAATATCAGGTTTCCTAGCCTGAATCTGTGATGAACACGGTGATGTATACTTTTCTCTATGCTATAAGCCTAATTTCTTCTGCACAAAGCAATCTGTGGTGCCAGGATCATGCCTTTCCTCTCTTGTCGTACGCACTTCGTGTGTAGTGTGCCAACATGTATACACAAGTATGTTCACGGCCAGGAATGGTATATATGATAAAAAGGCACGTATAATGAAGGCTCTTCTGCAATTAGTACAACAGTACAGTATAGTATGTGTTGTAGACATACTATCTATAGACATATAACTTTATACGATCTACACACTAGGGTAAACACGTTTCTGTCCCCAGATTCTAGATAGTGCTCGTGCCCAACTACTTCCACTTACGACAAAATGACCATGAAAACCACTGACAGGGCAATTGAGAGATATGATATGTGATCGAATGATTTATTATGTGAATGAAATCAGGTCTATAGAGATATTAGAGTCTTTTTTATTGCCATGGCAACGACATAATATGATTCAATTTCCGAGGGTACCGACAAAAATCCGACCACCAGCCAAAAACTTTCCATATATACTAAGAGGGATGAGCATTAATCAATCGAAACTAAGACGATATTTCTCTCTATTAAAGCAATAATACAGATATAGAAATGAGTTTCCGAGGAGGAAGAGGTGGTGGAGGCGCTGGTGGAAACTTCCAGAGAAACCTACCGCTCGGGTTCGACTACCAGGACTTGAACAAAGCACAAGAACCAGAGAAGCCTACTATTCTATTACCTGTCAATGGGCCAATCTCCAAACATGAACAAAAGAGTGCATCGTATGCCATGAATTTCCAAAACACAATACGAGACGGAGCTTTCTTCACTGGTGATACGATAGATCTGGAGGACATAGCGAAACAGAAGAAAGGTAAGGTGGAGATCACAGAGGATGGTATTAATGATGGACTCAAGAGATACTCGGATAAATACTTAAAGAAGAGAAAGATTGGGCCCTCGATAGACGACCACCCATACAGAATCCAGTTTTTCCCACAGGAACTATACCGTGTGATGGGTGTCGATGACAAGAAGAAGAAGAAACTACTAGCATTGTCACAATTACATGGTGGAAACAGCGACTTACTGGAGAAGATCAAGAGCACTGAAGAGTCATTAGCAGAGAAGCTTAAGCAAGTTGGCGACGACGACGAAAAGGAGGAGGATAAGGAGGAAGAAGAGAGCAAAGAACCAGTCGAAGAGCAATGGGACGATGAATTTGAAGAGGATGAGGATGACGATTACAATGCTGAAAAGTACTTTGAAGACGGTGAGGACTTTGGCGATGAGGATGACTACAACGATGAGGCTGCATTCTAATTCCTTATCAAGAAAAACAAAAGAGCATTCGATAGCCGATATAATGTATGTAGTGTATGTGTGTGTATGTGTGTCCATTAATGTTCATTCATGCTAACGATCCGGTGGTGGTGGTGGAAGCGAGCTCTTGAACCTCGAAGGTGACATGCGTGATCTACCGCCGCTTGACCCCATAGAGCCATTAGATCCAGTGGAGCCCCCCGCAAACACTTCGAATGGAGTAGGGGCGTTGTGTCTCTCTAACAGAATGTCATCATTCCGTCTGTCGTTGAGCTTCTCTCCATAAGTCTTTGTAGGAGATGATGATGGCGTCTGTTGATGATCCATACTGCCACTTCTTCCCGAGCCAATAGTACTGGCGTCATATGGTATGCTCGATAAGTCGAGCCTTACTGGTGACGTACTCCCAGATCTGTAGAAGTTACTCGTAGGTGGCTTTCTCGATGGACTTTGGCGTCTCGGTGAAGAAGACGATGAGACATGTGGTTCAATGATATCATAAACTGTGCTGGACAAAGACGGACGTTCCACCTTCGGTGGCGCTAATGATGAGTACCCGGAACTCTTAGAAGACCCGAAGCTATGCGATGGTACAGTTGGAGGCAATGGCTTATTCTGTTGTTGTCTCCTGTCAGTATAGTTCTGCTGTACTTCTCTTTCCAACTCATCAAATGCATTAGCAGAGGAGATGCGGTCGTGTGACTCTGATCTGTGGAGTGTATCATATTTGGCAAATTTCGGGAACTCATACCCGTGGGTATTCTGAACTGGTAACTCACTCATAGCTCTCACTGGATCGGGCTGCTGTTGTGGTATATCCGGTAGTGAATGTAGTGACATCTGTGATCTCGACATTGAGTGTGCAAACGGCTGTGCTGTTCCACCATAGGGAGACTCCATCGGAGGCGAAGGATCTCTGGACATTCTTCCGTTACGGGCGATTGGTGGTGGGATCGCATTTGGATCGATCTCAGGTTCTGGTGTTCCGACTTTCTGGCCTGGAATTGGCGGTAGTTGTCTCTTTCTCGCATTTGATCCTGAGCCTTGTGATGAGTTCAGTTTGCGTCCAGATGAAGAGAATGTGGTACTCTCGGATGAAGGATAGAACGTCATCTCGAGGTAAATCTCACCGGCTTCTCGCCCATCACCAGAATATAACTGGTGCCACTTGTCAAACCCTTCCTTGACCGAGGCATAAAACACCGGTGTGAAGTCGATCTCGGCTTCTGCAATGAGCGTAGGGGCCTTCTTGGTCTCATCGAGCACAGAAAGCCTCATCACAGGATTCATTGATGGTGTGAGAGTAAAACGAAACTCAGCATCCCACTTGGGCACTTGGCCACCTCGCTGATCGGCTCTTGTCTTGTCCGTGAGATTCGCCAGCCTGAGCAGGCAGTACGGGTTCTGCTTCTCCAACTTACGCTTGTTCGGCAAGTCTCGCGCACGGTTCACCACGACGATCAACGTCCCTGTGCTTCCTCGGAGCTGCGACATTCTCTTTGCTATTTCTATGCTATCTTGAGAAAAAGTATGGATGGAATTGAAAAGGTAAACAAAGCCAAATTACATAACGCACATCCGTTTCTGCGCGAAATTTTGGCTTTACTGTCAGTGATCACGTGGTACGTAAAAGCAAAAGCATTGGGTCACATTATCTAATGCCTAAGCGATATCTATCAACTTTTTAGGCAACCTTGTCTCCCGAAAGTATCCTATATATCGCTGCTTCTCCAACACATAGAATTCCTCAGCTCTCATACCAACGGGGATCTTAGGTGGTGGCGCAGGTGGTTGACCAGTAGGCACAGAGTCTCTCATACAGCCCTTGGACCAAGTGCCGTCACCATTGTATTGTGAGACACCACATTCAACCCGGAAGTCCACCGGGAGTGGCATCCCTTTCTCCAGACGGTCAAAGAGGGCATACACCTCTGGGTTCATTGGCAGATAACTCTCGGTGTAGTCTCTTCTTCTCCTATCTTGCTGTTCTTTCTTCATCTTGGGTATGCTTGGATGGATCACACTAGAAGGTTTGGGCACTGCACCGATGGACGATGCCGAGAAGGGAAGCGCACTCATATCGAGTCCATCGGGTGTAAGTGGGTCCTCTAATGATAACTGCGATAGGTCAGGGGCCATACGACTGAAAGTAGTGTTACTGCTATGTGTAGAAGCTGGTGATGAGTTAGCAACAGAGCTTCTCTTGTCGTACGCTTCCTGAGTAGAATTGATCTCTGTGTTCCCATTAGATGGCATTGGAATCTCCTGTGGCACAGCTGGCAATTCCTTGTCATCCCCAATGACCTCCAGCTCATGCACCAACATATCTGCGCTTGGTTTCCTATGATGTAACTCAATGTAATTACTCGCTGTGCTCTGCCTATACCGGCTCTTTACCTTTGATGCCAGTTTCTTCAACCTACTTCGCTCCTCCTTGACATCATCCTCAAACACACGGTCAACAGAGGAAATCAGTTTCTCGGCCACTTTGTTTGGCCTTATCTCCACAGTTTCACCAAATACCATTTGGACTCCCGTGCGCCTACTTGGTGCGGTCCCCATTGGCTCTGGGCAGATCTTCGAAGGTAGCATTGGTACAACATCATAAAACGTTAACTCTACTTCAATCTGGCCCAGTGGGCATAGTGTGATTCGCTTCAGACATTCCTTCTGATACAGGACATCAATGAGGTCCAGTGCACCCTTTCCTAAACAAACAGGTAGCCCGTTCATTCCTCTTTGCATCATAAACACATTAAGCACAGAGGGTACCTCCGGGCTTATGTCAAATCTTCCTTGGGATCCTTCATTCCACTTCAGCAGCGAAGCCATTGGACTCAATAACCGAGAACGGTGGACAACAGTACCTATCTGAAACAACACGTAGATCGAACCATGCGTTCCTGTGCCGACAGCTTTATTATATCTCAGACCACGGGCCTCAATGGGATCAACAACCAGCACACCACTTGCGCTATTAACTGACATAAGTGATCTCTCTATCAGATCTGAAATGGGTTCCAAAGAACGCACAGAGAAGATTCGGCCGCTTTATATATATGCATCAAGCGACAAAATCGGCCAATCTAACGAATGACTTCTCCACGTAAATCCTTGGCTTAGTGGTACTCTTCTTTACTGCGCCGAGGCCATTTGGGTAATCAAACGGATCGCTAACAAATTTGGCACAGCCACGACCAGCTGATCTACAAAACAACTACTAAAAATAAACTAGAATAACAAACTTTTTATAACATCATCTTCTGAACCTCTTTTGGTCACGGTGTCCTGGCTGATCTCCTCCATGTCTCTTTCCAGACGGAGGTGGCGGTGGTGGCGCAACCATTGGCACTTGTCCTGATGACTGAGACGATGGGCCAGAAGGTAACTTCTTCCTAGAATCCGTGTTCGTAGGTGTACGGTATTGACCGGACGCGTAGCCCTTAGAACCAGAGAGAGACTCAGGAATTCGTTGCTGACGAGCACCTCTGTCATAGCTAGAACGTTGGTCTCTACCACGGTCTCTTCCGTGGTCCCTCCCATTGTCCCTATAATCCCTCGAATCTCTTACACTCTCCCTCGTGGCCGAACTGGCAATGAAATTCTGCGGTGGAAGTGGTGCTCTCGCCTTCCCCAGTTCCTTAGGTGGTGGGATCTCTTTGCCGCGGAAGACGTAGTGGTCAAGTGCATAACCGACGTTACTCTCAAATTCACCAGCAATGGCCAGTGCATCGGCATCACCGTTATTCTTCTCCTTGTAGTAAGCAGTCAAGATCTCGCGGACACTCTTTCGGTCATTACAACTGTCAGCAAATCTTCTTTGCAAACGCTTGGAGTCATCGAGCGCCTTGTGGATACCACCAACATCGGTGTTTCTAACCATGGCAATTAACCTTTTGAACTTCTCATCAAAGTTGAACGAACCTCTTCTCTCCTTCTTAGAAGTTCTCCCATCGCCCGATGGCAAGTCTCTTGAACCTTTTGGAAGACCCTCACTTGGTTTGGGCTCCTTATTTGATGCGGTCTTATCCTTAGCCCCATTGTTCACTTCAGCAGCAGGTGTGGATTCCATCGACGCCTTCTTAGAGGTAGGCTTATTATCTGGCTTCTCAGCAGGGTCATCAACAGGTGCAGGTGTGACACTGGAGCTCTTGTAAGTAGCAGAATCCATGAGGTCGTCACCCTTTGGAGCTTCAGAAGTCAGTGTATCATCGCCAGTAATATCGTCCTTCATCAGGGCATCACTATCAGAATCACTCTCCAAAGCAATGTCATCGCCATCTTCTTTATCTTCAAGACCTCCTTTAGTTTCAGCAGCAGCGCCGGCTTCTTCCTTCGCCTTCTTGGCTGCTTCTTCACGTCTAGACAGCTCTTCCAGACGCTTAGCATGCTCTTCTTGGCGCCTCTTAGCTGCTGCTTCAGCTTCTTCTGCTGCTGCCCTGGCTTCAACAGCTTTCTTCTCCTCCAGTTGCTGACGCTTTATTCTCTCCTCTTCCTCTTTTTGCATTTTAGCGATACGCTTCTCCTCATTGGCCTTGAGTAGACGCCTCTTAAGAATTGGCTCTCTGTGCTTGTTCAGCTCAGCAGTCTCCTCTTCATCAGTCTTCAGAACAGTAGAGAAAGAGGACCAGTTCTTAGCAGAGGACTTCAATAGACCCAAAATAGCGTTTGCAGCTAGTTTCAAGTCTTCTCTTGTCTCGTTCTCCAAAGTGTCTTTAACGGCCTGAGTAAGCTCCAGGCCGATGTCATCAATGCGAAGAACTGGGATAATGTTCTTCAAGAAAGTGAACGTGTTTCTTCTCGAGAGATAATCAGTGGTCTCCACTGTGTTACTGGTGATGGCGGCGAGAACATCATGCATCCAGAAGTAAGCAGACATCCTTATGTCGTGATCAGTGCCAGATTTGTTCACGTAAGAGAACACTTCAGCAACAAAGATACCCAAGTTCTCTGATTCCCATGTAGTCAAAGTGAAGAGAAGAGTAGGTAATATGCCGTTACCGAGAATATATTTAAGAATACTGATGCCATTCTTACCAGAAATAACTGAAGTAATGAAGTTGGCAGAGTAAACAGCGTCAGTACCAGAGTGAAGCAGTCTTGGAACAACGCAATACTGGACAAAAGACTCAATCTCCTCTTGTGATACATCCTCCAACAAGAACCACTTGGAACGAGTCTCGTCAAGCCTAGCTTTGACGGCCTCAAAGTGCACCTTGTGTTCTTCCTTCTCATTCTGCAAAACCTCCAGAATGCCCTCATTGAAGCTCC
This sequence comes from Petasospora taoyuanica, assembly GCA_030567055.1. Classification (NCBI taxonomy): domain Eukaryota; kingdom Fungi; phylum Ascomycota; class Saccharomycetes; order Phaffomycetales; family Wickerhamomycetaceae; genus Petasospora; species Petasospora taoyuanica. The sequence continues at coordinate 147,666 of JAKUBZ010000003.1, forward strand.
TTTTGCTATTCATCACCGCTGTCTCCTTGGCCTGTTGTCTCATAACATCATCAGCATCACGTCTACCAGATTTAAAGATCCTCAACTTCTGAGCTATGGAGCGGTTCTCGCTCTCCATATGTTCCAGTTGGTCGTCATATGAAGAACCGTCGTAGATGGTGTCATACAAAGCTAGACGCCAGAAGTCAACAAAGAGCTCTTTTGTCATAGACCCGTGATTTATGGCAACATCTTCAATACCAGTTGGGGCGTCGAACGGAATCTGCTGTCTCCAGATCTCGAATGCCCATTGAACACCCATATCATAGACCTCAATAAGATCTCTCAATGGCGCAACATGTTTTTGGTAAAGGCCATCAACAGCAGAATGGAAGAAGTTCACAAGGTGTGCGTAAGTGTGTAAGACGGCTGTACATGTGTCAGAGCGGTCAGTAATGATCTTGAGATGGGCATCGGCGTCAGCATCATCTAAGAGTACTCTTGAGTAAGAACACAGAAGGACAAAAAACTCAGAGAGTTCATTAGTAGCCACAAGAGACCTGACGAGCTTACCGCCAGAGCGATGCGATTCATCTCTAGTATCCATTATGATACGACGAGTGATTTTCTGCATGGACAAGCTGGAGCTCAATGACTTGATTTGGGATGGAGATAAGTTCGAGTAGTTCTGAATACCACCCATCTGACTGACCAATTCCTTGAAGATAGACACACCAACTGAGCTTCCCTTGTGAATGGACTTCAAGGCAAATGTAAGAATCGGAGAAGTATCAAATGCAGAATAGTTTCTGGCCAGCTTGGCAATAAAAGAAGTAAGCGACTGTAACCATATCGAATCATTGATACCATCGGATTGGATAGCCTCGCGTCTCAAGGTCAACCTGTTCAACAAAACAAAGATAAGAACGTCCCAAGCGTAAGCTGTGAAAAAGCGAGCAGCCTCAACAACCAAGGAAGTCATATTGTTGTAGCTTTCAACCTGGGAAACAATGACAACAAATGCCGGCAATGGGTTGGCCAATGTGATCTTTGCCAATCTTCTCATAACGGACTTAACATTCTCCTTAGTCAGTCTCTTCAAGAGGTCCTTGGTAGCCTTCTCAGTCTTATTGTAATTCAATCTGACATATGGGTTTCTCTTAGCAGTCACCAGCTGGAACTCCCCGTACATATTGAATCTCCAAGCCATCGGGAACTGTTTTATCAGGCTGAAGATGTCAAATGGGACAATTGGATTCTCCTGTATGAAAGTAGAAGCAGGAAGAATGAACTTTCTGGTGTAGTTGAACCACAACTCCATTGAAGAGTCCTGATCTGGGGTATGTGTCTTGGATTGCAAATCAATCAGTGCCACCTTAGACAACATAGATACCAAATGGGAGTCTTCGCCGATCTTAGCACCGAAGAAAGACAAAAACTCATGAGAATATCTCATCAAATCTTGCAGTGTTTCAGCTTCTGGGACGCCCACAGTCCAATCCTTGTAAAAGAACTCTGGTGCAGTGTATATGTTAGATGTATCACCAGAGATCGTACGGTAAGTGGACTGCTTTGCCCTTGGAACTTGGAGTTTTGCGAACTGTTTAGGTGTCAGCGGTTTGATCTTGTCATAGAACGTATTGACAATGTGATTGAACAAACGCAAAGCCAATTTGGAGTTTTTCTCGTCCGCATAAGCCAACATTGGATATTTGGCGAGAAGATAAACGGCTGGGTAGAAAAGGCCATGTCTCAAAAGCTCTGTGAACACCTGAGACTTAACGTTCACTTTTGGAATAGGCTTCTCTTCTTGCTTCTCATCATTCTCTGCATCGATGGGGTTACCATCTTCATCTTCGTCCACAAGAGGTCCACTCAATGCCAGCGCATTAGCGGATGCTCTATCAATTTCATCCTCAATAGTCTGAGTAATAGACTCTGTGAACTTCTTCATATCATCTTCGCCAGGCTGCAAATATTGGTACAAAGAGCCAAAAGAGATGAACCCACCCTTCAACAATATACAAACAAGACTTGTGAAACCCTCAACCAGGCCCTCTTGCGTGGATTGGATCTGCGATGCTAAGATGAGAGCGGCATGAGAATTACCACCCTTGCTCAAGCTTTCTAGGGAAGAAACATCAGCCACATTCAGCTGTGGCCACCAAGATGTATGTTTCAAGAAATCAATGATAAATGTGTAATTCTGTTTCAGCGATCCAGCAGCCACAGAGTAGAAAATCTCCAAACATCTGGTCGTGTCCAAGTTGAAATGACCGATGATGATCTCTGAAGTCTCTGCTGTAGAGCAAGCATCATACTGTTCAGACTTAGAATGGAAAGCACTGTAAAGAAGCGTGATGTACTTTGTGTAACCTTCCGTAGACTCATGAATGAGGTTATATCTCTTCTGGTGCAGTGCTTCTCTCTTCAGGCCGTTTCTTCTCTTTTCAAACTCTGCGTACACGAGCTTAGACACATCGGCATCACGGTACAAATATTTACCGAGATCGAGTGATGGTAACACTGTGATCTTCTTGACAAACTGCAGCAATTCTGAGTTGAGTGTGAACATATTGAGTGTGGTGATGAAGGCGATTTTAAACTTGTCCAAATTGTCCTCTGATAAGACACACAATATAAGCTGTATGAGTGCATCCACTGGAATACGCTCTGGGAAGTACTTCACGCACGTGAAAACTTCGTGAAACAAGCCATAAGCAGATGATGGGTCTGCGTTGATACGCAGTTCAATGGAGTCCATATCCACCTCATCGTCCTTCACGGACTTGACATAGTCTGTAGTGAGGTGCACCCAATCGAACGAATCTTTCCATGGATCCGCTTCCTCAAGCTCTGTCTCGGCATACAACTGAGAAAGCAGAGCGGCCCTTTTCTTGTTGAGCTCAACTCCCACATCAACGGCGCTTGGCTCTTCGTCATTGTCCTTCATCTCAAGATCGCCTGCGTTCGCCCTTGCGGCGACCTGCTGAGGCGCTTCGCCAATTGGAGTGCCCGGTGTAGCCGGCGTACCCACTGCTTCAAGTGGGGTATCTTTATCAGCGGCCATTTCACCTGCGCTGAGTTGCCGCCGTAGTGTTCTTGGTTTATGGTTCGATTGTTGATGAATTGTTTCTGTTGATGTTTCTCGCTCGCTATATAGTTTTGGCTGGTCCTGGCAGATATTCTGGTTGGCAAGAAAAAAGTGCGATCAGAGGCAAGAACAAAGTGAGAGATTAACTTAGGGTGGTAATAAATCAGGTATAAATCCCGGCAAAAATCTGGTGAAAATGGTGAGTTTGGGGCTTGAGATGTGGTAGTACGACGTATTACTAACCAACTGAAGGCTGATAAAGTAAGAGAGCAGCATGTCTATGAGCAGTTGAAGAACCGCCACATTGGGCTCGGAGATGCTGACACTACCAAACAGTGAGTTCAATATATCTAATCTTTAATGAGGAACGAGCACTAATAACTTATAGTGAGTGGATGGAAAATGTCCACAGGGACACATATGCCTCTACTGCTGGCCACTCGGGACTTTTAGAGTATATTTCTCTCGCCAATGGCACACCAAAGCTGTTGATGAAGCAACAGCTGATTGAGAGGATGGTCAAACCATGTGGCCCCAAGCCACAAGAAGACTAACTTCACTACATGTATCAGGTCATAAGGAGCGTATCATTATCACTGATGCCCAAGAGAAGCAATCAGTTGTTGATCAATGGGGCGTTCTCCGCATCAGAGCCAGTGCTGGAGTTTCTAACACCAACACCCATGACGGCCACAGAAGCTAGGAAGAGGAGGCCGGAGATGACAAAGGCAAAGATCCACTGCAGCGCAAAGATCCTGGTGAACAATTGGCCGAGACCTAAGCCAAGCATGAGCACAGCGGAGGAGATACCAACGGACCAGTCACGGTAGATTGCCAAGAAGAATGTTGGCACAAGCAAGAAGTCCCAGATGAAGACGTTGGCGACGATACGGGCAGCGAGGGACTGCGAACCAACGACAACAGCACCGTTCCAGAACAAAGCGTACAGCAACCAACTGAATGGGAGCGCAGCCACTGGCATGTGCACGAGGAGGATGTTCCCCAAAGAGGCATCGCTATATGTCTTCTTGCTTGTGTACAGCACCACAATGTTGAACAAATTGACGATGATCACAATCTCGGCGAGAACGTAGTGGCCGGAGACAAAGAGCAGCAACCATGCAAAGTGTAGCAAATTGAAGATGTTGAAGTGGACACCGACCTCCTTAGCCACTTTAACACGCGAAGACGAGGTACCGAGGGCATTAGAGAGGGAATTGTTCTCCTCCTCCAGTGGGTAGAAGTACTGTGCAACAAAGGATATTTGCAAAAGGTGAGTCCACCCCCAGTAGATTACCAGCACGAGGACGTTAGCGGTGAAAGGAGTGAATCCGATACGGTAATATGGGTCCTTCTCCGGGTCATCGATTGCGTGGCCGGCACGGCCAGCGAGGTACCGAATGTTGGTGTACAATGAGAGTACGAGGGTGACCACCGAAGAATACTTGAGAGCGTCGGACATTGTCTTGTTTAGAGTTACTATTCTACGGAGTGAATCAATGGGGAAGTCGATCTAAATTTTTGGGGCTTTCATCACTGCTTTATATAGGGTGGAACTTGCTGCGGAGTAAATACTTATGATTGCTATTGTGTGTGGCACATGGCACATAGCACATGTGCAAAGACTAGGGGCCACATCCGGGGGGGATAAAAATTACACACGAGCTATACGATCTAAAGTTGCAGTCCATCTTTAATGCAATTAAAGTCATAAGACTATGTATTTCTGCCAATCTCCTGGCTTGTGGAGATCTCCACCTGGATCACACGTCCATCTGCAACGGCATCCTTAAGGCTGTTGTATGCGTTTTGTAGCGCCTTCTCCGTCAAAAACTCAATCTCTGCAGTGGTAGAGCCTGATGGCAAGTCAACAACTCTCAACTCCGATGGATTCAAGTGTGCCAATGCATTTTTCAAATCACCGACACTCGTACCGATCTCGAAGTTCTTTGCACGTAGGAAACGTTTAACGTTGTATTTTCTAATGTTCAGCACTGTGGTTGTCTGTGGGAGATTCTTGCTGATTGACTGTGTGTAAATACTCGCATTACCCTTCTTCTCATTAGTGGTCTTTTTACCATTGCTCATTTTCTCCTTCTGATGTGCCTGCTTCTTCTTCTGCTGATCTTTAGCCTTCACCTTATCCACGTATTTGGCAAAGGACACTGGTGCCTTCGTACTACTGTTCTTAGGATGTATGTTTTGCTTCTTCTCGACCTTCGCTGGACCTTTAAGCACAGTCTTACGATTCATCACAGTGGCTTTGTCTTTAGCTGCTACTGGTCGTATTCTGGTGCTGAGTGTGCTGTTGCTGGCCTTCAGGGCCCCATTTTGTAGAGCAGTTACCAACGGGTTCACAGCTTCCTTTGACTTTTTGGCAGTTTTTTTGGCATCTTTGGTGGTGGAACGACCAACTCTGGATAGTAAGGAATTCACCTTATCCTGTGCTTTGGACTTTGTCTTTGCTGCCATTGGACGTGTGTTGATAGTCGATCCAGTATGGTTGGTTGCGAGTTCTGTAGAGACGCCGGTGAATGGACAAAAGCTAACGGTATATTGACAGACGTCAGAGAAGAATATTTGTGTCCGGACAAGGAAACCACCACAGAAGGCCTAATTCATCTATCTGCGCTATTCAACAGCCCATCCGACGGTATTCCAAAACAAATTGGACTGTCTGAGCTGTACGTAGCGCGTTTTGCGCCATTCTCTGCACTTCCCAATCAGGTATCTTTCTCAACCCACTGGCGCAGGCGTCCCGAAAAACCGGCGAAAGTTCTGCGCCTCTCACCATTCAAAAAAAAAAAAAAAAAAAAAGAGCACGACGCCGCATCAAACAAGTTAACGGGGGGCCTCTTCAAATCATTAGCACTTTTTTTTTTGTGTGAAGGGAATTACAAAAAGCTTTAGCATAAAGTCAACAGCACACACAGACATAAAGAAGCCGTTTGCACCACTCGCTTCACCCGATAAAGACACGCACCACGCGGAGCAATCGCACAGCCACACCCGGACATAATAGTACTATACCTGGTGTTTATCGCTCTTTGTTTACATCAAAATTCCGAGAGAAGCCCTCTTACCACATCCTCAAAGCTCAGACTTTATTTTATTTTATCTGACATTACACACCGCTGTGCCACTCACAGATACTGCAACGCACCACAAATCACCACCACCACCATGCCTCTTTGTGGAAGCTCCAAGAAACCACGTATGTATATCTTGTCATTTCGCCATCAAAAAAACCATCACGGCTACTAACTTCCCACCCAGTCCAGCGTAAGATCGTCATCCTCGGCGACGGTGCGTGTGGTAAGACGTCGCTGCTGAATGTGTTCACCAGGGGCTACTTCCCACAAGTGTACGAGCCAACAGTGTTTGAGAACTACGTACATGACATCTTTGTGGATGGTAAGCCAATCAAGTTGTCATTATGGGACACTGCTGGCCAGGAAGAATTCGACCGTTTGAGATCACTCAGTTATTCTGACACACATACAATCATGTTGTGTTTCTCAATAGACTCGCGTGACTCGCTCGAGAACGTCCAGCATAAGTGGGTCGGTGAGATTGCTGACCATTGTGAAGGTGTTAAACTCGTGTTGGTTGCATTGAAATGTGACCTGAGAAACGATGAGGAGGACGAGGAGAGCAATACCAACAACAACAACAACACACACAGAGGAAGAGAGCTCATTGCCTACGAAGAAGGTCTCGCAATGGCAAAGACCATCGGTGCCTTACGTTACCTCGAATGTTCCGCTAAGAAAAACCGTGGTGTTAATGAGGCATTCACCGAGGCTGCCAGATGTGCCATAACCGCTAAACCAAAGGGTGCTAATGACGATGAGGAAGAGCCTGGCAGCAGTTGTACTATTATGTAACCTCCACTACGTAACCCCTATCTTCATGTAACATTTTTTTTTTAATCCCTGGCATTTTGGTTTACTTCATGGCTTCTCCTTTATACTGAGAGCTTCTTTGGCAATTGACATTTTCGTTCTGTTTTTTTTGTACTAATGTGTTCATATCCACTCGATTTATCTATATCTACAAACCATGCAATTTATATCATTCATTATCATAATCAATCCTCGAACATGGACTCCAAGTACTGGCTTGGAATGGTTCTCGAACGGGCCTTGTACTGTCTGGTGGCTCTCTCCGGACTCTGGATGGACACATCGGTATAGTGATCATAACTTTCGTTTCTGTCATTCTGATGATGATCCTGGGTGGTTGCCAGAGGCGTCCCTTGATATTGATCTCTTGGAGCAGATGAAGGATATGATACGGTATCTGCCAGAGAACCGAAATTGCTCATAGATGACAACACCCTATGGTGCTGCTTCGTCAGGTTCATCACCTCCGCAGTAGGCGAGATAAACATTGAGCGTCTCTTGTTCATGTTCATGTTGACGTTGTTCTGCTGTGCCTCCAAGGTGGAGAACGGAACCTCGCCGTTCTTGTAAAAGGCATCTGACACGTCATTGACTGACATATCCGCATTGGTCTCATACAACAAAGGGATCTTTCCCTGAGACATACTCTTTCGCAGATTTGACGTTGTCGATGTGAAAGTACCCAGCTTCTGCTCTATGTTTCCTCCTTGGTGGAACGAACTGGTTGAGGAGTCCGTCAATGCGAGTGACTTCTTTGCGGCACGACGAGCCAGACAGGTACGAATGAGGAGGAACACAGTGAGACATAGAAGGAAGAAACCCGCAATAGAACCCACTGCAATGAATACAGTACCGTACGGGGCACTCGAACGCCACACATACGGATTGTCATTTGCCGTCGGCGGTGTGATAGTGGGAGTGGCCCATGTCGTTGTGACCGCTCCCGTGGCCGAAATGATAGGCATCTTGGAGGTAGTAGTGGTGGCCATCTTGGTGGGTTTGCGTTCGCACGGTGAGGCAAAGGTGATGGCTCTCTTTTAAGCTGTTTCCTCTTCTTCCAAATGCACCCAGCTGAAGTACGTCTTCTTTATCTTGAGCCTTTCTCCAAGACTTTAAACTGAAACGCCTTTTGTTTGTGTTGCATCTGTTGTGTGTTTTTCTTTTTTCTTGGTCCGCATATATATATATAACTCGATTTTCTCTGTTTTTGAGATCAGCTCCAGTTACCGAAACGGGACTGAGGAGGAGAGGGGCTATTTTTGGACCCTTGGCTCAGGACATTAAGAGATCTGTTTGTTATACGGAAAAGAAATCTGATTTTTAGACGAAGTTGTCATTTCTGGCATCTTAAGCGTCACCTCCATCTTTATATTGTATCAATTCTTTAAACAAAGTGCAATACACGTGCGTATAATTAGACCTTTATTCGTTACTTTTGTACAATATATGCCCGAGTGGTTTTATCCGACGGATATGCGCGGCCTCAAATACGTAGAAGCTCCCGTTCAATTTGAGCATATAATTAAGTTTGCAATATATCTATCCTCTGTATATTGAGATTATGAAGCCATGCAGTGAAAATTTCATATCATTTGCAAGCTCCCTTGTCGCTAAATTACTGTTCCACTCAATTCCTCTCTATGCTGCGATGGCCCTTATCTACCACGACCGAACAGAGAAAATAGGTGCTCTCAAGTTCTCAGTGGGGATCGAACCCGCAGCAAATCCCGTCTCAAATTCGTCGCGATTTCTTGTAATGTATGTCCCAAGGTTGTGTGCTCAATCATCATTAGACCCTATAGAAAAGGTAAAGTGATTCAGATCCAAGGTAATTGAATCTGTATAGCGACATCAAAATGCCACAGCAGGATCCCACATATGTCCCACCATTGAATTTTTCACTCGTGGAGGACAGCATATACCGCTCGGGTCACCCGGTGCCCATCAACTTCCCCTTCTTAAAGACATTGGAATTACAAACGGTGATATACATTGGGGATAAAGATGATAACCATGAATACTATGAGTTCCTGAATAAAGAGAACATTCAGTTCAAGTATATCAAGATGAAGTCGTCGAGTGAACCGTTCATCATGAATGACCCAAAGGCTATGATTGAAGCATTGGACATCATTGTCAATATGGACAACTATCCTATTCTGATACATTCTAACAAAGGAAAGCATCGCATAGGAGTATTGGTCGGTATAATGAGAAAGCTATTGCAAGGGTGGAGTATCACTGGTATCTTCAACGAGTATGACAAATATGCTGGCGGTAAAGGCGAAAGTGATATGGAATTTATCGAGAGCTTTGAGACCACTTTGATAACGGATGCCAATAAACTACCAAAGTTTGTCAGGGTTGATACATCCAGTTGATAGGATGAATAATTCATTAATGTTACTTATCTGCTGTTGCTATTTGTTGCAGTTTCTCTCTGACTTCTTCTAGTACACTCAGTTCTTCATCGTTAAGCTCGATACCATCAGGCAGTCGTAGTTCATCATGTGTAATTACAACAGTCTTGGTCATACTCTGTGTGTGTATCTTCCCTTCCTCTTTGAGATCCACTGACTTCTCCAAATCCTCGGGCTGGGGTCTTTTATAAGCTGTCCACCAATGCATCGGATACTTTCTAAAAACGTTATCAGTGATACATGCCACACATATCATCAGCACAGAACTTATGAGATGGTCTGCCAAGTACCACCATCCCATTTCCCTCACTTGCTCATCGACCAGTGGGATAAGTGCTGATGCACCAGCTGGCGGATGTACCGTGTTTGTTATAACCATAACCACACTGGAAAATCCAACGGCAATAGCACCACCAACATAGAAATGGTCCTGCCCAGTGGATGATAGATTGAACAACTTCTGGATGCAAACGCCGATCAGTGCAGATAAGAAATGGCCAAAAAGGACGTTTCTCGGTTGTGACAAAGGTGCAGAATTGGCGTTAAACAGCAAGATCGCAGAAGCGCCATAAGAAGCAATGATGATGGGCGAATTGTGACTTCTGAACACGCTTGAGTGCATAAACACACCCTCGATCATCAAAATAGAGGCAAAGGAGCCAATGAAGATATCAAGCCATAGCACATAGTCAGGCACCGGAACTGGTTTATGTCCACCGAGCCAGCGTGCCAATGGCTGGGGTAGTCTGGGTACAAAGGACCGTGGGATGAATGGGTCCAGGTATTTGTCGACTGAGAATGTGAACATATCTCTCTCTTGTTTTGATCTCTATGGGGCACCAAAAACTCAGATGATAGAACTAAAATGTGGAGATGTGATGGACCTTTTTATATACCCCACAAAAAGGGACTATATACCGGGTCGGACTGGAGAACCTTGTGATTGGTCAGTAAGGCAAGACGGAATAATCAAAACTCTGCTGCTTTTAGGCTGACACACAGCTGACATTGAAGACCTAATGGCAAATGGCTCAGGAACTCTACAACTTCCCCTCCATGAAGATGCCCTGTCATGGATACACACGGGCCTCTCGTTCTGACTCCGACTAAGACTGAGGATCGCGCGCTTGGGCTTTTTTTTGGCCACTGGACTCGGGCCTCAAGCGCGGGAAATGAAACCCACTGACTCACCAAGGATTCGAGTCTAATCTAATCTTCCACTCTTCATCTCTCTCTCTCTCTGTATCTTGAGGGAGTTGTACAGAATTGACATTTCAAAAATGGCCTCTTTCAACCTCGACACGCTCGTGAGACCAAACATTCTTGGGCTCGAGCCTTACCGCTGTGCCAGAGAGTGAGTCTTCTCAGATATCTCAGTTCGATTCCTCTTATCGGGTACTAACTCATAAAGCGATTTCAAAGAAGGTATTCTGCTCGACGCCAACGAAAACGCTTATGGACCAGCCATTTCGGACTTGGACACAAGCGAGAAGGCGCTTGACTTGCACCGTTACCCGGACCCACACCAGATCGAGCTCAAGACTGCGGTTTGTGACTTCAGAAACGGCGAGAACAAGTTTGATATCACAAAAGAGCAGCTTATCACCCCGGAGAACATCTGCCTCGGTGTCGGCTCTGATGAAAGCATTGACGCTCTGATCAGAGCTCTGTGTCGCCCGGGCAAGGACAAGCTCCTGATCTGTCCACCAACCTATGGTATGTACTCCATCTGCTCGGTGATTAACGACGTGGAGATTGTCAGTGTGCCATTGGACTTTTCCACGTTCCAGATCCAACCAAAGCTCATCAACGAGGCTCTGGAGAAGGACACATCAATCAACATCGTGTACATCACCACGCCAGGCAATCCAACGGGTACGCTCATCGACTTTGAGCTTATTAGAGAGATCCTTGAGAATGACAAGTTTAACGGTGTCGTTGTCGCCGATGAGGCATACATTGACTTTGCCCCAATCGGGTCCTCCCTCTCCACACTGGTAAACAAGTATCCAAACCTCGTGGTGATGCAGACGCTCTCGAAGTCGTTCGGTCTTGCTGCTATCAGATTGGGTATCACATATGCTAACAAGAGACTTGCTGGTATCCTTAACGCTCTCAAGGCTCCATATAACATCTCCACATTGACAGCACAGGCTGCCCTGAGAGGTGTGCAGTCCTTCAAACTGATGAGAGAGCGTGTTGAAGTCCTGAACAGCCAGAAAACAAAGCTCATTGACGAGCTGCTGAGCATTGACCAAGTCGACAAGCTCATTGGTGGCACGGAGGCCAACTTTATCCTCGTACAGATTGTCGATGCCAACGGTGTTCCGTCTAGCCCAATTGCAAAGCACATCTACGAGAAGCTCGCAACAACAAGAGGTGTCGTTGTCAGATTCAGAGGCAACGAGCCTGGTTGCGCTGGTGCCCTCAGGATCACTATCGGTACCGAGGATGAAAACAAGACCCTTCTGCAACGCATCAAGGAGGTCGTCTCGGAACTTTAATTGCTTTCTACACTACACCATAGAGTATAACATAGTAAACAGTTTCATTAATCAGTAAACATCAAAAGCTTGACGTCACCTCCATGACAAGGCGGCTGGCAAAGTCATCTGCAACGTTTTTCTGCGTGCTCAATCTCTTCTGTGTTTGCTGGAAGTTCACCAATGACTCACTAATGTCCTCATGTGGCTGGTCCTGGAATAAATTCTTCTTTGCTCTGGAGATACTGTCCAAGATCTTCGCATGGCTATCGTTCAGCTTGGAAACCTGCTCAGCTAGGTTCTTCGTATCAGCAGCATACTCTCTCGTGACGCTATTGATGTGTGAGATGATGTCTTGAACACCTTCTGCACTTGGTGCAGAGTCATGGAACACATTAGCACCTGTCTTTAGGACCAACAGTCTCTTCTCAGCTTCACGCAGAGACTCAAAAGCCCTTGAGCTAGAAGCTCTGACGTTCTTCTGCAGAAGTTGGACCTCGAATGGGACGTCTCTAGCTGCAAGCACAACAGGGTCTGAAGAACGTTCCAAAGTCAAGAACCTCTCCACTAACGTCTCAGAGCGCTTTGTCTGTGTCTGGATTCCAACCTGTAAGCCCTCAAAAGTATCGAGCTGTTGCTCAACAGATTGGCGAGTGGAAGAGGCAAGACCCAAAGACGACTTTATGATTTCAACAAATTTAGATGCTTCACTCAGTCGCCACTGTTCACTATTGCCCAGAGACAGAATAGTGTGGTCCACAGATGGGTTCATGTGATCAACGATCACTTCACCCAAGTTCTTCACATTTTCCTCAATAACCATCAAATCCGCCTCTGTATCATAGACCATGATTTCCAATTCCCTGGCAACATCATCATTGCTTAATGGGGGGTACTTGACATTATCAAGGTGAATGTACGGCTTCACAAGCTTCGGAAGGTCAAAGGAGCCGATGTACACTTCGTCATCCTCAATCACAGTGACATCAAGTGGCACCTCTTTGATAGGATCCGTCTCAATGGATACTTCAACATACTCAGTAGTAGCATCCACGGACTGGTGGACAACCTCCACTATCGCTTGGACACTAGCTTCTTTGCTCTCAGCTCTGGCCTCAATGCCCTTCTCAACAATCGTAACAGCACGAATATCTTCATCTTTGTCACCAGTTTTCTCAGAACCATCAGGGTTGAGCATCTGTGCTTCCAAGTACAGGCCTTCTTCGTTGAAGCTCTTAATGGACTCGGCAGAATTACGGACAGCATCCTCTGCAAGAACGACTTGCTTCTGGATAGACTCCCCCAGGTCATTAGTGGTCCCATCAGCACCGTCACAGACTGTGAGCTTAGCAACTTCCTGATCAAGCTCTTTGCCATCGATGCTGTCAGCTTCGAATGGCACATCTTCCTCATCCTTCGCGCTCTCAATCAAATTAGCTCCTTCATCATCGCCACTGATCTCCTCAAACTCTCTCTCGATCTCATGGCTTTCAACAGCATCGTAACCCTCTTCTTCATCAGCTTCTTCGTCTTCTTCAACGTCTACTGAATGGTCCGCAGTGTCATCAAATCCATTAAAGGACTCATGCGTTTCACCTTCTTCATATTCGTTTGTGGCATCTTCCTCTTCATCCTTGTCAGATTCACTAGCTTCAGATAGATCTGTGAGCAGTTCCTCCTCACCAACTTCTGGTACCCCATCCTCGGGCTCAGTAACAGGCTGCCTCTTAATGACTTCAAGTCCGGCTTCTGGTACCATTGTTTCGTCTGGTCTCTCAGTTTCAGGAGCAGCAAAAATATTTTTGGTTCCGACACCAAACTCTACCTTCTTGGATGCAAAAGCACCGAACCCAGAAGATCCAGTGCCCAATGAGAGAGTTGGCTTGGCTTCTGGAGATACCAGTGTGTTTGATGGGGCACCGAATTTAAATTCACTGTTGCCAAAGGCTGAAGATCCAAAGCCAGAACCAATAGAGGCGTTGTTACCAAACGACACTGGACCCTGTGTGGAGATCATGGATAGTGGAGCTGTGGCTGGGTTGATTTCTTCAGAGGGTGTTTCGGCATCGTCATCGCTGGAGTTCTGTTCATTGTCTTCCTCAGAATTATCCTCTTCTTCAGAATCTGGGAGCGGAGCCGATGTCTTCTCTTTAGCAGAGTCCAAGAATGATCCAAAGTTCAGAGATTCAGTGTCAGCTGCAGATCTAGTGTTACCAAACAGGCCTCCAGTAGTTGACTGGGATGTAATGCTTGGTTTTCCGAACAGTCCAAAGTCGGTGCTCTCCCCGCCTTGCTTACTGAACAAGGAAGATCTCAAGTCCTTCTTCTCCTCTGACTTGATGTCGTTGGGCGTGACTGATCCGAAGGGTGCAAACACAGACTTGGTAGGCTCCTTGTCTGTATTGAAAGCACCAAATTGTGAATCGGTTGTGAATGTGCCACTTGTCTTCGGCGTGCCGAAGGAGGAGAACGGAGTCGTCTCCTTCTTTTCAGTGGAGCCCAACGATGCAAATGGCGAGTCTGCTTTCATACCGAATGGGTTGTCCTTCTTATCTCCACCAAGAGATGCGAATGGGGACACAGTGTTTGCACCAAATAGAGAATCTGTGCCCTCCTGGCCGCTACCAAGCGAAGCGAATGGAGACTCCATCTTTGTACGGAGTCCTGCTGAGAAATTGGCACCAGCGGAGCCAGAGCCAAGCGAGAACTCAGTGCTATCAGTACCCGAAGTGTTCAGAGAAGCACCATTGTTCGAGTTAGCACCGAAAGCTGAAGTACCAAGCCAAGCCGATCCGAGCGTAGATGACTCTCCTGGCTTGAAAGGAGTTTGTCCAAACGGAGTTTGCCCGAAACCGGAAGATCCAAATACTCCCGCAGCTGGCTTGTCAGATGCAGGCTGCCCAAATGGTGATGTCGTAGAAGCTGGTGTTGTGGAACCAAACCCTGTAGAGCCGAATACTGGCTTGTCACTACCCAGCTGACCAAAGGGAGAAGCGTTAAAAGATGTCTCACCATTTTGAGCTTGGCCGAATCCAGAAGATCCGAAGCTTGGGGCGTTGGCTTTGTTGCCTGCGTTCTGGCCGAAGCTAAATGGCGGTGTCGAGGATGGAGCAATCGATTGGCCAAACCCTGTAGTTCCAAATGGTTTCGACGTGGCAGGAGATGCACCAAAGGCACCGGCTGCAGGGACAGTACCGAAAGGTGAATTAGCGACTGGAGCAGTTGGAGCAGCACCAGAGACGCCTCTAAACAATTCAGTCTCGAATGCAAGTGGGCCATCCTGCTTGAATGTGTTGTTCTTCAAGTCATGAACATGGTAGACGTACCATCCCTGGACTTTACCATCTTGCCCAAGGACCCATGTTGTGGGCAACCATGATGCCTCAGAAACACCAGCACATGGCTCGGTAACAGTTTCTTTTAGCTGCACATCAGTGATCAAACCAATAGCATTGATATCATTACCTGTGTCCTCGTTTAATGGAAGAGCAGCTCTTGTGGAGTCATCGGCAGACTGCACTATTTTGTCTGATGTGAGAGCAGAGATCTCTGTGGATGTGGAAGATGCGAAGAATGCAATCACTGGAAGCGACTGGGACAAGTTGTGTATCGTCGAACCGTACACGCTCTGCTTTCTCCAAACGGTTCCAAACGCAGGCAGAACATCGTATGACTCCATGAATGAGTTTGTATTTGTACCTTTGTGGTGCTCGATAGCATAAATCTTGAAATCGTATGAAGGATCATCGTCAGCGTCATACGTCTGTTCTTGGCCGTACACAGCAAGAAAGACAAAAGGCGAGAGCCAGTAGAGAGAAAGGGGAATCAAGTCGTCTTCGGCAACATCCGATGGGCGCTCAATTAATACCTTCTCAGTACCATCCAGTGTGATCTGCTTGATGGAGCCATTCTTCGTTGCAATGGCAATCTGTTTGCCCTTTGGTGACCAACTGAAGTCCACAACGCCCGATGCGATAGTGTTGGTAGTAGAGGACGGTATCTGAACGGTATGCAAATTTGACTGCTCATCCAGTAGTGCAAGTGACACTGCAGCAGAAGGACATGGAGTGATCTTCTCAATGTTGGCGTTGATGTTGATTGACTTGAAGTTCGAAGGGGATAGCGAAGAGTACGACGAGGCGTCGATCTCTGAAAACATCACAGTGTTGTTGACAGAAACAACAATGAACTTCTCATCCTTTGTGAATCCGACATTGTTAATGCCTGGAATAGGCAATGAGACCCTCCCAGTGGTAAACTGCTCAGCCAATTCGGCAATGTCCTTCTTCAAATCAAGGAGCTTGCCAACAACAAGCTCTGAAGGGCCTGCGGCAGCGAATAAGCCAGAGTGTGTAGCATAAGCAAAGTTGCTGATCTGCTTGTATGGAAGCTCTTCGTTGTAGTCGCTCACGAGCTGGATCGGTGGACCAAGCGACTTATAGCCGAAATCCTGTTTGATGTTAGTACACACAGGTTCTGAAGGGCGATGGGCCTCTGAGACCACACAGCCGCCAGCATTTTAGCGAGCGGCTCCGATTCAAAAGGGAGCAATACGTACGTCACTGGTGTCTAGTGGGAATTCGTCCTTGATCTCGCTCATCGTTGAGGGCGCTTTGAGAAACCGTGTTGTTGATTCTGACTTGCCGCTATGTGAATTGTTGTTTAGTTTGTTGATTTTTGGTGCGCACCAGAGGACGTACATAAAAAGTGCGATTGATCGGTAGCGGGCACGACCACAGCACAAGTTTAGTACTAGGAATTCAAAAGACTCAAAGGAGCAGGCCTATGTAGTGCAATTGACTCAGTCTAATGTTGATTTATAGACACCCTATACCCCAGTAAAACACAGAAGATATGTATTTGGCTCATAGACTCAATTTATTGGGGAAGATCAACCTCCCGAGTGTCCCACATACTTAAGACGACACGCTTAAGCAGTGAAGGTCAAAGACCAACCCAACTGGTGGACTGGCTCAGACAACTTCAAAGCGTCGAACGAAGCACCAAGACCGAGCTTGACACCTGGTCTAAGGACCTGGTTGTAAGAGAGAGCGGTGATACCAGAGTCGGCAACCTTGGCCTTGACAAAGGCAGAGTCGTCCAAGACATACTTGACAGCGGTCTCGATACCAACGGCCTTACCGGCAGCAGCATCGGCCTTGGAGTCCCAGGTAGCCTTAGCACCCACCTCGGTAAGTGGGGAGACCTTGTGGTAGTAGGCAGCGGAGAAGACAGACAAGTTAGAGGTAGCGGTCACAGAAACGTTGTACAATGGCTGGGCGTAGCCAAGAGCAGTAGAGTATCTGGTGACCTTGCCGGAGGCAATGTCGTAACCAACCTCAGCACCAGCGGTGAAAGAGTCGTGGCCGACGGTGGCATCACCAATGAAAGATGGGCCCTTCAACAAGTCGAAGAAGGCTCTGGCGGTGACAGATGGGTGGTTGAAGATCAAGTTGAGCTTGGCGCCCTTGGAAGCGTTTGGAATCAAGGAGGTCAACAACTCAGCCTTGAGGCCTGGAGTCAAAGCCTCAGCGAGCTCAATCTTGGTGTCCAAGGCGTTGGCAGTGTTCCAGCCCTGGGTCAAGGTCAAGCCGGTGGCCTTGTCGGAGAACTTGGCTTCGACGTTACCAGCAATGGCACCGTTCTTTGGGGAAGTCTTACCCTTGGTGGTGAAGGTGACGCCGTTTGGAGCCTTCGTGGAAACCTCGATAGCGGCTGGGTTGGAGTGGTAGAAGTCCTTGTTCAAGAGACCATTCTGGTTCTTGGAGATGTCAGAGAAAACTGCTGGGGCCACTGCATGGGGTTGTTAGTCAATGCTTATTTGAGATTTCGTATAGCCAATTGCCTTTGCCCTTGTGGTCCAACAACTTCCAGTGCTTCAAGAAGAAAACAATACCAAAATCGGGTGGCACATGGGCTGGAAGTTCTCCTGTGTTTGGATCTCCTGGGGAGGCCCAACCGACTTGAGCAGCAACGAATCGGCCCATGCGTTAGAAATTGACTACCGGGTGTCTCTGAGTACTCACTTGTGAATATATGTGGATAGAGTTGTCCTTGGGAGAGAAAACTTGTATGAACTTATGGTTGCGCTAGAAGGAAGAAAACGTTTCGGGATCTCTTCGTCGCACACTCGATCGTGGAGAAATCGAGACCGTGTGCCGCTGGCGCGTTTCCCACGGCCAACAAAAAAAGCTGTTGCGCATGTGAAAGCGTGGGCTTTCTTGTGAGCTGAGTAGCTGAGTTGCCATTTGTGGGCTTCTGGCGAAGGCAGATCGCGCAAGTGTTACCGCCTTAGGCAATAGCGCACATTGCCACAGTGACGTGTTGGGCTTTAGAAGCCCAATATTTTGGCATCTGAGGGGTTTTGACACCACTCCCCAGAAATTCCTCAACGTGTAAAGTCATTGTTTGAAGAGCAGAGAACACGGTCACCGGGCTGCGTCACTTGTCAGCTAATTGAGCATTAGCTAGACTTTGTCACCCCTCATACGCTGCAAGAAATGAGCTCCGAGATGCGAAATGCATCCCGCTGATTCGCCAGCTGGGCCACGAGTGGCGCAAATTGGCACAACTTGATGATGTTACCGTGGCAACTAAGACACCCCGGATCAAGATTCAAATGGCGGCAGATTCCTGTGGGGGTGGGGGTTTTGTAGCAAATAGAGTTCACATCTGAAGTAGATCACCCAGATGTCCTCATTGTTCACTACACAAAGCCTACTACTGACATAGGATGACCCGGGTCGTTAATCCCCTCTACTTTTCTTTATACTGCCAATTTAGAACCTAAGAATATATCCATTTTGTCGTAAATACGTCACGTCCGATCCTGGCCGCACAGTGAACCCGTCACTGTGCACCGGCCTTAAGAGTGTAAGCGAACTTACTCGGTGTATCTGCTGAGCTTCATTCTCACAGCCTTGACCTGGGTGTAGTTGTCCAAGGCCTCGGAACCCATCTCTCTGCCAATACCAGACTCCTTGTAGCCACCGAATGGAACGTTCTGGTGGAAATCGTTGTAAGTGTTGATCCAGACGATACCGGCCTCCAATCTCTGAGAGACGTCCATGGCTCTGTTGACATCCTTGGTGTGGATACCAGCACCCAAGCCGTACTCTGAGTTGTTAGCTCTGGCAATCAAGTCGTCAATGGTCTTGAACTTGGAGACAGCGGCAACAGGACCGAAGATTTCTTCCTTGACAATGGTAAAGTCATCCTTACAGTCAGCGAAGATGGTTGGCTGAACGAAGTAACCCTTGGTGCCGATTCTCTCACCACCGGTAATCAACTTGGCACCTTCTTCCTTACCCTTCTTGATGTAGTCCAGCACAGTCTCGAACTGGTCTGGAGTGGTCTGAGCACCCTGGAAGACACCCTCCTCGAATGGGTCACCGACCTTGAGCTTCTCAACCTCTTCCTTGAACTTGGCAACCACCTCATCGTAGACACCCTCCTGGATGTAGATTCTGGAACCGGCACAGCAGACCTCACCACCGTTGAAGAAGATACCAGTGATCAAGTTCTTAACAGTTGTGTCAATGTCACAGTCGTCAAAGACGATGTTTGGAGACTTACCACCGAGCTCCAAGGTAACCTTCTTCAAGTTGGACTGAGCAGCAGCAATCATAACGTCTCTACCGATACCAGTGGAACCAGTGAAAGCGATCTTCTTGATCAATGGGTGTCTGAGAATTGCATCACCACACTTTCTACCGGAGCCTGGAACGATGTTGATGACACCGGCTGGGATACCGGCCTTGATAGCCAAACTAGAAGCGTAGAGAGCGGACAGTGGGGTAGCAGAAGCAGGCTTCAACACGACAGTGTTACCGGTGGCCAAAGCTGGGCCAATCTTCCAGGACCACATGAGCAATGGGAAGTTCCATGGGATGATCTGACCACAGACACCCAATGGCTCTCTTCTGGTATAGTTGAAGTAACCCTCGCCTGTGTTGATGGTTCTACCATCAACCTTGTCGGAGTAGCCGGCACAGGATCTGATGTACTCAACGACAATACCGACGTCATATCTAGAACAGTGGAGAGCCTTACCGTTGTCGAGGGACTCGATAGAGGCCAATGTCTCGGCCTCCTCCTCGAGCAAGTCAGCAAGCTTGAGCAAAGCTCTGGCTCTGACCTTTGGCTCAACAACGGACCAGGACTTGAAGGCCTTGTAGGCAGCCTGAGTGGCGATCTCGACATCCTCGCGGTCAGCCTCGTACAAGTCGACGATCAACTCTTCGGTGGCTGGGTTGACGACTGGGAAGGTCTTACCAGAGACGGACTTGACGAGCTCGTTGTTGATGAACAGACCGGTTGGCTGCTCGTATGTGATGCCGTTTGGCAACTTGATGGTGACAGAAGTAGGAGCAGACATTATAATAAAGTGTGCAAAGTAAGTGGGAACCGGAAGACCACAGAGTTGTTTGTGTAGAGTGGTTGGGCAGATGGGTGCCTTTTATAGACAATCCCAGGGGATCATCGACTGGAGATCTGTTGGGATTCGGTGGCCGATACGACTCGTGTCCCGGAGTGAGACTAATGAGTTTGGCGTATAGAAAAGAGACTAGACTCTGCCCCTCCGTCCGGGGACTGAGGGGCACTGTTGGGGTAGGCCGAGATTTCAGATTTACGCATGATTCCGCCGGTATGCTCGCCGGTACTGGGATTTGGAAGACACAGGAGTCATACTGGAAAGTTCGAGCCTCTCTTGAACCCCTGGAAGACTTCTGATGGCAACTCATGGACAACATAAAGCACTGATTGATACCCCACGAAGACCTGCTCTCTTCTCCAAACCCTAGGCTATCCAACCATGGTGCTACAGCCTTATACCCCGGAGAGCTGCCGGGTCAGGCAATTGTCTGGAGTCCTCCACCCTTTCAGCCTCACATTTCCCAGCCTCAAATTTGTAATCATCCAAAATCTGGGGTACCGCGTGCTTAGGAAAAAAACGTTGGGAGTCCCGCTTTTGCTTTGAGTTTGGATCAATGAGCTTAAGGCCGAGCGGCGTGGAACTCCGAAATGGGGGTACCCTTTAGTTTAGTAGGGCAAAAGTAACAACAGCTAAATGAAACTAACGATTGAAAGGTCACCAGCTTCCATCTTTATTGACAAGCGAATAGATCCCTAACTCATCGAGTGGCTCCTCAAATTGGCATCCCGTGGCTGATTAAGGGAGTCTTATGCACTAAATTTTTTGGCCCGGTCTTAGAAGCCCTCACGAATCTCGGCACCTCAGCACTGGACTCATCAGGAGCGACGGAGGCCTACGACACCTATAAAAAAAACCGGGCGATAGGGGTACCTACACCGAAGGTTCTTTGTTTGATACGTGTGACAGCTTGTTGATAGCACTAGCCACTAGCCACTTTTTATAGCACTATCTGACGTTGTCTCCAAGCCAGCTCATAGTGCGCGCTCTATCAACAACCCATCTCGTCCTGGACCAATAATTGGAGCTGAAGATCTGCCATAAAAACACGTCGTGCGAACCGGACCTCTGACGGCCGTTTTGTTGGCTGTGTTCAGTGTAGGCTGTCAGTGGTCTTCGGTGCTCTGTCGTCCGCTCCTATTTTTATACGATTCATGGCTATAGCTTTTAGGCTTCCTACCCCGGCCCGGAGTTTGCAGCCATACATACTCCTAGTCTCTCTCCGCGGAGCTCGAGTTGAGACTCACCGAATAACCTTGAGGGCCGGTTTCACGGGAAGGTGGATCGGAACAGAGATGGGCCGGGACGGCCTAAGAATCCGGGGTAATCCAAGACTCAAAGTCCCAAAGTGCTCTGAGTTAGCCTCTTAGTGCTGTATAGACCCCTCAAGGCGCAACTAGTAAATACAACAGACAAATACATTTTTCCTGTATTGTGTACATTCTCTATTACAAAGATCAGGAGGAGGCTCTAGCCTGTGCTATCTGGCTCTTCAGATCACTCAGCTCGGTCTTCTTGCGCTCCAAGTACTGCTCCAACACGTTGACCTGGCCCTCAACGGTGTCAATGTCAGCAGCAAGTTCGGTCAGATCACTGGACTTGCTATCCTGCACAAGCTGTTTCTGCTTGTAGTCTAGCAGCTGTTCCAGTTCTCTTCTGACCAATAGCGTCTTGTTCGTGGTGTTGCCGTTAGTTCTCTCGCTCTTTCTCTGCTCTGCCTCGGCTTCGGCCTGTGACACTTTCACTTCCAGCTCTTCTAGCTCTTTTCTGAGTCTCACTTCTTCCCAATCAGTGCCCTGTGTCGATGAGAAGTCCGTTCCCTTGGTGTTCTTAGCCAACCCCGACCCTCCGATTCTCTCCAGATAGTTCTCTGCAAATGTGTGCTTAGAGGCTGGTCTCGACTGCTGGATGTTTGCCTGGTGTGAGTCCAGCGAGTAGTCTGGTGTCTCCTTGGAGAAAGTGGCCCTCAAAGAGGCTGGAACACCTCTAGGCATGGCCTTGCCGCTCTCACGTTGGTTGAGCATGTGTAGGAACACCAGGGTCTGGTCCTTGTCAATGGTCTCCGAAGATCTTGGGTTGACCAAGTTCCATGCAAATCTCGCATCGGCATCAGGAACATTCGAAAGCGTAGAGTAAAGCGCACTGAGAGAATCAAACGTGATTCTTCCAAATCTGTCAGCAGCAGAGGAGTAAATCTGTTCATACGTTGCCTTGTCGCCTGGGGAGATATACCAATCAAACTGCTGCTCTGGGCCATCCTCATCCTGAGAGTCTGATGAATAGTTCTGTGCCTGGTCTTGGCCAGACAATGCCTTATTGGCCTGGATTAAATGTGCTTTGCTTGAAGGAACGAGCCATTCTGGTAGTTGTGATGGCAACACCGACGTCTTACCATTGACCAGGTCGAAAATAAGCCTCATGCAGATGCAAAACTCCTCAAAGTCCAAGTTCCCATCGGCATCAATATCGGCCAAGTTCCAGATATGTGTAAGTTTGTCGTCGGTGAGTTTGGAGTTCTTCAAAACAACTGACACCTTATCACCAGAAAGTTTGTTGTTCACTGGTTTGAGCCCGGAGAAGATCTCCCAGTACTTTTTGATTTCCCACTGCTCCAGCTTTGGAGTCATTCTTTATAGTGCAATTGTCCTTAACCAAACTTAATGTATAGTTAATCAACAAAGCCCTTCAGAAGGCTCGCCTTCGGTGGTTTCGGCGCAGTTGCAATTTCCTCCCCTCCCTGATCACCAATTCGCGGAGTGTACACAGGGCTCGTAACCTCAAGCGGGCAGAATGGTACTGCCTAACGATCAAGAGCCCGTGATTAAGCAATGAAGGGAGCCTTACTTATGTTCTATATACTCTTGCAGCAATCTAAGTAAGACATCTGGTCCTTTACTTGCTTTCTGAACTAGCCCGATAAAGTCATCCAGTATATGGACTACTTGCAATCTGCACCCAGGGCCAGTGCTGAAGGAAGCATAAGATTTCGAACTGCGCTTAGAGGCAAGTTAACACTGTATCGACAAATGAAAGACACATATCTGCACTCTTCAAAGTCTAATTGAACCACAGTCTGCTCTTAACTGCCTGGGCATAAGAGGGCGCACGTACCTGCTCATGAAGGTCATCATATCTCAGTACGCCTCTACTCCCCGAATGGATAGCACCACACGGATTCAGAAGGGGATAGACCCCATACAGACAGGTCCTAGACAAGGTACGGCTTCTCACAGAGCATTCCGAAAGCAGTAGTGTAATTGCAGACCCACCAGTCGGAAGCGCCCTTTGTGCTCTAAATTACCAGAACGCGAAAGCCGCGACACGAAACATTTACGCGCTCGTGACGCGTCATGGGCCCCTTTGCGATGCACTGCGTGTTTACAAACTGACGCACTCCTTTGATTCTCCCACCAAACATAACCGCCCTTGATGACGCCCAATGGCTGTGGTCTATCCCTGAGTGGTCCAAACGGCAAAATAATCAATATCCATTCCATTTTGTCTCACCTTTCCTTATTCTCTTAGACCACCACCGCCAACAAGTCGCAGACTCTTCAAGCCCGACCAAGGGACCCTCATCACCACCACAACCGATGCTCTATCCACAGCTCCTGGGGCTTGCGCTTGCCCTGGCCTCCACCACACAGGCAACGCCCTATGAGGCCTTCCCCTTTGACGAACAGCTCCCAGACGTTGCCCGTGTCGGCGAGTCATACAACTATCAATTGAACAACGAAACGTTCCTGTCGTACGAAGGTGCGGTCACGTACTACGCCCAGGATCTTCCATCCTGGCTCTCTTTTGACTCGTCTTCGAGAACTCTCAGTGGTACTCCATCGGACACTGATGCCACGAGTAATGCCACTTTCACACTCATTGGTGGAGACTCTTCTGGTAATTACTCCCAGACGTGCAATCTTGTTGTATCCAACGCCACTGGGCCATCCCCATCTGCCGAGTTTACTGTGCTCTCCCAGCTCTCCCAGTACGGCCAAACGAACGGTATCGACTCCATCGTGCTTTCTCCAGGTCAGGTCTTCAATGTCACCTTTGACACAAAGACTTTCAACTCCGACGACTCGATCACTGCATACTATGGCAGATCCGAGGATAAAACGCCGCTGCCTAATTGGTTGTTCTTCGACTCTGCCAATCTCAGATTCTCCGGTGTTGCTCCAGCTGTTAATTCTGAGATCGCACCGGGTTTCCAGTACTCATTCATGTTTATTGCTACTGACTACGTTGGCTACACTGGTTCGTACGTTGACTTTGGTATCACTGTTGGGGCACACGAGCTTACAACAACGCTCAAGGATACCATTCACATCAACGGTTCTGCTGGCGATGCGCTGGACTACGAGATCCCATTGGAGAGCGTTTATCAGGATGGTATCACTGTCACAACTGCCAACATCTCTAATGCTGTATTGGAGGGCGCACCAGACTGGCTGACGTTGGATAACTTCACTCTGAAAGGTGACGTTCCAGATGACTATGACGAAGAGGACACCAGCAACTTCAACGTGACCTTGTTCGACGACTACTCCAACTCTGTGACGCTGTTCTTTTCTATCGAGGCCATCGACTCCCTGTTCGCTGTCAGTTCGTTCAATTACGTCAATGCGACTAGAGGTTCGTACTTCCAGTACTACTTCCTCCCATCGGACTTCACGGACTATACTTCCACCAACATTACCGTTGAGTTCAGTGATGACGCTGACTTGTGGCTTTCCTTCCACCAGTCCAACCTTACTATTAATGGTGAGACTCCAGACGACTTTGACGATGCCTCGGTCACAGTTATCGCAGACTCCACTGACACTAGTGATGAGTTGACGTTCAAGATCTACGGTGTTGACCCAATCGAACAAAGCCCCTCTTCTAGCTCCGGTTCTCATTCGTCCACGAAGACCTCGTCCTCTTCCAAGTCTTCTGGTACTGCCTCCTCGATTGTGTCTTCCACCGCACAGCCAACCACAACTAACTCCACCTCTTCTTCGAACAAGTCCTCTGGTAGCAACAAGAAAGCGCTCGCCATTGGCCTTGGTGTCGGTCTCGGCATTGCCCTGCTTCTTGCCTGTCTGTTGATCTTCTTCTGCTGCTTCAAGAGACCTAACAGAGATGAGGACGACGAGAAGTCACCAAAGATTTCCGGTCCTATCCTCGGTAATCCTGCCAATGGTCCTAACGGGAGATCTCCAATCGCCGGTGCTGGCCTCGGTGGTGCTGCCTACGGTGGATACTCACCATCTCCGTCTTCCTCCTCGAGTATGGCAGAGAAGAAACCGGCTTGGTCCCAACCTCAGAGACTCGGTGCCTTGAACGTGTTGAAGTTGGATGAGAAGGAGTACTACGAAAACGATTCTTCTACTTCGTCTACTACTAATGTTGCCTCTTTTGATAGTATCCACGATGATACACATTCGTCAATGTACCATGATGCTCTCCAGGCCCAGAGCACAGATATGCTAATGGCTCCACCTGCCGAAGCACATGTCGCTCCAATTACGCAGCGTTCGGTGGCGCCATCTATTGACAACAACATGGCCAAGAGATCGTGGAGACAGACTATCGACTCGAAGATCAATAGAGAGTCTCTGAACTCGTTGGCAACTGTTTCAACTAACGAGCTTTTCAGCATCAGACTGGCAGAGGACGATGACATTGAGAGAGACCCAAGAAAGTCCAACTTGGGGCTCAGGGACTCTGCATTTTTGGGGTCGACGGCCTCGTCAATCCTTACCAGAGACGATAGTGGTAACATCCAGAGATTAGACAGCGACGGTAACATTGTGGGTCATGTCCAGACAAGCCACATGAAGTCGCAGAGAGGCTCCAGAGCCACTAACTTGGATATCTTGCAGGAAGAGGACACACCACAACCACAGGTGGGCAAGTTTGAGCACGACACGTCGTACTCTTCTTTGAACACTGGTTCCACTGGCGAGGCCTTCTATCCAGAGCAGACAGAGAACGGCAACGTCCAATGGAAACAGCAGCAAAGGTCACAGTTCTCGTTTGAAAATGGCAACGACCCAGAGTCACTGACACAACATCCAAACTCTTCGAAGGCCAAGTTGGTGAACTTCAACGACAGGATCCGTTCTTCCCATGCCGATGTGAGTAACGACACGACCCAATCAACCGGTGAGACTGCCGAGATTGAGTCTATCTGGTGATCTGTTGGCTTTATCTGTTTGATGTTACGATGCTTATGACTTGTTCCCCTGTTGTGTTTCTCAGTGTTTTCCTGGTGTATCTTCAATTTTGAATATGTAATTTATAATACGGACTTTTTGTATAGATTGTGTACTAATGTATAGTATTATGTGATAAGCAATTGCCTCACTGTTGGGTCTTTATCTGCTGTGCGTAGCGGGCAGTCTCCTGTGCTCTTCTTCTACCCTCGATGAACTCAATCATCTCGGAGTAAGTCTCCGGGATGACCGAGGAGTAGCCTGGATCTGGCTGGCCCTTCTCCGTGGTGTCTCTTGGAACAAAGTAGGAGTAAATGAACGTACCGGATGGCGTCTGCTTTGTGTCGTTAAGGTCTCTCACCGATGTGTCAACTTTAACTTGGACAAGTGTACCTGGTCTGTTCAAGAAATCGTTTGGGTCCGACGTGAGTTTGTTAGCCGGCACGGAGTCAAAGTGCAGGAACCCGTCAAACTCTTGACTGCCAGCCAGTGAAGTGGTTGGCTTGATGTCAGCCTCGTGGATATGCTCCGTATAAACGACACTGGACTTCATGTAAAGTACGGACCCCACTGGCACGGGAGCTCTGAAAGTGGTGGAGTCCAACGATACGAATCTTGGGAAGGCACGAGAGAAAGAGGCAGCAGTACAGTAGGCAAGCTCAAATGTCTGTCTCATCAGGTACCCACCGAAGATCATGTAGGAGTGTCTGTTTCTATACTGAGGCTGCATGAACCCAGTGGAGTTAGCGACGGTGTCCTTCATGAAGGAGATGCTCTTCGGCAGCTCCTTGAACGCCTCGAGCTTCTTGGATTGCAGGAACATGTTGTGGATGATCTGCGACTCCTCCATCGTTGGTGGCTTCTTCGACAAGGTCTCCTTCGTTGCAGCGACCTTCTTGGCAGCGTTGTGAGACTCCGCTCTTCTAAACTCAATCCATTCGTCTTCAGTAATTGGCAAGAGTCTGTTAACTGGGAACGACTTGTGGGTCTCTGGGTTTCTTGCGACAAAAGTGAAGGACGCAGTGAGGAACACGCCGTCTTCCTTAATGTCTGCCTCCTTGAGGTCTTTCTTCACTGGCTCATCAGAGGTCGATGCCTTGATCAAAATCTCCATAGAAGATCTACCGGTCCAGATGACGGACCCGGAGATAACAAAGTTCTTGTGGAGAACCTCGTCGACCCTCTTGAGCATGTAGATTCTGTCGACACTTGCAGTGACGATGATTGGACTGGCTGGACTCACGTGTCTGTAAGCGATTCTACCAGCAAGGGCATCGAGGTCCTGAAACAGCTGGCCCATACGCAATCTGCCCGCAGCACTGGCATAGAAGTCCGCGAGCCATACGTCTTCTTTGAAGGGCAGTGAGAGATAACTGAACGACTCTGCCCTGGTCTTATCCTGGATCTTTGGTGTCTGTGGAGCGTTGTAGGAGAAGGAGTCGATCACTTTGCCCTGGGCCAACTGGCGCTTTCTCTCTGCTAGCGCCATCAACCAAGTGGCTCTCTGGCCCTTGTTCTCAAAGTGCTCGGTGACTCTAGTGGCGTCTCTCTTGTCGGCCAACGTCGTAGCACTAGCGTCCTCAGCGTCACTGGCTTCTGTAGAGCCAGCTTCAAGATTCGCCGGGCTCTTGGAAGCCATCCAACGCGAAGCGACTGCTCTCTGGGCGAAGGAGCTCTGTATGACTCTCAATGGCAATTGTTTGGTTCTGAGCATTGTTTTCCCTATGTAGTGTAATTACTCTCTCAATGGACAGCACTCTGTTGGGCGATGAGCTTCTTACGAATTTAATATATCCCAAATCCCTTCCAAGTTCCCCTCCCGTTTCTAATCGCGATCGCCGCCAGTTCCAGCCATCTCGTCTCTCCCCTGTACTACAAATTCCTACTTAGCGTTTTTGCCCGTGTTGCCCCGGAGCTTGCTCGGCCGGGGTCTGTTGAATTAGACTGATCTGGCAGAGATGGTTGGGTTATTTGATGGTCCTGTATGAATTTTATGTGCATCTGGGTGAGTTAAACACGTCCATTGTCATCGCTTATTTATGCGTATATCTCTTAATTGAAATAGAAATTCGTTGGGCACTCCTGCGGTTATCTCTTCCTTTCTTGGGCACACGCCTCTGATCTACCCGAGATAACCCTTTATTACCCGCATCTGTGTCTGTGTACCAGCTGTTTTAGCAATTGTTGCAGGTATGTTGGGATCTAAAGTGGGGAACCCCAATGTGTAGAATGTCAATTAGACGTATGACTCATTGGAATTGGAAAACGTTGAAAGCGTGCCTCCTATAAGAGTTGGTGTAGACGAGTTGGCTACTGGGCCCTACACCCGTGATCAATCACGTGAGTACTCTCATTTTAGAAACATTTTTAATTCAAATAACTCGTGAGATACTTTGCTAAAGTTGCTGATATCTTGCATACAGAATAAAGATTACCCAATTAATTCATCAGGATTACTGCAGTGGCTTAATTATTCATTTATAAAAGAAAAAATTTCGAAATTGGAAAATTCATTAGCATCTCTTCTTTATAAACTCCTCACTAGAGATGCACTTTTTGATGAAGATCGTTATTTACCACCATAAATGTTTCACCTTTGCTGAGAATAAAACCTATGAACATCTCTGATTCTAGTGCCACAACCCTAGGACTTGGTATAACTAATTAAATTGCAGACGCGTATATTCAGACATGTAGCCCCCTCTAACTTCTTCATATAAACGCCCCCCCCACTGGCCACAGTTGCCCCCAGATCTCGATCAACCACCTGTCAGCTGCTTTGACACAAAAAGTGTGGCGCTTTACTAGCACCCGAACACCACGTGTATAAGCGCCAGTGTGGCACGTGTTGTGGCGCGAAGTGCCCTGGATTGCGCCATCTGGTTATGGCTTCCGCGCCACACCACAGTTCTTGATCATAATTTTTATAAGGTAAACTACACACCATCATCAAACGGTTAAAGCAAGCTTTCAAAAAGTTTACACAGGGCGCTTGACTCATCACAACTTTCCACCTGATCTCAGAGGATTTTAAGGGGTTCCACATCCGCCATTTGACGCTTTTATTACAGACACACAGACACACACACTGCGAAGAACTAGGATCACGTCTAATATCCCCTAAGAGATGAACAGCAATAACAACAATTCTGCTACTGCGAGCGGCTCCAACACAGGCCACGACAGCACACCGAACAGCAACAACCAGTACAACAGTGATATCACACCAGCGGCTCTTTTGGAACAGCTTGTGTATGTGGACACTTTCATGCCAGAGATTGATGACCCAACACATCTCGATGACAGACTGACTGCAGAGCTTGCAGCGTTTGTGGGCGATTCGTTTGTGTTTCCAGATGAGGAAAAGCCTAAGTTGCCTAAAGAGGACGACGAAGATCCACACAACGCGCTTCACAGCTACAGAAATGGGGGGAACAACAACAATAATAACACACCCGATGCCAGTGCTTTCGACAACAACAGTGCGTTTGGACTTGCTGATAAGAACAACAACAACAGCAGTAACAACGATTTTGGTGCTGCAGGTCTGATGATGAACTCTGGATTGAACTCACTGAACTACAACACGAACCCAGCGGCTCTTTCGATGATGAATGTACAACAACCACAACATGCGCTTCCTACGAACGGCGCACCAACGGATATTCTCTCTGTGCTACCAAAAGTACCAGTGCCTCCTGGTGCGAAGTCCTCTTTGATTGCTGCCGGGTTAAGTACTACACAGATCGATGCTCTTGCTGCTTTGATTGCACAACATGAGACTTCCAAGGGCCGGGGTGCTTTGAACTCCAACAACTCTTCCTCCTTCACAAACTCTTCTCCCTTGAACTTGGGTGGCATTTTGGGTAGTTCATCTAACGGCGCCGGTGCATTGTCTTCGACGTCTTCATCTGCATTACTTAGCCACCCATTGACTTCTTCTCTTTTGGGCAGTGCTGCTGATTCGGACCATGCTAATGATCAGTCGGCAAACTCTTCCAGAAACAATTCTGTTACCGGCTTGCCTAAGCTCGAGGAGCCTGAGCCTACGGGGGATCCAGAGCTTGACAAGAGAAAACGCAACACCGCTGCCTCTGCAAGATTTAGAATCAAGAAGAAGTTGAAAGAACAGCAATTGGAGCGTAGCGTCCGTGAGTTGACGGAGTTGACCATGACGTTGGAGAAGAAGATCCAGACGCTGGAGATGGAGAACAGACTATTGAGAAACTTGGTTGTGGAGAAGGGAGAACAGAGAAACAACAACGAACTGGAGATGTTGAAGCAAAGGGCCAAGATGGCTAGCGATGCTGGTATCGGCGGTCCAATGAATCATGGACGGTAATTTGTTTTATATTATTCTCCTGTTACGTCTCATGTGCTATGCCCTCCCTTTACGTCCAATTATATAATGAACCAAACTGTCTGAAATGCTTTATGTCTTTTACGAATACGAATATGTCATCACTGATCAGGAATCTTCGCTTAAATTTCCTAGCTTGCTAGCTTGCATGTCTGAGCTCAGGGCCACACAATAGGGTTCCAGAACTACGGACTGCGTAGAACTTCGATCGGTACACAGGTGAGACAGGATTAACCCAAAATTTCAACGTTCTTGGTGTGCACTTTCGGTGTATAGACAAGAATTGACAATGGGTATTTGAGTGACGAGCGTTGAATCACTTCATCTGTTATCACAGGGATACCAGGCCTACCCAAAGTTTGTACAAGTTGCTAATTAGGACCATATTTCCGCCGCCGACATGCAGTACAGTCACCAGTGTCATATAGATTAATCAAGGCGCGGTCGACCGGCGAGTGGCCAGTGATCAGCTACCCAGGTCCCACAGCCATGTCATGAAATGTCTCGACATCTTTAGTAGCATAGTATCGGGGTGTAAGCCCAACTCCAGGGTCCTTCGCCAGGCTAATTAAACTTTAATACTAATTCTTTTACAAAGGAGAAACCGGTTGGTTGCCCGTTTGAAGCGATGGCTCTGCCTGACTGCCATTATTTGTATGGTTACGCCGTACCTGTTGGAAATCCTTGGGACAAGCCAGGGGGAGGATATTTAGCCCTAGAGATGGAATCGAAAGACAAGCGTGCTTTGCCGGGCCTGTAGGAATTTGGAATCGGATGTAGCTACAAAACTGGCTTGTTTGGCAAATTGTAATACCCAAGAGAATAAAAAGGTGTAAATCATTCTCATCCACAGCACATGCTGCGACATAGCCTGGTTCTCTATCCCCCTTGGCCGTCTCCCAATCCCAAACTATCTGCGCTCAGTGCTCAGTGCTCACCCTGTCAGGACCATAGAGGCATAAAGGAGCCCCTGTTAAGCGCCACACCGATTTGTCCCAGCCGTTGGTGCTATCTGTTTTGGCACGCAGAGACATACAGATATTTGCAGCATCAGCAGAGCGGACCCCACTTTCAGGGCAAACAGATACTTCGTGGTTGGTGCTTGGATGTCTGACATGTGTTTGTTGACAGTATTTGTAATCGATAGATAAGAGCCCATAGATAAGGGAACGACTGCAAACGGTGGCGTTACATACTGATATGTATATATTCTGATATGTATATATGGTAGCTGTTTCTTTCATTCAGCTTCCACAGCACAGCGCTCTTTAGCTGGTTCAACTGGGCCAGGGCAGCTGATACTCATACATGTGAAGGGTGCCAAAGCTCAATGGGATCGCTTGCCGACAGCTCTCAGTATATTATATTGTCGATCCATCTTTTGAAATATATATCATCATAGCCGTACGTCGTTCTACCGCTCATTTTCACTGGCTATAGGCCTGACTGGCTATACAGTT
Organism: Petasospora taoyuanica; assembly: GCA_030567055.1. Classification (NCBI taxonomy): domain Eukaryota; kingdom Fungi; phylum Ascomycota; class Saccharomycetes; order Phaffomycetales; family Wickerhamomycetaceae; genus Petasospora; species Petasospora taoyuanica. The sequence goes on from JAKUBZ010000003.1 coordinate 179,998, forward strand.
CTGATAGGTGGCATAATTGGTGTACCACGCAGCATGACACTGACATGGATCATATAGATGTGCGCTATACTGTGTTTGGATAGCTCATCATTGAGAGATCATCATGATCCCATATGCTCTGCCATACTTCTGAGAGTATAGCCATGGCTGTTCGACATGCACTTCAGCAGTTGTCGCCGGCTGATAAGTAGTAATTACTCAGCTCTTCCCGTTATTTCCTTGTATTGGACATCTTCAGCCTCCATGACACACACAATTAAGTACTACAGAACCTCAAATTGATCCGTTAATTCCATAAGACGTGAGCCGCCATATCAGCTGGACCAGATGGGTGTATACGTCTCAGAGCTAAGTGGTAAAGAGGGCTCATCGAAAAACGGGGAACAAACACAGCCCTGCAAGGTGAGAACAGGGAACTGAAAGATAGAAAGGATAGGTATACAAGAGTCAATCGACGTTCTGCAGAGCATATAAGGGCCGTTATGAGAGAAGTTTTCAGGCGCAAGGAATTAGGACCCATGAGACCCGGCCGCGATGATGAAGATCATCAGTTCGATTTATACCGCGTATAGTGGCATACACGATTTACTCCTAAACTACAGGACGTTAATAAGTTGAACAGGCAGAGGAGTGGATAACTGATTCCTGGCTCATGGACTTCTAGCTCGGTAGTAAAGAAACTGGTCATAGCCGAGGGTGCAGGAAGACATTTCTCACCTATGCATGCCGTGAAAGCGATCGAATCGAGGATCCAATTAACCTACAGCACAGGAAATCTTCCATGGCCTTCCATGTCGTTAGAGGGGTGCTGATGCTTATATTTTCGGCGATCGTGCATGTGAATTAAAGGTAGTAGCACATCACGATGTAAGCTGTGTGTGAATTTCCTTGTTTAGGCCGTGATGGTTGATCCCCACATAATTTGGCTGGCAGGTTTGCTGTTAGCCCCAATGGAATGAACAGGCTAGAAAATAATAATTAACAATGGCTGGCGGTCTAAAGTGGAGATGCAGCCATTAATCCCATGTTGTAACAAAGAGGTGCGATATTCTGTAATCGGTCACCAAAATCTAAGCCCGTGTAGGATTGCGGCTACACGTAACGATCCCTTCGATCTCCTATAGGGGATTTACCCCGACTTGCACAGCACAGCAAAAGCACGACACCGCAGCCTTTCAAACTGTTCCAACTTCTAGTGTCTACCCCTGTTATCTGGGGACAAATCTAGCTTTCAACTCTGCAGAGCTTCCAGATTGAACTTGGCGCGTTTAATGTTCTACGCTGTTCCATGGCTTATTTGCAGGATCTGGTCACGTGCCCGACAAAATTCCTCAGACCACTGGACAATCAAATATGACACCATCATTGCCCTAGGACACCTAACTTTTTCGACCCAACAAAGGTTTCTGGGGACCTTTGGCAGCTGCACCCAGGAGTAGCCGCACCCTTACTCGTGACTCGTGAGTGTGCGGCGTAATTAGCTCATTCTTCCTTCACCCGTCGCTAGATCCGTTAGCCATTTTGAGGCCTCCTGATATCTACATCTGTGTTCGTAGCTACAAGTAGTGAAGATTAAATCATATATATGCGTGCCATAAATCGTAGAGTCTATAGAAAGATGCTGTTCAGACAACCATGTAAAACAAACCAGGAGACAAAAAAATTAGAAAAACGCCAGTGTAATTCATGAATCATAAGTCATGGGACCAGTATATAGGTAATGTAGTCCTGAGGATAAGAAGGCCATTCAAATGTAGGAAAGCAATTAGAGCAGAAAAAAAACTCAGTTGGATGTGGTGGATGAGTTGGACGAGAGACGTCTCCATCTCAACTTCCCGGCAAGCTTCTTCAGCCCAGAGGCCTCAGAGAAGGAACTCTTGGAGGCAGAGCTCTTCTGTGACGACACAGAGTCCTTCTTGACAGATTCGTCAGAAGAGTACACCGCAACTGCATCGTCCTTCATAGTGTAGTTCAACCCAAGAGATCTTGGAATAGGAATCGTTCTTGTAGTGTCCTTGTGTACTTGTAGCTCACTTGCCGATAACGGAGAAGTGCAGCGTGAGGAACCACCCGAGGTTGGGTCCAATGGAGAATAGTGCTCACTGAATCTTCTCTGTGCTAGAGGCGACACCTCTTCAGTCGGTGTAGGTAGGAGGCAATAGTTGGCATTGACACGGTCGTTGAAATAACACTCAGCTTGTTGCTGTCTTTTGATTCCTTGGATGAACTGCACATATGCGTCTCGTAGTAGGTCCTTTACTGACACCATCGTCTGTGTTACAAGTTCCAATGTCGGTAGTTCGTCAACGTCAAAGCAACGGCCCAGCTGATACTTCAACTCATGTGGGATGTTGACCTCTTTTGGGGAGTCAATGGAGATGAACGTGGCAAAGATGTAGTTCCATAGTTGTTCCTTCTGCTTCAAGTCCTGCGCATCTGTGGTAGTGATGAACCTGTGTGAAGATATCAGAAACTCCAAGTTCTCTGAACAGTGCACCCTCTTTAAGAAATCGGAGAAGGCGACACGTGAGTATGGAGCCTGTGAGTTGCCCGAGAGCACGGCTTCGAAGGAAGGGATAGCAGAACCATCAAATACTTCGCCGGCCTGTGGTGATAGTGGCGTTTGTTGCGCCCCAGCGTCCCCTATCGAGCTGGTAACACTCGTCGTGGTGAACAGCGTATTCGTCTGTAGCTCACCTGTTGGATAGAGCGTGCCAAACTCTGCCATGCGTGCTTTGTTCTGTGTGTGGAAGTCTGCGTCAATAGCAATAGTGTTTACTCTGAACTGTTTCTCGTAGTTGAGTGTATCTAAAAAGAGTTGCTAAGGTTGTTGTAGATCAAAAACTAACAAGTCTGGGGAGACGTTGCGCGGATTTGGGGCCACTTTTAAATAAGGTGTACGTACCTTGTGGCATGTGCCCAAAAAAGATTGAGTAGTTCGAAAGGCGCTGAACGCCAACGGTTAGACCGTTAGCCGGTACAACAATGTGCAGATTAGAGACAAGCGCACACAGCACCCCGCATGTCCCAACTGGAACGGTTGGGGACAAATGAGCATTTGCAGACATTTCGTAGGCGCAAACCTAGGCCGCGCCGTGCCTTTGTTCCGTTTGTCCCGAATGACCTCGGGGAGCTGTCAAACTAACATCTATTATAGGTGTGGAGAAGAGGGTGGTTTGATCTTCACCCTAATCAGGCTTATGAACGGAGTACAGTTTAATTAAACCGCTGATTCCACTCACTGTTCAGGGCTTGTACAAGGGTGTACCACAGCAAGCCAGCGAAATGAACTCACAGCTTATAGTAAAATATATAGTACGAATCGAATCGCGATCTGTGTGTGTTGTCGGCTTGTTCCGAGACCTTTTGCCGAGCAGCCCTAGCTCTGTTCACAGGTACCTAAAGATTATTTTAGCGTATCGGTCTGACTCTCGGTTTGACTCTTGAGCATGGCTATCCCGGGCCAGAGTCAGGAGCCATTTCTCTTGACGTCTTGAATATAGATATGGCCTTGACGGTCTGGAGTTTGGAGCTTGATACAATTAGTACAGCCCTTTGGTCTTTGTCCCGCAGATCCAAGTTTCACGATGGTATTTCTGCTTTATAGCTAGACAAGGTGGATCGTGAGGGAAGTCCACACACGCTTTAGGTTAAATGCTAGCGGAAAATGAATGGCATCCCATGCTTTTACTAGGAAATATTGTGCTGTTGCATTGAAGATCATCACAAGCATCGAAATTGTTGCGTCAGGCTATATGCGTTGGCAATATTGTTCTTGCTCAGCTTTCCACATGTTAGTAAAACATATCTACTTACTGATAAGAAATAATCAACGTGCACGAGTACGCATATCGGCAATCCGGCAGCCCACGGAATTGATTATATTGAGGTCCCTCTTTCAGAACTCCGGGGTCAGGAGTCAGGGGTAAGGATATATGACGAAAATTATACATAAATTGCACAACATTTGATAGATGTGTACGAGATCTATTATCCAACCCCAACAAAGTATCACAACAAGACACATGACACTCAGCTATCAGGCGATAGTCCATAGAGTTATCCCCTTTCTATACAGTCATCCCGATTCCCGATGCACTTCATATCGGTGATACAGACACACTTGCACTAAACTATGCAAACCGTCCAACGGGCAAGTTCCAACCCGGGTGCTGTTGACTCTTGACTCCTGAGGCTGTGCAAGCGTGCACAGTGCACAGCAGTGCACAAACACCGGCATACGTAACCACACATGTCTACCTCTCAGCCTAATCTACTTCAGTGTCCATAGCTTGGCCTGTAATAGAGTGTATCAGACTCTGGTGGCGTTCAATCGAGTTCGGACATAAACGTGGATTAACCGATGTATGCATGGGCCGTTTAACTTCAATTGTCTTTGGACCTTGTCTGCGTCTGCGTCTGCGTCTGCGATGCTGTCTCCTTTCTTGATGGCCACCGGATTTCTGATGGTCTTCCTTCCTCAGTGCCCGCTCTTTCAATTTCGATCTTCTTGGGCTGATCAAAAGCGACGTATGTCCTCCGTCTGCCCATCCTTGTCGTCTGGTACATGTGCCTGTGTCTGTGAGGCGTGTTTCTTAAATGAGAGGACCAAATGATGGCTTCCCTTCGTTGAGACCGAGATGCCCATACCACGGTGGAAGCTCTCTCAAGAGCTGATCCATTCAAATAAGCCTACTTATACTCGCTCATCAAGTACAAGTCGATCATCTCTTCGAGGGTATTAGAGTTGTTACAGGCAGATCAGATCCTTTGGGCCTTATTGTTGTGTACCAAGTTGTTCCCGGTGCCCAATGGACTTTGTTTGAGAATAAACGAGATGTGTAATTGCAACTCGTCATCTTGAGGGCGTTGGATTTATGCATGGATATCTCTTAGGTAACTGTGAACCATGTCAGTGTGGCAGCCATGCCCAGCAGAGATCTCGTGTGTCTGAACTGGCTCATAGAGTGGTGGAAACAGAGCAGGCCAACCTTTTAGAAACGATCAAACATGTTGAGGGCAGTTTCGGCTGGAGTGCCCAGGCCTGGTGGCGGCCAGACGGTATTGAAGGCTTTACACTCAATCTTCTTGAGCAGCATGTTTGGTGGTCATCTCGCCAATCTCAAAGTCCACAATTGCAGCTTGCAAGTTGGCGTTGGATTCACGTTGGTCCCAAAGTATGGGTTTTTCCTCGGTACACTCACTGAGATGACATTGTTAATGAAGTTATTCCAACGAGAATTTCAAAAGACGAGAGTAGAATGTCGGAAACTCTTATCCTCTAAGGTTAGAATGATCTCAATTTCTCTCCTTGAAAGGGGGTCCCTTCGTGACCCATGAGAGCAAAGTTACCATGTTTGAAGGATAGTGCCGTCAAGGTCTAATTCAAGGTGTTCAGTGTCGTTAGCAAAAGAAGTTCATGCCATATTGAATATCAGTGGCAATATTAGAAGCCCCTACGTTCCACTGGGCGAGTATATAAGAGCTGGAAGCTGTGGGTCTCCCAGGTGGTTTGACACAACTGCGATGTATCACAGATACTGTGATCTCTTGTCCCAGCTCTAAATACAGATCAACACTTTGATTTAGAACCACAAATCTGATTCAACTCTTGATACATTAGACTACTCTGATCTAGATTTTTAGAGGTTGAATTGTAAGGTGTTCGTATTGAGTCCCTTTTGAATTCTATATCAGTACACAGCTGATGGAGATGTAAAGCGTAGCTCAGCTGACGTTCTATACATTCATACGTAGCCCAATAAAGACACTGTGCGATGACATACCTACTGTCTTCACTGGTGGTTTCGTATAATGGCTGTACGGCCATGGCCATATGGCATGTTACACATATGTCCAACGGATAATTGTCAATCGCTCAGAACTGGTGAAAGTCATCCCAAGGGGTTTGATTAATCCCATATGCAATGCATCTCTTCCCTATGTCTTCTTCTACGAAACGATATGATCCTAACCATGTATGTATTTCCTAACCGATATTTTCCCATTTAAAGTCCGGTGGACTGGGGCTATAGCCCTGTGTATAACTAAACTGTATGTGTGTGAATGTGTGGTGCGACATAATAAGTTCCCGTCAATGGCCAGCATCAAAGAGATCAAAAAGTGACGCTTTGGTGCACGTTATCAGTGGTGCAAATTAAGGTCACTATAGAGTTGAGGAAGGGGAATCCATTATTCTCTGTAGGCGTTCGATCTTGCAAGTTTGGCAAACATCTCAGATACACCGTAGTCATGCTCCTCCGACATCACTGGCTTGAAGTCAGCAAAGGACTTGGAACCAAGCTTCTTAGCCAATGGGCCATGTGAGATGGCTGACTTTCTGTACTCTGCAAAAGAGCTGAATGAGTTCCCTGTCTCTGCTGTTCTTGGGATCACCGTGTTGATGTCGAGGGCAATAGCATGGGCCTTAGAGCTGTCCTTGAGCATTCTAATGGCTCCTGTGGAGAATAGTCTTGTGGCGATTGGAGCGTGCGCTGTTACTGTTCTGGTGGCAAGCATTGTGTTGAGTACCTTATAAGCTTCTATAAGACTGTCTATATGGCGAACAGCAGCGAGGCACCTGCATTATATACAACCACCCAAATCAACTTGAAAAAAAAATAAATTGTGGTGCCATCCCCTTTGTTTGTGGGTGAATTCACAGGCCTCCGACTCAAAAAATCTTAGCGATGAATGACCTCTTTTATGTAAGCAGGGTCCACGGCCCGCGTACCGGCGGTGTATCAGTAGCCAATCAGCACATGGACGGGCTCAGGGCGGGTACCTAATTGCCACTTGCTTGCTCCCTTTAGAATCTTAGGAAGGTACAAAGACAAGTGATGAATAACACCCCTGTATGGGTGATGCTGATGTATAGAGTTACTAGTACCTTGTAGATCCGGGTGTTCCGTTAGAGCTTGAAGACTGAAGTTGGCTCCAAAGTCTAGTCCTGAAAAGGTTACGTTAGTCTTCAGATGATCTGTCAGCTCCTAATGTTTATCTTTGACACATAGCACTATGTGATATGTGTATTGGCCCATGAGACCAAAACCATTCACTAGTCTACTCGCTATAGCCCAGATATATAGACTGTACCATTTTGTTGACAGCGTATTTGACACAAAAATCAGGCTAGACCGCTAGAAGCGAATGAGGTCTATTTAGAGAGTGAGGCTGATACTTAGGACCTCTGGATATCTAGACTAGTCTAGATTATAACTGATGTCTAAATATCAATTTTGCTGGTCTTGTTCAGCTTAAGCGGTCCTTTTTACACAGCCTTTTGCATCTATAATATGTGTAAACTGAAGTATTCGTGAGATCATTGAACCGATGAAACCATGATTCAACCTACAACTGTTTCGACGCTGGTAAGATCCACTTGGCTTATTAGACAAAATCTAAAAAGAATACACACGTCTTTGCCTACTGGCAGCGGTCAGAGCTCGTCGGCATTAGGATGCCATCGTTTATCTTGCATAATCCAGCTTCAAGATCTCTTTCCTGGTTTTGGACTAGCCCCCTATAGAACCCCAAGCTGACTCGCGCTTGAGTTCTGACTCCGCCGGCCGTAGTCAAAAATCAGCTGCCCGCGCAGACCGACCGGGACAATAGATACAGCGGTCTTAATGCTACAACGGGACAACTTTCCCGCACAGTTATTGAACCCCACGCACTTCAAACATAGATAAAACCTCCCCACTGAACTTTTGTATAAAAAGCTCATCCGGTGCTACCTTTTAGTATCAATCCATTCAATTACTCATCAAGACACAAAATAAGCAATGTCCGCTACCAAACCTGTTGTACTCAGACTCGGTAAAGTGGCCTACGCTCAAGAAGCCTGGAAGGCCCTCGAGCAGATAGCCACAGTTCTGGTGGATGATTCCAAAGATCGCACAGAGTTTTTGACCAATTTGCAAGGCAAGTACAAAGACGCTGGCGTCCAGTACATTACCAGAACTTTTGCATCTGCAGGAGTCACTGGACTGTTTGATGAGGAGTTGATTAAAGCCCTGCCAGATTCCGTTATCTCTGTGTCACACAATGGTGCTGGTTACGACCAGGTGGATCCACATGCGCTCATCGAGAGAAAGATTCAGTTGTCCAACGTGCCAAACATCGTTAATAACGCCACCGCGGATTCGCATGTGTTCTTGCTTCTTGGTGCCTTGAGAAACTTTGGTGAAGGGCATAGAAGACTGCTTAACGGTGAGTGGGGCGTTAATCGTCGTGCAGCAGCTGGTGCTCCAGTGGCTCATGATCCACAAGGTAAGATCGTTGGTATCCTCGGTATGGGTGGTATCGGACGTAACATCCTCGAGAAGCTTAAGCCATTCGGATTCTCTAAGTTTATCTACCACAACAGAAGAAAACTATCCACAGAGTTGGAGGCAGGCGCAGAGTACGTTTCCATGGATGAATTACTTGCACAGAGTGACATCATCTCCATCAACGTCCCATTGAACAAGAACACGAAGGAGATCATCAACGGCGACATGTTCAAGAAGATGAAGAAAGGCGTTGTTATCGTCAACACCGCCCGCGGTGGTGTTATCGAGGAGAAGGCCTTCATCGAGGCATTGAAGGACGGTACAGTCAGATCTGCTGGTTTGGACGTGATGCAGAACGAGCCAGATATCAGCTTGGAGCTCGCTTCTTTGCCAAACGTCCTCGCTCTTCCACATATGGGTACACACACCATTGAGACCATCAAAGAGATGGAGGAGTTTGTTGTCAAGAACGTTGAGAAGATCATTGAGACCGGTCATGTTATCTCGCTCGTGCCAGAGCAGGAGGGCGTGGAGTTCATTAGATGAGAACACTTTAGACATTTAATATATACACATAGAATTATATATATCATATCATATTATAACGTCATCATCCTTATGAAATTATATCCATGCGGAAGCAATTTTAAAGGCAAGGTCTCAGGTCCAGCCGATAGATAATATTAGCTCCGATACAGTTCCAAATGGCCGATTGCGCACCCACCGCTCTCGGAGGTGGAAAAAAAGCTCCGAAAGTACCATGAGTGTGGAAAATTCTTCTTATTGATGAGGGGTACTTGTGATTGTGGTCTAACAGAGCTAGAGAGCGTCGTATTGCAGAGAATATACACAGGCAGACTTATTGATTGTGGGATATACACATCATATAAAAGAGAGAGAGAGAGAGAGATCGAGACCAATTTCAACACCATCGGACACATATATACTATACCCCAGAGAAGGCAATGCCCATTCCCAAAGAACAAAGTTTGATTATAATGCCACAGGATAACAAGAAGATACCGGAGTTGCACATGGATGAGGAGATTGATTATGAGGCACTCCCAGAGACGGCCACAATGGGTGCACAACTAGCAGCCGGTGCCTTTGCTGGAATAATGGAGCACAGTGTGATGTTCCCAGTGGACGCGATCAAAACCAGAATGCAATCCATGTCACATGGCGTCTCTTCTACGAGTGTTCTCAGTGCTATTACAAAGATCTCGTCGAGCGAAGGGTCTATGGCTTTGTTCAAGGGGCTAAACTCGATGGTTATGGGTGCTGGTCCAGCACACGCTGTTTACTATGCTACATATGAGTTTGTGAAGAGACATTTGATCAAAGAAGAGGATAAAGACCAGTTCAACTTGCTGAAGACTGCAGTGGCAGGCTCTTCTGCTACCATTGCCGCTGATGCGTTGATGAACCCATTCGACACCTTGAAACAGAGAATGCAATTGGGATCGAACAACTACTCAATGACGCAATTAGCGAAACACATGTACAAGACAGAGGGATTCAACTCGTTCTACTACTCCTATCCAACCACAGTGGCGATGAATGTGCCGTTTGCCGCAATGAACTTTGTCATCTACGAGTCCTCAACCAAATTGCTGAACCCAACGAATAGATATGACCCATTGATTCATTGTTTCTGTGGTGGTCTCTCGGGTGCCACATGTGCCGCATTGACGACACCGTTGGATTGTATCAAGACGCTGCTGCAGATCCGTGGTGAGAGCACGCAACCATCGGTGAGAAACTCCAACACAATGCTAAAGGCTGCGAATACGATCTATCAGCTGTATGGATGGAAAGGATTCTGGAGAGGTTTAAAACCAAGAGTCATTTCCAACGTTCCATCCACCGCTATTGCCTGGACGTCATACGAGCTCGCCAAGCACTGGTTGCTGGACACAAGGGCATAGTGGCCCTTACTACGTCACGTATATTTAACGACAACCTTGCATTTTGTCTACCTGTAGTTAGAGTTCATTTAGTTCATAGCACATTAAGATAGTATAGTTAGGCAGTAATAGCGTTGGACAGAGCAATGGCACGCGCAACGGCAGCGAGCTCTCTTGGCTGCTTAGACAGCCTCTGTGCAACGAAAGAGAAGAACACACAGGACCCGAGGAAGCCCAAGAGATTGAAGAACTGATTGGTGTTAGTTGTGCTTACAACAAGAATCAACCCAAGCCTGTCAGCAATCGATTACATACAGCCTTCCGAGAATACATCTTCTCCTCTTCCTCGGTCCGCACCGAGGCAAAGATCCTGCGGATGCTGTTCAGGATCATATCTTTGATCTTTTGGCTTGTGATGCGAGTATATATACTGTGGAGGAGCCTGCGATTTGTTCACATGCACCCGCGATCCCTCAAAAGCCAAAAAAAAAAAAAAATAAGGGACGTTCCCACCAGAAGTAATCGGTATCGGGTTCCACCTTTGCAGGCGGTCTGTATATTGCACTCAAAGACCTTCCTTAGAAAGGAAGACCAACTGTCCGTGCAGCCTCCCATGCCCGCCGAAGAGGACTAAATTTCTTATGGCCGCACCCAGCGAATCTCCTCGCCAGGATCTCTCAAGAGAAACAGTAGATGTTTGTGGACAGTGCGAACCACCGAATTTCCCACCTGCTTAATGTTGTGGGGAAATACCACCCGTTTGTTAGCAGGTCCATACAGACTTTGGAGGGAACGTATGAGCCACTGCGCCACAAGGACACAAATGGCCATCCAAAACGGGCTCACATTCGTCACAGGAAATTCCGACCCAAGTGGCCTAGGTTCGATGCGCACTTTCGGCATTTCTATTCTTTATTTTTATTTTTATTTCAGTGAAGTGTGTTTGCATAGGACTTCAAAAAAAGGGATTCACATCACATATACTTCTCTTTCTTCTCGGAAGCATTCGGTACAGGGAGGAAAAAGATGTTGCATGGTAGAGCACTGGGTAGCATATGCACGCTTAGACGGAGCTACTCGAGCAAGTCAACCAAGGAATTACTAAAGACGCTGTTTAAGAACGACTTCAAGGGTTCAGATCATGGGAAACCGAAAACAAGCGACTATCTCCAACTTTTATCTGTTAATGCTAGAAAGAAACCACATGCGGATACCAAGCTGAACACCACATTCAAGGTCGATGACATGCTCAAGAACGCTGCAAAGTCCCAGCAGAAGAAGGCCAAACACCCATTTATTGAGGCTCCACAGAAACCGATGTCACCATCACATCAGAAACCAAAGCCAAGAGATCAGGACATATTTGTGAACTTCGATCCTGCTACATTCAAGTATAAGCTGTCAACTTTGGGTAGGGAGAATGATTTTTACACAGAGAAGATTAAAGAGGTGTTTAAGATCAACCGCAGATTCGACGTTATGGCCATTGGTGGTACGATAGTTGGTGGCCCACAAAAGATGAAACTCAAGACTTTAATTTCAAGACTGAAAGAAGATGAATTATATGATATTGTTGATGTGAAGCAGGTGGATGACATGCAGTTCCCACTGGTGAGAATTACCAACAAGCAGGCCACATTAAAGACATTTGTGGATAAGAAAGCCATCGAGGTGACAAAGATGTTTGGGCGTACTGTTGAACGTAAGAGAGACTCCAACGTCAAGTTCATCAAAGTGTCATGGGAGATCTCTCAGACAGATTTGGAGAACCAAAAGACCAATGAAATCATGTCACAGTTGAGGAAGGGCCATAAATTGGTTATCGCCATCGACACAAGAGACAAGTTGTCAAACAGCAGGTACTCATTTGAGGAAGTCACGCCGAGCTTCGAGTCTACCAACCTAAATAACTTTGAAGTGCTGAGAAGGGGGAAGGCATGGGACTACTTGCAAACATTACTCAATGCCAACGGTACTATGGAGTTCAGTGGGTCCACAAAGGGCAAGATGCTCATCAACATCACTCCAATACCGACAAAGAACAAGAAGGAGGACAAGAAGTCCACAAAGGACCAGAAAAATCTCGATAGAGCAGTGAAACAGAAGAAGAGAGAAGAGGAGAAAAGACTTAAGGCTGAGCAGAGAGCCAGGGAACACGAGGAGACAATGGCGAAACTGAGCTTGTAAATAAACCTGTACATACACGCGCATATTCATTCACATTCTGTTATATATACTTCAATTGCTAGACGATAGGATAAATACCAAGCCTTCCAGTGAGCTGCTTAGTGTCATCCAAAAGTTCTCCATAGCCGAATTGTGGTTCACCTACCAATAAGTACCCGTTATAAGCAGCAAGAGACTCGCCAAAGCCACTATACCCTGGAGTGCCAACAAGGAAGGCATCACTAACCCGGATCAATTCCTGTGAAGACAAACCAGAGAATACAGTGGATAATGCAATTTGGAATACTGCCCCTTTGGATTGATAACCGGGTGCAGCGATGTACAAGATATCGTTGTAAACCACTCCATTGAACCCAAAATGAGCTAAAGTGTGAGATACGGATTGCCTCAGACTGAGTGTTGACCAGTATTGCACATCACCGTCTTCCACAGTGTAGACGTACACAGCACCACTTCCACTTACCGAGCCGTCATTATGCGAATGTGCACCGATGAGTAAGTAGTGGATACCATTGAATACACCAGTGGTCATCCACTTTTGGCCATACATCTGGGACTCCGATGAGGACCGTCTCATTATTATAACTTCATCTGTATGCGTATGATAGATCACTTGTTGTAGCTCCAGTTTTAAGTTATAGCGGAGCACGACACCGAGCCCATTAGCGGTGACGTAAATATTGGAGACATCACCAGTTACGATACTCCCAAATTGTTCATAGTGGTCTTCCAGTTCGTAGTCTTTTGGGATCGTTAATCTCATTAAAACTAACTGTTCAATGTCAATGATAAATTCTCTTCCTAGGAGTAACAGCATTTGTAGCTCTTCACCAGATAGTACTATAACTTCACCGGATTGCATACCAAAGGTATCGCTGAATGGGCTGGAAACAAACAAGTCTGCGTAACCGTCATTATCAATGTCCCGAGCATATAGATACGTCCCCTGTTCTTTTGCACCGTTAGATCCGTATCCAGAGCTTACTCCCTTAATAGTAAGTACCTGTCTGTTACCGGAGTAGACAAAAATGTCGGATGTCCCAGGAGCTGATAATATGAGAAACGATTCATGGAGAACGGTGTATGTCAGCATAGCGGTGCCAAATTTTGGTGGATATCCGAATCCATTCGATACTCGTAGTACCATAGAGTCCAAAGAGTTCTGTAAAGAATGTGTGAACTGTGATAATGGCACTATGTAGACAGAACCTTGTAAGTCTTCATAGTTTGCACTGATAGCCAATGACGGTTCTTGTAAGAAGCTTCCTGTGGCAATAGAGTACCCAAAATTGGATAATGGAACATATGGAGATATCACTGTACCATCTGATGAGATCTTAGCAGTGCCAGACTCCCTAGCTGGTGGTATTATGGATCCACAGAGCGTCCAAGGGTCCCTCGGAGTTCCGTCCTTGAACCAGTCAACCAAATGCGGGAGGCAGACAGCTATGGAATGCACAATCTCGTTCAGCCCACCAAGGTAGTAGTCATCCAGAACTGTTTCAAGCAGTGGCGAGATCTTTGCATTAATGACAGCTGAATTTGAGAATCGTGTCTCTGTCTTAAGCGCAGACTCTCCTCTCAAGGTGCAATACCGTATCTCCAGCTCAGAGATTTGTATGTGCATTCGTGCAAAGATCTCTTTAAGATCTGCCAATAGTGGGAGTTTCCAATCTTCTAGATAGAAGTCGGACCTTCCTGTCTTGTGCATAAGGAGAAAATCTCCAGCGGTATCTAAGAAGTCATGAGCACGCTGGTTATCTCCACCAAAGTCCATGTGTGCCAACATTTTGAGAATCCCTTCGTGTAGTCGTATTGAGTGCCATGAAGAGTCTGCAACTTGATGTGTGTATACTCCCATAATGAAGGCCTTCAATTGCAATGCCTCTGTGGTCTCATACTGGTACTTGTCGTGGTATAGGTCTATAGCACTCTTTAGAAACGGAGGCCAGTGAACTTCTTCACTAGTTTCAGGGGAGCCACAGGTATAAAAGGCATCTGGGAAGAATGACCCGGCCATCAAGTATGGAATGAACTCGGCCGATTGGATCTCTTTGGGTAATAGGCCGTGGATCCGTGCTATTAACGTGGTGTGGACTCTGCCATATAGTAAGTTCTCTGTATCCAATCCAATAGTGAAGTAATACGCACCCTACGCCTGCTGCGTGGACAATGCAAATCACCAGGCATAAACCATACAACAGTGAGGCCCACATCTCTCCTTATATGCAGTTCTTATCCCGTTATCGACATGCATTAAAGAGACCATTGCCATATCAGTAGGACAGACAATTTAGCCCCGGATTACGAACGCGGTTACGAGCCCTGATATGCACACCAAACAATAGTAAAGCCATTGCCATCGCAATCCTCTTGAACAATGCTTTCGTTTAAAGCCCAAGCAATGGCCGTTTTAACGAGGTGAGTCTACCATTGTTTTCCTTAATGGAGGCCATACTAACATCAAAAGCTGGCTGATAACGATATGTGGCAGCTGCGCACTGGTGGCGACGATGATATCCCTTGTGGGGATTCACAAACAATGGAAGAACTATAGGAAGCCACACCAGCAGAGACTTATCGTAAGGATCCAATCGATGATCCCTCTGTTTGCGTTATCCTGCTATGTCTCCCTGCGATGGTATACTGCTTCCAAATTCATTGAGCCATTGAAGGAGATATACGAGGCGTTTGTTATCTATACGTTCTTCACGCTATTGACGTATCTCCTCGGAGGTGAAAGAAACATCGTGGTAGTGGCATCAGGGAGAGAGCCAGTGAGGCATCCCCCTCCAATGGCCAATTTCTTGCCAAGCATTGACATCTCTGACCCATACACTCTATTAGCCATCAAGAGAGGCGTGTTACAGTACGTTTGGCTGAAGCCTGTGATCTGCCTACTCACTGCTATTACAGAGGCATTTGACTTACAGAATCCCGACGATGGTGTCTTCAGTATGTACTTCATCATCAACTTCATCTACAACATCAGTGTCACTATGTCACTCTACTGTTTGGCTCTGTTCTGGAAGTGTCTATATTCGGACCTCAGACCATTCAATCCATGGGGTAAATTCCTATGTGTCAAACTCATCATCTTTGCTAGTTATTGGCAAGGTGTGATATTGGGACTCCTCAGTTGGTTCGGTGTACTACAAAACTCCAAATCAGATAATGAAAACACACTGGGCTTTGCTATACAGAATGCTCTTTTATGTGTTGAGCTGGTTGGATTTGCCATTGGACATTGGCAATCTTTTTCATGGACCGAGTATAGCGTCTCTGCCTTGCCAGGGTGTGCCCGACTATCATACTTCGCAGCGCTGAAGGACACTATCGGTTCAGGTGACTTGATCTACGACTTCAAGATGACATTCTCAGGGGATTCTTACGATTACAGACAGTTTGATTCTGTCCAGGCTATGATTGCTCACCCGAGCTCGAGCTCAAGAATGGCACGCTTTAACGACGGTTTGAGGTTCAAAGACTCAGGTAAGTCACGATATTGGCTTCCGAAACAGAGTATGAAGACACCATTGTTACCCAAGCACCAACACCACCGTACAAACAGTTCTACCACAAATGCATCTACTAGAGCTATGTATGCTGGTTCCGTGCTGACCATGGACTCCAAGGACTACGACCCATCTGCAGTATCGCAGAATTATAGCTCCATTGAGGAGGATACCGATGAGGTGGATGCATTGGAGGACTACGTTTATGACCAGAATTACTATACAAGGATGAAGAAAGAGTGCCCTTATGGTGATAAGAACTACCCGGTGATCTATGACCTGGACGCTTATGCAAACTCGCCAGTGATCCAAAGACTGAGAAGAGAAGCCAGAGCAAGACAGTCTATTCAATTCTAATGTGCTTATATGATGACTATCGCGCTTTTAAAGTCTGCCAATTGATGACGTGCCATTAGGGCAGAGATCACCAAAATAGAAACTGAGTGCGATGACATTTTTCACTGTAAATAGAGGAAGTTGACGCATCTGATTACTTGTTGGAGCAGATAAGCCGTGAACCTTTAAGCCACCATGGACGATTCAGAACTCGAGGCTATTAGAGCGGCCAGATTGAAGGAGTTGCAAAAGAACTCAGGCCAGAGTGAGAAGTGAGTTGCAGATCAATGTGAGAGAGGGGGTATATAAATGGAAAGAGCTAACTAGAAGAACAGTAAGGATTCAGCTCTCAGTTCAGCATTGGACCAAGTGCTAGAGATTTCTGCCAGAGAGAGAATATCGCGTGTTCGTATGGTGAGACCGGACAGAGCACAGGCCGTGGAGCAGTACATTGTGAAGCTTGCACAGAGTGGACAGATTAGGAGAAAGTTGGGAGAGGAGGACATTGTGGAGATCTTGAACGGTCTTGCGAGAGAAGAGCAAAAGAAGAACGAGACCAAGATTGTGTTTTCCAGAAAGCAAACTGCATTGGATGACGACGATGACGATGACTTCTTTGACTGACCTGTTGGAGTTGGTTCATGTATGATCGCTAATATACTTTAATGACGAGTGACTGTAGACTTTAAGGCAGCTACGCATGTATCTGACTTGTTATGGGGGATAATTCAAATCAGCTCTCATGATAGGCTTTGAAGGAAGCGCTGTGCTGCTGTGCTTAACGAACAGAATGAGGTCTACAGGTCTTCCTCCCAGCCTTGTATGAAGTTTTGACTGACCTTCGGGCTCCGGGCTCCAACCCACCGCTCATTGGCCTCAACTAGAACAATAGAGCAGTTCAGACCCCAGGCATACCCTCCACCTTTGATCAACTGGGGGGTTTCGTCCGAATCGGGCAAGCTGGAACACCACTTGCCGCGCGCGTCTTGGGCCTTCCGCATTGGGACGGTCGAGGCGGCTCACACATGCGCATCCCGGCCAACTGATAGGGAGATGAGCGTGGGGTTGGAAATGTATAAAAGGGGATGCTCATCGCATATTCCTCTCTTTTCTTTGTTTCGTCTGCTTGTATAGAGGCCATTCACTAGATACTACACACAATGGTGCATCCATTTGATTCCATCACCGATGCTGAGGTCAGACTCACTACCAAGCTCGTCAAAGATAACCATGCGGGCCACAAGATCCACTTCACCCAGATCGACCGTCTAGACCCACCAAAGAAGGATATGCTCAAGTTCTTGGATGCCGAGCGTTCCGGTGCTTCTGTTCTCCCACAGATCTCTAGAAGAACATACGCTTACTACTACCTTGACTCCAAGATGCCATTGTACAAGGCCCTGATCAACACCACATTCGGTCACCTCATCACCCATCAGATTGTCAAGGATGCCAATGCTGGCCCATTGCTTCCAGAGGACATGCTTGCCACTGAGATTGCTTGCTTCCAGCACCCAGTCATCAAGGCCGAGGTTGAGAAGCTCAAATTGCCAAAGCACATCACTATCTGTTGTGACCCATGGATGTACGGTACCGACTCCGATGACGTTAGAGAGCCATTGATCCAGTGTTACGTCTACTTGAAGGTGAACCACCCAGATGCCAACCATTACTCCATCCCAGTGAGATTCTCCCCAGTGTTCAAGCTCTTGACACGGGAGTTTGTGAGAATGGACTACCTCCCAGGTGGTGCCGATGAGAAGACCATCGCCACACAGCCATGGATCCAGGTCCCAGCTGTCGAGTACCACCCAGATTTGAACGGTGAGGAGGTGTTGAGACCACTCAACCCATTGGTTCTCCAGCAGCCAAACGGTGTCTCTTTCACTGTTGAGGGCGGTAAGATCACCTGGCAGGGATGGGAGTTTAGAGTCGCTACCAACGTCAGAGAAGGTGTCGTGCTCTACGACGTCTGGTTCAAGGGCCGCTCTTTGTTCTACAGAATTGCATTGAATGAGATGACCGTGCCATACGGTGACCCAAGAGCCCCATATCACAGAAAGCAGGCTTTCGACTTGGGTGACTGTGGCTTCGGTGCCAACGCTAACCAGCTGGACTTGGGTTGTGACTGTTTGGGTGTGATCAAGTACTTGGATGGTCTAAGAGCTGACCGTGATGGTAACCCAATCAAACTCACCAACACTGTGTGTATGCACGAGCAGGACTACGGTATCTTGTTCAAGCACGTCAACTACAGAAACGCTCATTCCATTGTCACCAGAAGACGTGAGTTTGTCGTTCAAACCATCGCCACCGTGGGTAACTACGAATACATTGTGAACTTTGTGTTCGACCAGGTGGGTGCCATCACTGTGCAAGTCAGAGCCACCGGTATCTTGTCCACCATGCCAATTGATGAAGGTGTCTCCGTTGAGTGGGGTACTAATATTGGTCCTGGTGTCATGGCTGCTTACCACCAGCACTTGCTCTCTTTCAGATTCGACACCAGAATCGATGGTGACAACAACACTGTGGTCTACGATGACTACGTCCCAATGGAAGAGGACCCAGTTCTCAACAAGTACAACGTTGGTTATGTTGGTAAGAGAACCGTTGTTGAGAAGGCTGGCTTTGTCGAGCAGTCGCCATTCACTAACAGAACTTACAAGGTCATCAACGAGTCGAGCATTAACAAGACCACTGGAAAGCCAGTCGCTTACAAGTTTGAGATGCCAGCTAAGCAGATGATGCTTGCTAAGCCAGACTCTTACAATGTCCAGAGAGCCGCTTTCGCTACCAAGCAGTTCTGGGTGACGAAGTACAAGGATGACCAGCTGTACGCTGCTGGTGAGTTCACTAACCAGTCGTTGACGGACACTGGTCTTGGTGAGTGGGCTGATGGCAAGACCCCAGTCAGAAACACCGATACCGTTGTGTGGTGTACTTTGGCCTTGACACATCCACCATCTACTGAGCAGTTCCCAGTGATGCCATCGGACTTCATGCAGTTCTTGGTTTCCCCAGCTTCGTTCTTTGAGAGAAACCCAGCTTTGGACGTTCCATTGGCCAACAACAACTTCAACAAGTCCAAATACTTTGAGGAGACTGCTGGCTCGATCACCTCTGCTGAGGCCAAGGCCCCATGCTGCAAGACCAACTTGTGATTTCTGCCCATAATATATTCGTGTATACTAACTAGATTAAATCAAATGATATAACATTGTGAGTTTGGTATGTAGTAGATACTTCAATTGATTCTGCAGTTTCGGCTAATGATCGACACAGCTTTGGATGGTATATATCTGCGAGGAGATAGCACGAGTCGCGAAATGTAAACAAAGACTGGGGCGATAAAATCAAAACACAAGAACGTAAACAAACATTGACCGCTCTCTCCCCTTATAAAAGAACACAACTACAAGCAATGTTTTCCCTCATTAAGAACCAGATCACCGCCAGAGCCGTGTTCTCTGTGCCAGCTGCCGGCGCGTTTGTGCCGCTTGCCGCCCGTTTTTCCACCTCGGCCGCCACCTTCGCCGCTGCTAAGAAACCAGCCGCTAAGAAGCCAGCCAAGAAGACCGCTAAGAAGGCCGCTCCAAAGCCAGTAAAGAAGGAGAAGAAGCCAACTGGGCCAAAACGTGTCGTGCTGCCATTCGGGTTCTACCTCAAGGAGTACTACGCCAACAAGGGTGAGTCGCTCAAGGGCCTCAGTATCGGCGAGAGAACCAGAATCGTGTTGGACCAGTGGAACAGCTTGTCCGAATCTGAGAGATCTCCGTTCGTGTCCAAGCACCAGGAGGACATCAAGAGACACGCCGCTGAGAAGGCAGAGTTTGCTGCCAATGCCCCACCGAAAAGACCATTGAGTGGCTACCTTGCCTGGTTCAATGACAACAGAGACTCGTTGTCCTTCTCCAACCCTGGTCTGAGCGTCACCGAGATTGGAAAGCTCGCTGGTGAGCAGTGGAGAGAGTTGCCGGACCACATCAAGGAGGAGTACTCCGGCCCAGCCAAGAAGGAGATGGAGACATGGAAGGTCAAGTACGCTGAGTGGAAGAAGGCTCTCCAGAACTAAGCAAAAAAAAAGAATTTTTTTTTCCTTTACCCAATTTATGCTCCCAATACATATACACGAGACTCTATCCAATATAGAACCCTATAAGACAGTGCTCAAGAATCCTTTCATGGTTGACCCAACTGTGGTACTTCATGAATAGGAGAGTACCGTCCTTCCCAGCACACTTCATGAGCTCATCAACCCCACCTGGGTGGAACCTCAGGTATTCCGTTATGTTGTAGACTTTACCCTTCAGCACAGTCCAACAGTCCATCGGAGAGCTGTGCTGTTTGAGCTGATCTTTTGTAACTTTCAATGGGAACTCCGTAGAGTCAATGCCCCTAAGGTTCTTGCCACTAGAATTGAGCGCAGCCCAGTCCAAGGGTGAACATCCCGGTGCCAATGCAACTTTGTTACGCTTAGCACCACCACTACCACCCGCTCTCTGTGACGAGTTGGCAGCAGGAAACATTGCCGTTTGCGGCGTATTCGGTGTATTGAACCTGGCCGATATTGTCGTTGTTGGTACTCTCAACGATGCTGTGGATGAAGGCGGTACCACCGGTATTGCTGTTGTTGTTGTTGTTGCTGTTCGTGTCGACGTTACATTATGTTGTCCTCTCTGTGCCAAAAGCCGGGCCTTTATCGGATTTGTAGGTCTATTTTCCATCTTGATGCTCTCCTAATCTCCTAATCTAAAGAGTATAAGTATGGATTAAGGGCTCTATGAATTTGAAACCCGGACACCTCACAGTAATAAAAAAAAAATGCGCACTTCAGAGATGTAGGCGCGCTTGGTAAGACTGTCAAAATGGCGTGGGGTGACAAAAGGGGTATTTTATAACACTTTTGGTCCTTGATACGATTTCATCTGATCAAAGCGCACAATTGGGTCAATTGCTTTCCCCTTTAAGAGTTTGTGTTGTACTCTCACTTTCATTTCAAGTGCGGATTTTAGTTCAGGCTCAGAGACTGCCGAGCCGAGCCGAGCCGAGACTTTCGACAGATCGCCCCCATAAGCTTTCTTATAAGCAAGCATCCGGGGCATACGTCCGCCGAGTGAAAGATCGAAGTAATACAAGCCAGCTTGATCTATTCTGGGGGGTTTGTGTGTTTTTTTTTTTGTATTTTTTTTTCATTATTATACACTGGGATTAACTGGGAGTCACCAAAGCTACACTTCTGAGCCACTGTCTTCACAGTACACAGTTTTTCTACAAGTGCACTTAATACAGCCTGCTGATGTCCTTATTGGACAAACTATTCAACCAGCAGATCCACCGAATCACCCTCACTAAAGAACAGTACATCGAGCGCATCGCCACTGGACCACTCCACTGGGCGTACCTCACATTCTGGAAGTTTGCCTCTCCTGCTACTAGGATCCGTATGCTCTTGGCTACAACAGGCGCACTTTTATCCGTATACGTTGTTGCACCATCCATCTCATTCTATTTCCAATCCGAAGAACAGAGACAGAAGATGTTCAGTTCCAAGAGACAAGATAAACACACCACGGGGCTTATCAACACCCGCAACGACTGCTTTGCCAACTCGTCGATCCAGGCGTTTGCTGCACTGCAGGGCCTTGACGGGTATCTGAATGAAGTCTTGAAACAGCATCAGCTGTTGCAGTCACTGCCATTGCCCAAAGACGACCCAACACCGGAACTACCGTTACACGTTGCCCTGGCGACGATAGTTCAACAGCTCCAGGAGCCCATCACCTCCTCGAAGCACATTTCTGTGTGGCCGTTTCTCCAGGTGATTGAGAAGATCTTCAACTCCAAGATCTCAACAAACCAGAACGATGCACATGAGCTCGTGCAGTTGATCCTCGAGACGATGGACAACGAGGTGACAAAGCTCAAAAAGTACACGAGACAGCACAAGCTCAATCTGGTGATACCGGAATTGCCGTTCAATGGCCTGCTGGCGGACCAACTGACATGTTATTCTTGTCTGAACTCCTCCAAGCCGACATTCCACCCGTTTTCAGTGCTTTCTCTTCCAGTGCCGCAGCAGTCGAGTGCATCGCTCACAGAGATGATGAAGAACAACGAAGTCGAGACGATCACAGGGTATCACTGCCTCAGATGCAAAGTCAAGGCGATTCTCAAAGTGGAGGACCAGAAGAGGGACCAAGGTGTTATAATCTCTGAGGACGATGCACAGACGGTGTCCAAGCTCAAGATCATGGAGCAGAACATGACGATCAATGATGACTTGCCTGATGCCTTGGAAAAGTTCATCAAGGTGTACGAAGCTCCAGGGTTCAAGGCCAAGGACTTGCTTTCCACCATTGTGAAGAAGACGCTAGTGGTGAAACCTCCTTCTCTGTTGACGGTTCACCTGTCCAGATCGATGTTCACTGCTAACCACCTCACGAGAAACGGTTGCCGTGTAGAATTTGAAGAGTTGCTGAACCTGGACGTGGATGAGAACCTTGCGTTGGAATACGCAGAAAGACAGAAGGCCGCTAGAAGAAACAAGAGGCAAAGCACCACGGTGACACCAGCTGGTGAGGTCATTGAGCGTACTGACGGCACTCTGAACGGTGCGCTTGAGAACGAAGACGACGGCTCCGATGAAGATGATGGGCACATTGAAGGTTATGACGATGACAGAAATGAACCCGAGCAGTTGAAGAGAATCCATTCTAAAGTGTTGACACAACACGATGAAGTCGCCTCGAAGACGGATGAGGAAGCAGTCGAACACTCTGAGAGTGTTGAGTCTCATTTAGATACTCCAGATTCGGATAGCCATGACCTTCCAACTGACGCCACGAGCCTCAACTCCAATGACGATGATGCCGATGGAACAGAGTCTATAAGCTCCAACGATAGCCTACCGGCAGAGCTGAACATCTTCAGGGGCAAAGCACGCTACAGACTACGTGCGGTGATCAGGCACCAGGGTACACACCAAGCCGGTCATTATGAGTGTTATCGCCATAAACCACTGTTTGTGAAGGACACGCTGAGTGACCGTGTGGTGTGCTTGTCACCAAGAATCAATTTGGGTGAGGAACAGGAGGAGGAGGAGGAGGAGCAACAGCAGCAACCTCGGTTGCATCACCCGGAACCAGTGGCCGAAGGACGTCAATCGCACTTTGTATCCCCTGGGTCCCCAAGAGAGTGTATCTCTAGAAACTCAGATGCAGTGGAGTCAAACGATGACAATGACGGCTCGTTTTCTCGTTTCAAGAGTCGCTTGGGCTCAATGGTATCACGTCGTTCGTCAGTGAGTAACTCGCCATTATCACGTCGTAACTCTGTGGCACATACACCGGTGCATACCCCAGTACAAGACGTTGCTACAGACTTTGACCAGTTAAATCTCAGCGGGCCGCATAAGAAAAGATACAAGAAGGTGTCCTCTGTGACAAAGTATCCGTACTGGAGAATTTCTGATTCGATGGTTACTGAGGCCAAGGTGAGCCAACTTCTGAGTGAGAAAACAGCAGTGTACATGATGTACTACGAGAAGATTGAAGACGAGTGAGCGTCCTTTATATATAGTCATATGATAGATGGAGATCCTCTTATGAATAGAAGTAACGGATGATTCATGAATTAGCGTAATAATGTACAAGAAATATAAGAAATATACAGAGCACAACAAACAAAAGGAAAGACATCAACAATCAGACGATGACTGCAACAACATCACCTGCATCGACCATATCACCATTGGTGTGCACAATCTTCCAAACCTTACCCTTCTTAGGCGAGACGGTGGTCATCTCGGTCTTCATGGCCTCAAGCACAACAAGACCCTGACCGGCTTCAACTTCATCGCCAACCTTGGCCAATGGTTTCCAGAATCTACCACTATTCTCAGAGTAGACCAATTCGGCACCATCCGGGTACACCTCCTCAACAGCGGCCTTGGAGCCGCCAGACTTCTCCAGCTCGGCGTTGGCAACCTGGATCAACTGCGCAAACTCAGCAGCCTTCTCACCCTTCTGACCCTCCTCGAAGGCAGTGATGGATTCCAAGTTCTTCTCGATCCATCTCAAGTACTGCTCGTGGTCAAACACACTCTCCTCAAACTCAACCTTGAAGTGGCCATGCTTGGCGTCCTCAGTAAACTTGTCAATCTCCTCCTCGGAGACAGGGTAGAACTCAACCTGGTCAAATGGTGTCAGCAGCCATGGCTGTTCAGTCGAATGAGCACCGAGTTTGAGCTTGTCCCAGATAGGAATCGTACGGCCAACAAGCTGGTAACCACCCGGGGAGTCCATGGCGTAGATACACATGTACATACCACCGATACCAACAGCACCATTAGGAGTGTGGGTTCTGGCTGGGTTGTACTTAGTACCCAATAATCTCTGACGTGGGTCTAAAGGCACAGCACATGGAGCACCCAAGAACACGTCACCAAGACCTAAAACCAAGAATCTGGCACTATACAGCATGTCCTGAACGTCCGAACGCTTGATGTCGTTCACATCGGCAATGAAGTCAACGTTGTTTGGCAACCATGGTGCCTCGGAACGGATGGTCTCACGATAACGCTTCACAGCGTCCAAAGTCACACTGTCTTCAAAGGCCATTGGCAACTTGAACACCTTGGACTTGATCTTCCACTTGTTCTCGAAGAGGATCTCACGTTCGTATGCAATCAAGGTCTCAACCAAGTCGGACTGAGAGATGGCGTTGCCATCAAACTCAACAAGCACAGATCTCACACCCTGAGACATCTCCACAATACCAATAGTCTGGTGGAAGGCAACAAGCTCGATCAGACGGTTGATTCTGTAGCTAACGTTCAAGTCCAGCTTCAACTCACCGTACTCAACAAGTACGTAACGATCACCGGCTTGGCGGTAAGTGACCAATGGAGCCTTGTCATATGGTTTGAAGGTGGTCAGGATAGGAGACTGTGGCTTGGCCAACGACAAAGAAGCAACGTCAGCTGGATAGACACCAGAGAATGACTCAATCGAAGTGTCCTGCTTAGCTTTCAAATCTCTAGCAGTCTCATAGGAGATAGGAACAAACTGGATGAGGTCACCTGGCTTGACCTGACCAATCTTCCACATCTCGGCGTCGGCAACAACGGCTTCACACACAAAGCCACCTAGAGAAGGACCATCACAAGTCAAGATGACTGGCTCATCTCCAGTAAAGTTGATTGCACCGATGGAGTAGACGTAGTCGTGCTGGTTCGATGGATGCAGACCGGCCTCACCACCGTCAAGTCTAGCCCACTTGGGCTTTGGACCAATCAATCTCACACCGAATCTGTTCGAGTTGTAATGGACTTTCCACTTTTCAGAGAAGAACTCCTCCACAGACTCAGCCTTGAAGAAGTCTGGGGAGCCATGAGGACCGCAAGTCACACCAACAGTCCACTCCTTAGCCTCTAGCTGTGGGATCAATTCCTTTGGCAAAGATACTGGCTCGGACTCTGGAGCCGGCAACGTGTTGGATGGCAGGTATGGCTGGCCAAGGAATAAGACATCGCCGACCTTGAGCACTCTACCGTTGTAGCCACCCATGTTACCAAGAGCAAAAGTAGATCTGGAGCCCAAGTACTCAGTGACATCGATACCACCTCTAATTGCCAAGTAGGCTCTGCAACCCTTAGTCAACTTTCCAACAGAGAGCTTGTCACCTCTCTTCAAGTTCACTGGCTCCCACTGGTTGACAACAGTGTCGTTGACCTTGACCTCAGCCTCACCACCGGTGACAGCAATGACAGTGTCGGAGTGGAACAACATCGAAGGACCAGTCAAAGTCATCTCGATAGCTGGAGCAGCCTTGGCATTACCGACAATCTTGTTGGCCAATCTGAAAGAGTACGCGTCCATTGGACCAGAAGGAGGAACACCAATTCTCCAGTAGCCAGTTCTACCTGGGTAATCCTGAACAGTGGTGTAAGCACCTGGAGTCAAGATCTCGAAGGCGTTAGCAGAGTAGTCGTATGAGTCTAAGATCTTGGTGTGCATCTCAGCGGCCTCGAACATCTGAGAGTTGGCGACAGATCTCAAGTAGTCCAAATTGGTGATGACACCGTAGACAACGGTCTCGTCCAAAGCCTTCTGCAAGAGTCTCAAGGCATCAGCACGGTCCTTACCATGCACAATGATCTTAGCCAAAGTTGGGTCGTACTCAGCAGACACAACAGTACCCTTCTCAACCCAGGTATCGACTCTTGCCCATTCAGGGAAGACAACATCAGTCAACTGACCTGGAGATGGCTTGAAGCCCTTGACAGGGTTCTCGGCGTAGAGACGGGCCTCCATGGAAGCGCCCGTGACTTCGATCTTCTGGTTCTTAAAGTCTGGCGCGTTGTTGGCAGCAATGTTCAACATCCACTCAACCAAGTCCAAACCCGTGACACATTCGGTGACTGGGTGTTCGACCTGCAAACGGGCGTTGACTTCCAGGAAGAAGAACTCGTCTCTCTTCTCCTCGTAGATGAACTCAACGGTACCAGCACACTTGTAGTTCATGGAAGCACCCAACTGCTCAGCAGCTCTTCTCATAGCCTGTCTTGTAGCCTCAGGCAAGTTTGGAGCTGGGGTCTCTTCGATAATCTTCTGGTTACGACGCTGCAGAGAGCAATCACGCTCACCAAGAGCAATGGCCTGACCAAAGCCGTCACCAAACATCTGAATCTCAACGTGTCTGGCGTTCTCGACGAATCTCTCCAAGAAGACACCAGAGTCACCAAAGTAAGCCTGGCCTTGGTGCTTCACAGTTTCAAACACCTTCGGCAAGTCGTCCAAGAGGTCGACCTTCTGCAGGCCAATACCACCGCCACCGGCGGTGGACTTGAGCATGACCTTGACAGAGGTCTCTGGATCGTTAGAAAGACCCATCTCTGTAGCGAAAGCGATAGCCTCATCAATATCTTCAATCAAGCCAGAACCTGGAACCAATGGAACACCGGCCTTCTCAGCAATTTCTCTGGCAGAGTGCTTAAGACCAAGCTTTCTGATAGCATCACCAGAAGGGCCCACAAAAACGATACCTTCCCTCTCACATCTGTCAGCAAAGTCAGCATTCTCAGATAAGAAACCGTACCCTGGAATGATGGCCTCAGCTCCAGACTCCTTAGCAGCCTTGATGACCTTGTCAATGTTGATGTAGGTCTCAGCAGCAGAGCTGCCGTGCAGAGGAATAGCAACATCAGCGTTCAAAACGTGCTGGGAGTACTTGTCTGGGTCAGAGTAGACTGCAATGGACTCGATGCCCATCTTCTTGATGGTCTTCATGATACGCACGGCGATCTCGCCTCTATTAGCAACGAGGACCTTGTTGAATGGCTTTTTGTTTTCAGCAGCCTTCTGAGAAGCAATATATGGTCTCCAACCACCAAAGTCGGTGATGTCTTTGGTACCCTTCTGAGTATAGCCGATCTCCTCGCAGATAAATGACTTGACCCACTCACCGCTAGCGGTCTCGACTGACCCAATACCCAATGGCTCTGGGACCATAGCAATGAAGTCACCGAATCTCTCCAACGGAACAGAGTAGATCTCAATGATGATCTTAGCGCCTTGCTCAGAGACTCTTCTCAAACCAGGCTTGGCGACCGGGCCGACCTTCGGCAAAGCGTAGAGTCTGTATTGTTCTGATGTGGTGGTAGTCTCAAGCAAGGTTGCATTGACCTTCTCAAGCTGCCAGTGGAGAGCCATGCCAGTCAAGTGAGCACCAACAACAGCGAGCTTGATGGAGTGAGAAAGAGATGGTCTTGGGGCAGTGTACTCGTCTCCCAAGCCAGAAAGAGCCTTAGTAGCACCAAGGGTTCTCTTGGCTGGGGGGAAGGCGGTTTTGAGGTAACGAGAGCCAAGTTCAAACAAAGCATACTCAGTGAATTTGTCACCGATCAAAGTGACACCGTTTGGCAAACCGTCAGGTCTGAAACCGGCCGGGAGTGCAAGAGCACACATGTCAGCCAAGTTGACAAAGTTAGTCCAGGTGCCCTGCTGGGAGTTCACCAAAACAGGCTCATCCTCCAAGTCTTTGAGAGTTGGGTTCAGAGGGCACGTTGGCACGGCCAATACGTCAATGTTCTCCATCATCTTGCGCACCTTCTGCAGGATTCCCTGTCTCTTATACTCGTACGTGAAAGTGTCAGCGGCATCAAAATCGGTTGCAGTCTTGATGATACCAATGACGGTCTTGTCCAAAGTCTCCTCTGGTGGGCTCGTAGCGAGGAAGTCCTTTGTTGCAGCGTATCTCTCACCGACCCAAGCGCCCTCATAGAGACACTTGGCCAAGTCAAGCAAGTCGGAAAAGTCCACTGCTACGACGTCACAACCAATCTTACTAAGAGTTTCGATAGCCTTCTGGTAAAGCTTTGGATTCTCCGTCTCACCGTACCAAGGTAAGCTGGTCGGGATAGCCACCTTTGGCTTGGCGCCGAAGCTAATGAGTGGGTTGGCTGGGAGAGCTCTGGAGTACTCGTCCTGTGTGGTATCTGGCTTGGCCATGATGCTGAAGGCGGTCTCAGCGTCCTGGAGAGTGAGCGAGAAGACACCGA
The DNA here is from genome assembly GCA_030567055.1 of Petasospora taoyuanica. Taxonomy (NCBI): domain Eukaryota; kingdom Fungi; phylum Ascomycota; class Saccharomycetes; order Phaffomycetales; family Wickerhamomycetaceae; genus Petasospora; species Petasospora taoyuanica. Next base: position 208,778 of record JAKUBZ010000003.1, read on the forward strand.
CACAGTCAAGGGACTTACAAGCTGGCACGACACCGGAGCAGGAGAAGACACCAACAGAGGGCTTGATGGAGATCAAGTTGTTCAATGCTGCTGGCACACGGGTAGAACCGGCGGTATCTGTGGTTAATGCCAATGTGGCAATACCTCTGGCTACAACGCTGGCAGAACCTGAAGATGACCCACCGGAAACGTGCTTATCACTGAATGTGTTTGGCACTCTGCCATATGGCGATCTGACACCAACGAGACCTGTGGCGAACTGGTCCAAGTTGGTCTTACCAATCACAATTGCACCCTGTTCTCTCAGCAGAGCGACAACGGTGGAGTCCTTCTCTGGTGTGTACGCAAAAGATGGGCAGGCCGCTGTCGTCTGGAAGCCCTTAGCATCGATGTTGTCTTTCACAGCGATAGGTACACCGTATAGTTTGAGCTCAGTCTTGTTGGAGCGGGACTGCAGGATCTTCCACTGGTGCTTGATCTCATCCTTGGAAGCTATGGAGATCCAGGCCGGGTCCTCTGGAGCGGCCTTCTGTGAAGCAACGAGCTGCTGGAGCGTCTCAATGGACGTCTGTGGAGTGCTCCTGTGGTGGAAGTCGACCCACTGGTCGATTGTCCAGCCTAGTGTCTCCACCATTGTGATAGTTTGTTTGTTGTAGTTAAAGCTGTTTGTCCGTTTAGCCGCCAACTTCTCAAGCAGAGCGCAGTGGGTGGGCCTTCCAACACTTTTATATCGCTGGCGGACCCGCCCGCGATAGCCCATCGCTCGATCTTGCGGCCTGCCCTGATCTTGCTTTGTAGTGGGGCAAGGCCGCGCGTTATCGGTTGAGGCCGGCGTTGTGTCACCGCAGCTCGCCGAAAATCTGGCACATTCAGCCCATCGGGTGTGTGTTTAGGATGGCGCTTTGGGGTACTTACAACGACAATATTGCCCTGAAAATGCTATAAAGACTAACTTATGGTGGAATTGCTACAGATATGTCATTTTTATAGTGCTGAGCTCCCAACAATCACCCATAATTGTCCCGTCATAGGCTCTACAAGGGTCCCCTGTGTGTCTCCTACCGCACAGTTGATAACGGCGCTCAACGGTGGTCGGCGAAAGGCGTTCTGAAGCTCTGCCAGAATTCGATTCTCTGAGTGCAAAGAGAAGCACATCCATCGACGTCAGTGAAGAACTGCGCTGACATCACGCTGTCCACATTGATGTTCGATGTTTCAATTGGTGTGCTTAATTGTTGACTCGCAATTGGGAGCATTTCTGAAGCTATATTGTGAAGAGATCATCTAGAGTGAGCGAAGCACCTCGTGCAAGCTCCGCTACACTGCTCCGATTCGTCTCAGGGCTAGTTATAGATTGGCCAATGCAACCTGTCCCTACTTTTCTTGGCTTTTAATCAGATATTAGAGCTTTGTATTTATATAGTCGATACGTGTAGGCTAATCCGAATCCTAATATATCCGTAGCCCGAGACCCCGCCAGATAACGATCATCTCGGTCCTCTCCGCCTTACATATGTCGATGTCATGGAGGCAGTCTCACTTCCCCACAATATCTAGTATAACCAGAAAACTCTAAAGCTGCGGGTATTCTAATTCGCAGTGCTGCCTTGTTTGATTCGGAGTTACCCATACAATGCTGCACTCACAGTAGCTGATTGGTGGGTTTAGATCAATGCCACAGCACAGTACCGCAGTACCCGCGCATTCACTACCGCCGGCGGGAACACTGCGCACTAATAACAATATTATATATACGGCGTGCGCGATGAGCTTGACGCAAATTGATGCCACCCCCTTGTACACAATTACTGGTATTATATTAAGGCATTAAAGGTCAATAAATAGTGAGTGAATTGGGGAGCCATGTAATTAGTTCTTGGCCTCCAGTCTGGCAAGCTCTTGCTCCTGTTTTCTCTTGAGCTTAGCCAGGTTCTTCTGATCAGTCTTAGCTTGAGCTCTCTCTGTTCTCTTATTGGCCCAGATTCTCAGTTTCTCACCGTATAGGAACACGTAGATGGGGAATGGCAACCCAGTAGCGATCATTAGGAACCCGAACAAGCTGCAGGCCCAGCCGGTACCCAACTTCCCAAACATAGTCGGAGAGAACAATGGGAATGCGAAGCCGAACACAGATCTGAACACAGAGGCAGCTGCAATCGATGAGGCGGCAAATCTTGGGCTCATATCAATCAAGTAGTTTTGGATACAGTAGAACACAGGAATGATACCGAAACAGAAGATACATGCACCCACAGCGGGGAACATCCAGTGTAGATGGTTCTCACTGCCCCATCCGTACCAAAAGAGACCACCAGAGAGGCAAAATCCACTGATGAAGATGAACGGGATACGGAATTCCGGTTTGGCGACGCCTCCATTCTTAGCAGCAAGCTTCTGGTATATATGATCAGCGACCCTTTGTGTCACAAGAGTACCGAGCATGTAACCGATCAACAGTGTCAAATACATCAACCCAATCTCACCCTTGTTGAAACCATAGTTCGTCCCCCAGTTACTCGGGAAAGTGACAATGAGGATATAGAGACAACCATAGGCGATGGCCATGAAAGAACCTAAACCAAACACCATTGGGTGTGTGAAGAGCATAACAATAGGTCTCGTCAAGTTGATGTAGAACTTGTCGAATGTCGTTTCACCAGTGGCAATCTCGTACAATGAGTGCAAATTCTCATTACCGGTAAGCTTTCTGAGTTTGGCGGCCTTGGTCTTTAACAGTTGGGGAGCATATGTCTCCTCGAGTCTCCACGTTCCGTATACGCATGCCACAGCATTAACAATAACAAGAACCCAAAAACACCATCTCCAGTTAGTACCCTGGACGATGAAACCGGCAATCAGGGCACTCAGACATGGCCCAACAGTTGGACCTAGCGAGTACAACGCCATAGCTTTGCCTCTCTCGTTATTGTCCACCAAGTCACCAATGACACCAGCACCGATGGAGATCGGAGCACATCCACCGGCACCAGCCAACAGTCTAAAGACACACATCTGTACTTCGTTCTGCGATACAGCGCAACCGATATTGAAACAGAGCATAAACCATGCGGAAATGTTCAACACTCTCTGACGACCATACATTTCAGATAATGGAGCCACAAGTGGAGAGAACAGTGCCCATGCCAAGATGAAAATGGACACCATTAAAGAGGAAATAACGGCATTGGTGTTACCAAAGTCTGCTGAGATGTCTGACACGGCAGGTGAGAGCATTGTCGAGGCAAAAGGCGATAGGAAAGTGTAGACAGAAGCAACACCCATAGATCTCCATTTTCTCGATAATGTCCAGTTACGTGGGTTCTCTGGGTCCTGTGGTCCGTCCCATGTCACAAGTTCTGGATCAATCTCCTGGAATTCAACACCGTCGTTCTTCGTAGGCAGTGCCTCTTCACGCTCTGGGATAAGGACTTCTTCTGTGGAATCTAACTGCTTCTCCTCGTCGTCAATAGCCTCCTCGGCACGATGCACACGTTCCTCGAGCGCTGTAATGATGGTGGTCTTTGTTCTCTCTCTGCGGAGCGCAATCTCGTCGGAATCCAAGTCCGGGTATAAACTCTTCTCTGTAAAGTCTTCATAGTCCGTGTTGGCAGCACTGATTCTGCGAGATCCACGTCTTGAGCGTGGGGTTGGGTTCAACGAAGACACGGTATGTGTTCTGTTCAGATCCGAGGACGACACTGGGCCAACGTATTGCACCTCATTCTCGGGATTTTGTGATTGGTATGTATCTGCCGAGGCCAGTGAAGTCATTTCGTCACTACTCATCTTGCCTGATATTAGATCACTGGAGTCACCCATTTACCTCTGTCCTTTAGGCAGTTCTAGTAATGCGGGGCAATAGACGTAAAGTAGCGATGTGGGTAAATGGATTAGTGATGAGCTCACGAATAGTGGCCTTATGTCTAAATTCTTCACTGAATTGTATATGAGGAAATGGGCTGTATATCCAACACAAACCAAAGTAAATCAAAGTAACTTCATAAATCACGTCAAACGAAACAAAGAAGCGCAGCAAAGAAAGATTTTCTCTTACTGTTTTTTAATAAGCTCCATACATCTGCAGTACATCGGAGATGGCACGCCGCGGCCGTCGGGCGCCTAGGGCCACCGTGGGTGTTCGCTGTTCGATGCTCGGTGCACTTTCCTAATTTGGAATCGTAAGCTGGATATCCTGTTGCAGTATGCGCTTCGCGCTGCAAGCTGTGTCGGTACTGCGGCGGCGCCCGCTTTGGGCCTGAATGCCGAAACTTTCGTGAAGTTTCCGCAATACTTCTTAACTAGAGTTTATTTCGAACCTGAATTCGAATCTCAGTACGGATTTGTCTGATTCTACTACAGTACTACTCCTCTGGAGTAACGAGTCTGGATATTGGATTTGGGAGAATCATCAGCTCCAGCTTGAACAACAGACTTCATAGTACCATCCGACAGATGGAATCTGGCCAATATTTCCATCGTACATAAAATTCTGACAGATGCACCCTCTATTTTAGGGTGGGCGTGCACGGTCACGGATTATGGGACTGTGATCTAATATATATATATCGACTGTCGACGAGAGTACCACGGTCAACCAAACAATGCACTGCAATCGATCAACAATAATTGCCCTTTGTGTCAAGGACTCGACCTGGGCATGATATGGTGTAGCGTCTGACCAAGTAGAGCAGGATGAACAACTAAATTGGCTGGAAAGCAAAGCCAATGACAAAACTCTGCAATAACGTGTCCAAGACCCGACTCGTACTAAGGAATCCCACAGGTACGATGGGAATTGAGCCCCATGTGATCTCCAGAGTGGCAAAGCAATTGCGAGTGATACAGCGGATACTGCATAAAGGATCGATACCTGAGGAGAGGATTATTCCCACTCGACGCCGGCATTCATCAAGAGCAACACCAGACACACTAAGAAAATTGCAAGCAATACGAGCCCGAAGTAGTCCATGTTTCGGAGCAATTCTCTGGTACTCAAGTTCACGTTGCTCAGAGGTAACACAGGGAGCGTTGCGATAGCTGAGAGAAAGAGGATGGGACATGTACCAACATAGAACCAATTCCAACCGGGGCCTTGCAATAATGCCTGTACTTTGGGTCTGTTGAGTGCCTTCGTTAAATCTGTGACCCACAAATTCGTCATGCTGTGAATGCAAGCCGATGCCATACCAGCCATACCTCTGACCTCTGAACAAGAAGAACACCGTCAACAATATTGAACACCCCAAATGTGCCACTGGTATGAGCAAAAGGCCTGTACAAAGGGCATACTTCCTTTCAAATGCATCACCATGCCGGCTCAATAAGATGGTAGTCACTCCCCATCCGTTGTAGTCATAGGTGAAGTAAACATGTGGAGGCGCGCGATCAGTGCTCTGAAAGGTTTGAAGACAACAATTATGGGCCTGTCAGACTTCAGGATTCTGTGTGTGCAGTGCAGTTCACATATCTATGATAGAAGTAGTATAATCGAAGCGTCTAATACGGTGTAAATAAGCTAGGCTGATAAAATCGCACGAAATTGGTAGGGACACTTCACCAAGCCCCTGATCTCCAACAGAAAGATTGGGAAGCACCGAGACTAGAGACTGCACTACATGACGATTAAGCTGTTAGAGTAATCGACAAAGTAAGAGGACACGATGTGCAGATCAATACAGTGTCCCACTTGCAGTATGTTTCCTTAGTCTCTATGCCACTGCTGGAGTTTCAAGCCACCCACATAGTGGCTACGATTGACCGCCGGAGTGAACTCCTTAGACAACCCAGAATCTAATGATCAACCCGACTAACCAAACACGTAGGTAAAACCACGTGGATTGGATGTGGTCTCCACGTCCCTACGGCCATGTCCAGCGTCGAGAAAGCCGATTGGTGAGTTAAACACAATAATGAATGGCTACATGGGGTAATCTTAGGCCTGAATCCATCACAGCTTACTAACACCAGGAAGGTGTGAGTGTGTGCCAAAGTTCGACGGCCAGTACCCTCCAAAAGCAGGCGAAGGCAAACTTCCATAAAATGATCTCCAGCTGGCACTGATCCATATGTATCCACCAGAGCTGAGAGGTTCTACCATGTTTCTGTGTAAAAGCAGAGCACTTCTAGATCTGTGTCGTCATACCAATATACCCCAAGGGTGATTTAAGGCACCAATTTAGCCCCATCAACGTGTCATATGCTCTTGGAGTTTGCCCCTGTACACATGTAGCTATGTTCTTCCAAAAGATATCATGCGTTTCTTTGGTACTCGTGATGAAGTGCAACAGTTGTCTGCTGCTGAATCTATGACTGCAGTATACTATAGTCACTAGTCACCGGTACCGTAAATCGATCGTTCTCGGAAATCTCCGCCCTTATAAGGCTTTTTTGCACATATATATGAATTCAAATGCATCTCGCCTCTGAGACTGCGATGCCGATGACCAAAAGATGCAGTACCAGATAGACTACTAGGTCTGCGAGATCATGAATACAAGCGGAGGCCAATGAACCACAGATCTCAAGACTGAACAGTAAAAGTTATGCGACGTGTCGATGGTTAGCTACCGGTTTGGGGATATGAGAAGAATACTAATTCCGGTTGGATAAGGGTTGCATTTATTTTAATTATAAATCTGGCTGAGTTCTCCCCAATTGTGGGTTGGCAAATCGATGGCTGCCTCGGCAGCGCCTGGGCCTCGCTCTGTTTCTCGGCATCCTATATATGTAGAACAAAAATTACTTGAGAATTGTTTGAGACAGCATAAAGATCTCAGTACACAAAACAGCCAGTACATAAAACTAGTTGCAGGCAACACTATACTAGCCATGAGGCAACTGCTGATAGCTGAATTGCGCGTCAATGATACCCCACTGGCTGATCTCATTTCACCGTACGTCATTTACCAGCAGCGATCTGTATAATATTAAGGTCTCTCTTCCGCGACAGCTGCATCGATCTATATAGCCATAGCCCACGGGCTGATACATATAAACGAGCTTAACACATTGTCTGGCATAGCCCAAAGTGTTCAATGTACATTCACCTGTGCACACTGCACTACAGTCTACGCAGCTGGAATACGACCTATCATCAAGTCTGATAGATCGTACACGCAGCCCCGGTTAAAGTGCTTCGATTTTACCTCCAGGTACAGATTCCATTCCGGTTACAACCACCCACATAAACAGACGATATTCCCAATATAAATTCCCATTCAAATGTCAATTGATCAACTTGTTGACCTGTATCAACGACAACTTGCCGATTAGGCTGTTTCGTCCGGTGATAGATTATCGCATATCTCATATATATAAAGGACCCTCCTTTGAGGCTTGTAAGTTGTAGTCACTAGTTAACGCTGCGTCCTGCGCGAACTATAAAAGACAGCAGCAGTGCTGGCATGGCTATTATTTGAGGCCTGGGGAAGGCAGATTGTGGATTTCTTATTCAACAGGTGGTAGCATTCTTACTCTAACTCATTACGCTCTGAATACGAATGTAATGTGCCTGTTTCATTAAGTAGGTTGTTTGTGTGCTTAGCTTGTTTGGGTCCTGGAGGAGATCCAAATTTCGCCGCATACTTACAACTAAGAGCCGATTGTTAAAGTCACTGGAAAGTTGAGGCGTACCCAATATGGCATATGGTACTGCTATGACTCCTATAGCAGATACTCTATGCCTTGAGTAGTATAGCGGTGTGAAATCTTTCTTTTCACACATGTGTTAGACGAGGATCACGAAGGCTCGCGTGGATACAAAATGTCCCAGAAACACCAGCTCGAGTTAACGTACTCTACTGATCCTTCGATGTCGAGTAGGAGTGTAACTGTGTGGAGGCCGATAAGGTTGAATGCCCTATATACACCGTTTGAGCTTCTTCTTCACCCCAAAATTGGCAGCACTCGTCCTCTTTGGTCCCTTGGAGCATGAGCCTCTGATAAGCTAGAAGTTATGAAGTCAGCTACATCTTACGTCTCGCTTCCAGTGCTCACTGCTTGCCTACCTAGCAACTTTCCAAGGACCCATGCAAAAGACAGGTGTACCATGAGCGATGAGCTATATTCGAAAGGGAGTATACCTCCTAAGACACCTTCTATGGAGCGCTGATATAATGAGGCCGGTACCGCTCAATTTGGACATACAGCGTACTGTTCTCACTCGGGGCTAGGTATATACGTAGATCAAGTCTTTTGCAACAAACTCTTGGGCTCAAACTTGTGGTGACTTCATGCAAGAAAAGGGGTATTTGTTCAAGGTTATAATAGACAAAATGCTGGTTGATTTGGCAGCGCTGCATCTGCCATAGTGCCGTAGCACATCACAAAATCAAGCGATCTTCAGAATTGCATATAATAGTCGTCTGGTAGACATCTATGGCATCAGTGGTTGCAGTCAGATGCAACTTTCCAAGCTGATTCGACGTAACTACGCAAACTGCATATATGAGTGAAAAAGAAGAGTCTAATCATGGTCAGTCGCAGCTTAGAGAACCCACAGCATCACCGAGTGGGGTATGTGAGATGTTACCCTGACGACCTCACCGCATAAGTGCTTAGCGACGATATCCAACTTGTTCTTTCATTGCTTCATGAAAAGGAAGACCGCCCACCGTGGCTATAGGTTGGAGGGCACGCCTCCTATATAGCTCTTTCGGGTTTAGCTAGGGCCCTGGAGTCTAGACCTGAGCCAGAACAGTCGACGCAGGCGGGCGCCCTCTTCAGCATACACATCGCGAAAAGGGAGGCCACGCTCCCTGCAGAGCGATGCTCCGCCTGCATCGCACCGCAGTTGGCCGTTGGCTTTTTTTTACGGAGAGCCACCGGCCAGTGGGCGGAGGATCTATAGGGAAAAGTTGCCGGCTTCTAGACATCCTAGCCGGTAGCCATGCTACGCCATTTCTTCTCTCACTATGATTCGAAGCACCTTCTCAAGCCGATATCACCAAAATCCGCGGGTGCAATGCCCACTGTTAAACACCATCTCTGTCTTTGTGTCAGAGGCTTCAATTGGTTCACCTTGTGGTCGTACTACGTGGTTGCCCTAGCACTTACAACACAGCTCTGGGTAACACTGCATCCTAGTGCAGAACTTATGTTAACTCACGCATATGTTTTCTTAAGATGGGCCTAATTTGCATGCGGGTTTTCGCACGCGGCACAGTTTCAGCGGTCAACCTCTCCGAGTATCCGAGTGTCTGTCTTCTAGCCAAATTTTCAAATTCCCAGTATGCACATTTTTACAAAGCACCCAGACAACGCCGATGGACAAAGTCCAGATCCTTTAAATATGTCCAACTGCCCCACCACTTTTCTAACCCGTTTAATTATCACTTCTTACCATACTCCTAAAGAACCTCTGAACCTCTGAACCTCTACCAAACAGATCGTCGAAGTGCCTGAATCTATAACACATACACACACGGATCTCACATCCCACTCACGAACTACTTCCCGATATCTGCCTGAAGGTCCCCACCATATAAACATTTCCACTCACGTATACTATATATTTTAGAGGGGTCATTTTCCAGGATATACATTCCTCAGCCATATAAACACGCCAAACGCACAAATATCACATAATATGACCAGAGAATCGTCATTGGAGTATTCTCAGGGGCTGTCGCTGACAACTTCGAGTAACTCCTCACTCAAATCGTACACATCCTCGCTGGCCGAGTCTACGGGCACACAGAACACAGTGGCCTCTAAGATCAAAAGAGCACTTTCAAGAAAGCGTTCCAAGTCACTAATATCCATGACCAGCATAGATTCACAACAGCAGAGCATATCAGTAATGAGTGCGCCAACGACCCCTGGATCTACACCAACAACAACAAGCGCACCAACAACTGTGCTCAACCTTAAGCAGAAGCTCACCAGGAACAAGTCTGTGTCCTCTACGGCGGGTCCTATGCTGCACAACATCACGACACAAAATTCAAGCGCAAGCACCCGTGACAACTCGATATCGTCACTTTCAGACTTTGAGTTTGACTACTCGAGTGCACTGGTTTCTCCGTTACGCCGTATCGAGGAGGATACCGTGGAAAAGACTGGTCTTTACACCACTACTACGAACGGTCAGACGCAAATCTTGCCAAGCATCAAATATCATCCTGGTAAGAGATCCAACAGCACAGCGAGCGAGAAGAGACAAGTCGAAGTCTCAGACAAAGCACTGGATGACATGGCTGATGGCATATTGGACCAGGTTGCTGTCAAGGAGACGATTATCGAGTGGAGCATCTGAAGAGCCAAGCCTCACCACATCATAGAACATATTATAGAAGAAAAGATTGAGATGGCATATTCCCTTTATGTTGGCGGTTTGAGACCGTTGGGGCCCACTCCACATTATTATAGATGCTAAAGAACAACGACCAAGGGGCTGGACCTCTACGGATCACTCTATACAACAGCGTTGAGCTCTTGTATTTTTATAACGACCTTATTAACGACCATTTCCGTACGGAGTTGTAGTAGTTCTGTTAGTCTTGACTTTTAACCCCCGAGCCATTACTACTACTGTTGACGAAATGATGCACATTTACTTTGCTTACAGACACTACCACATAAAGAGTTCATCTACTCGTCGGCCATCTCCTGCTTACACATAGTCCAGACCTTGGAGAGACCGCAACAACCAGAGATGGCACCACTGACGAGGTACACCGCTGGGTTTAGTGTGAGGTCAAACACGTCGATGGTGTCGCACACAAAGTCGAACGAGAGCCTGAAGATGTCCAATAGGATGATACGCTCCTCGTATTTGAGCTGCTTCATCTCCTGGAGCATAGCGTCACCGCTGAGCGGGGACTTGGAGTTGAACTCCCTCATCAGTTGTTGCCTCAGTGGTGTGCTTCCAATGTTCTCCACTAGCTTCTTTGAAAGAAGTGTGGCTCTCTGTTTTACCTGGTGCTGGATGTTGATCTGTACTTGTCTCTCACGAACCTGCTGAAGCTTGCACCAGTTCTTCTTGAGTCCAAGGAGAATGTCGGCATACCAAGCGAGTGCGCCTTGCCTCACCACAATCTTCTTGAATGATTCATTTGTGAGTACGTTAATCTTATACAGCAGCTCCAGCTCGTCAAAGATGCCGTACCAAAGGTCGATGAAGTCACCCAAAAAGTCCTCATTAAGGCATGTCTTCGCAAAGTTGGCTGGTGTTGGGTTCTTCAAAATGGAGTCCAGCTTGTGGAAGAATAATCTCACTCTGTTTGGCGTACCACCGAATCTCAGAGCGTATCTGAAGGCGCTGATGTTTCTTGCCACCTCTGTTATCTTCTTCTCCAGTACTGTCGAGTTGAGGAACACCAACAGCTTGACGTACTTAAATGGGGTCTGCCAGTGTTGTCTAGGGTCCACTGACAGATTGGAGAATTTCTCATTGATGAGATATCGTCTCGTGCTGATCAGATACAGTTTGATGATGTTGAGCACGTATTGCGTGACCTTGGCGAGTCTGTCCTTACCACCGACTTTACTCAACAGGAGCTTAAAGATATCAAACTTAGATAATACTCTCTTGAGATCCTCATCACGCAGTTCTTGGCCCAGTGAAATCACAGAACTCTCCAAGTTTGCACTGTTCCCCGGTGTAGTGGCTCTCCCTGGCTTTGTAGGCGACAACCCATTTGAAGATGCCCCTGAACCTTCATCTCGTGCCTGTTTCCCACCGTTGTTATCTTTGAATGGAGAAGGCATTGGCGATTGTAATTTGAGATTCAGGTAGTCATTTCCCAATGTGAACACGTTGGATCCGTCCATAATCTCCGACGAGTAATCCATCGCTGTGATTTGCGCTGATATCAACAGCTTTATTCTCAATTTAGATGTATTTATCTTATATATCAATGTATACAATCGCTATGACTCGACGCGTGATCCTAAGCTCAGCTCTTCTGTGAGCCCATCTGGTGCTGAAAGTTACGCATGGAATTTTTGCAATATATACATGTTGCGCGTACTTTTCAGTACGTTCAGTGGACTATCTTATGGTGTCACCACCACACTATCACAAGAGATATGTCAATTTAGTAGGTAATCAATCTAAGAGTGAAGACATCTGATGTTTCTCAGCAGGCCAGGCAAGTAACTTGGTATAGGTATATTTATCTGCTATAACCACCAAAACACCCCAAGACCAGCCGTAAGAATTCCTACATGACAATAATCTCGTAAGGCCACAACCCCACGTTTGCGGCTAAATCGATCTAAGCTCTACATCGATCACCTGAGCTCTAAGCCCAGTAATTTTCTCTGCTTCTCTGAGCATATTGCTGCGACCTTAAGCTCGACGTCGGTTTATGTGACGTCCCCCAACTTACTCCACCAACTCGAAGCTTGAAAAGTTAAGATGGTCATTTCAAGTCAGGGGTGACAGCCGGGTCTAGTACGAAGTGCTTGCATACCGGATTTCTGATTTGAGACGGAGCATTCTTAGGTTACACATGCTCTCACTTTAGACACCCTAAAACAGATCCTTCTCTATACGTGGACCCCTGTTCGAGGGGCGAATGTGGCGTGAGCTGGCCTGGGGACTCTGGAGCCTCGACTTGGAGGCTTGATTAATTATAATACAAGGAGGACTACTTATAAGTTATATCGCACCCGACGTATTCAAATCTAGTACAATTTTATCGGAGTATCTGCACACTGGGTAAATGATTAACTTTGTTGGTGAAATTTGCTAAGTGAATGTTTGGCACGGATTCGAACGCAGTCAGGGCCACGCTGGTGGCAATCATAGCCTGTCACCTGAAGAGACATATTTCCTATCACCATGGCGCAACGACTTGCAACTGCGCTAGGTGGGTTACAGATCAGAGTGCTCGATCGCCTTAGGGAACAAGAAATCCGCAAGGTCTAATTTTATTCGCCATCGGCTTCATGTCAAGTGCTGTTGATGGATGCAATGAGGTGTCCAGCGCCCACCAGGGGTAGTGGCTCGGCCAGAACGGTCTGCGTGCACCAACGCACTCTACCAGCTTTCTGGGAGCTGGGATTAGAGTTGCGGAGTGGTAGTGACCTCATTGGAATCCTATTATTCCTGTAGGTTGGAAGTTTGAACCACACAAGCCTTTAGGGGAAGATGAAGAAGCTCCACCCGACCATGGACGTGGTTGGTGATGAGAGAGACCTCGAGCAACGGTCTTCGGCCTTACTTCCAAAAGGAGCAAACTCTGATCCAGCGCTCTTATCAGCCGGCGCGAAGGTCGAAACACCGAGACTTTGGCACAAAAATTTTACGGCGAGCAGGGCCTTGAAGATTGGGAAGACTGTCAAACAGGGACCCTGTATTTTGTATTTGTTGGCTTGAAGCGTTAAGGACAGTGTTCCGTACGGTGTCTTGCTCTTATCTCTACCTCAGCTCATCACCCACCAGTCCCTAAAGCATCTCTTTTTAACCTGATTGTCCCAAGATCCTTCCACATCTTAACAGCTCAGTGATATAATGTCCACCAACCAGCCCATAGAGCTTGAGTCCCTCAAGAAGGACCCACATCATGGGAATGAGGCCACCGAGGAGCTTATAAGCCCCTCCAGTCGAGACTCCTTTGACGTGGAAATTTCAATGGGAGAGGATGCACCTCCACCGCCAAAGTTCACTATCAATAGAGAGTTTGCACAGATCTTGTTTGTCCTGTGGTTCGGGAACTTTCTGACGTCCCTAGACGGCACGATTGTCTCCACTACGATGTCCAATATCGCTGCTGATTTTGGGCAGAGTAACATGGTCACATGGATTGCCACATCTTATCTGTTAACATCAACAGCATTCCAACCGTTGTATGGTAAGACGTCGGATATCCTGGGTAGAAAAGAGCTATTACTCTGCGCACAGGCTCTTTTTACCCTTGGAATATTCTTATCGTGCTTTGCTGTTAATGTGGAGACTCTTTCTATTGCCAGAGCTATTGCTGGTATGGGAGGAGCAGGTATCTTTGCTCTTTCAAATATCGTCATCAGTGACGTTGTCCCGCTGGCACAGAGAAGCATTTTTATGGGGTATGGAAATATCGTGGGCAGTGCGTCTCAAATGCTTGGGGGACCAGTTGGTGGTTTCTGTATTGTGACCATCGGTTGGAGAATGATGTTTTTGATCCAAGTGCCCTGTCTGTTGGTTTGTATGGCCATACTATGGTTTAAAGTCGAGATTAAGGTCGATCACATCCCAGATGATGCTACCAAATACTCCAAGGAGAACCTGAAGAGAATTGACATTGGTGGCATCATCACATTAAACACGGCAGTTTCATCCATCATCTTCCTCTTATCTGCCAATGAGAGCACATCGCATACATACATGGTCATATTCTACACCTTACTCGTCATTTCCATCTTCGCATACATCTACGTTGAGCGTTACATCGCAGTGGAAAAGATCATTGACCCAGAGATTGTCAGTGGGCAGATTGGCATCTTGGGGTGCATTAACGGTATCAGTGCATTGGCACTATACATGGTCCTGTTCGTCATCCCGTTGTATTTACAGATTGTCCAGGGGATTGATGTCACAAGGATTGGATTCTACACCATGTTCTTTGTCGTTTCTGTCTCTTTAGGTGCCTTGTACTCTGGGTACCTCATCCGTAAGTACGACAAGTCCGAGGCACAGACTATGGTTGCCGGCGTCACTAGCTCTCTTCAGTTCTTCATGATCCAAGCCGGTGGGTTCCTGATGTTGCTCACTATGGTTCTCCTCACTTCGCCGGCGTCACCAAGCGCATTCTGGAGACTCATCCTCATAATGTCTCTCACAATCTCTGGGTTCGGTGCGGGTGGTTATAATGTCGGAATTGGTATCTTTGTCATTGGGAAAGCAGGAAAGAGAGGTCAGGCGAGTGCCAACACCGTGGTATCATTGGTCAAGCAGTTGGGTAACGTCCTTGGTGTGTCAATCTCTCTCGCTGCTTACACAAAGTCGCTATACGCGCAATTGGAAGGATTCTTTGTCCAAGATGACACTGTTGCTTACGTTGAGCTGCTAATGAAAGATTCCAACTTTATTAGAGATGGTCTGCCAGAGGAGTACGTCACACAGGTACTGCAGTTCTACCGAACCAGCATTTGCGAGGCCTTTTATATCCCTCTATATCTCTCCGCTTTTGGATTAGTGGTGATGTACTTTGTCAGTCGCCGTGTGAAGCAGGAGCTGTGGCCATAATATTTAATTATACATAGAGAGTTTTACTCCCATTCGAATTCAGTTATATAAAAGTCAGCTGCGCAATCTCTGTTTACCATTATGATTGATGTATAGTGCAGCGCGATCTCGGCTCGGCTTTCTCGGTAATACTGCTACGATTTATTTTACATAATTCGTACATATATATCCCCTCGCCACTAAATGCTTATAGTATAATTAATTAGAGAGCCACAAGATGAACATGCTCAGGGATACGTCGTCATCAGAGGACCTTTTGAAGCGGTTACACATACACAGAGCTTCGCTGGAGGAAAACGGGATTGTGCTGAAGGACCAGCGCATTCTATACACTCCAGAGAACAACAGCAGCGTGTGCTGTTCCCTGCCATTTGTTAGTGCCAGACACAAGCAGACACGACCGGAAACACCTCGGTTGATCCCTTTTGAGGATGTGCTGAGTGTTCGTGAAGTTGGGGACCCACATGAGGTCTCGCCACTGGAAACACAGATCTCCGTGACGTTTGCACAGAGAGTTCAGGATCATCTCGAGCCCATGACACTCACTCTCACGGTAGATAACCAGGGATCCAAGGACATAGTCACCACTATCTATTCAAAGAGTTACCCAGGAACTACTCCGAACAAGCGCATTTGTGTGCTATTGAACCCACACGGAGGCAAGGGCAAGGCACTTGACCTCTTTATGGAAAGGGCCAAACCTATCCTGGACGCAGCAGAGTACGAAGTACAGATTATCAAGACCGAGAGAAACAGACATGCTGTGGAGATTGCGCAAACATTGGATATCGATAAGTACGACATCATTGCGTGTGCCTCGGGGGACGGTATCCCCCACGAAGTATTTAACGGGCTTTACAAGAGACCAGACCGCGTCAGGGCGCTGAACAATATAGCAGTGACACAATTACCCTGTGGCTCCGGTAATGCGATGTCCAACTCGTGTCACGGCACAAATGAGGCCTCATTCGCCGCCCTATCACTGGTGAAATCCAAAGTGGTGAACATTGACCTGATGGCTGTCACTCAGAATGGTGAGACTTCTGTTTCGTTCTTATCACAGACATTTGGTGTCGTTGCCGATGCGGATATCGGAACTGAACACTTGAGATTTCTAGGGCCGATCAGATTCGATATTGGTGTTGTGCAGGGGATTCTCACAAGAAGGACATATCCTTGTGACATTGCAATCAAGTACGTCGCAAAGAACAAGGATGACTTACGAGCACATTTCGATGAGCACTCCGTTCTAATACAAGACAAGAACGGCATGGAAATCACAGAGGCCGATTTGACACCAAAGTACGATGCTGAGGTGCAGATCCCCTCGGACTGGGAATTCGTCGACGAGTCATATGCCAAGGGGATTTCTGTGTTCTATACGGGCAAGATGCCCGTCATCTCACCAAATGTCAACTTCTTCCCTGCTTCACTACCGAATGACGGCGCAATTGACCTTGTGATGATGAACGCAAACACCTCACTTCTCAAGAGCATCAACATCATGTCCGCAGTCGAGTCGGGGAAGCATGTGGACTCTCCAGATGTGATACACTCCAAAATCCAAGCCTATAGACTAATCCCAAAGCCAGAGTGTAAGGGGTTCTTATCTATTGACGGTGAAGAGTATCCGTTCGAAGAGTTCCAAGTCGAAGTGCTGGCGAACGCAGCCAAGACATTGGCCAGGGATGGCTCGTATGTGGAAACGGGCTTTTGAATTGTATAATATATCTCTCAGTGAAGTGAATATATCATAAACCCCCCTAATCAAGTACTGCATACATAAATCTCGCCCACAGTTAACTGGCGGCTTCGCGGCTTCGCGATCAGCCGAGAGCCCCGGCGCACCGCCATTGGGGCAATAGACCAGCGCCCACTACACCCCGTCAGATCAAAATAATCATCAATTATAAGCTGATTTGAGGAACAGTTTGTGGGAGGATTTCAGCATTGCTTTGTTTGCCCCCCGACCAGAATCTCACGTATACACGCATATCAAAATGGAGCAGATCAACTTATCCACCAACGGCAAGGCGATCCAGAAGGCATACGAGCAGGTTGTCAGAGGAGAGGGCGACTTCACCTGGGTCATTTACGGGCCAGACGGCTCGAAGGCATACGAGGTGGCAGAGACCGGTACTGACTTTGACCAATTCCTTGACAGCTTTGATGACTCCGCCATCCAGTTCGGTTTAGCAAGAGTGAACCCACCGGGCTCGGATGTTTTCAAGAACTTACTTGTAGGTTGGTGTCCTGACTCGGCCCCAATCAAGTCCAGATCATCGTTCGCACAGAACTTTGCCGAGGTCTCGAAGCTGCTCAAGGGGTACCACGTCCAGGTCACGGCTAGAGACTCGGACGACTTGGACAAACAGGAGTTCCTTTCAAGACTAAGCGCCGCTGCCGGTGCGCGTTACTCCATCCAGGCCGCTAGATCCAATGCCCCAGCGGCCAACACTAGACCAGTCTCCATGCCAAAGCCAGTGGCTCCTAAGCCTACCCCTGTTGCTGCTCCAAAGCCTGCGCCAGTCCCAGTGAAGAAGGCCGAGCCAACCGTCATCAAGCCAGCTGTCATCAAGCCGGCCGTTGTCGACGATGACGAATGGAACGAGCCAGAGGTCGTGGAGAGAGACCTTACCAAGGACCCTCTCAAGCCAAACGTCTCCACCTGGAAGCCGATTGGCCGTGTTAACTTGCAGGAGGTGATCAAAGAGGAGAAGGCCAGACCAGACCCAAGACTCGAGGTTGAGCAGCTCAAGCAGAAGGACAAAATCAAGAGAGAGCAGGACATGGACGACTTCCTCAAGGCCAAGGCTGCCCCAGTGGCTGCTAGGGCTCCAGTGCCAGTTTCGGGCTTGAACAAGACACAGCCACTCGGTGGTATTTCCAAGAACTTTGGTTCTGCCAGTGGCAAGACCCCAGCCCAGCTCTGGGCTGAGAAGAAGGCCAAGGCAAACGGCTCACCAGCTACTCCATCGACTCCAGCCACTGCCTCTACTCCAGAGCCTGAGGCAGAAGACGAAGAGGGGGAGGAGTCTGTCGCTGAGTTGAAGAACAAGTTCGAGCAGATCCAGGTCAAGGCTGAGAAAGAGGAAGAAGAAGAGGCTATTCCAGAGCCAGAGGAAGAAGAAGAAGAAGAGGAGGAGGAGGAGGAGGAAGAAGTGAAACCGTCGCTTCCAACTAGAGCATCACAGCCACCTCCCCCTCCACCATCGAGATCTCCACTGCCAGCGCCTGAACCTGAGGCTGAAGAGGAAGAGGAAGAGTCTGAACCTGAACCTGAAGCCGAGGAGGAGGAAGAGGAAGAGGAAGATGTTGGTGCCATCGCCATCGCCGAGTATGACTACCAGGCTTCCGAGGACAACGAGTTGACCTTTTCCGAAGGTCACAAGATCATCGCCATCGAGTTCATTGATGAGGACTGGTGGCTCGGCTCATTGGAGTCCGGTGAGAGAGGTTTGTTCCCAGCCAACTACGTGTCCCTTCAGTAGATTTGTCTTCAAGCAGCGTGAAATATATACAAAACTTTAGGCTTGTATTGTAATACAAGACATATAACATAACATATATAAGCTCGGAATTTTCCGGCCTCCTCATCGCCTTGTGAAAAAGACAAAAAAAAAATTTGGCCCATATACACTTCACCATTATATAGATCTGACGGGTAGAGCATAATAGACAAGAATTATACAAGATGGTTACTTTCAGTTGTGAAGTGCGTGTTTTCCTTCGATAATATGTTATAAAGAGCGCAAACTAACAAACCAAAGGTCTGCAATGAATCCCTCACCAAAAAGAAGCTCGACATGCACACACAGAGATGCTATGGTGCTTATTTCACCTGTATCGACTGTTCCACCACTTTCAACGGCACTGAGTACAGACAGCACACACAGTGTATTACTGAGGATGAGAAGTACCAAAAGGCTCTGTTCAGACCGAAAAAGAAGCAGCAGCAGCAGCAGCAGCAGCAGAAGCTTCCACGGGAGAGACAAGATGCGAAGCCAAAAGAACAGTCAGAGTCGGTGGAAGAATCAAAGAAGACTAAGAGCAAGTCCGACGACAAATCCAAAGTGTCGAAGCCTTCTTTGAAGGAGCACAGGGGCAAGGACCTCTACAAGGCCTTGAAGAAATTCTCCAAAGAGGATAAGAAGGAGTTGTTGAAGAGAATCTCTATCAACGAGGATGGCTCCTTAGTGTTGAACTAGAGGGCACAAAAAGCAAAAGTTTCAAAGATAATACAGAGCACTAGAGTAACAGAACAGGGGTATTATATTGTAGTGCTTTACTTATTAAGGCCCCGGTAGATCTTGTGGTAGAACTGCTGGAGCGTGTCCAATGGGAAGGACAACTCATCTAGGAAATACTCAGGCAGGCATTTCTTCAAATCTTCCATCTCCTGGTAGGTATTCATTGGCTCATAAATGATCTCCGAGGAGTCCTCCTTGGTGATAATCAATCTGTAATCTAAGATGCCGTTCTTGCCCGATTGTGAACATGCGAATGACAGTGTAGCGTCGGTGTCCTCAGTCTTGTGGATTCTTAGGCCGACAATCTGCTCCATCATGTCAAGGATCAACTGGTTCTCATATTCTGCCTCTTCTGAATGGCCATTCGGCATAGCAGATGTGGTACCAGTAGCAACGTCTTCCTCTAATTCAGCGATACGTGCCAACGCAGACTCCAACTGTGCTGATAGCTGGTCATTCTTCTCCGACAACTTCGAAATCAAGTCATCCGATGCCTTGGCTCGTGCATCGGTAGAGCTCTTCAAATCAGAGAATAGCTGGTTGGCCCTTGTGGTCTTCAAGTCATCTATTACCGAGCTGAGCTTTGGTACGTTCTTAGTAGTGAAAATCTGCGTGATGAGAGCCTCGGCCTTGTTAACGTCTAAGGTCACATTCGAAGGCTGTTTTGACAAAAGTGGTTTTCTCACTGGTGATGGCAGTCTCGAGGACACCAATGGTTTTGTTGATAGCTTTGTAGGGGACGATGGTACACGCAAAGTTGTGCTCGGCTGTTGTTTCTTGAGCTCCACGGGCTTCTTGAGCCCCAATGACGTGTTCTCCTTGTTTGCAGTGGTTTCTTTCTTCACTGGTGCCTTGGCCGGGGCCGCTTTTGTGATTGGCTCCGAGTCTGTGATCTTGCTCTTAGATGTGTTGTCCTCAGACGTGCTGCTCTTATCTTTGATATCCTTGAGCAGAAATTCTTCATCACCGGTCTTGTTTGGACGACCTCTGGTTCTGGCCTTCTTCAATGCCGCTGTCATCAGTTAGTCTAGTGCTGTATGGAAACAAGAGAGATCAACTTACGCTCCTCCACTGTTGTCATCTCCCCCTCCTTCTCCTGCACAGGCTCCTCTGAGGCGGCCTTCTTGGCCGCTCTGGTGGCTCTTCTCTTTGGCGGCATTGTAGCGGTGGTGTGTGCGCCCTTTGCTTTGGGAAGGCTTTCAGCTCGTTGATGCCCTGGCGTTGCCTCAATGTTTACTAAAACTTTTTGTTTGTTTACTAGAGGCGGTGATCTGTGAATCGTGGTCTTCACCACTCGCGACTCATGCATGAGATCCCAGACAACAACCAGCCTAATTAATCAAACCCGAACATCCCCAGAAGGAATCGTCGGAAGAGACCGCATGTGCTCGATTTCCGACCAGTGGGTTTGCAAATTACCAGTAACTCTAACGTGCATATGCTGCTCCTACCAGGGCCGGCCGGGGACCTGATCTTTTTTTTTTTCGGTCTGCCAGCGGCGACTCACGGCAGAAACTTGAGAAAGCGCGAAGTAAACACCGAAAATCTGTGGCCGGTGCCCGCCGCCGACCCCTCCCCCCCCTTTGATTGTCAAGTTGAGTTTGACTGCAGGCTAGCGATCGCGAGTGAGGGAGAAAAAAACAAAGTGGAAGAAAAAGAACCACCAAATTTAACAACAGGGGACCGTTCACCCGGTAGGCAAGCACAAATCAGCCAACACTTCGAAAACAAATCACCGCACATAGGCACTTTTTACGTGGACATCATCTCATCCACTGACAAACCGCTGTTTCCGTGTCTGACTTTTCCCTTGCATCCTTTGTCGGCTGTTAGTCCTGGGATAACTCCGCTATCAAAACACGCACCGCACTGACCGGGTTTTGCAACAGCCAAACAGAACAACAAAAACAACGCAGTAAGAGCTCATACCCGGCCCCTACACGATGTCGTATCCTCCAAGACCACACCAGAGGCTGAACGAGCTTCTCGAGGCCATCAAGGAGGAGTTTGAGAATGTCAACAGCGAGGCCTCCAACTTCAGGCTCCACAAGAACGAGTACGACCTCAAGTTCTCGCAGCAGACCAGCGAGATGCAGCAGATCAGACAGACTGTCTACGAGCTCGAGATGGCCCACAGAAAGATCAAGGAGGCCTACGAGGACCAGATCAACAGGCTCAAGAGCGAGCTCGAAATGAAGGACAGACAGCTCGCCCAACAACAACAACACCAGCAGCAGCAGCAGCAACAGCAACACCACCACCACCACAGCAACAGTAACAGCGGCTCGATTACTAACGGTGCCAACAACCTGCCAAAGCCGGTCAACAACGGGTACCCTCTCCAGGGCTCCTCCGCCAACACGCCACAGCAGCAGCCATCGCAGCTTCCACCAGTGCAGCAGCAGCTCCCAGCGGTTCAGCAGCAGCAACAGCAGCAGTTGCCTCCACAGCCTCAGCAGCTCCCACCGGTCGCAGCTCCACAGCATCCAACACAGCCAAAGACTGAGACGACGCCAGCAACTTCCATTGCTTCGCTCCAGAGCCAGCCTGCTTCGTCTACCCCTGCTGTCCAGCCGGTCTCCATCGTTGCTACTCCAGCCTCCGGTACTAAGGCCACCCCGACTTCTGCTGCCGCTGTGCCGGCTATCCCAGCTGCGGAGAGTTCAAACTACTTGGTCCCAGTGGGTGCTAGAGCCACGCACAACAAGCAGATCCCTCCTTTCCTCCAGGACTTGGACTCCAACGCAGTGCCAGCTCACCTGAAGAAGATGCAGCAGGAATACTACATCCTGTACAACCCGGCTTTGCCAAAGAGCGTCGACGTCGAGCTCGTCTACTCCCTCGACCACTCCTCGGTCGTGTGTTGTGTGCGTTTTTCCAACGACGGTAAGTTCTTGGCCACCGGTTGTAACAAGACCACACAGGTGTTTGGTGTCGAGACCGGTGAGCTCGTTGCCAGATTGAGTGACGAGAACACCGCTGCTGAGAACGCTGGTTCGAGTGCCGACTTGTACATCAGATCCGTGTGTTTCTCTCCAGACGGTAAGTATTTGGCCACTGGTGCCGAGGACAAGGTTATCAGAATCTGGGACTTGACCACCAGAAGAATCACAAAGTACTTGAAGGGCCACGAACAGGATATCTACTCCCTCGACTTCTTCCCAGACGGCCAGAGACTTGTCTCTGGTTCCGGTGACCGCACCGTGAGAATCTGGGACTTGGCCTCTGGCCAGTCCTCTTTGACTTTGTCCATCGAGGACGGTGTTACCACTGTCGCCGTCTCACCAGATGGTAAGCTCATTGCTGCTGGTTCTTTGGACCGCACAGTGCGTGTCTGGGACTCCTCTACCGGGTTCTTGGTTGAGAGATTGGACTCTGAGAGTGAGGCCGGCACCGGCCACAAGGACTCTGTCTACTCGGTCGCATTTACATCCGATGGCTCTGAGGTGGCCTCTGGTTCCCTTGACAGAACAGTCAAGTTGTGGGCTTTGAAGCAGGTGAGTAACACTTCCACCGCAGCTAAGAATGTCACCGCCTGTGAGGTTACCTATGTCGGTCACAAAGACTTTGTCTTGTCCGTGTGCTCCTCACCAGATGGTAACTACATCCTCTCTGGCTCCAAGGACCGTGGTGTCATCTTCTGGGAGAAGAGATCCGGTGACCCATTGTTGATGCTCCAGGGTCACAGAAACTCTGTCATCAGTGTGTCCGTCGCCAACACCGCCATTAGCGGTGCTGGTATGTTTGCCACTGGTTCTGGTGACTGCAAGGCCAGAATCTGGAGATGGAACAAGGTCTGAAGAGCTAGGGCGGGCTGGCTTGTCCTGTGATGAAGACGGACCTTATCCTGTGATGAAGACGGACCTTATTATGACAATACTATACCACACATGATGTGTGAAAATTTCCTGGTGATTGGGAGTTCTTGAGTGGCTCGACCTGGGAGTCATTTTGTACTATACATTTATATATATGGGACCATCAATATGGTTTCGATATGTTGGAGTGGATGCTTTACCTTGTGGGAGCATGTGACCATGTCGATCCCTCTTTTTTACACATATATACCGCTCTTGATTTTAAAATGAGATCATGCCTATTCCTCAAATTGTAGCGAAACGAATAGTTTGTATTAGATTTTATGCGCATTCGATATTCTATGAATGCAGCCTTGTATTGTAGAGAGTCACAAGCTCATTAATTAGAGAAATTTTGGGTTACCCTGGACGTCAACAAGACAGTCCTGAGTGTCCTGTGGACCACTACCAACCTTGGTCAAGATTACTCTCGAGACACCCTTATAAAGCTCCTCATCAAGGGTAAAGTTGATGGTGCTCTTAATCTTTTCGAACTCGGCGAAGAAGGTGGAAAGCTGTTCAGCCGAGTACTTGGACTCCCAACCCTGGACCTCGTTAAACAAGGTGTATAGGAAGGCGAAAACCTTGGACTCGTTCTCTTCCAAGTAGTAAATCACGGCATTTGGGCCAGCATCGAAAGTATATGCAGCGACAGTCTCTCCGTAGAACTCGTTCATCGCATGGATGAGCTTCATGACCTTCTTGGAGGTGTCGTTCAAGTAAAAGATTGGTGGGTACGAGTCCAAACATGTGGCATGGAACGAGTTGGAGTCCTTCATAGTTAAGTCAGCGAAAGTGGCAAAGTCCTTGTCGACAATAGACTTCTTCATCTCCTCAAATCTCTTTGGTACAACCTCATTGATTCTCCACTGGAACAAGTCGGATGTGTGGACGGTGGTCTGCATACCACTTGTCGATGGAGTGTCCTTCTTATCAGCGCTAACGACGAGAATGGCTGCCTTCATGTTTGGCCAGTGCTGAAGTGGAGCGACTTCAACGGCCTTAGAGTCCGAGCCATCGAGTTCTTCACCCATCTCCCAGGCGACATATCCGCCAAACACGGATCTACAGGCAGAACCAGAGCCCTTTCTGGCAATCTTAGAGATCTCGGACATGGACTGTGGGAGCTCGTAGAGCTTAGCGATGGCACACACAAGGGCAGCGAAACCGGCAGCCGAGGAGGCCAAACCAGCAGCAGTAGGGAAGTTATTTTCAGAAACGATGTGGAGGCCCCAAGAGGCGATATTTGGAAGCGAAGAGTCGGACTCCTCGAGCTGCTTACGGAGGTCTCTAAGGTCCTTGAGACAGTTCTGGGTTCTCTCCGAGCCGAGGGATTCTTCGTTGCCGTTGAGCCAGAGCTTGTCCTCAGTAAAGGTCTCAGAGGTGGCCACAGACGTCAGTGTGCGGAGGTCATCCTGGGAAAGCGTCACGGAGATCGAGGAGTTGGTTGGGAGGTTAAGTGTCTTGTCTCTCTTACCCCAGTACTTGAGAGTCTTGGTGATGTCAGAACGGCGAATTTTTGATATAGATTAAGATACGACTTACAGCAATGTTCACTGGAGCAGTGGTGGTAGCAGTGTAAACGGCCATTTTTGTGTGTGATCAGTGCAATGAGCCTCTAAAGGGAAAGCAGCTCCGTGGTCTCACTACGAAATTTTCCCTGAACGGTTGACGATTATACGACACGCGCTCGCATAACTATCACGAGTATGCTGACTAAGCGACACATTGTTTTAGCCTTAATAAAAGGCTGGAAATTGAAATAACCATGATTTTCTGGTGTATTCTATCTGCTTAGGCATACTTAACGTTTGTTGATCTACATTAGGCTCCCCATATCTATCAATCTAATGGATACCAAAGAGAAAGATGAAAAATACGCGTGGTACGCGCAACATCCAAGCGCGTAGGCGGTTTGTTTACATTTGATCTTCTCTACTTTCCCCATACATCAGCGCAAGTGAATATTAATGGCGGTAACGATGTACAGAAGGGCAGCTGGATCAGAAGTGAATGCGCCGTTCAGGCCGCCACGTATGAACATACCACAAACTTCTTCCAGCTCGGAATCCACAACTGACAGTGCTAAGGCAGAGACGAAGGAAACGGAAAGCAGGTTGGTTAGCATAAGCAGGCCTCAGTTGGTGGGTGTGAAGCGGTCTGGCTTGAATACACGGACCCCTGTTGTTGTTAAGAAGCCAAAAGTGGTGGAATCAAGTGAGTTGGTGGACCTTTCCCAGTCAACTGAGTCGCTGCGATACTTTGAGATTGTGTGGCGGAAGCAGACGACAAAGAAGAACAAGACATGGGACGGCGACGGTGTGGCAATTCTGAGTCCGACGTATCTCTCCTTCCGACTCGACCAATCGGATAACTACAAAGAGAAGTCACGGATTGGGAACGTCTCGAAGTTCACCACAGAGGGCGTGTTCTCTATGAGCTCGTATGAGCTGGAAGTGATTAGTGAGATCACAGACAAGAAGACCATTGATCACATCAGATCTTTCACCAAAACAGGAACACCGAAGGCAGAGATTGAGGGTGACACTGAGCCATTGGTTAAGCAAATAGTACGGTCTCTGGCACTGAAAAAGGAACCAGCGAAGCTCAATAAGCAGTTTAAACCAGTGGTGCCATCACATGAGACAGCTGCAAAGCCGAAAAGCGGTGCACCACTATTTGACCCCAACTCCACTGATGCTATTGTCATGAAAGGAGAACATGAATATGACACACAAGTTGTGGTGGATCCATTTCTTGCTCAAAGGCTTAGACCTCACCAAGTAAAAGGTGTAAAGTTCCTCTATGAGTGTGTAATGAATCTCAGAGGGTTCGATGGAAATGGTGCTCTATTGGCTGACGATATGGGGCTAGGCAAGACATTACAGACTATTACATTGGTGTGGACTTTATTGAAACAGTCCCCACAAGGTTTTGACACGCCGATAGCGCATAAAGTACTCATAGCATGTCCTGTGACATTGATTGGCAATTGGAGAAGAGAATTCAAGAAATGGTTGCCGATGAACAGAATCAATGTCCTCACATTGCACACCAAGAACACCATTGCCAAAGACAAACAGGATGTGAAGAACTTCGCCAAAACAAGGGTCTACCAAGTGCTTATCATGGGATATGAGAAGATCTTAAATATGAAGGAGGAACTTTCACATACAGATTTTGACTTACTTATCTGTGACGAGGGTCATAGGCTCAAGAACAACTCCAATAAGACCCTTGCAGCATTAAACTCGCTTAACATCGAGAAGAAAGTGTTATTGTCGGGTACTCCAATTCAGAACGACCTCTCTGAGTTTTTCAACATCATCGATTTCATCAACCCCGGGATCTTGGGTAACTTCAATCAGTTCAAACGGAAGTACATGAATCCAATCTTGAGATCAAGGGATGTGAATTGTACGGATGATGTGGCTAGACAAGAAGGTGAAGGTCGATCCCAGGAACTCATCGCACTGACAAAGCCTTTCATCCTGAGAAGAACTGCATCTGTCATATCTGATCACCTTCCACCGAGAACAGATGTGGTACTGTTTTGTCCTCCCACTGCGGCACAAGTACAGCTATTTAACCAGTTTGTAAATTCTCACAGATTCAATGCCATGCTCAATTCAACCGCCACTGCTGCTGGGTCATTGGGTCTTATCACTATGTTCAAGAAGATTTGCAACTCTCCGTCGTTGGTGTCATCAGATAAAACTTTCAAAGAGATTGGTGAAGCTAGTATTACTACACAAACTGCCAGTGGTAAGCTGTTAGCCTTCCAGGATTTGGTCATGGAGATAAACAGAGCAGGTGAGAAAGTGGTTGTGGTTTCTAATTACACACAGACACTTGATATACTTCAGGGGATCATCACAAAGCTCAACATGTCGTACTTGAGACTCGATGGATCTACACCAAAGAAGGAACGTGACGCAATTGTGAACCAATTCAATACTGCGCCACAGCGATCTAGATTTGCATTCCTCTTATCTTCCAAATCCGGTGGAGTTGGGTTGAACTTGATTGGTGCCTCTCGTTTGATCCTCTTCGATAATGATTGGAACCCATCTGTGGATTTACAGGCAATGGCCCGAATTCATAGAGATGGCCAAAAGAGACCCGTCTTTATATATAGGCTGATCACGACGGGGTGCATCGATGAAAAGATCTTCCAAAGACAGCTCATGAAGAACAACTTATCTGAAAAATTCCTTGATAACAAGTCTGGATCCACGGATAACTTGTTTGAGATGGAAGATTTGAAAGATCTGTTCACCGTTAATGAGACGAGGTGTAACACGCATGATCTTATTGAGTGCTCTTGTAATGGTAACGGTGAAGAGATTATACTTGATGGGACTGAAAATGATGACGAAGTCAAGCCAGCGGTGCCTATTTTGAAACGTGAATCCAGTTGGATCTCTGCCTTGGAGATAAAGAATACCGTGCCTGAGCAGAACATGGCGAAGAAGAACACTATAAAGAAGTGTCTGGTTGATTATAAGCATTTTGATCCTAGATGCATCGACTCTCCAGATTGCTCCATTGGAGATGAACTCGTGGAGAAGGTCATTGTTGCTAACCCAAGGGCATTCACATTCATCCTAACAAAAGTCAACAAGCCTACACTTTAGTAAGTGGAGAAGAACATAAGTTTGCAAATTTTATCTTCAATGCATGATAAGGCAGATTTTCTATTTACCAGCCTGCATCTTCTTGAGTCTCTCTTCTGCGGCTCTGGCTCTCTTTTCTCTATCCAGTCTCATTCTCTGTTCTGGTGTCAAGGAGCTGACGTTCACCTCTGATTGTCTAACACCTGTGAGTCTCTGCTTGGTGACTGGTACCACTGGTGTAGCCTTTTTCAACTCTTCCTGGAGAAGCATTTTTTTCTCTTGCTCTTCCTTTTCCTTTGCCTCTTTTGCCTCTTTTTCTACAAATTCTCTGGAGATTGGCTCGCCGACATGAGCGGCATCCCAATCGTATGCTGATTCACCAAGTTCATTTCTGGCGATTTGGAAGGCCTGTTTGACCTGATTGTTCGATGCAATATCATAGGGTGTCTTACCTTTGGCATTCGTAGCCGTTGGGTCGCACTTGAGTGTCTTTAGCAGTGATGAGATCAAATTCTTCGAGCCATTAGCTGATGCGTAGTGAAGAATCGTTGGAGTATTGTAGAACTCCGTTGGTGGTTCAAGTTCGAACTGTCCATTCAACTGGTTTTTCTTCATGTATGTCATCAGCACTGGCACTTTCCCCTTTTTCAGCTGCTCCACAATCTTTCGTGTGTGTTCCACCTCTGGTGTCTCCTTCTTATACTCTTTCTCCTTTTGAATTGTACTGTGCTTCAACTGCTCTTGCACTTGCTTCTGCTTGAGCTTCTTATCGTCGATGGATGGCCTTTGTATGATTGTCAAATGTGTCAGTATCACCCATGCCTTTCTTAGCTCTGATGTTGTAGCCCTCTTTGTGGTGAATGGGAACGATCTGATTCTCTCATCATTGTTCTTGAGCACTGCACCTTCGTATCCAATGATGAGGTTCCTCGTTGCTGGTCCATTGGCACGGACGAAGATCGATTCACACTCATCAAGGTGAGGCTTCCATGATTGTAACAGTGTACGGATCTCATTCTGTAGAGCCACTTCGTTCTGACGACGCAAACTCGAACCCACAGACTTGGCCTTTCCCTTTGCGTTATCACTAGCGGACTGCGAACCACCTTGTTTCTTTCTTGTTGTGTAACGGTGGAACGACTTCGAGGCAATGAAATCCACAGACATCTCCACGAGGGACTCACCAGCTTTGGGGGTGTTGCCCTTGGTAGACTTTGGTGTGTGGCTGATGACGGCACCAGCGAAATGGCCACCACCGACCATGAACAAAGCAGACTTCTTGCCCTTGGACCCACTCTTCCAGCTCTGCAAAGTCTCCAATGGCTTCTCAATCTCACCGATGCTAAACAGCGACTTGTACACACCGAAACACTTGTCATCTGGCAGCAACACCGACTTGAAGAGGATGAATGGCGATCTTGTGGCGAGATGCGACACGATGCTGTCGGACTGCTCCATCCTGAGCAGCTCCAGCTTGCGGATGCTGCTTTCGAACAGACTTTCGAGCTGTCTCTCCTTACTTTTCTCGGCAACCTCGTCAGCTTCGGCATCAGAGTCCATGTAGTCGCTGTCGTCCGAACCTGAGATACTCTCATTGAGCTCATCGGCCAGTTCATCGAACTGCTCCTCGGTGAGCTCAGGAAGCCCACGCTGCGCTCTCTTGAGATTCAGTCTGTGCAGATCGGACTTGTAGTAGTCCTTGTCCTTGATGACCTTCTGCTCTATGGCCACTGGCCTGGTCTCTGTCACTGTCGGCGTGCTCATCTCCTTGGTGGTGTCGCTGTCAAAGTACATCAGCTGCAGCGATTCAAGAACCTCCTGCGACAGCCCGTAGGCGTAACAGTCTTCCTGAGCGAGTTTTGTGCTTGGTGGCATTGCTCTGAAGTGGGGCCCACAAGTAATGAATTATATTCACTGCTAATTAAAGTGAAAAGGGATAAGAGACGTTGACGAGTGCGGGAGTTGGGCCATTTATATATTGGGTCGCGATGCATTCATTGCACTTACGATTTCGTGTAGCCCATCACCAACCAAAATATCTTCTCTTCTCTAACTATTTACACGTTTTGCATTATAAACCTCTCGAATTTCAGTTCTCTAAAAGGAGGTCTCACTGGGAGCCCACTCTGTGACACTCCTCCAAGAAGTGACGGATCTGTTCTGGGTCCATGAACGGATGTGTGCCGTGGCCAAAGTTGATGATGTAATTCTTCTTACCACCGCCAAAGCCCTGAATCATCGCCTCAACTTTGTTCGTGATGGTCTCCTTGGAGCCATACATCGTGCCCGGGTCCAAGTTACCTTGGAGCGCTACACGCCCGTTGTTCACCTTGACAGCCTCCGGTGGTGGGTAGAGCCAGTCGAGAGATACACAGTTGTAGCCGGAATCACACAGATCATCCAAGGCGTACCATGAGCCCTTGGCAAACGCAGTAATTGGGATGTCCTCTTTAATACCAAGCTCCTTAAGACGTGGGCCCAACTTGGCAGAGATCTGTCTGAGATATGGAAGCGAGAACTCCTTAAACTCTGCTGGGCCAAGCTCACCACCCCACGACTCAAATACTTGAAGCATCTGTGCACCGGCAACAACTTGTTGGGCTAAGAACTCCACTGCCACGTCGGTGATCCTCTGTAACAACTCGTGTGACTCCTTCGGGTACTTGTAGATCCACTCCTTGGCGTACCTGAACATCTTGGTACCACCACCTTCAGTCATATACACAAGCAAAGTCCATGGTGCACCACAGAATCCCAGCAACGGTACTCTTCCATTCAGTTTCTTCCTAGTCAAAGTGATCGCCTTGAAAGCCCAGTCGAGCTCCTTCAGAACGTCCACGTCCTTCGTGAGTTTCTCCATGTCCTTCGGAGATCTCAATGGGTCTGTAAAATGTGGGCCCACCTTGTCCAGCATGATAACGTTCATACCCATAGCCTGTGGGATAACGAGGATATCACTGAAGATGATGGCGGCATCCAATAGCCCATCAAAATGGTCAATTGGCTGGATGGTAATAGTAGAGGCAGTCTCAGCATCATGACAAGTCTCAAAGAAGTCACGGCCAGCCTTGACTTCGTGGTACTCTGGCAAATAACGCCCAGCTTGTCTCTTTGGAACTGTTAGTATCTTCCAAACTGGGATGGGGAGAAAAAAAGGAGAGGCCCTACCATAATCCAAATTGGCGGTCTCTCGACAGCCTCGCCACGGGCAGCTCTCAAGATGAGATCATTCTTCAAAGGAGGGAACTTGGGCATATTTTGGGGGGTTCTCAGTTCTCTACAATTTATCTTAAAAAAGAACCGGTATGTAGAGAGTGTGTAGATCAGCAAACTAACTGGAGGCTCTGAGGTTTTTAAGCATAGAGGTGTTTTCGCCAGTATTCCTAAAGCGGCAGTTGCCTACGGATCCTTGCGCAGAGTGGCGCAGGTTTTGGCGCAACAGCTCACCCGCACTTATAGCTGGGGTAGGAGGAGGAGGGGGGAGGGAGGAAGATTTCACCACTTTTCAATTATACCTTTACTACCAACTTATTCATCAAATAACCACCAAAGAGATAAGGGAAAATCCCACAGATGGCGTACCGACTGCTACGAACACCCAAGCGGATGCTCCGATTGCATTTCCATGAGAATACGCTGTTTCGAATGGCTCCGCAAACTGCAGTGATCAGTGCGGTGCTGTTGAAGAATAGCAACCATTTGATAAATCCTGAGAGCGCATTGGCATTACAGAGATCATTTGAGAGGGTTTTAGGAAGTTGTAAGATCCCACTTCGGGATTTGAAAGGTTCTGAATTGTCTAAAATCTACATGAAGGTGTATCGTCCTTTCTTATCAAAGGACCAACTCCAACGGTACTTTAACGACACAGTGTCATTACAAATCCTCAAGCAGGGCATCAGATCGCATATTTCATTGGATTCCAACGCCATGCGGATCCTTGCTTCTCTTCTACAGAATCCTAATGCTGATTTCGGTGTACTTCGTGGTGATTACTACGTTTCCCTTGGTGTGTTACGTGGATATTCCCAATTACTCGAAAATGCCGACCCTGAGATATTTAAAGGCAATCTGCAGTTGAATACCCACTTCACAGAACCATTGAGTGCGAAAGACCCAGTATCCAGCTTGAGGAGCTTGGAGATGTACTTGAAACGTAACACAAAGAGTCAAACGAGAAATTACTTGGTTATCAATTCTCCAAAGGACTCAGAGTTCTTCTCCAATATGGCATCGAGTCTTGGCTCCAGCGTTATCATCATTACAGGGGAGCACTTCTCACGTCCTAGTTCATCCATTGAAGGTCATCTGATGGAGTATGAGTTTGCCAAAAGATCCAACAGTTCCGTACTGTGTGAGAGAGTTCTCAAAGATCTAAACCAACAGAAGTTCATTGCAGTGAAAGACTACTCGGAGTTGAGCAAGTTCATTAACATCATAAGTCCACCAATGGATGCTTCGATGTCTAAGGGTGTGACTTCTCCGTTCCAGAGTAGACTGAAGGAGATGGAGCACAGTATCCTGGGTGATGAGCCACGTCGGTTGTTCTGACCCGTCTATTTATTATTTATTATTTATTATTTATTGGCTATTTATTGAAGATATGGCTTGTATGAGCATATGCTCTACTGCTTATCGACTCTATTTATTTTGTGGGACTGCAGTAACCTCTACTCGATGTTCAGCCATGAATTGTCATATATGAAATCGATTGTATACGACGTGTTACAAACACGCTTTATATACAAAATACAAATCACCTGCTACGCAGTTAAAAAGCAGCTATGCACTCTATATAATACTCCTAGATCCCTTTGACTTACAAATCAAGTAACATAATTGCCAAAATCAGTATTATAGCACCATCGAGCTGGTTCTCAAGATTCTAGTTCAGATGACGTCATAGCATCACCATACATTTCAAAATACTACAAAGATCTGTTATTGGTGCCAAAGTTACTCGTACTAGCCCACTATTAAGGTAAAGCCCACAACCTAAATGTTCAACAGTTACCGAGAAATTGGTCGATACACAAGCTCAACAGCTGGAGTGAATGTTAAAGTGCCGGAGATTTTTTTTTTCTTTTGCACACCACACAGATCTCTTTCTTTTGACGATGACGACGGTGTGTGTGTGAACCGCTGAAAGCGCACGCTCTAGTAAAAGTACGCTATATGTATCACTTCTAGAACATTGGCACACACACCCGTCAAATGCAAATGTGTGCAACTCGGCTCCATCAGTAAAGGGCCACAAGTCTGCGGTAGTCCAAACATCAGAGGTTCGAAAAGGAACGAGATGGATAAGGTATATAATCTCGTAGCATTTTCCCTGGAGATCATATTTCGTAGCACTACGTATAATCAGTGAATACCAATCAAGAGACATAAGCATGCTGCCAATTGACATTCTTTCCATTCTTGCCACCTCACTGACCCTCGCAGAGGCTGCTGCCGCCAAAAACAACAATAAGCGTCCTAAAGTCGGTGGTAAGCAAGTGAGTACCCTCTTCAGAAGAAGTGGTACGTGTGCCTTGCCTAGTAACAAGGGCATTGTTGCAGTTCAAAAGAGTGGTGACAACGCCGGCTGGGCCATGCATGATGACCAGACTTGTTCCTATGGTAGTTGGTGTCCATTTGCTTGTCCTCCAGGCAAGTTGATGAACCAGTGGGACCCAAAGGCCACATCTTACTCGTACCCAGACTCTCAGTATGGTGGTTTGTATTGTAACGATAACGGTGAGTTGGAGTACCCAAGAACGGGTGACTGCTGCGTCGATGGTGAGGGTACCGTCGAAGTGAACAACAAAGCAGGCGATAGCGTTGCCTTCTGTCAGACCGTGTTGCCAGGTAATGAGGAGATGCTCATCCCAACGGATGTGGATGGTAACGGCCAAGCTACTCTTGCAGTCCCAGGGCCAAGCTACTGGGCAGGAACCGCTGCCCACTACTACATCAATGCTCCAGGTGTATCTGTTGATGATGGTTGCAAATGGGGGTCCACGTCTCACCCATATGGAAACTGGTCTCCATACGTTGCTGGCGCCAACCAAGACTCTAGTGGTAACACATTTGTGAAAATCGGTTGGAACCCTGTTTACTTGGAGGACGACTCCCCATTCAAGAACACCAAGCCTGATTTCGGTATCAGAATCACCTGTGATGGTGATGACTGTAACGGACTTCCGTGTGAGATTGACCCTTCTACAAACAACGTCAATGAGATGTCCGGTGACAGCGTGGAAACCGGTGCCGGTGGTGCTAAGTTCTGTGTCGTCACTGCGTCCAACAAGGAAAAGGCTACAATCGAGGTGTTTGAATCCGGTGGTAAGTCTAAGCGTGACACCGCTCAACATGGACACCACGCACATAAAAAGTCCACCACGGTAGTCACAGTGACGCGCACTACCACCAAGTGAATGATTTGCTTTTTCTTCTTCTTTTTCTTCTTCTTCTCAACTTCTTATATGATACATGTATTATGAGCTTTCTTCTGTTTAGACTTACATTATTTTTATTATCTTATTCAAGACATCGACGTATGAATAGTTTGTATGCAACCTGCGTTGATGTGTAGGGCGTGTGGCCCCGTGTCAATCCTTCAAAAATTGGTGCAAAGTCCAATGGCCAAAGTTCCCAGGTTCGAATCGCGGCCTGCAGGAGCATTTGATTCCTAAGCCGAATCGAAATCACCATGACAACAATGTAATTCAGACAACCAAAATCTAAAAAAATTAGGCAGATCGCTGCACGCATCGAACCATAATCAGAATTCTTAAAAGAAGAGATTAGTACCACATGTTTGGTGCAATATAGGATGGGATGAATTCATAGTAAAAGGTATGGAAGGTCGTCAATTCTTTGGTCATAAATAGTAGATCAATCTCTTGTTGTACTTTAACTTGATCCAGGCAGCTCTCAACGCCAAGCTCTCTCTCTCTCTCTCTGTGCATGAAAATGTGACATCTCGGTAGCAGATTATGCAGTGGGGAGAACGTCCCCTTCCAAGTCGTCGAATTGGAGTCTCTTGGGGCGCAATGATTTGGTTTTCGTAGATGAACGATTGATACTCCCATTAACTGAAGACTTGAAGCGTGTCTCTGTAATACTGGCATCAGAGACAGACAAATTGGAGCAGCCTGATATGGAGAATTCATCGTTGTACGTTGAAGAGGATTTGTTCATCGAAAGGTGAGATGCCACATTGAATCGCTTGTTTTGCTTGTACGATATCGAGGAGTTTGTAGACGATCCCCTGTTGGCTTTGTTGTTCACCATTGTGTGTTTTAGTCTTGCCAATTCCGGATGGTTTGGTTCCATGTCCTCCATCACCTCCAGCCTAGAAAGCATCAGATGACGATGGTAGAGAGTCTTGAATCTCCATGTGACACCTGTGTTCTTTGATGGTATGAAAGTTGACATCTCAGCTCTCTGTCCTTCTCATAGATTCAAATTAGATGACGAAAAGTCCCAGGGGAATGCACAACTTTTTATACGCCTCCAAAGTCGAGAAAACCTGACACTCATAGCCTAGTGCTTCTCATGTACGCAACGTAGCCGCCTTTGCATATGGTGTACAAAAATTTAAGGGGCTCCGCATGGAGGCTCCTGTGTTACTTCCACATTATCAGGTATAGTGTTGATTGTAGGAGGAGGAGTATTGCAAAGGAAGGGGAAATAATGGATTGCTCTAGCTATGTATACAAAGTCAATGTATGCTAGGAAACAATAGATAGTCAATATCTAATGGAGCATATCCAACTTCAATGGCTTTTTCTCTCCAAGCCATAAAGCATGTTCAGTATGGTCCAACAGGTCTCCCTTATCTGTACGAGGATGTATGAGTACAGATAATGGCCCATGTTGCAATTGGTAAAAGTTCAACATTTTGAGGAACACTTGGGGAGATCTTGTGTCAGTTTCGAACATTCCATATCCATCAGCATGTGGTCCAATGGACTTCATATGTGTTTGGAATATCCGACACTCTCCATTGCTCAATTCTTGTGCAAACTCTGCATCGATGGACTCTCTGAACTTTAAGGCGAATTGGATCTCATCTGGTTTGGATAAGTCTAGGTATGTGTGGAAGTCATAAGATTGTACAGAGTAATGGAAGCTCATCCTGTGGGTTCTTATTATTAGTGGGCTTTTCAGTGTTTGTAGACTTGTGGAATGTATATATGCCTCACTATAGCTACGAACAGGCACTTGCAATCTTATATACCCCCAGAAATATCACTAATGGCAAGTGCTAAACGCGATTAGTTAGTAAGCTGACAATTCAGAAAGACATGGGGTACTTCAATCCGTACTCACATATACGCGTTTGCAGCGTACACCCCAGCAGAGCCAACTTTCCCAAAAAAAAAAAAAAAATGAAAAGACTTGGGGGAATGTGCCGCCTTGCACTATTCCGCACTTGCCGTATTAGGAAGTCTTGCGTGCTGGGGGCTTTTTTTTTTTTTTTTTTTTTGCTTCGGTGCCCTTTAAAAGTATAGTTTACCGAACTTTCCAAGGCCATACACGGCCTCGGTAAATGGTAGTCGCCAAAAAGGTGTTGGCCCTTCTGGGTCCCAAATTTCAATGCCATCGAAAACGATAAAAATTTTCAATCTGCGATAAGGCAATATATAACATACAAACTTGGCGGGTGTTGATAAATAACAGAGGCAGCCATTTATGGTCTAAAAAGACTCACAGGCCAAAAGAAGTTTTGACATTGTATTCATCACACACCCATACACCACCGTCATTTGTGCCACATACATACATTGATCCTGTGTGTGTGTGTGTGTTTTTTTTTTTTGGTTTTATCAGCTGGGACGGAAAGAAAGAAATTTGATTGCACTTATCGGAAGACAGTCACACAATCAAAACCTCAGAGTATAATTATAATTCCGATCAGATAAGCGTCCCATAATTTATACTCCAAGAGGGGGCGTTGATTGTTCAGAAGCATACACAAAAGACTATTGCAGATCCTCAAGGATGTCAGAGGTTCAGTCGCAGGTAGCGCCCTTCAGCCAGTTGAGCACACACGCTAGTGACAATGGAGCACAACCGTCTGGGGAACAGCATCACACTGTGGAGCAGTCACATATGCAAACACCAGCACAGCAGCAGGTGCATCCGCCAATACAGCCACCACAGCTGCCACAAGAGCAACCGCTCGGCGAGGACAAGGGATTGTCAAGTACAGCGCCACCAACATCAGCTCCTTCACCGAAGGAGAAGAGACAGTTGAGTGCAGGGTCACAGCCAGTGCATCCAAACGCCAAGTCGACGACGTTTATCAACTCCGAGGGCTCTGCCACAAGCAAGTCCAACATTTCGACGCCGATTTGTAAGAATTGTAAGACTTCGACCACTCCACTTTGGAGAAGAGATGAAACAGGACAGGTGCTATGTAATGCGTGTGGCTTGTTCTTGAAACTGCACGGTCGTCCAAGACCGATCTCACTCAAGACAGACGTGATCAAGTCGAGAAACAGGGTGAAGCATCCAGGTGGTAATACGCTGAATGGCACCCCTGGTTCTAAATCCGGACCAAATACGCCTGAACTGAAGGCCAAGGACTCTAAGAAGCGTTCTAGTAAAGATGGCTCGAAGAAGGACAAGAAGTCTTCCCCGCCAGCGGGCGGGCAATTGGTTTCACCTCCATTGGTGGCCATACTACCCAACGGTAAGTCCAATGGGAACAAGTCCGCTGCGTCGAAATCACCCTTTATGTACAGCCATTTACACCATTTACCGCCACATCTTCAGCAGCAGGTGCCATTACACCACCCATCGTCTGTGCCTACGCAGTTTGCGTCAAATCTCCAGAGTATCACATCTCCGCTACTACTGAGCACTACGCCTAAGACACAGGTGGAGCACCACCAGCTTTCACAAACACAGGTCGCTGCAGGTGTGCTGGAGAATCTGAGCCAGGATAAACGTGAATCCGAGCTCATGCTTCCAAGACCTTCCTCTATCGAGGAGAAAGTGACGCCTTTCTCTCCAGCGAGTGCATTGGGTGCTGGCTCTAATCATAAGCTTCCGTCATTGTTGAATCCGATCTCGTCGTTTTCCTACTCGTCTCCTTCGTTCGGTCCACAGCACTCCTTGACAAACCCATCGGCGTTCTCATTAGGCTCTCAACCAGCTTCTAATGGTTCCCAATCGGGTACTGCGTCTGTCCAGCAGCAGCAGCAGCAGCAACAGGCTTCTTCTGTCACAACTGCACCATCATCGGGCGCACCATCTGTGGAAAAAGAGGATAGTGAAGTTGTCACTGGTCTCAAGACGAGGATCTCCGAGTTGGAACTCGTAAATGACCTTTACAAGAGCAGAATTTCCGAGTTGGAAGCCAATGAACAACAGAGTAGAGTACGTGAATTAGAGCTGAGAAAGTGCATTGAGACGATGGAGTTGGAACAGTCGAGGAAGATGATCAAGCTGGAGGATGGGACAGCACACGCTACGTGATTATGACACCTGAATATGATTATACATGTAATATATCTATAGATGTATGCTGTAGGCGTTGCCGAATGGTAATTTTTTGAAAACGGCAGGGCTCATAACCTGGGCACAAAAAATTGAGAGAGAATCGATGCCATGTATGTCTTTCTACACCACAATTGAGTCTGCCATATATCAAGAAGATGCCCAGAGACACGCTTATCGGGATCGTCGGTAAACCTTCAAGCGGGAAATCGACCACTCTAAACAGTTTAACGGACGCGTCAGCCAAAACGGGGTCTTTCCCCTTCACCACTATTGATCCTAATAAGGCCACTGGTTATCTGCAAGTGGACTGTGCATGTGCTCGTCACGGTAAAGAATCGTTGTGCAAACCTAATTATGGCTGGTGCACCAACGGTAAGCGTCATGTACCTATCCTTCTGTTAGACGTGGCTGGCTTGGTACCCGGTGCGCACCAAGGTAAAGGCCTCGGTAATAAGTTCTTGGATGACTTACGTCATGCCGATGCCTTGATCCATGTTGTAGATGTGAGTGGCACTACGGACGCAGAAGGTAAGAACACGAGAGGTTACGACCCATTACAGGACGTTGAGTGGCTGCAGGACGAGATCCGTCTGTGGATCGAAGGTAATCTGGCAAAGAGATGGGGGTCCATTGTAAGAAGACACACTGCTACAAAGTCCAGTACAGTGGACACATTAACTACACAGTTCGCAGGTTACAGTGCTAACAGAGAGCTCATTGCTAGGGCACTAGACAGACTACCGAACATTGGCAAACTTGAGACATGGGACGATGCAAAGATCACCGAAGTGGTGAAGGCCTTTATGGCTGAGAAGTTCCCTACTGTGCTATCCCTCAACAAGATTGACCATCCGGACAGTGACAAGAACGTCTCCAAGATCATTCTAAAGTACCCACAGACCAAGTCTGTGCTCACTAGTGCCATCACAGAGGTGTTTCTTCGTAAGCTATCCAAGCAGGGCTTTATTAAGTACGAAGAAGGTACGGAATTCATTGACACCAAGGAGGATCTGCCGGACGACCCGGATCTCAAAGAATTGGATGAAAAGCTGCTAAACCGTATCGATAACATCAGGGATCTGGTGCTCTACAGATTCGGCTCCACTGGTGTTGTTCAAGTGCTCCAGGCCGCCTCTGAGGTGCTACAACTGGTGCCTATCTACACAGTGAGAAATATCAACACTTTCACATCGGGGAATGGCACAAACGTGTTTAGAGATTGCACATTGGTGAGAAAGGGCACACCCGTTGGCAAAGTCGCACGTTACATCATGGGAGACGTCACTATTGCTGCTATTGAAGGTGTCGGT
The DNA here is from genome assembly GCA_030567055.1 of Petasospora taoyuanica. Lineage (NCBI taxonomy): Eukaryota > Fungi > Ascomycota > Saccharomycetes > Phaffomycetales > Wickerhamomycetaceae > Petasospora > Petasospora taoyuanica. Next base: position 248,480 of record JAKUBZ010000003.1, read on the forward strand.
GGACAGAGAGTTAGTGAGGATGATACTGTGGAGATTGGCAAGAACGACGTGCTTTCGTTCAAAGTGGTGCCTGGTGGGCAGAAAGACTAGACTTGTAGATATATATATAGAGAGAGAGAGAGAGAGAAAAAAAAGGTCATTAACATAGCTTTATTCATTAAACGTATAAAAAAAAAGGACAACCAAATGAATTGACTTTATTCATGGAACAACTCGTGCTCGGATTCGTCCTCTTCTTTACCGGAGGCGTTATCCGACGAATTGTCGTGGCCTTGCTCGACATCGTGCTCATTGTCTATGACCTGGCCAATGTACTTCTTCATCACTGGCGAGGACAAGTCTCTGTGGAACTTCTCTGGGCCAATGAGAGATATCACGAGCGTGTAAATGAACACTGCACCTGTGAAACATGCCATGGTCTTTGCGTAGTCAAACGACGTGGCTACTCCGGAATCGTCGACTACCACTGGCCACTGGGCAGAGATTCTGGTTTCAATCGTAGAAGATGCAGAAGCAGCCAAGTTACCCAACTGGTAGGCCAAACCGGAAACCAATACTCTAGCATCTGGTGGAGATAGCTCGGACAAATGTGCTGGGATAACACCCCAAACACCAAGCACGTTGAAGAATAACATGAAGCCGGCACCGCATGCAGCAGCATCAGTCTTAAGCATGAATGCTGGATACACGAAGCAGCCACCGAGCACACAACAGATGATAAGGGAAAGACGACGACCAAGAACTTCCATCAATGTACCGATGATGACGGAACCGACAACACCACCAATGTTAGAGACGACAAGAGCGACGGTGATGGCATCCTCCGAAAGCATCAATTGCTTTCTCAACATAGTTGGGAACATATCCTGCGATGCATGAGTCAAGAAGTTGGAACCAGCAAGCAACAAAATCAGGTAAATAAACAGGATCCAGTATTTCTTCAACAGGCCCCAAGTATTTCTCATCTTACCCTTAAACGTTGGGTTGACGTAGGTTCCAGCCTTGATCTGGTCCTGCTTCATCAGCTCTCTTGCCTTAAGCACACGTTGGAAGTAGAGCGTCTCAGGCATGAGCAATCTCCAGACAATCAAGATTGCTGGAATACCAGCGGAGAACCAGAATAAAGACTTCCAGGTGTCCTTGGTACCTCTAAAGGCCTCCCAAAAGATGGCTGCAAAGACCAAACCGAAGGCGTAGGCAGTGAAGAACAAACCAGAAAGGAAAGATCTGGCCTTGACTGGGGCATCATCAAGAGAAGTGGCAGCTGCTGTGGCATAAGTACCACCCATGGCAATACCAGATAATGCTCTCACAGCCAAGAATTGCTGATACGTCTTACAGAAACCAGTACCAATCTGTAACACCATAAACATGGCAGCAGTGGTGATGTAGGGCCATTTTCTGGAGTGGTTGTCTGTCCACGCACCAAAGATCACAGCACCAGCAGATCTGACCATAAGAACAGCGGACAACCCCCAGGTGATATCAGCAGTGGTGACGTTGAGCGACTCGGCAATATAAGTACCAGAGACAGCGGTCAAGAAGAAATCAAAAGAAGCAGACAACCAAGCCAGCATACCGAGGAAGAACATCGACCAGTTGTACCAAGTCATGTCTCTGCATGCAGGGATTGGATTCAAGTTGGAGATGTGCTCCAAGTGGATGTCACCCAACGAAGTGAACCGTGTCACAGCATAGTGCTTGATCGATGGCCAACTGAGATCTGGAGCCTCATCCTCTTCAACGATACCGTCTGACGGATTGAGAAACTCTTCCTCTTTAGACATTGTAGTTTGTGTGTATGTGTATATGTATGTGTATGAGATGTATTAATTAACGATGTGCTACAAGAATGGCTGATATAGGGAAGGGGCCATAAAGGCCCTTTTATATACTCCATGCCCCCCAATATACCATGTCTATAATGGACCCATCTAGACACATATCCACCTGCAAAAGCAATAGTTGTCAGCCACTCGATATCTCACGCTGTAATCGTAAATGGCTCAATTGCCAGATATAGCCTTCCGTATGGTTAACCTGAATAGAAATTATCACGACACTTTGACGCCGGAAAAGCTATCCGAGTACCGGATTAAAAATCAAACGGAAAAAAAAAAATAAAGCATATGGCTAAACACCTCTATGGCTATGGATAAACGTACGCCAATGCGTGCGTCCGGGGCTGGGGAAAAATACAAGGGCAGGGCTGAAAAGATCTATCTGCTTTTTTTTGTGGCCACTACTCTCTCTTGTTCTACTGGTAATATTCTTTGTGCTATATATATATACATTTCTGGCTATAGCAGTGCGGTTTCTTTGCTATCGATTTTTTACATGCTGGTGCAGCCCACAGGCCACTCACAAACCCAACAACAGTACAGTATCATATGGCAACGGCATATTAGGTGTACTGTTAAATATTTTGTAGGCGGAACTGTCCTCTTTCAGTTTACAGCTTGAAGTCAAGATGAGGCCAGGGGGCCCGGAGCCCAAATAGCCCCAGGCGTCCCACCACAAATTAACCCCCGGGGGTGATGTAGACACACACTGGGCTCCGAGATTTCACCGGGGCCTAAAGGCTGTATACGTCTCTGCACAAAGATCAAGCCTGAAACACTCCGAGCTCGGTCCTCCTGTTGTCTAGAAACCAGCACAGGCTCCATCATACCAACATTTCTAATTATTCGTTTATTGACATATTATCAAATTTCTTGGTACCTAATATAGGCTCATCTCCGGCAAAAGTTGTCCAAACAGGCCACTTGGCACTTGGCATCTACAGTTTTGATCCGGGGGGTGCCACTGGACTGTGGTATTTTCTGTTCCTTTTTTTTTTCCTTTTTTTTCTTGTATGTGTTCGGCTGACGGTTATACATGTGTATACATAGCCTGTAAGACCGCCGACCGGCTAGAAAAGTTGCATATATATAATATCAGGGCAGCTGGGCCCTGGCTAGGCAATGTTACAGCCGGGGGTGTAGTTGAAGCCTTTTGTACGGATATATACAGGCAGCCAGTGGGCTGTACATCCTCCATAGCCAACAAAGCACGAGATGTGTACTGACAATACTCGCTGGTGGTATGCAACGATTTGTAGAAAGCGGCCCCACCCCAAGGGTGAGTCTCAAATTGGGGCGAGGGTTTCACTTTCGTGGGGTGCGCATTGCGGACTTTTGGTGATGACTACGAACCCTTTCCACTAACTCGTGTTCTGCATCTCTGAGCCAGCACTAGTGTATAGTAACTGTGACTCCTCTCATCTCTCATATATCCGGGTTGAAGTAGAGAATATCTCAATCCAATTGCACTACCTTGTATTGTATAATCATGATTGTAACTTGTATATCCCCCAACAACAAACGACGGAGTTGTCATATGGCCTATGTCCCCGTTTCCAAACTATATGTGTCACCTGTTCACCCCCATATATGTATCATGCTCTTACATGAATAGAATACAATACATCTACAGCCAATGGATCTTGCAGGTAGCAGAGATGCCTACGCGCATGCAGCGATCTGGCCGGGGTACTTCATAACTTTTGAACTAGAGCTTCTAGTTACTAGATGCGAACACCTCGTGATTTATGAATTCCCGATTGAACAGATCAGATCATACGGAGGATCGTATGAGTATATGGATCATCATAAATGCGGACCATCTATGGGGTCTTACTAAGTGTTGTCGTATCAAGTATCGGATAAACTACTATGCTAGCGCCATGTCCACTACAACATATAAGAACAAAAAACTATGTATAAGCAAGCACCCATGAACAAATTTAAGAAAGAAGCAGAAAAACAAGTTAGATAATCTATGCATTTAGTTAGACTCCTGTTCCTTGTACTGAGCTTCAACGTCATCAGAAACTTCTCTCTTCTCCAAAGAGATCACTCTGGCCATGTACTTGTTGATCAATGGCGAGGACAAGTTTCTATGGAATCTCTCATGGCCAACCAGTGTGATGAAGAAACCATAGATGAAGACAGCGCCAGTGAACACGGCGATAGTCTTTGCGTAGTCCAACTTGGTGGCAACACCTTCGGCATCGAACTCTAATGGCCAGTTAGTAGCCAGTCTAGTCTCAATTGTAGACGAAGCAGAAGCAGCCAAGTTACCCAACTGGTAGGCCAAGCCAGAAACCAATACTCTAGCATCTGGTGGGGATAGCTCTGACAAATGAGCAGGCATAACACCCCAAACACCAAGGACACAGAAGAAGAGCCAAAACCCGGCACCGAGAACTGCTGGAGAAGTCTGGATCATCACTGCTGGGAAGCAAGCGCAACCACCCATAACACAACAGATGATAAGGGAGAGACGACGGCCGAGAACTTCCATCAAAGTACCAATGACAACAGAGCCAACGACACCACCAAAGTTGGAAATCGAGATTGCAACGGTGATGGCGTCTTCGGAGTACATCAACTGCTTTCTCAACATGGTAGGGTACATATCCTGCGAGGCATGGGCCAAGAAGTTGGAGAATGCCAAAAGCAGGATCAAGTAGATGAAGAGCACCCAGTACTTCTTACAGAGGGCAAGGCCGTTACTGATTTTGCTCTTGAATGTTGGCTCGACGTATGTACCAGCCTTGATCTGGTCCTCCTTGATCAGCTTCTTAGCCTCCAAGAGACGTTCAAAGTACTTGGTCTCTGGTGACAACAGTCTCCAGACAATCAAAATTGCTGGAATACCAGCGGAGAACCAGAATAATGACTTCCAGGTGTCCTTAGTACCAGCAAAGGCTCTCCAGAAGATTGCAGCGAAAACCAACCCCCAGGCGTATGCGGTGAAGAACAAACCAGAAAGGAAAGATCTGGCCTTGACTGGGGCATCATCAAGAGAAGTGGCAGCTGCTGTGGCATACGTACCACCCATGGCAATACCAGACAAAGCTCTCACAGCCAAGAATTGTTGATATGTCTTACAGAAACCAGTACCAATCTGTAACACCATGAACATGGCAGCAGTGGTGATGTAGGGCCATTTTCTGGAGTAGTTGTCTGTCCACACACCAAAGATCACAGCACCAAGGGATCTGACCATCAAGACGGAGGACAACCCCCAGGTGATGTCAGTGGTGGTAACATCGAAGGAGGTGGCAATGTAAGTACCAGAAACAGCGGTCAGGAAGAAGTCAAAAGATGCGGACAGCCAAGCCAGCATGCCCATGAAGAAGAAATTCCAGTTACGCAGCGTCATCTCTTTGCACGCCGGGACCGGGTTTAGCAGCTTGACGTTCTCCGGGTGCACGTTGATCAGCGTAGGGATTCTGGTGAGGAAGTAGCGTCTCACCGAAGGCCAGCTAAGGTCGGGCTTCTCGTCCTCCTGGACGATGCCTTCGAGAGCGGTGTCCTCTTCGACGTCGTCCTCCACTGGGTGTGTGCTGGAACTGTCGGAAGAATCCATGAAGAGGCCCTCCTGTTGCTGTGTAGCGTCCTTTTCGTGGGCGGGCATGTCCGCAGTGGATGTGGTGGTTTTGTTATCTGCCATTGTTGAAGAGACAGTGTGGAGAAGGTGAAGATCTACGTAGAGAAGGAGAAAAACAGCAAGCAGGAACATATATAAACCCGTTTTTTAGCTAGTGGGCCGGTCACGGTGTCCCCCGGTGAAGTGCGTCGAAGTGTTGCGATGCACTCCAGATGTTATGCTGTGAACGGCCCATGACTACAGATTGGGTGTGATTTGGACAAAAAATATTTCCCAAACTCCGGAAAAACAGCTGGCCCGATGCGGTAACCTTAGACTATTTCCCGATCACGGGGCCACAACTTCTCTTGGCCCTGCAGTGTTTCCCGGGGGCATATATATATATATAAGTTAGATGTTTTCCGTACGCGACTTCTCAAGCGGGCGCCGAAACCCGATACTCGGTAGTGAAAAAAGCTATCAGAATTATTATACGGTTTGTATAGATAAATGTCAGTGACACATCCAGCCTGTATGGCTGAAGAGGACCCTCCTCTTCAGCCGCTGACGCCTTGAATGATCCCCATTGCTATACCTCAAGTGTAGAACTAGCATTGCTGATTTTACACACGCGGATCGCACGGCAAAGTAAAAACGGTCTCCGCTATCTATGTGCGGCTGGCTAGTCTAGCTAGCGTGGTGAAATCCGACGGCTACCGACAAGATCAATTTTAGTCATTCTATAAAACGCATTTATTGAGTGTATGTGTGCAATCCAAGTCGTTAAAGGGTCATCAGCGTCGTGAACTGAGTTAGTGTTCTTCTTCAATCCTGTTCCTTAACTCCGTTCTCCGACGAGCTCATGCTCTCATTAACATTCATGTGTGGAGCCTTTTCTTCGTCCATCGAGGAGCTCGAGTCGTTGTCCATCACTCTATCAATGTACTTCTTCATCACAGGCGAGGATAAGTCTCTGTGGAACTTTTCTGGACCAAGCAGGGTCATGATCAGAGTGTAGATAAACACCGCACCAGTGAAACAGGCAATGGTCTTTGCGTAGTCCAACTTGGTGGCCACACCTTCGGCATCGAACTCCAACGGCCAGTTCGAAGCCAATCTGGTTTCAATCGTAGAAGAGGCAGAAGAAGCCAAGTTACCCAACTGGTAGGCCAAACCGGAAACCAACACTCTAGCATCTGGTGGAGACAACTCAGACAAGTGTGCTGGGATGACACCCCAGACACCAAGCACGGCAAAGAAGAAGAAGAAGCCGGCACCTAACACAGCAGAATGCGTTTGGATCATCAGAGCTGGGTATGTGATGGCACCGCCAAGAATACAACAGAGGATGATGGACAGGCGACGGCCCAATACCTCCATAACAACACCGATGGCAATGGAGCCAACGACACCACCCAAGTTGGAAACGACAATGGCAACCGTGATAGCGTCTTCGGAGAACTGCAATTGCGTTCTCAACATAGTTGGGAACATATCCTGTGAAGCATGGGCCAAGAAATTGGAACCTGCCAGCAACAAGATCAAGTAGACAAACAAGATCCAGTACTTCTTGATGGTAGCCTTCATATCAGTCAGCTTCTCTCTCGTGGTCTGCTTGTGGAAAGTATCCTCCTTAATCGCATCCTGCTTAATGAGTTCTCTGGCTTTCAAGACCCTCTGGAAGTACTTGGTTTCAGGCAAGAGCAATCTCCAGGCAATCAATAAAGCTGGGATACCAGCAGAGAACCAAAACAAGGACTTCCATGTATCAGCGGTGTCTCTGAAGGCCTTCCAGAAGATGGCAGCGAAAACCATACCCCATGCGTACGAGGAGAAGAACAAACCAGAAAGGAAAGATCTGGCCTTGACTGGGGCATCATCAAGAGAAGTGGCAGCTGCTGTGGCATAAGTACCACCCATGGCAATACCAGACAAAGCTCTCACAGCCAAGAATTGCTGATATGTCTTACAAAAACCAGTACCAATCTGTAACACCATGAACATGGCAGCAGCAGTGATGTAGGGCCATTTTCTGGAGTACTTGTCTGTCCATAGACCAAATATCACTGCACCAAGGGATCTGACCATCAGTACTGAAGAAAGACCCCAGGTGATATCTGCAGTCGTAACATCAAACGAGGCAGCGATGTACGTACCGGACACGGACGTCAGGAAGAAGTCAAAAGAAGCAGAGAACCAGGCAAGCATCCCCATAAAGAAGAAGTTCCAGTTGTATAGTGTCATCTGTCTCAGCGCAGGGATTGGGTTCACATCTGAAACGTGTTGCAAATGTAAGTGTGTTAATGAAGACCAACGTGTAGCAAAATAGTGCCGAATTGCAGGCCCTGACAAGTTTAGGATATCATCGTCAACGGGCGCTTGGGGCTCGCCATCCTCAATGTACTCTTCGTCAAAGATTGGATGGTCGGGCCCAAGGGCAGCCCTCAGTTGGGACTCCCTATGAGGCTCGTGGCTGATGGAGTGGTGATGGTGGTGTGTGAGGACCAATGGGTCGATAGGCATTTTGTAATCTCTATAGTCGATGAGTAATGGGGAAGGAGAAGAGGAAGCAGCAATTAAAGGACTTGGTATGCCTTTTTTATATTAAATGGTTGCAATATATATTAAGGAAGAGATCAGCGGCCTGGGCGGGGGACGCTGCTGCTGCACTAGCCTGCGAGCTGTAGTTTATAAATGGTGCCATACAAAAAAGAAACACGAGCGAGGCAGAAATGTATCCTGATCTTGTTTACCCCTGTGTGTGTTTTTTTGTTCTTGTTTAGTACCTCTCCCAGGAAATAGTCCTTGGAAGTCAAAGACGTTGTACTATGGAGTACATAGCATCATTCCCTCTTTTACTACGAATTTATACTGTCAAAATCGACCTTCCGCTAGCCTTATCTTTAACAACGATACGGCTGGAGGGGCCACACTCAGCCATACTAAATTATGTGACACATTCGCGCACAATCGCGCGCTCGATACATGGCCAGGGCCCAGGGGCCTTAAAGCTACGGCTGCACAAAGGAGGTCAGCAGGACTCCCGAAGAACCGTCACAGCTTGACTACGCCTTTCCCCCCAGAGACTTACGTCGATTCCATTGTGTTAGTCAACTCGTTAATCAGCCTCACTGAACCGCTATGTATATATGTCGATCTATATATTCCTCAAAGATCTTAGATCTACAGAACAGCCGCAGAACTATACTCGGTAATTGCACGTCCTCCTCGATGTATCAAACTATATATATATATGCTCTAACGTGCCTGATTCGAATATCGTTCAGCTTACAATGGTGGCATGTAATTATTCATCTTTTGTAGAAATCGTACAGTACGTGGTATATACAGTCAATTTCGGCTTGCCCCTGCTAGATTTGGGCCAATTGTATATAAGTTTGTCCCGGATTTACCCATCAGGCCCCGACATTAAACAGCTGATTAAAGTCTGGTGATGCGCATCTGTGCAGTATACGCTCCTCGCAGCGGATATAGCTGTATGAGGTCTCTCATACCAAAAAAAAAAGACATGCGGACTCCTGTGTGTACCTTACGATTGATCCGGTGATTCTTCCGGCTTCCGTGCTAGCTGGATAAGCCCATAACACTCCTTTTTTTGATGCCTTCCAATGGGGTCTTTCAAGAGGAACAAGTTTGAGATCAGCGGGTCCACTAGCCCCACTATAGCCCAGCGCGAACCGCGAACAGCAGCACCGCTCACAGTGCTGCTGTATATGCTCGGAGGGCCAACCCCCCTTGCCCTGAACCAAAACGCCCAACGCGAAAAGAACAAAAAAAGTCAGCCAGCTGCTCGATCGTCGCGTAAAAAAAGAAAACTTTTTCAACCTCACTCCTCTTTTCGAGTATTATTACTTTGATTCAAAGCAAATACGAATTCGTAAGTGCCTTACCAGAGCCCTTATGTCACTTTTATGATGAGAAAACGTCCTAAGGACAGCTATATAAACCCAGCTCTTCGACTAAATATCTGTTCATGAGAAGAATCTTTGTCAAACGCTCTGATCTAGTGACATGAGGGTATATGTATGTCTAATAGTTTACTAACAATAGAAGAATAAATAAAGTTGTGAAACACGAATCTGTAGTTTTCTTTATGTACAATTGAATGTATAACACTCCTTTTGAAACAGTGCATGGTCTATCTAGTCTTACCACCCACAGCATTGATCAACATGATATCACCATCCTCAATCTCATACGTCTTTCCGTGCTTCTCAAACTTGACAACTCTATCCACTTGTCCATCGACAATGTGGTTTTGCATACTCATCACTTTGTCATACTTCAACACATTCACATTGAGGAAACCCTTTTGTAGATCAGTATGGATCATAGCTGCGCCCTCTGGTGCAGTTGATCCCAACTTAACATTCCACTCATGAGCTTCTAATGGGCCACATGTATAAAAACTGATCAAGTTCAACAGACTTTTCATAGACATCACCATCTGGTCAATCACTTCAGATCTCTGTTCGCTCTCGACGAACTCGTGCTCATGGTCCGCACTGAACATGATCATCTTTTCATTAGGACTGTTCTGTTGTAGCCATTCTTGAACTTGCTTCAAGTATTTGTTCTCCCCTGAAAGATAGTCCTCCTTTGATACATTCATAAGATATAGGGTAGGCTTTGCGGTCAAGAACTTGTGCTGGTTAACGACATTGACCTCTTCTTCTGTCCAATTCGTATGATTCAAAAGACGTCCTTTCTCCACCATGATCTCACTGAGTCTTTCCAATATCTCATTCTCCCTCTCAATCTCCTTTCTATCGTTGGGTTTAGCACTCTTCATACCCTTCTTGTTACGGTCAATGGCGCCCTCCACCGTCTCCAGGTCCTTCAGCAGCAGCTCATCCGCAACAATCTCCAAGTCTCTCACAGGGTCTACCGTTAGCTCAACGTGCGTGATCTCGTCGTTATCGAAGCCTCTCACGACATGGAAGATCCCATCAACGTTACGGATGTCGTTCAAGAATTGATTGCCGAGGCCTTCGCCCTTTGATGCATTCCTCACGAGCCCGGCAATGTCCACAATCTTGAGGTACGACGGGATCGTCTTGGTGCTGCCATAAACCTCTGCCAAACTGTTCAACTTCACGCTGGGTACTTTATAAAGCGCCTCTTCGGGGTCCACAGTGGCAAATGGGTAGTTATTCGGATTTCCTAGCGTGCTCTTCGTCACACTCTGAAAGAACGTCGACTTCCCGACGTTGGCCAGGCCGACAATACCAACGCTTAACTTGGATGATGATCTGCCCAATAGAGCGTGCGCGCTAGGCTTCCCGGCCTGCTTGCTTGCCTTTTTGGACGGTTTCTTCGCCAGAAGCGTCGGAGAGATATGTAAGAGCCTCTTTGGCGGTCTAAGCCTTGTTAAAGTGGACATCGTTACCCCTTTAATTCCTCTCCCAATGCCAAAAGCTAAAAGCATGGTGATGTGTTTTTCTCGCGATGGCCTACTGCTACGGATACAAATTTTATAACACACGATCTATTTATTAGCCTTAGGCGTCGTGCAGGGAGTTGTAATGCTCACCGAGAGCGTAGGAGTGTTTGTAGTACACCAACTTGAGCTCCTCACCTGGCGCGTCCTCGTTAATCTTCAGCGTGGATCTGCCAGTCATCATCACACTGATGGGGCAATTGTACTCCTTGGACAATGCTAGGATCTCGAGGTCAGAACCCCAGGCAGCAGTGGTCTCCATCTTTTCAGTGTACTCCTTGATGTCTTTCACTGTCATCGTCTCCTCGTCAAACAAGTAGGGAATGAACGTGTCAGGGTCGGATCTAATATGGTCCACAGCCTTAGTTCTGAGTTCCTGTACACCTGCTTCAACACCCTGGCGTAGCTGTAATTGGTCAGAAATCGACGCAAAGAGACAGTTACCATCTGGTTTGATATCAAATGGCTTCACTCCAGCAACGTTACACAGCAGTTGGATGTTTTCCTCCTCAATAGCCTTATGATCTGGTTGCAATGCAGCTTCCTCTTCGGCTTGCTTCCTCTGCTCGTCGAGCTGCGCTTGTCTCCTGGCCATTCTCTCCTTCTGGCGGTTACGCTTTGGTCCTCTTTGCTGTGGTTCTGGTGTTTGTTCCTTGGCTGCTGAGGTCTCTTGTGTCTGATCCTCTTGTTGGTCCAACGCTAGCTGAGCAAGAAGTTTCTCAGGTGTAAGTTCATCCTCTTCTTCATCAAGTTCACCATTTAGTTCACTCTTGAAAACCTTAAGCTCCTTCTCGTGCTTCTCTTTCAAGCTAAGTTCCATCTCCGTACACTTTTTGTTCACCTCTTTACGCTTTGATTTCGTAGCTTGTTTCTTGAGCCCCGTCACAGTGGCCACAAGGTCCCTGCTCTCCTTTCTATGTCTGGTGAGCATCTGCTCCTCTGTCTCCGTTACCTCGCTCATATTCTTCTTGTTCATAATTCATAAATTAAGATTAGACAGTTGATGCTCTATTCTCATCTCTTCATACCCTCCACAACCAAAAAAGAGCACAGTGCTCGTAACCTTTCTTAGAATCTTGCAGCAAAAAAACGACCTCGGTGAGGATCGAACTCACGATCTCGCGATTAACAGTCGCGCGCCTTAACCAGCTTGGCCACGAAGTCATCTATATTTTTCCGTAAAATTCACGCTCTGCCTCGTAAAGTGAGTCCTAGTTTGACAGGGTCCGCCCCCAAAAAAAAAACCATCCAAGAATTCTTGAGGTAGGAAGAGCCAACGTACGACTACTACTATTCTGTGATATGAACATGAAACTGTAGTCCAGGGAGATTCAATCTAGCCCCTTTGTGGAAGAAACTGAGAAAAATTAACAGAAGATCCAGAAGAGTTTGAAGCCCTGAATATCTACCATAGGGAATTGACCATTGTTGAACTCGCGCACTACACAGTTACAATAGCAGAACCGCTGCTTCTGGCATAGGCACAATGGGCTACATTCATAAAGGACCAATTATTTTGATTGGTGGCAGTATACAGATTGTATGAAAACGACCCAGAACATTATATATATATAGTAAGAAAACTGAAACTGAAAGAATTTAACAACAGAAGAAACAACAATGATTAAACGACATGGAAAGGATACAACAAAGATAGAAAGTTCATATGCAAGTGGTTGTGGTGATAGTCATCAAGCGCGGCAGAGCAGAAAGCGCATTCGATCACTGATAGAAGTCAATGATACCGAAGGACTGCTCTATACCGTAAACACCTGGGTCTTTCCAGTAGTCATTGTAAGTGGACAAAATGGTAACATCGTTGTCCATCTCAGCCAAGATGTTGATAATGGCAATCTTCTGGTTGGCCTTCGATGGGATGTTACCACCGTTCTGGATTCCAGCACTTGGGTAACCGGTCTCGGTGACCATGATGTCCTTATCAGTACAGTACCCCTGGACAATGGCGACTTGACCCTTCACGAACTCACCAGCAGTTGCAGCAGAGGAGTAAGTGTCAAAGTAAGCGTGTGGGTTGACACCAATGAAGTCAATGTCGACGTCACAGAGTTCAGGGTACGTCTCGAAAGTCACAGGTGGCTCGGAGGTGGTGAACTTGCCAGTGTAGCCAGCAGCGCTTATCAGGCTTCTCACGGAGCTAATCTTGTCCTTCAACTCAGAGACCGTACAGTAACCTGCCTGGATGGCCTCGTTACCAACGGTGATGAAGTCTAACACACTCCATCCGTTAGTCTCACCGTAGGAAATCAGGTCCTCGACACCGGAGTCAATAGAATCGACACCATCGGCGGAGATCCAGAATCCCTGGTTGACAGTCATGCCGAGAGCAGCAGCGTTAGGAAGCACAGTGTTGATGGAGTTACAGTCAGTGCCGTAGACACGGATCTTGGTGATACCAACAGAGTAGATCAGCTGCAAGTCGGTCGCAACGGTTTCGTAGTCCTTACACGACGAGTCGTTGTTGTATGGAGAGTAGACGATCGCCGTTGGTCTAGCAGTAAGCTCGGCAGAACCTGTGGATGTTGCAGTGCTGGTAGTGGTGGCTGGAGTGGACGTGGTGGAACCAGTGGCAATGGCTTCAGCGATAGCAGTTGGAGCCTGGAGAGTGGTGGTCGCCTTCACAGTAGAAGCAGTGTGTGTATTGGTGGAGACACTCGTTGCGGTGACAGTGACAGCTGGAGCAGTGGCGACGACGTTGGTGGCAACGCTGGCTTCAGCAGTGCTTGCAGCAGCAGTCTCTTGTGTCGTTGGCTCAACAACATCTTGAGTGGTCTCCACAGCAGTGGTCTCCTCAACAGTGGTCTCATCAGCAGTGGTAGTTGGCTGCAACGTGGTAGTTGGCTGCAACGTGGTGACGGCCTTGTTGACGATGGATGTGAAAGTGGTTGGCTCAGCGTACGTGGCGTCGGTCAATGTGAAAGTGTAAGTGACACCGTCGCTGACGAGCACCTCGACAGTAGGAGCAGTGTGCGTGTTTGTGATTGTGGAGTATGTGTCAGTGACAGTGACAGCTTCAGCTGTGTGTTCTCTGGTAATAACGATTGGAGCGGCCAACGCCTTTTGGAGGGCGCTCAAAGAAAGAGCGAGAGTGAGAAACTGCATTGTTTATCTGGATCAGGCAGAGCGCTTCTTATGAAAAGAGTGACAAGTTGTAGAAATTGCTCGAGTGTAAAGAGTGACTGAGAAGATGAATCTCTGAGGGTTTGAGCGGAAGCGTCTGGTGATCAAAAAGTAGAGCAGATTGTTTCAAGCGTGATGGAGACTCCGACTATGTTCTGAGTTTAATATATGGATGATGGCGACATGTTTATATACCCAAAGGTGTGCGTCATCGGTTGTTTCAAAGAGCTGGCTGGTAGTCTAAAACACCGCGAGATCTGATCTGCCACCTGCGATTTTCCTGATCTGAACAGCCAGCCATGCGGCCTTGCGCGTGATGTTGCAGCGATATGCATACCTGTCAAAACAATTGACCATCACTCAGCCAGCGCGGTGATCTGATGAAAGTGCTGGGAATTTGTAGGAGCTCAACCCGATTTGTGACTATCGGTTCCTAGTGCGTTGAGGCTTGTAATAAGGTTGCTCCGATGCTTAGGCTAGATATTTTTATCCTTGAAGGATGTGAGGTACCACTTTAACTGATTATGAACTCTATGCTCGTATGGATAGAGGATCTCTTTGCAGCTACAACAGCAAGAACTTCAAATATAGCAATGTGACCATCAAAAGTCATAATAAAGATGAACCCATCGATGTCTAGTGTGATCTTTGTTGTCGCCAGCATTCCCTGCTTCCATATACATCCCAATCGAGTGTTTCAAGTCCTTGTTAAGAGCTCTTATGCATCTCCATGCGTTCTCATGCGCATTCTGATGTGCTAATTAGTCCCAAAGAGGAAAGCCAGCCAACATGCCGCACAGGCTACAAAATTCTGATCCACTCAATATAGGCGACTCGGCAGTGGGTACGCACCACAGGCGATCGAGATGGCAGGTCGATAGACATCTAATGAGGCTTTGATGAGCTTAGAGCCTCTCCCACAGTATGCCAGCTGGTCTCAAAAAGCCTTCATGGAGCACACATGCTGATGAGCTCAATGGGTTCCACTTGCAGTTTATTATTAGCACATGATCCACAACCTTTTATGACGGTAAAGTGTTTGTGTGGGGGGAGGGTGTTATTTTTTGTAGAAATATTTCAACTATAAGATATCTGTACAAGAGTGAATCCTACTCGCCGAAGTATACATGCAAATAGCAACATGGCGATGATCTCCAGGCTGGGCGTTATTTGCATTCTGTTGGACGGCGTAAAGACGCATTACGTCCTACATCAGAGATGTCACCAATTTCACAGAGGTAGAATCACCATTTTTTGATACAACAGATGTGGGTTTTATTAGGTCCACATCGCGTGACATAGGCTACAGCCCTGTTGGATCAAATGTGGATAAATAAGAGGCTGGTTGATTGAATTTTTGGGCACGCGCACTCAAAAAACTCCGCAATTATCAGAATAGTCGCGGAGGCGCCCCGCGTTGCAGACATCCAAACACCACTATTCTCAGAGTACGCCATGATCGTAGGTATTAATTCAATTATCTTGTGGAGTTCTTTATGAATTGGAAAGATATTCTACTTTGTTGCTTACTCAATATAGTAGAGCTCTGAAGTTTACTATGGAGATGCTTGGAACTGATTTTGTGAGTCTTTTGATAGTTTCAAATAAAAATTATACAGGTTCTTCAGTGTCGTCTATCGTATCCAAGAAGACAAAATTGACACTTTGTTGCGCCATGATCTGCTAATTAAATTAATATTAAAACATTTTATATATTATATATATATTGTTGGATCTAACCATTATGGGCATATCACTGTATTATTGATGTATAATTCAAAATATAATATGACATTTTAATACCACAAGAGTGCCTTTTAGTTATGTCCCATTTTAGTGTGTATGTACATGCCCCGATTTGATAGTGCGGTCGCTTTCGAATGAAACAACTGCAGTTGAAATATTGTATATTGGTGTAACAGCTAGCTTGTTATGTTAATTACTTTCTCAATTAGAGCTCTGGATACATGAATACGTACGTACCCAGAAAGAGTGCATACATAGATAGCAGTGTGATGTGTGTGCTACGGATACCGACTCTCCGAGGTGGATTGCCACATCGGCTTGACGCACGCCGCCACACACATGAAAACCAGCATAACGACAGAAATCTGAGCCAAATATGGCTCAGCCAAAGAAAGGCATTGATGACATTACTTCCATATATTTGCTTTGATTTTCAAAATATCTACCCCACGTCAAAGTCAAATTCCTCATGTGTGATGACGCCAGTACAAACGATCAATTTGCAGTATGAATCAAAAAAAAAACTAAATAATCTGTTTGTCCGGAGAGTTCCGGGCTATCGGAGGCTTTGCTATCATCGTGCATTATCGCCCCGGGGTAAAGAGATTACCAAAAATAACTCTGAAAGATCAATCCAAGAATTATATACAATGCCATTTGTATAAAGAAATTGAAATACTACAACGAAGTGAATATCAAATGTTAATAGAATTTTCCCCAGAATGCACCCGTTAATATACAGAAATCAAATGAAACCAATAAATGAAGTAAAAGTTGCTTAGAGAGCTGGGCCAGCAGCAACAACCTCCTTGGTAGCCTCAGAAGAGTACTTGGTGAAGTTCTCAGCAAACAACGAGGCCAAACCACGAACCTCACCGTCAAACTTTCCGGTGCCCTCGACCCAAGCCTTGGATGGGTTGAGGATCTCGGCTGGAACACTCTTGACAGCAGTTGGAATCTGAAGACCAAACACTGGGAAGGTCTCATACTCGGCCTCAGCCAAGGAACCATCATGAATAGCGTCCAAGATGGCTCTGGTGTACTTCAATGGACAACGCTTACCACCCTTAGATGCAGAAGAGCCGGTCCAACCGGTGTTCAACAACCAAGCGTTAGCTTTGTGCTCGGTCATCTTGTCTGAGAGCATCTGAGCGTACTTCATTGGGTGCAAGGCCAAGAATGGCTGACCGAAACAGGCAGAGAAAGTAGCCTCTGGCTCGGTGACACCTTCCTCAGTACCGGCCATCTTCGATGTGTAACCGGAGATGAAGTGGTACATCACCTGGGCGTTCGTCAACTTGGACACAGGTGGAAGCACACCTCTGGCGTCACAGGTTAAGAGGATGATGTTCTTTGGGTGGGAGTTGGCGTAACATGGCATTTTGGCACTTGGAATGTACTCAATTGGGTAAGCACATCTGGTGTTCTCAGTGATAGAACAGTCGTCAAAGTCAACCACTCTGGACAAGTCGTCGTAGACAACGTTCTCCAACACAGAACCGAATCTGATAGCGTTGAAGATCTCCGGCTCCTTCTCACCAGACAAGCCCAAGCACTTGGCGTAACAGCCACCCTCGATGTTAAAGACACCTTGGTCGGACCAGCAGTGCTCGTCATCACCGATCAACAAACGGTTAGGGTCGGCAGACAAGGTGGTCTTACCGGTACCGGACAAACCAAAGAACAAAGTGACATCCTCGTTCTGGACACCTTGGTTGGCAGAGGAGTGCAAAGTCAACACGTTGTGGTTCACCGGCATCAAGTAGAACATCACTGTGAAGATACCCTTCTTCATCTCACCAGCGTATTCAGTACCCAAGATAACCATCTCCATCTCCTTAAAGTTGATCTCGACAGAGGTTGGGGAAGTCATACCCTGGGTGTAGATGTTGGCTGGGAACTGGCCAGCGTTCCAGATGGTGAAGTCAGGCTCGCCAAACTCAGCAAGCTCCTCCTCGGTTGGCTTGATCAACATGTTTCTCATGAACAGGGCGTGGTAGGCACGGGCACAGATCACACGGATCTTGAGTCTGTAGCGTGGGTCCCAGCCGGCGTAGGCATCGACAACGTAGACCTTCTCTCTGGTTCTCAAGTAGTCAGAGGCACGGGCCTTGGAGATCTTCCAGGTCTGCTCGGAAACCTTCTTGTTCACTGGGCCCCACCAGATGTTGTCTGTAGAGGTCTCTTCGTCGACGATACGCTTGTCCTTTGGCGATCTTCCGGTCTTCTTACCAGAGTAGGCCATGAGTGCACCGGCGGAGGAGATGGCGGTCTTCTTCTCGAGCAAACCGTCCTCGTACAACGTAGGCACGGAGGCGTTGTGGCGGAGGATCACATCCTCGTGCAATCCGAGCTTTTGAATCAATGCGGAATTGCTATTGGTGTAAACTTTTGAAGGCGACATTATGTGTTGTGTGTTGTGTGAATATAAATATGGAGATAAGCCCAGAGACAGATTCTTCTCGTTGAGTTGGAGATGAAAGTAAGTGCAATCAACGGAGCTGTGGAGTCATTACAGAAGACAAAGGATGTACAAAAAACTGGGGAAATCGGCTCTTATTTATACCTCTCCATGAGCTCATGTGGATGTCCGGGGCATGAGGGCACTACAAACGCTAAACGGCGCAGTCTGCAGACACTTTTGGCGTGCGCGCACCGGGGGCATGAGTGGTGGCACAAAGGCTCTTCTGACTTGCATATGTGGTACTTTCAGTTGAGATATCAAGAAAATTATTGAACCATGCGAATAAATGAGATCATTTACATACATCTGAAACTTAACTACGTCTTTATAACTTCAATATTGAGCTCAAATGGAGGGATTCCCACCAGCTCATCTCAGTTGCTTACATCGCGTTACCCCAGATTTTTCTCTCCACGTGCGGCGCGTACCGGCTCTTTACTCCGAGAGCCCGGGGCAGGCTCTGGAGCCGATCGGAACCAAAATTTTTGCTAGGCTGCTTGCTCCAGCCAGACAGGTTGTTCGGGTTTGTAACACATGGGGGGTCCATTTTTTTTTGTACCAGGGTACACTTCCTTGAGATAGGAGCGCGCGGCCAGAGTCTGATCCCCGGGTCACAGCTGTTTAGAGGTGAGTGAGAACAATTGGGGGTTTCAGAGAGTCAGAGACCCCATGACGACCACGGAACACCAGAAGGAGTCAGTACGGGTAATTGGGCTAATGAATCATGATTCCCCGACTTTAAGGACTTCCCTCACATTCCCCAGATTTTTTTTTTCTTGCCTTGTTCGGCGCTAAACCAAAATGGATCAGCGGGACGCGGGACTGAGGACAAAACCGGGTAGAGTGTGCGGTAAACGCACGCCCCTATATATATCAACTTTCAAGGAGAGGTTCTTATCCCTGTCCGAGAGTCCGGTTCTCGCAAAAGCGGGCCCAGAACTGCCAGTAGCGGGACCAAGTTTTTAGAATTGGAGCAAATGTGTGGGGGAGAATCTCGGGATTACAGACTTTGCATAATTCCAACTGATAGGGGGCCTAACTATAGACTGGTAAACTGTGCCATAGATTGAAGAACACATCCGACAACGGCTACTCTATATTAAGATCAGCGAATGAATTTCTTGTTATAGATGTGTTGAATCAAGTTGTCGGCTTCAATAGGCACCCAAGATGAGTAGACGGTGCTGTTAGAGAGCCTGAGACGCCTGTGTTTCTACGGGTTCCCCTCTTCTACAAGATTTTAGTGTACAATCTTCCATTACTACTCATAGGTACAACGAACCGGCACTGACGATGTCTCTATGCACGAGCTCGGTCGCCTTCTCCATCTTCTCCTCGAGGGCCACGTTACCGATGGTCTTAGCGGCAACGACCATCTGTCTGAGCATCTCCTCAAGTCTTTTAAACATTCTGATCAGCGAGCCTTCGTAGACGTCGGTCATCTTACAAATCTGAGTGAAAGAGGCCCCACGACACCATTCAAACACGACTTCCATCAACTCAGGTCTGAAGGATTCAATGTATTCTTTCTCCACAATCTCAATCTTGCTCTCCTTGGAGATTTTGGCAATCTTGGAGGCCATTTCTTGCATCTGCTTCAAAGGCTCTGCAAGTTCTGGCTTGAGCCTTGGAGTCTCCTTGGATCTCTCCTGGAAAACAAAGCACGATAACAATGCGGCGCACTGTTCAGGTGTCATCTCGTTGAAGTTACCATTAAAGATCAGCTCAGTTAGCAGTAGCTCGTCACCCGTAGAAATCTCACAGGCGACTCTACCCTTGAGCTCAATCACGTCACTTACAGTGGTGAATCCAAGACGTCTCAGCACTCTCTTACGGTGTCTGAGATCATCGAGTTGAATCACAGCCTGTGCTTCCAAGATCTTTTCTTTCAAAGACTTGGCCTCCTTAGAGAGCTCCACTTTGCACTCGTACTGGTCGTACAACTCCTTGAGTCTTGGAGACATCGACAGCGGGTTAGAGTATAACTTGGACTCCAATACTTCAATTTTCTTTAGCAAAGTCTTGAAGTCGTCGTCTGCTATCTTCATATTCTCCACAGGGTCCAGTAGTGGGATACCGTCTGGGAAACGGCGCTTGACTTCTTTCAAACTCTTGGACACGGTCTCCTTTTGTTGAGTAGACTTCATATCGTTAGGCAAGTAGAGTCTCATGTTGCCAATAGAATCAATAGACGACAGAGTGATTGGGATGACCTCAGTTCTTGTCTTCTCTCCCTCCTTTGATGGTCTGATACCTTCCGGGAAGTCTGGGTTGAATGGCTTGATCAAGTTCACTGGGGCATCGACAAACATCGTGTTCACCAATACGCTCACAATATAGGACTCGTGGTCAGCGTATGTCTCAGATTTGTTACGTTTGTTGGTTCTCTTTTGCACATCAACAACAACACCCCATCCGTAGTCCATCTCGGAGACCTTGACCTTGAGAAGTCTTCCACCTTGTAAGAAGGCAATGACGTGAGCTGGGTGTGTGATGATATGGCGCACGTCTTCGTTATAGGTGTCCAACTGCTTGCGGATCTCGTAATACTCACGTACCACGGACTCATCTTCAATACTGATCTGGCCCAACTCTGCCTCAACATCGAGCAGCTTTCTCTCCAGCTTAGGAACAGAAGAGGTACTCTGGAATTGGAAGAACGAGTGCTCCAACATGAATTCAGGCGAGATACCTTCGACTCTCATCAAGTTCAAAATCATGTTGTAACCCAAGTGGAATGCAGAGTCCAATCTGTCAGCCTCACCTTTGACCATTCCCTTGGCCACCTGTGGTTCCATCTTCTCGTCAATCATCATGATCACGATACCACGATCATCGAGACCACGACGACCAGCACGACCAGACATTTGGATGTACTCACCACCAGAGACCCAACGGAACCCTTTACCGTCCCATTTTCTGACAGAGGTGAACACAACGGTCTTCGCTGGCATATTAAGACCAATGGAGAACGTCTCTGTGGCGAATAAAACCTTGAGGAGACCTTCTTGGAACAAAATCTCAATAATTTCTTTCAAAATTGGCAGCAGACCGGAGTGGTGGATGCCAATACCACGTCTGAGCAGGGGAAGAATGTGCTTGATCTGTGGGAGCTCCCTGTCGGCTTCTGGAAGGATGTCCACTGCGTTGTTGAAGATCTTCGTCAGAGTGTCTCTCTCCTCCTCGGTATTGAAATCCAGTTTACTCATCTTCAGCGCAAGCGATTCACAATCTCTCTTGGAGAAGGAGAACACGATCACCGGGTTGTACTTTTTGATCCAGATCATCTTCACGATCTTATAGATATCCGACTTGGAGTCTTTGTTACCGCCTTTGAACGTCTGGCCCTTCTTACCTCTGGCATTGACAGAGTTGGGATCATCACCCTGGTTATTGGAGATTGAGGCCATGGCCTTCTGGAAGTTCTCCTCCCTGAACGTGCTCTTCTCGTCCACCACCAAGTGGATACCGTCACCATTGGCTGGGAACAGGTAATGCTGCAATGGAGTAGGACGGAAGTCAGTGTACACAACGTGACATGGCTGAGAGTGGATCTTACAAATCCACTCAGCAAATTCCATAGCGTTAGGAATTGTAGCAGATAAGAACACGTAGTGAACCTTGTCTGGGAGTAAGATGATGGTCTCCTCCCAGACGACACCACGCTCCTTGTCTCTCATGTAGTGCACCTCATCAAAGATCACCCATGCGACTTCTCTCATCACCTCAGAGCCTCTGTAGAGCATCGATCTTAGAATCTCCGTCGTCATCACCAAGCAACCGGCATCCGGGTTTATCGTAACATCACCGGTCATAAGACCAACATCGCCAAATTCCGCCAAAAGCTCACGATACTTCTGGTTGGACAAAGCCTTGATAGGCGAAGTGTAGATAACTCTCTGCTTCTCCTTAAGCGACTGTGCAATCGCATACTCGGCAACAACAGTCTTACCGGCAGAAGTGTGGGCAGAGACGAGCACAGACTCACTTCTGTCAATACACGAGATAGCGGTGTCTTGGAACGGGTCCAATGTGAAGGGATACGTACGCGCTTGGTCCTGTCTCTTGTGCTCACCAATAGGCCTGTATGGGTACCCGGAAGGCACGGCGACCTGGTGCCTGACTTGATGCGACAGCTTGACCTTGCCATCTTCCTGTGTCTTTGGCATCAAACCGGAGGATGCATTGACCTCTCTTTCGGCTTCCTGCTCGAACAAATCTGCCACCATCGGCACGACTTCGGACTTCTCCTTCTTATCTAGGAGCTTCTTATCCTTCTTTGCCTTTTTGTCCTTCTTCTCAGCCACTGGCGATAGCGAACGCTTCTTGGAGTCTTCTTGTTCATCTTCTATCACCTCTTGGATCTTTGGCTCCGTTGGTTGTTCTCGTTGAGACACCGGCACCTCCGGCGGAGCAGTTGGAACTTCGTCGAATACGGCAAATAGATCGTCATCCATTTTAGCCGTCTGATCTTTACTGTCTTTTGTAATTGAACATGGTATACAAGCTTTGTAAACTTGCAATAAGAGGTGCCACTGCCACTGCCTAAAAAATTTGAGAAGTGGTAGGGGCCGCATCTCATCGAACGCTAAAGCTCAACAATGTTCAATTAATGGTATCTAAAAGTCATTAAAGGAGTACAAAAAACCGCTAAATATACTATAAATGAACTAAGTTAGATGTTGGAAGAATTAATGAATCTTTTAATCAATTATTTGGTGATATTTCCCAGAAATCCAGTCCATTACCAGGTAAACCGCCAAAGACAACTCGACATCCAAAAGCGCGAGTGGTTTAGCGGTAAAATTCCAAGTTGCCATCTTGGAGCCCCCGGTTCGACTCCGGGCTCGCGCATTCTTTTATTTTTGTGTCTTAAAGTTGATGAAGTCGTGGCCTTACCATTCTAATTTGACTATAGTTTGACAAAATAGCTCTTAATTATCTTGGAATTAGTCTGGTCTTTTACATCATGATGACATCCCTTTTGTAAGTTGTAACAGATTAGTTGCTTGGATTTTAGAAGAAACTCAAACAAACTTGTAGCTTTAAGTTCCAGACTAGATCGGCCCCCTGATTCGGATCAAAGCGCCCGCTGACTTTGAAGATGACACAAAGCCAGATAACTCTCTCTTAGTGTATAAAGAGCACAAATTGTTGATTAATTCTCCAACAGACTTACATACAATCGATACAAGAACAACAGACTAATCATACACTTTTGCTTATTCAGACAAAGCACCATCGCTTACACCATACGTTATGACCGACTCAAGGATCAACCAATCCCTTCAGGAACTTTTCGATATTGGAGAGCTCAGTGCTTCTTTGTTGGACAAGAGAGAAACAAATGATCTTATTACTTCCATATACAGTTCTCATGTGAGCTCCTCCAGGTTGACCCAAGCAAATGATTCTGTTGATGAGCTTGCTGGTTCTTTCGAACCGAAGTTGACATTGTCTGCTAATGTGTCTCCAACCTCCGGTGTGGGCTATTACACGTTTGAACAACAGAATGGGTTCAGTTGTCCAAGTCTGACACTTCAGATTGGTCCGGACTTGGCTGCTTCCAGTGCCATGAGAGCCGTGACAGAGGTGGGTGGTAAGAACGAGGGTGATATATTCCAACAGTTGATTCCATCGATGCTTTTCAGAGGTTATAGCCATGCTACGTGGTATGTATCGAATGCCAAACAGGCTGCCTCATACTTTGTCCAATGTCTCGGGTTTGCCTATGTTGCCTATCGTGGCCTTGAGACTGGCAGCACTCTTTCTGCTTCCCACGTTGTTCGTAATGGTAACGTTGTCTTTGAGTTCTTATCAGCCCTTGTGGCTTCAGCGGAGGACCCAGTGGACAATGAGTACGTTCAGAAGATCCATAATTTCATTCACAGACACGGCGATGGCGTTAAGGATGTGTCATTTGAAGTTGATGATGTTGACTATGTCTTTGACTGTGCAGTGAAGGCTGGTGCCAAGTCAGTCTTTGAGCCCACAACGATATCTGACCAGTTTGGAAAGGTAAGACGTGCTACCATTGAGGTGTTTGAAGATGTTTACCACACATTGGTTCAGAAACAGGACTACCAAGGTCCTTTCCTACCTGGGTTCCAAGTACACCCTCGTGTCAAGTCTATGGAGCTTTTGTGTGTGAGCGTTGATCCTCAGATCAAGCTTAGTAAAATTGACCATTGCGTGCAGAACGAAGATTGGAACAGGTTGGAAGAGGCATGTGATGTTTACAAGAAGATCTTTGGGTTCCACAAATTTTGGTCTGTTGATGAGAATGATGTTTCCACGGAGTATAGTGCACTCCGTTCGATTGTAATGGCTTCTGCTAATGAAGAGGTGAAGATGCCATTGAATGAGCCTGCGGAGGGTCTCTGTAGATCGCAGATTGAGGAATTTTTGGACTTTTACAATGGTCCCGGTGTCCAACATATTGCATGTTTAACCGATGACATTGTCTCTACGGTTCGCCATATGCGTATGAGAGGCACGGAGTTTATCAATGTCCCACAGATGTACTATGAGAACTTACTTCCACGTCTTTTGGTCACCGGAGTGAAGATCGAGGAGAGCTTGGATGAATTGAAGGAGTTGAACATATTAATCGACTTTGACGAGCACGGGTACCTTTTGCAGATCTTTACGAAGCCGTTAACCGATAGACCTACGCTCTTTTTAGAGATTATCCAGAGACACAACCACAATGGCTTTGGCAAGGGTAACTTCAAGGCGTTATTCGAGACAATTGAGCAGGAGCAGAGGCTTCGTGGGACGTTGGAAAAGAAGCATCCAACGAAGTTGTGATTTTTGGCCTTACTTTGGCATCTTTTTCTTTTGCTTATCCTTGAGTCTATGGGTTTTTCTTTGTTTGAGCTCTTGTTTGTAGTAGCTTATATATGTGCAGCCCGATAAGGGAATATTCGCGGATTGTGTGTAAGTGGGCAGAGGTTGGAAAAGCAAAGGGTTAATGCAATTGTCAAAAGTGGTGGTGAAGATTGGAAATTCTAGCATATTAATAAGGGAGGTTACATTTCCGATACACTTTTGGACTTTGAGTGACTTTTAGGCTGGAGACTTTTTGTTATTAGTCGTCTTTCTGCTATTCTATTTCTCTCCGGTTACCCTCCCATCTCGTTTGTCTTTTTAGAGGATTGTCAATCTGGTGTCGTCGGACTACGTGCACTGCCCGGCTGCCTCTTTCCCATTTGTTTACAGAGAGCAAAGAGGACTTGAATTGAACTGATAGGAGACTCCTCACATTAGAGAGAAGAAACTCAGTGATAGATATTTGCAGTTACAAGGAGCTTTTTGTCAGTACAGATTCGCACGATGTCTGGGTGAGTAAATCGTTGTTTTGGTTGGAGGGGTCACATACACTTTGATGTGTCATTGGTGGCTGTGCCTCCTCTCCATGCGGAAGATAATAAGTACTAACACTGCAACAGCCAGTCCGTTATCACAGTCAAGGTGGTGGCTGCCGAGTCGCTATACAAGAGGGACGTGTTTAAAAGTCCAGATCCGTTTGCAGTTCTGACCGTTGACGGGTCTCAGACCAAGTCGACGTCTGCTGCTAAGAAGACACTGAACCCTTACTGGAACGAGACGTTCTCTTTCAATGCGAACGAAAACTCCATCCTTGTGATCCAGGTGTTTGACCAGAAAAAATTCAAGAAGAAAGACCAGGGCTTCCTCGGTGTGGTGAACATCAGAATCGGCGACGTCATCGATCTCGGCTTGAACAACTTTGAGGAGACCATTACAAGGGAGTTGAAGAAGTCTAACGACAACGTCATCGTCAGCGGGAGACTGATCATTGTTATTTCGCACAACGGTGCCAATGGCTCTTCTGGTACCTCTTTTAGACCGGCAGCTGGGTCCATCTCCACACCAATGAGCGCCGCAGCACCTCCATTCACAACTAATGGGTCGCTTGCTAGTGGTGCCTCTGGCTCTTCATCCGGTGCCGCATCGGGTGCAAACATCGGTGCTGCGGCCAACAACAGGCAGCTCTCCTCGTTCGAGGACCAATTGGGCAGACTCCCACCAGGTTGGGAGAGAAGAACGGACAACTTTGGGCGTACGTACTACGTGGACCACAACTCCAGAACCACGACTTGGAAGAGACCAACGACGGACCAGACGGAGGCGGAGCGTGGGCAGCAGAGACAGAACGTCACGGAGGCCGAGAGAAGACAGCACCGTGGACGTACGTTGCCGGATGAGAACCTCGTATCGCCAAACCCAAGCTCTCAAAACATCACAGTGAACGCCGCTGGTGGCACGCCATCGGTGAGTGGCACATCGGCGGTGTCGATGGCTGCTACGGGTGGTACCACTGCGGGCCTCGGAGAACTTCCACCTGGTTGGGAGCAGAGATTCACACCCGAGGGCCGCCCATACTTTGTGGACCACAACACAAGAACCACGACCTGGGTCGACCCGAGAAGACAACAGTACATCAGAACCTACGGGCCAAACACCACGGTGCAGCAGCAGCCTGTGTCCCAGCTGGGCCCATTGCCTAGTGGCTGGGAGATGAGACTCACAAACACGGCCCGAGTGTACTTTGTGGACCACAACACCAAGACGACCACCTGGGACGATCCAAGATTGCCATCGTCACTCGATCAAAACGTGCCTCAGTACAAGAGAGACTTCAGAAGAAAAGTCATCTACTTCAGATCGCAACCTGCGCTTAGAATCTTACCAGGCCAGTGTCACATCAAGGTGAGAAGAGACCATATCTTTGAGGATTCGTACCAGGAGATCATGAGACAAACACCAGAGGACCTGAAGAAAAGACTGATGATCAAGTTTGACGGTGAAGAGGGTTTGGACTACGGTGGTGTGTCGAGAGAGTTCTTCTTCTTACTGTCGCACGAGATGTTCAACCCATTCTACTGCTTGTTTGAATACTCTGCGCATGACAACTACACGTTGCAGATCAATCCAAACTCTGGTATCAACCCCGAGCATCTAAACTACTTCAAGTTCATTGGGAGAGTTGTGGGCCTTGGTGTGTTCCACAGAAGATTCCTGGATGCCTTCTTTGTCGGTGCGTTGTACAAGATGATGCTGCACAAGAAGGTTGTGCTCCAGGATATGGAAGGTGTCGACGCTGAGTTCTACAGATCGTTGAAGTGGATGCTTGAGAATGATATCGAGAACGTCCTGGATCTCACATTCTCCGCAGAGGAGGAGAGATTCGGCGAAATGCGTGAAGTTGACCTGAAGCCAGATGGAAGAAACATCGAGGTGACAAACGAGAATAAGAAGGAGTATGTGGAGCTGATCACAGAGTGGAAGATCTACAAGTGTGTTGAAGACCAGTTCAAGGCATTTATGGACGGCTTCAACGAGTTGATACCTGAAGACCTGGTCAACGTGTTTGATGAGAGAGAGTTGGAGTTGCTCATTGGTGGTATCGCCGAGATCGACGTTGAAGACTGGAAGAAGCATACTGATTACAGAGGATATCAGGAGAGCGACGAGGTCATCCAATGGTTCTGGAAGTGTATTGGCGAATGGGACAATGAACAGAGAGCAAGATTGTTGCAGTTCACCACAGGTACGTCAAGAATTCCAGTCAACGGTTTCAAGGACCTGCAAGGCTCTGATGGTCCAAGAAGATTCACTATTGAGAAAGCCGGTGAGTCCAATCAGCTTCCAAAGTCCCATACTTGTTTCAACAGAGTGGATTTGCCTCCATATATCGATTACGACGCTATGAAGCAGAAATTGAGTTTGGCTGTCGAAGAGACTGTTGGTTTCGGCCAGGAGTAAGTACTTTCGCTTCAGCTTTCACTGACATTCCCCCACCTCTTTCCCTGCATTTTTCACGTTCTCTCTCTCTCTCTCTTTGGAGCCATGCCATATATGGCTATGTTTTGGGGATTTCCCATGCCTTTATTTCATGGTTTTTTTTATATATATGATTTGTTTTGAAAGCGTCAAGAGTATCTCTCTATAAAGTTCAGTTGAACGATGCATTCGTAGAGATCTTTATATACATAGCCGGAGTATAAGTTCAAACTTGTGGCTATGAATGGTTTGTATGGGAATCTGGATGGTCTCATTTTAGTAGAACTTCCCCTGAAACAACCCATGTGGAGTGCGATGGTAATTAGAAACCAATTTATAATTGATAAGAATATAAGGATTTTTTTGGGAAGTAAATGGTTCGGATGCGACCAGTGAGTTGTTCAGGAAAAGGCAGTGGAATCACACGAACAGTAAACATCCGTGATAGTTTAGTGGCTAGAATTACCGCTTGTCGCGCGGTAGACCGGGGTTCGATTCCCCGTCGCGGAGTTCTTCTCAATTTTTTTTTCAACGTCACAATCAGAACAGGCTGCGTACAGATAGCTTTTTACGTGGTTTACGGTGCCCGTTAGCGGACAGAGAGTACAAAACACAATCCGTCCACTCTCATGGCTACTACAAAGTCATATACTGAAACGAATTTATAATGAAAAGGATGAATGAATTTATATAAAAGGATAAGAAAGCATGGTGAGTTGAATGTAGTAGTATAGTATGAACAAGTTTATATTCTCCTCTTCAAATGAAAAAAAAGATGCTCCAATATAGTGTCAGCCAGTGGTGAAACCTTCAGCTTGAGTATAGTTGAAAAGCAAAATGAATGACGTTGGGGATGTAGAGAACCCATATGAAGATATCCATCGGGATATGCCCGTGTTTTTTTTTGGATGTTGTAGAAATGAAATGGACATATGGATAAATCGTTCTTTGGATTTTCGTACTGTTTTCCCCGACACATTTCCCTTGCTTTAACTTTTCAAAAGTCAGGTAGTTTTAAATTGTATATGTATAAATGATTGGTGTTTGTATGATGAGGATGGGATATGATCAGTGGGTTATATGTGATGAGCGTTGTGGTGATGGTGTTATGAATGTGCGGTTACAGAACTTAGTTCTTTGGTGGGGTGAATCTGATCTTTCTGGTCTTGATTGGAGCCCATTTGAACTTCTTGATCCAAATGGAGAGCAAGTACAGAGTGGACAACGTGATGATGGCCTTGAGACCCAATCTCTTTCTCTCGTCATGCTCTGGCTCAGCGGCCCAGTTCAAGAAGGTGGTGACGTCCTTAGCCATCTGAGAAGTGGAAGCTGGGGTACCGTCCTCGTACTCAACCAAGTCATCGAACAACACTCTGCCCATGGCAATGGAACCACCTGGGAAGTATGGGTTGTAGTTGGAGCCTGGTGGGAGGACAACACCGGCAGGTGGCTCGTCTGGGTAGCCGGTCAAGAGCGAGAAAATGTAGTCACAGGCACCGTGTCTGGCCTTGACGATCAACGAGAGATCAGGTGGAAGAGCACCTTGGTTGGCAGCTCTGGCGGCCTGCTCGTTGGCGTATGGGCCTGGGATATAATCGGCAAGCTTACCTTTTCTCATTCTTGGGTTACCCTGGTCATCTGGCTCATCGTCGTATTCAAACTCCTCAGCCATGGTTCTGACCTCGGTGTTTGTATGGGAGACACCAACAAGAGTTCTCCAGGCGACTCTGTCCAGGGAGTGGCAGGCAGCACACACCTCACGGTAGACCTGGTAGCCTCTTCTGATGGAGGCGTGGTCGAATGTGTCGAACATGCCGCTGTGTGGCCAGTTGAACTCTGGTGGGTGAAGACCGTGCTCAGCAGCGGTCATGGCTTCGGCAAAGACAGTGTCTTCGTAGAGCATGTAGGAAGCGGTCAGGCCGGAGGCGGCAACACCACCGATGATGGCCTTCTTGGCCAAGCTCGTTGGCTCAGCGACAGCCTGCTTTGCTGAGGTGGAGAAGGATTTCTGTTTTTTTTTTTCGTTAGTAGATGTTCGATGGATTTGGCTTTGGCTTTGGCTTTGGTACTTCTCTGGGTAGACAATTACTGGCGAGGAAATTGGATATTAAAATGCCCACGTGAGTCACAGGATACTGATTGACGATAATCGATGCAATTAACCACTGACTGCCCTCAATATCTAGTTGATGAAATTTAGCGGTCTGCGATTGGCTGGACCAACAACAACAAATTGAGTGAGCATCGAAGCTTGAAGGCCTGGGTAAGGCCGGGCCAGAGAGCCGGGAAGGACTGGAACAAAAAGACGCACTATGTTGCTTCTGACAGCAGATCTGATGGAGGAGAACATTGCCTTGAAGACGGAAACGTGTGGTGACAGGACAAAAAAGGGTTCCGCAGACACTTCTTTAAACAAAGGGACGAATTATAGTCAAAGATTTTTTTCCCACTACCCGGGCCAAGTTTCGAGAGCTTCCACCAGGGCCGCTTACTAGGAGCGCGCGCCTGTTTGTTAGTAAATCGCTGCTGGTTGTGCCCTGGCCCAGGATTTTTCTTATTCTGCAAAATTGCTCCAGCGCTCATTGGCCAAAAAAATCCTGTAGGTCTGATATGGTTGGGAGCCCTGGTGGTGATTTGGTGTTGGGCATCATAGTGGGGATTTTATGAGATTGATGTTACAATGGTAATATTTGAGCTCATGTGTATCACACATTTGAGCTATTGCAGTACTAATTGCCTTCTAATAATACCAATAAATTCAACGCTGAATACCCCATATAGCTCTGCGCGATTGGCCCAGCATAAGCCACACAGCGCCGCCGCTGTACATGTGCAAGGGATCGCCTTGGCCATACATAAAACGTGTTCGCGGCGTGCTCGCGTAAACGGTACACACCACACGTCTCCATAGCGCGTTTGGATCATCACAACAGCTGTGAGTGTCTCTTTTTTGAATGTAAACAAAGGTATTGAAGACGCGTTCTTTTTCATAAAGAAATCATTGAGAGAATACTCAACAAGACAAAAGATGTCTGATTTCGATGTACGAACGTCGTTTGTATCGTTTGTCGACCATCTGCCGTCGGATATCGTGCGGAAGCTGTGGTTGATCCAATCATTGAACATTACGTATGAGACAAAGAGGCAAGAGTTGGATCTAATGTTGAAACAGTTGAAACAAGTGGTGATCCCTACGAGGCAAAAGACGATGGTGCATAGAATAATACGGCTTTCTAATGATCTCAGCCAAATGCGGAGGGAAGCAGTGGAGGAATCCAAGTCCATTGCTACCACTATCAAATTGGCCAAGATGCAATTGGAGATGCAACATGAACAATTACAACACGATCATAAGATGCAACAGAATGAAAAAGAGATGAAGGAGACACTGATGAAGCATGCACAACGTACAAATAAGCGTATGAACAAACCCGGGCTCACAAGCCAGAAAAAAATGGCACTTCAACAGAGTATTCTAGAACTGGAGTATGAGATCAATGCGCCTATTGTTAGAGGCAGGGGAAGACCGAGGAAAAATGCAGAGGAAGAACTGAGGCAATTGAGAGCTGGTCAGATGACACGGCTTGCTTTGCTGAAGAGACAACTGTTAGAGGAGGACAAAAAGCCAATTGTGAAGCTTAGAGTGGAGAAGCCTGTTCAACCAGAGAAGAAGAAGAAGAAGAGGAAAGAGGTTGTCGTTACACCGACAGTTTCTACAACAAACACTGATTTTGATGATGCTGTTTATTGTATCTGCCGAAGTGGTAGCTTTGGGCAAATGGTTGCATGCGATAACCCCAATTGTGAATACGAATGGTTCCATTATGGTTGTGTCGGGTTGCGAAGAGCACCAAAAGGTCGTTGGTTATGTCCGAATTGTCAACAGTGAAATTATTGATTATGCCCGTTGGTCCTTCCACAGGCTGTCTTCGAAAAAGTACAACCAACTGAGCCCAAACCATGAAGAAATGACACCAATGCCACAATACACACTGTAGATCATAAGGCCGATGAATTCGAACTTCTGTAGCACGACATATTTGTGTTTGAACATGTCCATGAGGAACACGATCCATACCATTGGGATCAAACCAAGGGTATACACAATGGAGATTCTGTCGAATAGGAAGACTCGTCTGTTTGTGCTTCTCTGCTTGGACACTTCGTTGAACGATAGCGAGTAGATAAGGAACCAGATGAATGTGAATAGTTGCTTCACCAAATTCTGGCTAGGCAACAATGGGAACAGGCTGACGTATCCAGCACCAGCCAATAGCATAAAACAGTTCAACAATCTGCGCTCTGTAATCAAGAAAGTGAATGGGAAGATGATCAGCATGATGGCCTTCTCATGAACGTGCCATCCAAAGAGGAACGAAGAGTATGCGTTCAAAGTTAACGCACCAATGAATCTTTCAAACGATGGGTCAACAAGTAGAGGGATGATAGATAAAAAGTCATAGAAAAGTGTCAACGATCCAGCAACTCTTGGGGTAACATTAGGCAGGATGATGAAGAACACATCTTGTACTAATCCCTTTGTGCCTGTGTTTCCTGCAAGCTCCAAATTTTTAGCAATAAGTTCACGTGATGGGATCGGTAAGAACTTGGAAAGGAATGCGTTAATGTATGGCAATTTAAGCACTGCGATCAGCAATTTATCCAAAAAGGAGTAGATTGCCCAGATGTTTGGTGCCCAGTATGCATGAGTCAAGCCTCTGGAGAATGGGAAAAGCCTGGATAGAAGCTGTGGGATCACCTGGTAGTACACAAAGGGGCCAAAGGCAATGCCAAACACTGCGATAGTGATGCCACCGAGCTTAAACAGGTTTTCCCATTTAATCAGCTTGAAGACGTTTCTCTGGGTCAAGTCCATACACTCAACTCTTAGAAGGTAGACAAACACCGCTGGTGCAAGATACAAAAAGATATGCTTGAAGCACAGAAGCACAGAGAAGAAGAATGCCATCCAGTAGTTCCTCTGGTGACGAGCACTGAGGATCACCGCACAGAGGATACCAAAGAGCATCCCGTTGTACTGGAAGTGCATGTGGTCCACTATGAGCAGACCAGGGGAGAGTACGAGGGAGCTGGCGATGATGAACGTCAGAGTCTTGTTCGTGCTCAGGTTGATATAAGTCTGTAGAACTGCAAACAACAGCACCTCGGTGATGATGACGGTGGTTCTTTGGAACACCACGGTAGGCCATCCGTACTGCCCAGTTTCCACAATATCAAGACATCCGTCACTCTTGACTACCGGTAGAACAAACTGTGACAACATCCACTCAAAGTAGGCAAAGAACGGTGGATAGTCTAATGTCCATTGACTCGTTGCTTCGACGTACCACTGCCTCAATGGGAGTGTATTTGTGATGGCGAGCCAGTTTCTGTGCACGTCAAAGTCTGTGGAATGATAAGTGTCAAATAGCAGCACTTTCAGCACTGTGCTTGCGACCCAAATGTTCCATAACGAGTACGTTCTTTTCCCCTTTGGTTTGTCTTCGGTTGATGATGACGGTACGACCAAAGGCGGCGACAGCGTCGTAACGTTGGTCTTCTTTTTGCCCCTCGACTTGGCCTTTCTGTCTCGTACCTCAGACATTAGGCGCCTACTTCGCTGATTGAGGTATTTGAGACAAAGATAAAGCTGCTTTGGTGGGAAGCTATTCACGATAGTACAGTACACACGTTATGTTGTAAGCACAAACGGGTTCGCGAATTTATCACTAAATTTCCATTATAAAAGCCACCACCCCTTAAATCCTCCCCCATTAGTTCGACGCCCCAAGCTGATTTTCACCGATCCTTCACCAATCAAGGAGATATAAGAGATATTAGGACAATGGCTGACGATGCACTGGAAGCTCCGCAGTGGGATGACGCTGTGAGCGCGAGCCCGGGCCAGTTTGTTCTCCCAGCGGACACGGCCCAGGAGCTCTCCGACACCTTGAGAAACACCCATCTGGCGGGAGAGGGAGAAGGAGATGAAGGTGAAGAAGAAGAGAAAGAAGAAGAGAAAGAAGAAGAAGAGGAAGAGGAAGAAGAGGAAGAAGTGCAACCACAGACAGACACGGGGACAGAGTACATGCAGGCACCAGCCACACCGGAGAAGCCGGGGAAGAAGGGCACCCAGGGCCTGTTGTCCTCCCTTACAAAGGATGCCGATAACAAGCCATTCATCACAGAGATCTCACCAAAGAAGGACGAGGCATTGTTCAAGGGCACAAACCTCCTGGAGACCGACGAGGCAGAGGCGAAGAACGGTACGCACGGGGCCACCTCGCCTACGAAACTGCGTCGCCAGAATATGTACAGGGCCCCGAGACTGCGCCGCGTACCACTCAAGACCGAGCCAGCAGTTGATAAACTGCTGGAGGAGAAGCCAGAGCTTGTGGCCAAAGGAGGTGCCGATCCACTGGGACCTCTTGGTGGTGATGATGGCGATGACGACACTACGCCGGTGAACAACACGCTGCAATCTGTTGACGTACTGAAGCAGGCGGAACAGCCCCTGTTTGAGATCAACAGAACTCCGTTATCGCCGTTGAAGAACTTGGGCTCCACTGCGCCAACGAGTGCGTCGTCGACCGCTGCCATTAAATCCACTGGTACAGACTCGGAGATCGCAGCGGCACAGCAGAGACTCAAGGCCAAGCAGAACCCGGAGATCAAGATGAATATCTCTGTGGGGGACCCAATCAAAGTCGGTGAGTTGACCGGTGCGCATATCGTGTACAGCGTGCGCACGACCTCCGAGTCAGAGGTGTTCCAGTCGCCACAGACCGTTGTCTCGAGACGATACAGGGACTTTAGATGGCTCTATCGCCAATTGCAGTCGACACATCCGGGGAGAGTCATCCCACCTCCACCTGATAAACAGGCCGTGGGAAGATTCAACGAGGACTTTATCGAGGGAAGACGATACGCCCTAGAGAAGATGCTTGTGAAAATCTCCGAAACCGTGGGACTACAGAAGGATCCGGACTTTATCATGTTCCTTCAGAGTGAAAGATTTACGTCCGAGGCAAGAGAGAGGGAAAAAGCCGCAGCTGCACAGTCCATTTTCACAGAACATGATGCCGATAGTCTCAATGGGCAGTCTGGAGGTGGTGGTCTGTTTGGCTCACTCGGTGGTGCATTCTCCTTTACACCGAAAGTGGTGGAGCCAGATGAGTTCTTTAGAGAGAAAAAACTGTACATTGACCAGCTGGACCAACAGTTTAAACTGTTCTTAAAGAATTTGGACATCATCATGGTGCAGAGACACGACTTGTCGACGGTTACGGGCGAGTTCTCCAATATAGTCCTTACGCTGGCAGAACTCGAGGTGTCAAAGGCCACCACAGACATATTCCAGGAGTTTGCCAATACACAGGCCAGAATTAAAGAATTGTTGGACAGACTATCGCTTCAGGACATGCTTACATTGGGATCCACGCTGGACGAGTATCAGAGAATTATTGCAAGTATCAAAGACACATTTGAACAGAGAGACAAGCTACTGATACACCTGGCGAACTGCGAGACAGACCTCAAGAAAAAGCAGGCTTCGTTGGACAAGAACATCAAGTACAATAAGAACCAAACTGAGAAGATTGACCAGATCAAGACGGATCTTAACCTGTTAGAGCAGAAGCACAGATCTGCCAGGGAGAAGTTCGACACAGTCAGTGACACTATTAGGGAAGAACTCGCCAACTTCGAAGTGGAAAAGATCCACGATTTCAGAAACTCCATTGAGATCTACCTCGAGAGTTCCATCGAGAGTCAGAAAGAGGCGGTAGAGCTCTGGGAGACGTTCTACAACGTCACTTTGGCATCGGCCTAGGACTTTTGTATATATGAATGTCATTATGTATTATGTGTACTTGGATGTAGCTTTTATATCTCACTCAGCATCATCCGCCTCAGCATCATCCACCTCGTTACACTCGCTGGCAAAGGCAAGATTCAGCTGGTCAAACACAGCCATTTGCTCGCCGATCTGGTCATACTTCACAACCATGCCGTCAAAGGCAAAGCAGTAATCAGAGTTGACCACCGTGTTGTTGGAGATCTGCGGTAATTGAGGGTACCTCTGAGAGAAATGGGTTAAGATCAACTTGTGTGCCTCCATAGCATTAGCGACTTCGATGGCTTCATTGATAGTACAGTGTCTCTTCTTCTTGGCCTCCTCAGCCAAGTCGTTCTCCAATGTGGCCTCGTGGATCAACAAGTCACTGTTCTTACCGATATTACTTGCGAATTTAAACATATTAGGCCTCGTGTCTCCGGAGTACGACACTTTGAACAAATTTTCAGGTTCATTATCACCGTCCAAGTCGAGCTTGTAAGTGATTGAGCAACTGTATGCCCATTGGCAATGGTATGCACGGCAGGTCTTGAAAATTCTCATCCCTGTGGTATCATACAACTTTTGAATAGCATCAAGATCTCTATGGGATGGAATCCTGTGGGTGGCATTGAGTGCCGAGTCTAAGTACTGCTCAAATGGAATCTGTTGAATGACATCTCTAGGTCTGGAAGCAAGGATGTCTTCACAGCTGATGTGTGTTATACGTTCCAATCCTGTAATATCAGTCTCAACTTTTAACCACTCGTTTACGAAATGGGTGTACTGCCATGGTGATACCAAGAAGAGAGTCTCTGTGTTATCAGCATTAATTTTCAACCATTCCTTGATGATGGAAATGATACCCAAGTGGTGGTCAGCATGCAAATGACTGAGGAAGATACACTGGAGTTCCCCTATGTATGTCTCCATTGTATTGAGTTGAAGTGTTCTTCTCATGTTACCAATCGTATTCTCACCAGCGTCAAGTAAGATGGATCTGTAACCTGTCTGGCCGTTTTTGTGGTATGGCAAACGAATCAAATTAGAGATGACGTTACGGTATTTGGAAGGAAGAGCAGACCCCGTACCCAATGTGATTATCTCCACTTGGTTCTTGAGTCCCTTTGTTGGATCAACACGTCCTGAAGAGACAGTGGAGAGATCAAGAACTTCATGCTTTGTAGTTGTGGTCTGCAACTCCAGTGGTGCCACCACTGTGTCATATTTAGAATCCCAGTCTTTGGCAGTCTGAATATTCACAAATGAGTTGTCATACTTGTACTTGTTCTTCTGAGATGGGATATTAGCTTCAACTTCTACCACCTGGCCCTGGAGCATGATGTGGATGTTTGGGCTCAAACCAGATGGCATGATCTTCAAAGCTTCAGAAGATTCTGGAAGATTGAATTGTGAAGGTTGCAGTGTCTTCAACTTCATGGTGATATCGGCAGACCCCTTGAATGTAATGGAGTTCGGACAGTAGTGTGGATGCGAAATGTAGTGAGTACAACTTGGGCCAAACGACTCAATGAATTCCATATACTTAGGCTCGAATGGCTGGATGTCTGCACCAAGGAAGTGGTACACGACACCTGTATTTGTTCCCCAGTTGGCAGCCTTTGCAGATACAATGTACTCGCTGGATGGCAAGTCTGCAATGACAACGCTCTCAAAGATTCTATGTTCTGATAGCACTTGGTTAGAATGAACAACGGTTCCATTCGCAAGTGTGACATCTTCGCCAGCAGCAAGCTTAGCGAAGATCGGACCCTTTGGCACACCGAGCTCGATGGCCTTCTTTGGGTTAAACTTACCACGAACAGAGTGGAGCTTGATAGAGTAACAAGTGGATGACGATGTGTTTGTGAAGTCGGGCAGTTTAACATGAACGTACGGATCCGTTAGCGTTGGGTCCGAGAAATTCTGCAATGACCTCTCAGTGTCGGACATCTCCTCATCAGTGTCAAATTCCCTGTACTGCCCGTTCTCTGCTGTCTCAATTGGGACGTTGTTCTGGACATCTAATGGGAACATCTTGGACACAATGGTCTTCAGCTTGGATGCCACAGAGTCACTGAATGGCTGATCCGGCGACTCAGGTGATTTGCTCAGTAGGATCGACTCGATATCCATGATCTCACCGTAGTGTGTCTGGCCATTTGGAATCACGGTGGGCTTAAGGTCCATGCCGAATCTGAACACGAAGTATCTCCATGTCGATACAATGTAGTCCAACACGTTGCTTCCATGGAAAATGTTGAGATCTTTCTTTCCCTGGTCGCTCACGGTCAAGATCATTCCGGGTAAGCCACCCATGGACTCCCAGTTGAGTTTACCGGTAAGGAAGATTCCCGAAAGCTTTGACACACGAATCTTCTGTTCGTTCAAGCTTCGCTGCAACCCCTCGGGCACTTTCCCGAAGAGATATCTCTTGCCCTGCGACGTATGGAGGAGGATCGAAGGGTGTCTGATGTCTGATGTCGGATGTGTCACGGCTCTGAAAGGATACATGGCTTCTGGCACTGGCAAACGCTTCTTTCTATGTTTTTGTGTGGGTGTTGATGAATTCGAATTCCCTTGCTGGCCTCTCACTGAGCGTGGAGGCGCGTAGAAAGCCGAGAAAGAGGTATGGAGTGCTCTAGAGACCGTAAATGAAGTTCCAGCCAGTGACACGACGGACCGTGATGAATGAATGGGGGCCAACAACGTGAAAGCTTGTGCGATGAGCTTTGGTAAAGATGGCCTGAACTGTTTTGCTGGTGCCCTTTGGAGGAGATATGAGCACAGCGGTTCAGCTTTCTAGGATAATATGAGCCTCTAGGATGGCAAATATCGAAACAGTTCGAGAGTAAATTCCAAATTGAGCGATAGCACCCTGACTTTATCCCAATCATCACACACATTGTTGTAGCCCATCGCACAAGATTTTTTTTTAATTACTGTCAAAATTCCTCGGGTCAATAAACCCCATATATAAAGCTATAGGCTATAGGCTATGGGCTACGGGCTACATCGAATGAATCAAAAAGTTTGGTTCTACCACAAGTGTATACAGTGATTCTAAATAAGTCGTGAACATGCATCGGTCTAAATTTATCCCAATGGAAAGAGCGCTCATCTGAGGTGCGCAGAAGCATCCTTGTAAAGACTTTGCCAGATGAAAGCCTCACTAAGCAACAGCTCAATGTCCTTCTCGTTCCAATGCTTCGTTGGTGGGTCCTGCAAAAACATCATGATATCCTGGAACTCCATGCCCATCAACTTGTCACTCCACTTGACCAAGTATGCAGCACATACGTATACGTGGAACTCACTAAACCCATTGGTCTCACTAAGATAAGTGTCCCACATACGAATTGTGCTTTGCATACTGATCTCTCTCATCAGAAGACAGTTCATCCACCTGAAAGAGAACTGAATGAACTCCACATTCTCACTGACCAAATGACTGTACAAGTCCGAGTCGATTCTGTTGATTAGATCCTTCAGCTCATTCACTTGTCTGATGATCCCCGGTTGTGCATGGATGTAGTTATCTTGAATTCCCTCTAGCAATTTAGTGAGACACCAAAATGTGTCTGCTTCGACTGCCTTCAGGGCATCCTCGGGAAGATCCTTAGGATCAAATGTGAGTACATCGACACCTGGGTCCACATACGTTGAGAGGAAAGTCTGGAAGAAAGGCGTAGCCAAGTCGTTGATTCCCTGGACATAACCCGAGGCAGGGTGTCTCACAGACCAAAGATACAACACTCTTTCCAATGCCCTCTGTGTAGTCCCGTGACTGTACAGCTTTATATGTGGGTTTGTTCTCGGAATGTCAATCTCAATCTGGTGCCATGTCTGCGCCTCTTTTTCCCTACTAAACTCCTCTTTAATGCCGTTAAGATATTCCTGTCTCTTTCTCTGGAGTTGTGCCACACGTCTGTCGGAGTTTGTTGGCAGGTATCCCAGCAGTAATTGCCAACTGATAGGACGTAGCTCCTCCGGGATACCGTTCCACGCCATTTTCTTCAACTTCCCCAGATCTACGTTCGGCTCCTGAATCACCTTCTTGAACCTGTTAAAGCGTGATATCACCGCATTAAGTTCTTCCAGTTCCTTGCTTGACTCCAGTTCTTGTCTGATGTTGGGTTCATGCATTGTGTATAGCGAGTTTGATGGATCTCTGATGATCCCCTCAACGTGCTTCTTTACACCAGAGGATCCATGGGACGTAGCGTTGAATGACGGATACTCGAACGTAATCTTGTTCTCGATGAAGCGTGGCGCAGATTGCACTGTCTTGAGCCCGTTTTCCACATCGGCATCCCAATCGTCGTCCCAGTCAGTGTACTGGGCAGAGTCACGGGGTGTTGACATATTAGAGCCTTTCTTATGTGGGCTTCTGGGATCCTTTTTCTTACTCTTTGGCTTCTTTGTCGAGTGTACTAGGTTAATGGATGATGAACTCTCATTGCTTATCCCCAAATGTGAGAAGGCAGCTCCCACTGTCTTTATTTGGTCGTCTTGTACTGCAACGACGGACTTCTTCTCTTTAAATGCTGAGGAGATGGATCGCAGGAACGACGGAGCTTGGAGAGAGTTTTGTGGACGGCCACCTCCTTCGTCAAACATGAATTCATTCTGATCTATGGTGCTGTTAGTATAGGAGGCCTGGTGGGACTTTTAGCATGTGAGGACTTACACACTTGCACCATTTCCTAGTAATTCGTTAGTACTGAGTGAGAGTAGACCCTGTAGAGTGGCTAGATGTACTCACTGGCTGGTGCGATGACGACTTCTTCCCCATATTCTATGTGGTCTTCTCCAGTAGATATTCTAAGCTGCTGGCTGATGATCGTGTACGAGGCTCCCACCTCGTGTCAACTGACAAAGAGACACACCAGGTACAGGCAATCGTTTACGCACTGAAACGACTGAGAACACACGGATTCAAAGAAGCAGAACTTTGGGAGTCCCACAAGAAATACCAGGGAAACCTGCTATAAAATTTCACTGACAGATCTTGTTCAACAGTTCAGCCAGCATGAAATGCCTGTGAACTTCTGGTTGAGAGAGCTCT
Organism: Petasospora taoyuanica; assembly: GCA_030567055.1. Classification (NCBI taxonomy): domain Eukaryota; kingdom Fungi; phylum Ascomycota; class Saccharomycetes; order Phaffomycetales; family Wickerhamomycetaceae; genus Petasospora; species Petasospora taoyuanica. The sequence goes on from JAKUBZ010000003.1 coordinate 289,413, forward strand.
TTACGTGCTGTTGCGCAGACCGGACATCCGGACACCATGAGGGTGATTCTGACTCCGGGCCGGATTGCGGCTCCTACCGGGTCTTTGCAGCTCGAGTCAAATTAGGGGTCATCGCGTCTTTGGCGCAGTGATTACCTGCAAAATTAAACCCCATGTGTCAAGCGTTAGAATATATAAAGTCGATTGGACTACTGCTTTTCTGAGTTCGGTATACTTACCAGAGAAGGACCACGAGACTCCGTCTAATTCAACACACCCCAGCGTACAATGTCAGATTCAACAGCTGTCAAGCCAGCAGGACGCACCATCCTTGCCAGTGGCATCGCAAAGAACTATATCCAAGAGGTGGAGGACGGTGTCAAGGCTCTCGGAAGATCCCCTACACTCGTCGGTTTCCTGGCCAACGAGGACCCAGCTGCCAAGATGTACGCCGACTGGACCGGTAAGACGTCTGAGTCTTTGGGCTTCACTTACGAGTTGAGAGTCGTGGATAAGGATGAGTTGGAAGAGGCCATTATCGATGCCAACAATGACGATTCCGTTGACGGTATCATGGTGTACTTCCCAGTGTTCGGCAACAGACAGGACCAGTACCTTCAGCAAGTCGTTGCTCTCGAGAAGGACGTCGAGGGTTTGAACCACAAGTACATTCAGAACATGTACCACAATGTGAGATACCTAGATGCTGAGGAGAACCAAAAGTCCATCCTTCCCTGCACACCATTGGCCGTTGTGAAGATCCTGGAGTACCTCGGCGTGTATAACACACTTCTTCCGCATGGTAACAGACTATACGGTAAGCAGGTTGTCGTCGTCAACAGGTCCGAGATTGTCGGTCGCCCATTGGCTGCGCTCTTAGCTAACGACGGTGCCACAGTTTACTCTGTGGATATCACCGGTATCCAGAAATTCACAAGAGGTGAAGGCCTCAAGTTGACGAGACACAAAGTGGAGGATGTCGACATGACATTGGAAGAAGTTTCGAGAAATGCCGATGTCATCGTTACTGGTGTTCCATCACCGGCCTATAAGTTCCCTAAGGAATACGTCAAGGACGGTGCTGTCGTTGTAAACTTCTCCTCCGAGAAGAACTTCAACCCGGACGTGAAGGAGAAGGCTGCCCTTTATGTGCCAATGATTGGCAAAGTCACAATCGCCATGCTCTTGAGAAACCTGTTGAGACTGGCCGGTAACAAGGCCGAGAAGCAGTAAATTATATTATAATGCCGTTCATGTTGTCAAATATTATTCATTTCAGTTCCTCATATGTGTGGCCAGACCTCTCCATACAATAGACTTTTGCATTATATATAAATATATATCTACATGTGACAATTGAATGCTCTATAGAATCATTAATACAGAGCTTAACGCTTTTTATGGTACACTAGAAAATTATATATGCTGAAGATGCAGAGAAAGGGAGCTATGTTTATATCTTGGCCTTCTTGGAAACAGGCTCATCTTCATACACTGGGTCGTCGAAGTCCTCGCCAACTTGGTCGTATCTCTTCTTCAGACCCTTCATCTTTCTTGTCTGCATGTTGTTCAAGTCTTGCTTACCGACGTGGACTCTACCGATCTTATCACCCATAGCATCCATCTCCACGTTCTTCACAGTCTTGGCCTGTAACTGCTTTGGCTTCTTCATAGCTTCCTTCTCCATCTCCGGAGATGCACCTTCGCGTCTACCGATGGCAAAGTCAAATCTTGGCCCAATCTCGTTGAGTTCCACTCTCGGAACGTTCTGGTTACTCTTGAATGTCTTCAAAGTGTACACTCTAAACTGCACCTGTGGCAATGGCAAGCCTTCCTCGTGGTCACCAGCAGTGATGGAGATGATGTACTGCAGGCCGGCAACGTCCTGCAATGATGTTGTCTCGCCTCTGAAGAAGTCCAAGAATAGGGATTTGATGTGCATGTAGACTGGGTGACTCTCGAAGACACCACCGTTGAATGTGAACATTGGCTTAAGGCCCACAGCAAACGTGGACTTGCGGAAGTCCTGAAGAAGCTTAAAGTTCTCCATAATCATCAGCTCGATCATGTCGTAAATTTTGAAACCGAAAGTTCTAACAAATGTGAGGTTGTTCTTTCTCTTCTTACTCGACGACGCAAACACCATGAGAGAGGTGTCGTTCTTCTCAGAGAAGAACTCCAAGTGCGAGGCATCCTCAAAAGGTTTGATGTCATTCTTCTTGGTGAATCTCTTGATATCTGGCTTCTTCAAGGCACTGAGGTCCACCATAGCATCGTGCAACACTTTATTACTTGTTGTGCCCGGGACGAACAATGCGGTCTTGACGTTCTCAACAAGCTTTGGCTCCTTGTTCTTGAGCGCTCTTTTGGAGCGGGCGTTCTTTGGTTTGACTGTTCTGATCATGCTGGACGGATACAGCAGGGGGGTTGTCTAAACTTGGAGAGAGACTTTCCTCTTACTGATAAAAGAGATCATGTACATGGCACAAATTTTTCTTTGCGATGAGCTCCCGAGTTCCGGGGAACAAACGTTTTCGAGCAACAAATATTCCGAGGGCTCCGACGAATTTCTGTGTATTGATCTCAAATTTTTGGGCGGCCAGAAGTTAAATGTAAACAAAAGAACTTCACCACCTGTTGGACCAATACAAAATTATTTGCCGCCATTGCGCAAAGCATTTGCTCTTGAAAGCCACTGAGACGCACACACTGAAATGTCTGGGTACCAATTGCGGCAGACGTCACCGTCGTCGTTTGCCTCGCGCGGGTTCACCCCAAGAGGTGATCTTAGCAGCTCGAGGTCGCCAGTGAAGGAGACGACACCAAAGAGAAGCCACCACCAGTTCACCAACACTTCGTCGGAATTGACCAGAAACAACAACTATGTGGTCTCGAAGCTTACCGCTATGCCGAATGCCCTTCAAACGCAGGAGGCTACTTCGTACAGGGGCGTTGTGAACGAGCAGACATCGCACGCTCTGCTTATTTCAGACCAGACAGTGTACGTGTGGAAGTACAGTTCCAATGATGCCATCCCAGCAACAACTCAGCTTCCAGTGACCCCACCGAACAACGGATTCCCACCATTGGCACTTCTCGTGTCCCCAAGTGCCGGTAGCACAGAGCCAGGCGTCGTTGTGATTAATTCGCACACAGGCCACATCAGATTCTACGAGAACATTGAGAGTGCGTCCGCCGTGGGGCTCTTACAACAGCGCCAGGGAATTGAGTTTCAAATGAAGCTCTCCGACAGAGAAGTCATCACACTCGCAGAGTCCATTGAGCCGGCTGGTGTGCTCTTGACAACGACAACGGGTCGTCTCATTCTCCTGTCATTGAGAGACTCCGCTGGTAAAGCTTACATCTCCTCCATTGAGATCATTCGCAGACAGGCCTCATTCTTTAGCAGCTCTATTGCACCACAAAGACAGATTACGGCTATCAAAGCCGGTTCGGTGGTCGCACAAGGCGAGCGCATTGCCGCTACGGTGACTGCTGGCGGGTTCTTTCAAGTGAGGTCATGTGCCCGCGACGGCCAATCAAGAGTGATCATTGAACAGAATTTGCTTGAGATCTTGATTGAGCACATTCAGCACGACCCAAAGTACTCGGGAGTCGACTTGGCTAAGAAGTTGGAGATTGTCGATATGGCATTGCTCCCGCATTTTGCCACTCAGGACGTCTTTCTGTTACTCGCTGCGCTTGAGGTGTCTCCAAGCCAAAAGTTCTACATCCAGTTCGTCATTAGAAGGGAACAGAACCAGCTTTTACTCTTCTCTGCATACAGAATCCGCACATACACAAAACCATATGACCAAAAACCACACCTTTACGTCCCACAACCGGGGTCCACCGCATTCATTATCTTCAGGAACGCTGTTGTTCTTGCACAACTCCCAACGGTCCTTGACCATGAGATGAACAACAGATTGAGAAAATGGGAAGATATCATCGCCTTCAGATCAGACGTCCAGATAATTGGTTCTGGGTCCGAGGATATGAAGCAGATTGATGGTGAGATTGTCCAGTATCCATCTGTGCATGTTATCGTTCCACAAGTGGGCGCCCTCAGAGTTGAGAGATTCCAGTCAAGTAAAGACAGCATCTATGAGTCTTCAGCCTCACGTATGCTTAAGACACACATCGAGCAGGCCGTCTTCTTTGGAGAGCCTGGCTCCGGTCCACTGGAGTTTAATATTCCAGAGGACATTGAGTTTGATGATCAGGATTTGAAGGATGACCTTTTGGCCGTCGCTAATGAAATCTTAATGTCTTCTTCCACATACCTCCCACCACGACTGTCATCGATGGAAAGCCATTTACAACTTCGTGAGTCCAAGACTGAGAAGCTTCTACATTATGCAGCATCAAACTTCACGCAACGTCTCGATAATGATACTAAGATTGCTCTTGTTACATCATATGAGAAGATTACCGCTGGCCTGAGTTTACAAAGGACCATCTCCAAGTACACCAACTCAACTTTCACACATGAGCTTGACAAATCCGTAAGGGCCTTCAAGGACAAGCATTCCATCAACGGCGATATTTTTCTCAATGGATTGAGCAACTTGAATGACTTCTTGGAAGTTCTCCTCAAGGGGCTTTTGAACTCTAATGGTCTTCAAGAGATTGGCGCTGATATCGCTACTACTGTCTATTCCTCTGTCTTGGCAGCTGAGAAGAAGTTCCGTTATGACCTCTTTGGCTTGGGTGGTAGACATGTGGGTGTTGATGAGCCATGGTTCACCCAGAATTCTATCCACTTCTCACTCTCCGAGCTATTCCACAAGTACGTTGAGATTAAGTCTGCTGCCCCAACTGACACAAGCGCATCACAGATCACCGTTGCATTTGCCGAGATCTTATTTTATGACTTGCAGCAGAGGATCGAGTGGTTGAAGAGCAGACATACAAAGACAAGAGCAGACCAGGAGGCACTGGAAAGAGATCAGACTTTCTTCAAGGCCAACTCAGGAACATGGACTAAGAGCTTGATCATTTTTGGTGCTAAGGCAGAAGCACTTGCCATTGCTGAGACATACAGGGACTTGAAGTCATTGGTTGAGATCTCCGAGGATGACCGTGAACACGCCCAAAAGACCGAAGAGGACTTGGAGACGATACAGATGCGTTTCGACTACTTTTTTAACAAGTTCGGGTACGAGTTTGCTGAGACTTTGTACAATTACTACGTCCAGACTGGGAAGTACCAAGTGCTATTGTTTGGGTTCCCTCAGTACAGCGATTACCTCCAGAGATTCTTTACTGAAAATGACCATGGCAAGCTCTCATGGGTGAAGGATATGCTTGATGGCAACTACAATAAGTCCTCTAGTGTACTGTACTCGGTAACCAAAAAGAACGACGAGCAGCAGACACACAGACATTTGCAGTTGAGTATTGCTAAGTTATCAGCTCTTGCTGATTCCACGACCGATGATGAACTTCTTCAGGACATCCAGGAGGAACTTGACTTTGTTGAGGCACAAGAGGGCGTTATGGCACAGATCTCTTCCTTCATCAGATCAGACAGTGATCCAGCTGCACAGGTTGATGCTGTTATTAAGGACATCATTGCAGAGCCTTACAACGTGGCCACTTCTATAATTACGAGACAGTCATTCCAGAGAGCTGTTTCTAGAATGCTAAGCAACAAATCATTGTCTGTTAACGAGTTGGTCGATGGCTACACACTGTTGAACTCCAAAATCACACAGAGAAAAACCAACTGTTATTGTTCTTTGAAGGTGCTCCACTTGGCCAACCAGGCTGTGAGGGTGAAGATTGTAAACGAGAAGATCTCATGGAGAAGAGCAATTCTCAGCGATGACTGGTTGAGTATCTTGAATCACGAGAATAAGTCCGACGAGTGGGCAAGAGAGCGTGCCGAGGAGACAGTGCTTTACGAGACGTTGGTACACTACTTCAAGGATGAGCTCTTCGTTAGAAACAACGACTATCAGATCTCGCTCCCGGATGTCAACGTGCTCATGGAGATGGACCCTGCAGAGGACCTCCTGGCCAGATACACATTTATCGGCACCGGTGACTTGCCACAGCTGAAGCAGGAGATCCAGCAAGAGATCGACCAGATCAAGGCCCTGGTGTCGGAATTTGAGCTGGAGAGTTGGATCAAGGGCCTCATTGGCACAGCCAACAAGGTGAGCAGTGCTGAGAGAGTCATCAACTATAGCCAATTGACCATCGAGAATGTGTAACTGCAAATGAACCATTTTATTTCATTAATGTACAGAAACGTAACCCTATAATACCCAAAATTCACCAATAAAATCACCTAAATATAAAACAACTTCACTCGTTGCCCTCGCTGATCCTCAGTCTCACCAAGGTCTCCGGCAGTGGTGGATCCTCCTTGTTCTCGTAGTCAGCTTCGCTATAACTGGCGAGGCTCACTGGTTGCGCGTTAGTATCAACTGAAAAGCGAAGCAAACAATAGCAAAAACTCACTCGATGCCAGCGACACAGATTTGATTATGTGATTCCAATTGGACATCACGAGAGCAGCAGCTATTATTGTTAGTAATTCCAGGCAATCTAAGCTGAAGAGAGAGAGGTAGACCCACCCTCTGTGCCGTCCGCCAGTGTGTCGAGCTTCGCTTCAAGCTGCTCGAGCTGTGTGCACAGATCGCCGGCAAGGTCTCTGATCTGTGTGAGCGACTCGAGCTCTCGCCTTTTCTCTTCGATTCTCTGCTGTAGGGACATCTTATGCTACTGCTTGATTCTTATTGACGTTGGTGGTCTTGGTGATGTTTTGGTGACGCGTTTGTTTTTGATTTTGTTAGGCGCGCACATACAATCTACTACCATACAAACCACTAACGAAAGCTTATCATGTCTGTCGTAAATTATTATGGTATTCCATCAGCTGGAATTATCATGCTGAACTCGAGCTCACGGTGCTGCTATCATCCCTATTGGAAGCCTTGATGTCACTCAACATAGTTTGCGTACGAGTCAACAATGCGTCTGTGGCACTCTCGGAGGACCGAGTACGGATACCACTCGAGCTCACCTTTCTTTTGTCTGTCATCGTCACGCCTTTCAATCTCTTTACAAGGTTCTCAAGGACGTCCTCCTCTTCTGTTCCATCTCCCGCTAGTGATTTTGACCTCTGATCCTTCGCCTTCTGTGCCTGTGCAATGATCTCCTTTCTTCTGTTCACAATACGTTCTTTCTCCTCCTCCGCAACGTTTTGCTTATGAACTTTTTTGAAATCGTATGCAAAGTCAAGGAACTTGAGCACAAAAGTAGACCTCGACACCTCATCGGCTGGATCCTCTGCGTAGAAGCGCATCAGACTGTCAAACTCCTTCACCACGCTCTGATGTTGCGCCTCTAACAGCGCACACTTGGTGAGGGCTCCTGGGAGATGAGGCCTGATCTTCAGTAAAATCTTGTCATCTGGGTGGAATGTCTCCGGGCGGCTCAAGTTACCAGAGTTCATCGAGGTTTCAATGTTCTTCACAGACTGGGTGTAACTATTAATATCATTGGAGAGCTGGTCAATAGGCACACGAGCAGTATCCTGTAACAAAGAAAACTCCTTGATAAACTCCAAGATTTCTGGGAAGTTCTTTCTCACCACTTTTTCAATATAGTGCAAGAAGCTTCTCTTGTCCTGACTCTTTACGAGACTTAACTTCGAAAGATCATCCAATTGGAACCCATCGACTCTTCTTCTGTTCATCTGGTTTCCAATTTCCCTGATAAGTACACACAATGTCTGGAAGCTCTCAGAATTCTTGATGATCTTCACAGAAGTCTCAACACAACTGAGTCTTGCGGCTAAGGCCAGGTAGTCCTTCTTGTATGCCTCCAAGGTCAAGAGTGATCTCGATCTCGATCTCCAATAGTGTCTCATGTTAACACACAACTGCAAATAGATGGAGTCAGCTCTTGCCAACTCATCCATCGACTTTTGGGGTTTCGTGCCCTTGGCAAAGTCTGTCATATACGGCTTGAAACTCTTCAACAAGTTGCTTGGAACTTCACACAGATCATCCTTAGTGAAGAACTCCAAGACACTGAGCTCCAACGTATCAGTGTCACAAGTCAACACTTTCCTCACAAATTCAGTTTCACTAAGACCGGAGAACATATAGAGATTGATACCAAACTGCTGAGAGAGATCTCTTGGCAAGAAATTGAGGAGTTTTGGCTTCTCCAATGGCGTAACAGGACCCAGCTTTTTGGAAGCATCAGTTACAGAAAAGAGTTCCTCGATCTCACCTATGATCCCATGCGCTCTCAACTCGTGCTCTTTGAAGATGTCACCTCTAGTACTCCAGAATGTCTCCTGAACATCAACACTGTGCCAATGGATCTGCTTGAGCTTCTTAGAATTAACGAACGGGTTGGAGATAACCTCGATCTTGGATGGACTCAACTTGCCACTGGCAACATTGGATCTCTTTTTTGGTGGGTTGAGAGACGAAGTAGAGAGCAACTGTGGTGGAGGAGGAGGTGGTGGTGGAGGCGCGCTACCTGTCGTTTTTGAAAGATCTGGTTCTGACTTGGAGATGAAGGCCGGGATTGGAGGTGGTGGCGGTGGTGGCGGTGGAGCCAGTACATTATTCGGTGAGTTCTGAGTGCTGTCTGTGCTGGCCATGAAGTTAGGCAATGGTGGAGGAGGAGGAGGAGGAAGAGGAATAGATAAAGCAGGCGATGGAACCTCCTCTTTCATAACCGGCAACTTGCTGAGGAAGTCAGGAAGAGTTGGCGGGGGTGGTGGAGGCAGTGCACCACATGTGGCGACAGTTGCTGATTCAACTGTTGGCTGTGCCTTTGTAACTGAAAGATTTGGTACGCTGGAAGAAATCTGTTTAAGGAAGTCAGGAAGTGGAGGTGGATGAGCCGGTGATGAGGCAACTTGTGGGCCTTGGCTCACCGAAGCTCGGGAAGCAACTGCCAAAGAGGCGCCAGGCAGGAACTCAGAAACTTGGGGAGGCGGCGGACTTTCCGCTCCTGGGCCATTACCCATAGAAGCACCCGACACAGGGAATGAAACTTTCCGTATGGACTTTGGAGAGAGCCCGCCCTCAACGTCAGTGAAAGGAACGGCGACGTGCCCTGGTGGTAAAGATGGCCCGTCACCGTACACTCTCTGAACTCCATCAGCACCCTGAGACGAGTGAATGCTTGAAACAACACTCTCGAAGGACGACGTGGATGGATTTTTTGGTGTACCAAATCTTGGCTCCCTTGCAATACTAGTAACATTGAAAGGTCTTGGGCCAACAAGGCCAACTGATGGCTTTGTCTGAAGCGTATTAAGGTCAAAGTTCACTGTCTCCCAGCTTGAAGATGATGCGCAAGACTCACCAACTTCCTCTTTGTCTTCACCTTCCTTCATAGCACCAAGTTTTGACAGAAGTGACAAAGACGACTTACTGTGTATGATGGAACACCTTCTGGTGCTGGTAGAATCCAACGCTGGTGACTTTGGAAGCGACACAGATCTTTGTTTCAGCGATGCCAGCAGAGTTCTCGACTGTTTATGATAGCCCTGGCTCACTGGCATCACCGGTGGGCAAGCAACAATGCGAGCTCTTGATACAGCATCCTTAAGTTGTCTCTCCAAGTCTGTAATCAGACGATCTTTATCAGCCAATCTCTTCAAGATCTCATCTGGCACTTCCTTGGTCACCTGTCCACCCGCCTTGAGACGACAATTTTCCTCCTGCAACTCTCTCATTTGCTGTAAGATAAATTTGGAGTCATTGATGGCTTTTAGTGCAACTTCATCTGTAACCATTTGCTCTCTGAGTTGTGTGATAACAGAGTTCAGCACAGCATCAGGACTTGTACACACAAGACCTCTGTTCTCTTTAATTTTCATCACCAGAGAGTCAATAACTCTGAAAAATTTGGCGGAGTCATGTAATGTATCCTTGTCGACAACCTCTGCAAAGGACTGGCAAATACTATCTACGTACTTGCCTAGCTCTTGATTAGAGCTTCTTGCCTTGATCTTGGCCATGAATATGGTTAGACCATCTTGGTCTGCCTTCAGTTCCGTAGCAAAGTCTTGCTCAAATGTGATCTTTTGAATGACAGTGTACTTATCTATTAAGTCATCAATCTGCTTGTCATCGATGAACTTCATCTTTTCGAAGAGTAGAAAGATGCCTGCCTCTCTAAGCTTCAGCAAGATCAACCTCTTGTCATTGTCTGTGGATGAAAAATCACATATACTGATAATGAGAAGTAGTGAGCTGCACACCAACTCCTTTACTGTGGACTTTGTGAGCACTAGACTCTCATCATCTAAAAGTTGGTCGAGTGAATGAAGCCATGGCGAGAAGATATCGAGCTCTGCTGATGAGCGAATGAAAGCCTTGACAATGTTGTTCCTCCCCACTGGCTTGTTTGCCTTCACGACTTCAATCAATAGATCTGTCAAGAGCTTCTTGTTCCCAGCCTTCTGCAATGATATAAGAAGTTCCACAAGGAAGAATAAAACGGTAAAAGTTTGTGATACCAGATCCACGCCTCTCTTTGAGCGAATCAATGTCTTATAGCAATACAACAACAGGACTTCTTTCTCAGAGTTCCCTGGTTCAATACGTACCGCTATGAGCTGTTCGTGGCCATTGAGATGCAAGAAGTCATCCAAAAAGTCGTCTCGTCTGAGCAGGCGTTCGAGCTTATTAAGGTCCTTGTTGGTGAGGTACTTGATCTTAGAGAAGAACCAATCTGGCGTGTAGTCAATCGCCTGGGGCGTTGGCGGATGTTGGTGGTCATGACACACAAGCGCCCATTTCCTGAATATCGTAGCTTGTAACAAGTTTGCCTTTGCCTCCGGAGAAAACGAACTCTTCTCCAACAACTGTTTGAACAATGTCTCGACAATCTCATCTGCTGGCGGCTGTGACTTGTCGTAGTTGAGAAATTGAAAGTCAAGCTCCCTTTTTGATATATCTGTGAGACTGAAGTCGGTGCCATCTCCTTCCTGGTAAACCTTGGTCTTGCTATGCCCTGTTAAGCCAATGCCGACAATATCCAGCCCCAGATCTGCAATATTTTGCTGTGGCTTCTTGGGCAGCGGCTTCCTTGTATTCTTACTCAAAGAGTGTCGCAGAGTTTGCAGTGGGTTACCCGAAGACATTCGTCGCTGCCCCGTGGTAGACTGTTTTAGCCGGCCGACGTCTACTTTATAGTAAGTGTCCTGCTCAACACCGTTGGAGGTCATGCCTGACAGATTGTTAATTCTGATCATAGGAGTGTGCCTGTGCTTTCAGCTGAATGCAAAGGAAGAAGATCTAACCGGGCGGATTAATTTAAAAAGCACCCTCAGACTCACAGTGACAATAAACTTAGTGTGTACAAACAAATCAAACTGGTCTTGCACCGTATCAAGCGAAGCGCCCGATGTGATGTTTCATCTTATCGTGGGCGTGGTGATGTTACACGTTAGAGCAAAAACAAAAACAAAGGGACGCGTGGGTGTTGCGCGAATCAGATCTAGGTCTGGAGCCTCGGGTCTGACTTGTTACGCGTCAACTCCGTAGGTGAGGAATATATATGAGCTTTCGAGATCCTTCATACACAATCAGAGATGTTATGAATCTGTTCAGCTTTTACTCGAGAAATTGAGCTTTAAGTTCTCCCATCTTCATACCTACGCCAGGCATATCTCATTTCGGCATCAATCAGATTTGACCAGCGGGCGCTGTCTGCTATACTAGACCCGCAACGCCATTTGAGTGGGGAAAGTACCAAATGAACGTGTCTATATTGGACTTTGAGGAGAACGCTTAACAGTCTTGCTCACTCGAAAATGGATGAAGATGGTTTATTTGAGTCCAATTCTGCAAAGCAAATAAAAGCGGAGATAGATCGCGAAGAGTGGTAAGCGCACTCTTTGCAAGCCCCTCGAACTTTTCGAAGATTCGCGACATAAGGCCATGTGCTGCATTTGGAGCCTGAAAGATCTGGCGGCTTGCCGGAAGATATATAGTGGCCGGGCCTGATTGCCAAAATTAGATCAGTTTTTGAGCTAGCAAGGATATTGGAGAAGACACGATGTCCTATGTTTCCGTTTTAGCACATGTGGTAGGCATCGGTGCATCCTAGTGTCCTGCCGTAGATAAATGCCCCAGGTCAAATCTCGGACCAAAAATAGCGTCCCGAGCCGCCGACTGCCAGCGCTCTCTCTTCCCGTGTTCACCAAAATTCCCTCCCCGATCCAGCCAGCAAGGCAGCCCAAAGCGGCATCACGACAACAGCAGAGTGCAGCAACAAATTCGCACCAACAATTCTAGATCAAAATACAACTGCACGCCTTTCAGATCTGAGAGTTTGAGTCTGACAGCTGAGGATCTTTGCAGAGTCAACCGTTTGTTGATGAATCTCAGAGAAGGTGACATATACTGAGAACTGTTCACTACCCAACGAGTGGGATAAAAGATTTGTGCCAAAAAGAAAAAGCTACACACAGCGCTTTAAAGGAGAGAGCCAGCAGATAAAAGTCTCTTCAATAAGTTATAACAAAGAATGGTCAACACGACGGGCATCGCAGTCGGCTGTGCCGTTGGTGTTCCGGTGGTCCTCGCACTGTTGATAGCAGCCTACTTCTTCCTCAAGACGAAGAAGAGGCTAGAGATGGAGGACCTAGAGTTCCAGAAAGACGAGGATATCCACAACGTCAACCAGGACTTGGACTTTGACAACCTGGAGCAGCTACGGGTTGGTGAGAAGTCCACGCCACAGACAAATGGTGAGATCACAGGGGATCAGTTCGAGTCCTCTGATGACGGGAAGATGTATGAGAAACTGGACGGAACAACAGCTCCAGAGTCTCCTTCACAGGAAAACAAGAAGGACAGATACGTACCAGCGTACAGACGAAAGATGAAATCATCGCTCACAAACTTGGCAAACTCAAGGTCGTCCTCTTTTACGAATATCCCAGGGCTTGCCGGCGGGTTCCAGGCGCCACAAGCTGGCGGATCGAACTCTTCCATCAGCTCGTCCAAGACCAACCTCACAGATCAGTTCTACAACAACGTTCCAGTGCTGGACACGGAGAACAACACACAGTCACAATCGGCACGCAACAGTTCAGATCTCGCAAAATCGTTACAGATGCCTACGCCCTCATATTCCAAGAAGCAGCAACCTGCTGCTAGCAGATCCTCGTCTGCCTCTGTGGATGACGACTACGACCTGAAGAATAACTACGACCTCGACAACCAGCACGAGATCCAGGAGGAGGACCAGTACGAGAACGAGTTCACAAACTATAGCGAGAACAAGAGAGCGTTTATCGAGGGTCTAAGACCAAAGAGAGAACAATAAAGCATACGCTCCTCTACATATTCAACAGACTTGCCTCATGACCTGACGACATAAATATTCGCTTCTCACACCCGGGTTTAGACATTATAGGTCTATACACATGTTTGCTACTTTCTAGAACTTCATAATGTAATGCTTCGTCAATGTCATCACAAGGTCGTATCTATTTACATGCTTGTATGGCGTTCTCCTTTTCAGACAGAGAAGTCCACGGACTGGTCTTCCAGGAGGTCGATCTTCTGACCGTCCACAGTGAGGGACCACTCGTGGATCAAGAAGTCGTGGTGTCTGTTCTCTCTGTCAGCCTTGAGCTTGATAGTACCTTGCTTCTTAGAACCCTTGACATCGAATGTGATATCGACAACACCTTTAACCTGGTTCAACTCACCAGAGATCCATGGGTAGATAGTAGCAAAGTCAATTTCATCACCAAGCACATCTCTAATGATCTTAGATCTTCTGAGGAAGTGTAACGTTGTAATGACAATTGGGGAGTTGATCTTTTCATAGTTGAACATGAGCACAGTGGCGACACCCATAAGGATCCAGAACCCAACAAACTGCACACGTCTCATATTACGGTCTTTCAATGGGTCGGGCAACTCGCGATCGATGGTGATTGGTCTCTTGGCTGTGCCGTATTTGGTTTTGGCATCTTCTTCTGAAAGAATTGTGGAGTCATTGGCGGTAGTAGAGGCGGTGGTCTTGAAGCGGAGAGCCAAGGGTACTGCGGAGAGGGAAACACGCAGGCAGCTGAGTGGAGTAAGTAGTGGAGCCCGCAGGACTCTGTTTCTGAGCGAGAACATTGTGATAATTAAATCAACTCTGTCCTATATAGTCGTTTGAAGTGCCTTCAGCGTTTTTTTGCTTATTCGATATATAGCCCAGCCTAGAAATACATGGTATGCGCACGCAAGGAAATCTACCAGTTCTTTGTAGACAGCGGGTAGGCAGAGAACACGGATAACACGGTACACGCACGCACAGGGCCCGCATGAAATTGTTTACCAATGAAAGATCAGGGTAGGCCCATCTGTTATCTATATTTCCCTTTCCCATACAATAACAAGACAACTGATTACCGCTATAAGATGACACTGGTAAGATGTTCTATTCTTTTGCTGCTCGCTCAAGACACTGACAATTGCACAGCTCGGTAAGGCATTCCACTTGGGTATCGATCTTGCTATCGTCTCCACAGCACTAGCTGGGATCAGAAGAAATACAGGACTCACACCAAAGACGGATTTGGCCGGTAAGGACTTTGAAACATACGCACAGAAGTATCTGGACGTTGGCGAGTCCCTCTACGACACAAGTGTGGGCATCATGAATAACTCTGGGTACTTTGTGAGAAAGTGAGTGCGTGCGCCACCCTCTGCATACTTCCGCTGATCAATGTACACTCAACCTACTTATACGTTCTATAATATGGCTGTATCGTAGGCATTCGTTGCATTTTTTTATATTAGATGTATCACATCACGAATCATTCAAGATGGGTTGAATGGCAGGATTATTCCCTTGAGATCGTTCAGATCGTCTTCCAGATCCTCCTCTGCCAGTGAACTATAGAACAAATTCCCCAGCCTGTTCTGCTTCGGACTCTTTCTCTGCTGCTGCTGTACCTTGCTGTTGCTGCTAGTATTATTGACAGCAATGTGGTCCACCTCTCCACCTTTATTAACGCTGTTCGACGGCACAACACGCGTAGATGCAGAATCGTTTTCCACATCCATCGCCACTGGCGTGCTTCTGTTGTTCTCATAGTATTCCACTCTGTTATTGTTCATACTGCTGTTGATATTGACAACCTGTGATAGAGAACGCATTGTCTCCCAGAAATCAAGCTCATCGTCCAAGTCCTCGTGGCCGAAGGGATCCTGTGAAACGTGTGACCTCTTACGCCCATTACTGCTGGCGTTCGATAGACGACGCTTGCTAGCAGCCGTTTGGTACTGCTGCGAATGCTGTGAATGTTGTGAGTGTTGCCCTTGTTGCTGTGAACCCTGCTGTTGTGACTGGACCTGCGAATGAGTCCCAGGATTCAACAATCTCTGTAAATCACTCTCTTTGCTCTCAATACTTGAACTCTCCAACTGTGGACGCACCATTGCCGGAAGGTAGTTGAAATGCGAGTATCTATTAGGCAGGTGGTCATCGTGGTTACCAGACATATTGGACCCGGAGTCATCTGGAGATTTGCCCAGCTGTGTAGGCGTTGGCGCATAGTGGTGGTGGATGTGTTGATGAATTGAAATCTTCAGGTCGCTCTGCTTAGCAGTCTCAATAAGCTTACGGGCAAGCTCTGTAGTGGAAATGGCGCCCGACGAGATGGAGAGACCCGATGTGTCCTTTAGTGTATACTTCCAATCTACCTCTGTCGAAGATGGCTTAGGTTCTTGTGATGGAAGGCCGAATGGCGAGCCTGCCATGGAGCTATAACCTGAAATGTTTTGCTCCTTAGCCTGTCTCTTTTGGTATGTGTTGCTATTGTGTTGTGGTGGCTGCGACTGCTGTGGCAAATGATGTGTTGTATGTTGTGGCACCCGTTGAGTCATACGCTTTGGCGGTAGAAATTGTGGTGGCTGTACATGTTCAGCTTCTCCATCTGATTGCTTCTCAATGTCATGCTTCGGGTCCACCTTCTGGCTCTGTAAACTCTCACTGATCTCTGCCACTTTGGACAGGCCACCCTGAATAGAATCTATTTCTCTCTTAATCTCCGGCGTGGCCTTGCCTCTAACCACGTCAGTGACAATTTTTCTCCATCTGTTACGACATGTCAAACTGGGCCTGCTTTCCATTTCCATGGAGATTGTACGCCACTTGGTGCCGTAGGACTTCACCTTCTTAATCAAGCTGAGGTCCTCATCCATCGACCATGGTCTTAGTCTGTCCTTGGTGTTAGGGTCCAACACCTCAATGTAACGCTTAGCACACTGATCGTCTGTTCTGCCCGGGATATCTAGAGAGATCTTTTGCCATGACGAACCGTGCTTCTCAAAAGAGAGCAAAAGCATACTGTCCTCTTCTGCGGTCCATTTACCCTTCTTCAAAGTAGGATCTAGGGAGTTGGTCCATCTTTTACGACAATCCTTTGGCTTTCTCGTCTCGAGTCTCTCGCTGATCATATCCCAGTCAATTCTCTGTGGAAGCTCAACAGAGTGGTCGACCCAGGACTCTGTGGAAAGGGAGCTGATGCCATCTGTGTAACCTAGCTCAATAAGCTTCTCATGCATAAGAGAACTCAGCAGTTGGTCCTCTTCTTTGGTCCAAGGCTTACGCGAGTCCCTGCGGTGTGTCGTGTACCCGAGCGACTCAGTAATATCGAGCGGGTTAATCTGGAGAACCTTCTTCTTCTCCGTCATTCCTCTGCTGTATGCCTATTTGACTTTCTTCCCCTATGGGTCATCGTTTGTTTTGGTTACACGGTGCACACCTTCTCTTTACAATTTTTTTTTATTTTTGCGGAAAAGTCCGACGTGGTGCGGGCACTAGGAGGATAGCTACTGTGCGGGCGGAACTAACTCAAGGTTCTTGCTTCTTTTTTTTTTTTTTTAAATACTCTGCAAGCTCAGAAAAGCTCTCTACCAAAGTTCATAAAGCCCGAGTATTCTGAGCAGTTGGACCGTTCTCTTCTCTCCATGGCTTCAGGTAGCCATTGTTTCATGTTCTGGATACGTCTCTCTGATGCTGGGTGAGTAGACAAAAACTCCGGTACTCTTTGCCCGACAACGCTCTTCTCGAACTGTGTCATGCGCTCCCAGACATGTGGTGCCTCTCTAGGATCAAAACAGGCCTCTGACATGAGAATAAGCCCGATGTAGTCTGCCTCTGTTTCCATTTCTCTCGACGCTGGCATCTTCACCAGCGTGTTGAGCATAAAGTTGCTAAAGAAGTCGGCACCGGTCAAAGCATAGAGAGCTAGCGAGAGGAATGCATAGATAGGTGTCTTGGACATGTTCTCACCCGTATGACGTGCCAACTGGTGTGCATATTCATGAGACAACACCGTGGCAAGACCGTCTTTGTTGTGGCAGATCGGGATGATGGAGGATATCACAAATACTTTACCACCAGGAAGGACAAACGCATTCGGAGCAGCGTGTGGGTCGTTGATCACATGGACTTTCCAGTCCAAAGTGGACGTATCAGAAGGGCTCACAGCGAGAATTCTCTTGAAAATACTGCGGATTTCAATCGTGTAAGGATGATGTTCTGGTAGGAACTTACCTTGGTACTGAGATAACAACTGCTGGTACGAATAGTCTCCCAACTTGCGCTCAATCGCTTCGTTGGTCCAAATGAAACGTCTTCTGTTTGTCACTGGTGCCTCTTCCAAGTTGGAGACGTAGAAGATCGTCCCCAGTCCAAGAAAACCACCGATAAGCTTGCGCACCGTCGGATCATTGAGTAAATTGGCGCTTTGTGTGTGCTGTTGCCCGTTGAATCGACGATACGTCGCATAGGACCGAGTGGAGTTCTTCGCAAAGAAGCGGGCCTGTGTGTTTGGTCTGTAGAAATGGTCAAATTGCTTCCATTTCAGAGGGTTTACCGCTTGCTTAGCTCGCCAAAAACTGGATTTGAACATTCTTATCCACCTTGATCTAAAGTGCAAAATTAGTGGCAAAGAAAGCTGGGGTTTCCATCTCGAGAATGTGTCAGATATTTATAGGGCGCGCCGAAAATTATCACCACTCACTTTGCCGCTGTACTGAGTGGTTCCACTTAAGAGCAAGCAACCAAGCAACCAAAGCAAGCTTATAGTAGAGAGAAGAGAAGAGTGCAAAGATGGCCAAGGCAGAGTTTGGGACTCCAAAATATTTGGCTGCGCAAATGAAGATGAAGGGGCTGCAGAAGCTCAAGTGGTATTGCCAAGTGTGCGAGAAGCAGTGTAGAGATGACAACGGGTTCAAGTGTCACATCAGAAGCGAAGCACATGTAAAAAAGATCCAGAATGTCGGGAAGAGCGATATAGAGCGATACTCAAAGCAGTTCGAGGACCAATTCTTGCTCGAGTTGAGAAGCTACCATGGTGAGAAGGCCATCAACGCCAACAGATTCTACAACCAGTTGATCCAGCAGAAAGATCATGTTCATTTGAATGCCACCAAGTGGTCCTCGCTATCACAGTTCATCAAACATTTGCAACAACGAGGGATTATTAGTGCTAAAGTCACAGACGAGTCAGATGAGTCGATGAACGCAGTGGATATCGCATACATCCAAACATCGAGTGATGAAGTGGTACGAAAAGCCATGATCCAGAAGAAAGAACAGTTGGAAAAGTCCGATGAGCAGTTGAGTCAGAGGCTGTTGCAGCACCAGATAAAGAGAGGACAGGAATCCGAGACACTGGAGGAGGTAACAGAGGAACCTATAAAGCCTGAGGGACCTATAAAGATCTCAATGGGGATCAAGAAACAACCCATGCCTCTTAAGAAGACCAACGTCTTTAAAGTCAGTAAACCTAATGGCTTGAAACCACCAGTGAAAAAGAACGTCTTTAAGTCATAATGCATTAAATGGGTACTCTAAAAGGGGTTATAACTGTTTACACCGAACTCCTTCCAATACTGTTTATCCAATTTGCTCTCCACTCTCTTGACATATCTCTGCTCTATCAGTCTCAGAGTGCCAGTCTGTATGTCCATACCGTGCAGCATCAGCTTGTCCAAAGACAGAACTTTCAGGAGGTCCAATAGTTTGTAGCCGCTAATGGCACTGTTGAATGATAAGTCCAGAACTCTTAGTCTTTGTAGTCCCTTCCGGGCAGTAATTGCGTCTGTCATCTCTCCCAGGGAGTAATCACCGAAATCTGTAGATTGATTCATGTATAGAACCTCAAGCAACGGGCACAATCTGAGGAATTCATAAAAATCAAAAAATCCTCCTTCTGGGACTCTCAGCGCAAATGGACCCCTGCGAAATACTAGGTTAGAACAGACGCCAATGTAAAGACTTTGTAAGTTAGATCCACAAGTTGAAAGCAGTCTGTGTAGCCCTTGGAAGGATATCGAAGATCCAGTGAGGTCCAAATGCCTTAGTTGCCCAAATGCATTGTTCAGATACACAGAGTCATAGATCTGTAGACCTTCAATGTATCTGACCTCTTTTTCTCTCAATGCAAACTTCTTCAACTTTGGGAATTTCAACAAATCATGTGACTTCAAAAGCATACGGAAGTTTATATTCTGATTGTTTTCAAACACCAGGGATTCCAAATGGGGGAAGTGCTGGAGAAAGTTATACGTTCCGTTGGATGAGTTCAAATCTGCCAAGTCATACCCGACGATTATCAATGATGATAAATTAGGCAGCTGCTTGAAGCCCTTTTGAGTGAAAAAATGACGGAATGGGACTGATGGATACTTCTTTGTGAGATCTCCAATCAGAACGAGTGATTTCAGCTTGTCAAAAATCGCAGTGGGTGAGGCGTAGGTCTTTGGTAGCGCCAATTGTTTCTTATACGGCGCTGGTATCAGTGTTAAGTACTTCAGTTCTGGGAGTAATTCCAATAGATGATCCTCCACAGTGGGACACATTAAACATTTCAACTTCAAGGTGTGTAACTGTGACAACACCCTTCGTGCATTTGGCGATGTCCTTATCAGATCTGTAAGCAGCTGCATCGATGTTTCCATGAAACTGATATCCAATGTCCCCGAGAGGTTCACTTCAGACTTCACCAACAGCTGATTCAACGCTTGCCTCTCATCAGTGACTCTGATGGATGGGATATACAACCTGTTGATGCTCTTGTAGACCGAGTGTTGCTTGGACTTGCTCACCAGACGTAGGCAGTTCGCCATCTCCTTACCCCCTGTGTAGCTCACCAATGAGATGTTGTTATAAAGAGGAAGATTTGATATTGTGTAATCCCACGTCTTAGAGACCATGCGGCATTGTAGGATGTTCTTCATCGGTAGTAAGCTAAGGATCTTAAACAGAAGCTCCGCTGGGAGGGCAGTGAAAGGATCAGTGCACTGGACTGCCTCCTCTGTCTTTGACTTCTTCTTAACCGGCTCAGTGCTGGGTATCGGTATGAGCTTGCCCTTCCTTGGTACTGGTTCTGCATTCCTTCTATTCATCCCAAGCTTTTTGATTAGCAGCAGTTTCTGGTCCTTGAGGTTCTCCAAGAGGTGCTCATTGGCCTTCACTTTATACTTCATTTCTCCTCTTTTTATCGATCTAATGCCCCTCTCATATAGCTGAATGGCCTTTTCGTATCTCTTTTGGATCTGCAGCAGCTTACCAGCTCTCAAATATCCTCTAACGTTGTATGGCTCCACAAGGATCATCTCATGTGCATCTTCCAAAGCATCATTGGTCTTGTTAAGCTTCTCCAGCACTGCTGCTCTGTTGTCTAGAATGGTCGCCAGCTTAGGGTGGTAGACCATATCCCCGGCTTCAGCATAAGAGGGACGCTCACTGAGCCCATATGCCATCCTTAACTTCGCTACTGCTTGTTGATCCAGTGATCGTGTGTATGAGATTGCCTGGGTGTACAGCCTGACACAGTCCTGGTACTTCTGAGCCTGGAACTGCTTCTTCGCCAGGTCCATGACCCTCTTGAGGATCTGCGTGTCTGCATCGAGTTCCATGACCCGTTGCCTACAAGTTATTCCGTATTATTCTATGTGTTGCTTACGTATTTGGTGAAGATCCGTTACGCGTCGCGCGTTTGGTGGGGTTTTGGGTGAGCGGAGAGATCCATCCACAATGGGACGCAGACTACACTAATTTCAGCTTCAAAGATACCAAACAATCTCAAAGCTTCACTATCACATTCTAACATAAAATAGTAAATACTTTAATATCTCCGCCAGTTCACCCATCCAAGCCCATTGCCTCCCCTGCCGAGTCAGATCATAAATGCCAAACGGTCTAGGCCTAAATTATACGTAGGGCGCGCGCCTAATTCGGGAGCGAGAAACAAACACATCCGACTTAAGACGAAGCCCCCCCTGAGAATGACAATTATCTCTTCGAACACCAGATTTTAAACTGGCGGCTACACCGAAAAGCACGTTAATTGATTTTAACGTGTGAACCGCTCTGTTGTGCTCATTTTTTTCTGGGCTTTTAGCGTCCCGCTTTGCCTATTTCCCTATCATATCCATCGTACAAGCACCCAGCAAGACCCCATCAAACCAGAATCCATCCCACATAACGGCTACTGCAAAAAGAACTGTAATGATCTCACATGGCCTGGCGACTCCATCACCGACATACACACATCAGATGTCGGCCAAAGTCTCAAGGCTGGCGCTATTATGGAGCGCTGTCGGTGTCCTCTTTGCCCTCCTGATAGCGTGCTCATCATCACTCATAGCACCGGAAGGAGCTGACTCTCCACAGTGCAGGCCGATATATATGTATCCGTCATATGCTCATCTCGATGGATTCGATACCACCCATACACCGTTGGCCTCCAAGTATAATCTCTATCTATACCGTGAACAAGGAAAGGACAAAGTGCCCAATTCGTCAATCGAGTTCAATGGACTCGACGGCATCCCCGTGTTGTTCATCCCTGGGAACGCTGGCTCGTTCAAACAGGTGAGATCGATTGCAGCAGAGGTTGCTAATGTGTATCACGAGCACATAGACAACATTGAGTGGCAGGGGAAAAACATGGACTTCTTCGCTGCGCATTTCAATGAAGATTTCACAGCGTTCCATGGCAGGACAATGTTGGACCAGGCAGAGTACTTGAATGATGCAATCCGTTTCATCTTGTCACTTTATGCGAACCAGCAGACTCCTCCAAAGTCCGTGATACTTGTGGGACACTCCATGGGTGGTGTCGTGAGTCGTGTGATGCTTACACTACCGAACTATGTCGAAAGCTCGGTCAATACAATCATCACACTAGCAGCTCCGCATGCAGCCGCTCCAGCAACATTCGATGGGGATATTATGAGAATATATGCTGCCACTGACAAATTCTGGCGTGCCGGATATTCACCAGAGTCTGAAAATACCATTGCTCAACAAAGACTCGCCGATGTCACATTGATCTCCATTACAGGTGGTCTATCAGATACGATTTTACCAGCTGATTACACTACCATAAGAGGTCTAGTACCTGATACGCACGGGTTTACAGTATATACAACCGGTATTCCAGGTGTATGGACACCGATCGATCATCTTGCTATAGTCTGGTGTGACCAATTCAGAAAGGTTGTTGCTCGTGCACTATTTGACATTGTGGATCCATCAGCGGCATCCAAGACTAAGCCATTGGCTACGAGAATGAACATGTTCCGTCGCAGGCTTTTGTCTGGACTGGAGTCATATACACAGGCACATTTAATTCAAGCACAGAGCGATACGCCAACGATGAAGATGGCTATTGATAACGAGAATTTGGTGACAGAGGGAAGGACAAAGACGTGGAGACAAGGGGATTCCAAGTTCCACCTCTTCTCATTGACAGATATCAGCAATCCAACACTTGACTTGGTGTCCTCAGTTCAGCATGCTGAGACGGATGGGTCTTCTCTTATGCTGTGTAACGTCTCCACATCACATACGGCTGAGCCAATGGGACAGAGAGATTTCGACTGTGTGGATATGTCTGCTAACATTTATGCATCTCCTGACCCAGATGTGAACTTAGAACAGTCTTCAATGGGCGGTAGGGTTCAGCAATACCACATCTCGTCCATCCCATCTGAGATTTTGAAGGATTATGTGTATGTGTTGTACCAGACTGGGTCTTTCGAGACAACTGGGTTCACTTCGTTGTCTCTGGGCCCATCGAGTGGCAATCATATCACAGTGTCATCATCACTTGTGAGCCTCTTATTTGGTACCTCCACCATTGTCAAGCCATCATCCCTCTCTACCAAGATCACCTTCTCCAACATTTGGAGCTCTCTCTTTGCATACACGTTGAAGGTGAACTTTGATGGAGTCAAAGGTGCGTTCACGCCATTTGCCAGTCAAACTATCCATGAACCAATTGAGACTAAGTGGCACCTAAACTTGAACGAGACCAAATCTGTTTCATTCCACTCTGTGTCTCCATACACACCATTCATCACTACTAATAACCCGTTGGACATCAACATATGGCACCCAGAGAGCATCAAAGAGATGGAAGTTGTAATGAAGATCGACATACTTAAGAGCTTTAAGCTGTTGGTGCTTCGCTACAGATTGGGTGTTGCATCTTTTCCAACCTTTATCATATTGTTGGCACTCTTGATTCAATTCCACAAGTTCTATGAGACCGGAGTGTTCCCTAACTTTGAGGAGGGGTTTTCCACATTGGCTACAAAGACCCCTTGGGTTCTTCTTGGACTTTCACTTTTGGTACCGCTGGCCTCCGGTGTCGTGCTGCACAGTGCCTTCTACATGTTTGACCCAGTGGCACTCACAAGCCCAAGAGACCTCTGGAAGGTGAACGTATCGGCCAATCCTTACTACCTTGGTCTTCAGGATATATCCGCGTGGCCTATCGGGCCAATGTTCTATCTTATTGGATTTGCCGCAGTAGGGATCGTACTACTTGTCGTTAGGGCTGTTCTCTATATTGTCCCATTGATTATTGACCTATTGGGTCCATTGTCATATTCTCATCTTAGGGGTACCAATGAAGCCAAAGTGGTGCAAGGAATGCACAAACTGACGATAGGATCTATGAAGGACAAGCGTCGTATCACCGGGTCGATATTATTGCTGATCCTGGTGATGTTCTACATCCCATACCAGTTTGCTTATGTTGTGTGTTGCTTACTCCAAGCCATGGTCACTATCAAGACTCATATGGCTGGTGACTACAATCATAAGGAGAAGGTGGATATCAAGAAGAAGAGCATTGCCAACTTTAACTTGTCTTTATTGCTCTTGATGCTTTGGGTCATTCCAGTGAATGCGCCTGTCCTTGTTGTGTTCTTTCATAATATGGCCGTGAGATGGAAGACACCTTTTACTTCACACCACAACATCTTGGCCATCTTGCCTATTATCCTTCTTGTCGGCCGTAACGTCCAAGGTGGATACTTGCCAGTGGCAAGACAGAATGCCCAGAGAAAGATCACATACTTCATCATCTCCTATTTTGCATTCTTCGCACTGGTGTATGGTATCAGACATCTCTATTGGTTGCATTTTTTGCTAAACTTCTTCTCTGCATGGTTGGTTGTTCTCTCGTTCAACTAGATACTAATTTAATGTACTACATTCAACGTACTGATGCCTATATGAAAGCAACAGCGATAAAGAGAGAGATCCAACAAATCAGCAGTGTAAGAATACAGAATGGGTATATAGAAAAATATCAGGAGATGGTGTTCAAGTGGCGTGTTGTTCTCCCAATGACTCCGTCGTCCTCAGTGTCCAGGTCATCAGCGAGCCAGTATCTCTTAGCTTCTTCATCAGCGGCGGTGGAGGGAGTGTAGAGACTCTTCTCCGGGTCAAAGTCATGCTTCAACAAAGAATGATGAGCGTCTGGCTTGATAGTAGCGGTTCCCGGCTCTGAGAAGTGACTTGTACCACGACCCGATGCGGTGTATGTGTGGAACCCAGTTGATGTTGGCGAGGCGGAGTTGTTTGCACTTGAAGCCCACATGGAAGACAAAGGGAGAGACAAGGCAACCAGGGCGGTACAAATGGACAAGAAGGCGATTCTTGAGAGACTGTCAACGGCGTAGGAGACGATCAGCAGGATCGATGGGATCACCAAAGTCTGCGAGGACATAATAAGCAGGATGTGGAAGCCGTCAAACTGCTTGAGGCCCAAGTATCTCCTAGATTTTACGGCCATGACCAGCTTGGCAATCAGTAGCACGGACATAAAGTTCACAGAGGAAGCAAAGAGTATTGGTTGGGCATTGAGTGCAGTTGAGGTATAAGAAGCTGAAGCGTCTTCAAAAGTGACCTTGACTGACATAACAAACACATAGAGCGTCAGGCCAATGGTGGAAGCCGCAATCAAGCCCGAGAGCACCACCATTGTGCGGCCAAGCCATCTCATCTCTGGGCTCTTGAAAATGGTTCGGACCTGGAACACCATCGAGATCTCAATGCAAATCATTGTGAAGAAGTGGAAGAAATTCGTGGCAGCGTAGATGTTAAGGTTGTTCTGTGTAACGAGCAGGTCGATGAATCCGGTGAACTGCACGGTGGCAGAAGCATAGGGACTCAGAAGGTAGGCAAAGTACAGTGCGGAGTGGATTGCCACCATCAGCAGACAGATTTGGTTAAGGGCGAACACTGGAGTCTTCTTGTTCTTGGAGACGAGGAAGAGGATGATCATGGCGATACCCGATGCACCCAATCTCGTCCCGTAGATGATTGCGTTCTTCAGCAGGATATGGAAGTACCAGTCGATGTCTTCAAATTCAATGGACATTGGGCCAGCAATCGAAGTATAGTTGAGCAGTTGGTATCTCGGGTCAAACCCCTCAGGGAGGGTAAAACTATAGTCACTCTCAGACATTGCGTGTGCTTGTGTATGGCATGCAAGTAATAAGATCACCAGAAACAAAAATGACAGCCCGGGCAGCTTATAAGCAGCGCTTTACGTGATAACGAGGGTGGTGTTACAGAACCAAACAGTTACCCCTTGTGGAAGACACAATGGGGTCATGTTGGGAAGACATGCTCCCAAAGAAAGAAAAAAATTCATCTCGGTGTGTGTGGGACAGATAGGAAAATGCGTCAAAACTCCATCACCATTTCCTAATCTGGACGAGACAATGGGGAGTGTGCCGCACAAAATCTTTTGGGATTTGGGGAGTATTATAGGGAGCCTCAAAATGTATCGAAATATAGCTTGAGATTGAGTGGTTTTGGTGAACCATGTGGTAAGAACGTTTCAGTACCACCGATATCTGAGCTAAATCGTGTACATATGTGTATGGTTAAGCTATCTTGCCGTAAGAGCTATAATTTGTAAGGAGGTTATCCAAATGGTGGAGACTTGCGTATAGCTCTATATATATTGGTCGAAATGCGATCAGCTTCATGCAGATCTCGATTATATATATATATAAAACTCACAATATATTCACTTGACACTGTCCATTATCTACTGTTTAACAGCATTAGCCATACAACAGCCAAATCTAATCATCCCGGAGCAGTCAAAATACACAGATCGAACTAAAAATCTAAAGCCTTACATGATACTCCGGGTACGGAATTCCGTGACCATATTCGCGCTCTTGTGGAAGTCAGGACACAGAACTCGTTAGAGACTCAGTGCTTCACAGTCGAAGACTGTCCTGGGACCTGACGACCTGGCCCAGGGCCACATGTTACTTCCCACCGCACACTGCCAAGGGCCATGGCCCATTTTTATCCATCTTTTGAATCGCAGCTTAGGCTATATGTGCTATACGACGTTGTACACTAAAAATTCTAACCCTGTGAAATCCATACGCAGGTTGTTTAAGCTCAAGATTCAAACTTTGTACAAAAGTAGGAGTTGAAGTTCACACACATGGAAGCTTGCGCCTTCAGTGATCTCATTACAGGTGTTAAACTTGCTATTTCCTTATATTATCAGCACTACATTTTAGCGGGCCCTCGATTGGCTGCAGCTTATACACTCACAAGTCACAAAGGACTTTCCCGGGACCTCACTCCGTCTTTGGTCCTGCCATATGCCAGACTGCAGTGCCAAAAAAGCCCCAGAAGAAACCCCAAAAAAAAGTCCCCTCCCCGGGGGTGGCTACGGAAGCCGCACGGAAAAACTTTACCTGCTCCGGAGCTTTCGGTGACTCGCGTTCTTTCTCGCGCTTTGAAAAAAAAAAAAAAATCTGAGCGAGAAGATGACGATGACTCTCTTTCTCTCTACACGGAAATAGAAAAAAAAAAGCTTCCCCCTACGCAGTGCGCACGATGGCCGGTGGGCAACTGGAGGTTTTTTTTTTTTTTTACATGCCGGGGTTAAGGACTTTGTATGGTAAAAAAAAAATTGTAGCGAGATTTGAAAATTGAAGGTCTTTTTAATGTCAAAATCTCTTTATAGGGCGGGGCAAAGGAGATATCAAACTCTTGTCAGTTGTGTGTGGCAAGCTTAAGCCATATCTTAGGACTTGATAAAAGTCTGTTTAAAACTAATTATGACATCTAATCCATGTCGATGCGTGGGGTGCATTGCACATATGTGTAGATCACAAATTTCCATTTAGTCGAAACTGCAGTACAGTCCATGTATAAGCACACAGTATACTACTGTACAGCCACACGGCTATATAAAAATTTTAACTCGTAATAGATCATTAATAAATATCCTCTAAATACTCCGCAACTCATACAACTTTGCAATAGTCAAGCTCAGCTTGATTTATGCCAATATTGTAAGTATATAGCTTAATGCATGTAGTGCTCTGCACTTGTCTTGTGTTGAAATTATGATGATGAAACCAAAGTGTATGTGTCCGATGGGTATTATAATTATGCGGGAACGTAATGGAATAATAGCTCAGATCAGAACTGTCTAATCTGAACCATATCTGCAAAGCTCACGCTCTTTTTGAATTTTGTTGGTGCTCCGTCCTTTCTCAGCCTCTCTATGGAATCGATGCCAGCCATTGGCCCATACGAGTATCTGTGCTTAAGGATAGACTTCTTCAGCGCACTCTCTGTGAGCGACACATCATCCTCTTCTTCGTCACTAGTGTTGTCATCACTATAGAAAGGCGAGCTCTCCACCGAGCTTGTAGAGCTTGAAAGACTCGAGACACTGTCGTTACGTCTTGGTGGGATACACAACGGCTTTCGGTCCGAAGTGAAGGAAGGTGATGTCTTCTGAGAGAACCCAAAATCCTCATCACATGAGTGGCCAGAGACTAAAGGTCCGTATAGCCATGTGATATCACAATCCTTATACCAATCCACAGATTCTGGTGTGACTTCTTCTAGTTCATACTTCATCTTGGTCCATCTTCTCCATGACAGATTCTCCAAGCGGCTCACGTCTGTGCTCTGTGGGATGAACTCGTCGTTGATACGCTGTCTGTGCACGAGTTTCCAGCAGTTATGTAGTTGCAACTCTGTAAATTCGAACTGGAAGTAATCAATAGCAGCGTAGTCTGCAATACGGTGTGAATGTGATGAGCTGAGGTTCGTTGTGCTTTTCAGCAGCACGTTGTAGTGGTCGTCGTAAGAGTATACCATAATGAAGTATATGTCAACAATAATTAAAAGAGAGAATTCAGTCAATGATGGTGGGGGAAAGAGGGGGGGACTGATATCCTTTTTATATATCCGACATGGCGATGCAGTTCTTGCCATTTGCCCCGGCAAATCCAACCACAACCTCCGAAATGTTCACAGTGCTTTTTCCGGGCGCCTGGGGAAGCTCATGCGTCCGCTTGCAGTGGATTCCCCGGAGGAGTTAAGTTTTGAAAAAAAAAAAAAAAAAAACTCGCTCGCTCGCTCGCACTCGGGAGATTTCCCGTTCTGGCTCACGTTTAAAACCTTTTTTTTTTCCTTTTCTAACAGCCCAGGACCACTTACCCACTAGTTTGGTGGTGAGCAATAGAATAGGGGACAACAATCGAGTCACTACGGAATGCATCGATATTTCCCTTGGTCTTCTGTCCCCCCTCCCGTTCTTTGAAGTCTATAGTATGTACCATGTTTGAGAATTGGTCTCTTGAAGTCCATCCGGCTAGGCAACCAGAGGAGTCATCCCACATGCGCTAGTCATCTATAAGCTACTCTAAGCTGGGGAAATTGTATGTATGTAATGTGTACTATAGTAGTGCGTCAATGATCCCAGGCTCTGGCCACTAGCATCCTACAGACGACAACTAGGCACACAGTTACAGACACATTTCCGGTCCAGCCACTATTCACCCACGCAAGAGGTCATCGGCCTTTACTGTTAATAAAGCCCCCCCCTCCATCCACACAACCAAAATATTCGGATTTTAGGAAATGAATATATACACTCTTGCACAAGCCACAACTCATATATAAATTCACCAGTGGAATCTGGCTGCGTAGAACGAGCTTCGGTGCTTTCGCGCTACCCCCCCTCATTTTCAGTTTTCCCATCCCCGTCAAGGCCCACACTAGTAGCTGGCTCATGACGTACCTTATCGCCGCGGAGTGAGGTATATGATAGGTCCCACACACGTTTTGGTCATAAACCTAGAGCTTATACGACTCCAACCTAAACCGATGTGTGACGGCCTACATCAAAGTAGTGGGCTAATACTCCGACACCTTACTATAATATGCTTCATGTACCCTGTTGCTTTGCCATTGGTGAAGGTCACATGATATAGAGAGCACCCTTTTCAATTGAACCCCGACATATATGTTGTGATGAACTGAGTCCAGGCTCTTGCGCAGGGCCTTGAGGCCACACTCTGGAACGGGAATGGCTTCTCTGATTAGATTCCACTCACTGTTCCGGAATCTATCAGCATAGGAATTTGGAAACCCTCCGGGGAGGCGGGAGCGCGCTCTGCGCAGCTCAGCGGAGGCCGGAGAATTTGGCCTTAAAATCTGGGGAAATGCCATCATATTGCAGTATAATCAATCTATGCGTCTGAGTCGCATGGAATGCAACCCGTGTCAAGAAATGATCCATGGGGAGTCACTTTAAATTCGCCTTGTGCTCATCAGTATTGATACTGATAGTATCCACGTATCATAACTCGCTTCTATAAAAAGCGGCTAAAAACAGCTATTGCTTATATATATACAATTGAAAGCTTCAGGATGAATCATGACATCATGAACCATGGGTGGGACCGAAAGGACATGATAAGCGCACAATCTCAATTGGCTTATAGAGATACACAATTAGGGACAATAAGTAAACCAAGCTCAAGACTATAGTTCGTCTAACGTATACATCCCACGGACACAATCGATTAATCGAGCGTACCAAAAGACTAATGCGGCGCGCTGCGTCACACGTATATCCAAAGTTACGTAGTTGGCGCGTCATTAGGCACAAAGTTTTGATGTAAGAATAGTCCGCACAAACTCTATATATCTATATCTATAGCTAACTAATTCAAGAGGTGCGGCAAACTAGGTACTCGTGCATATATACTTAAGGATTTCGAGCCGAGGTCCTCGTAACAACTGCTTTCCAAGTGGGGACCAGAAGAAACAAATGTAACCCGAAAGCTCACTCACTCCGCTCAAGAGGCCCATACACCAATTTGAGAGCTTCTGGAGTGCCTAAAGAGCCACGGTACCTTCCCCAGATCTAGCACAGGTGGGACGGTCATTCTGTTTACTTTGGATACGGTCTATGTATGTGGAACCTGTGATCTCGTTATCGTAAGTCCTTTCGAATTACGACGCCACGTGACTGTACTGTACTACCCAATGGATATCCACTGTCCATATGTTCACTATATTGTAAAACTTCCTCAGTGCTTTTCAACACGTGAATTATATACGCCCGCCACCATTAACGACTTACCTAATTATGAAGTTGAGATACATCTGTATTCCGATTTACGCACGCGAAAGCTTCTCCCACCTCATAGAAAAAGCTTCGAATTTCTTCTACAAATCCATTTCGCGGTAGACCGAGTTTTACACTGGCGGTTTGAGAACTTCACGCACACCGCCCAAAGTTTTTTTTTTTTTCACTCTTGCCGTAGTTCGCGGCCTCGGGTGTGTAGTAGTGTAAAAAAATTTTCCAAACTTTTCACTTGTTCTAACACAACCTCCATTGAAGAGGTTATCCTTTACTAACACAACAGTCATGTCTCACAGAAAGTACGAAGCACCACGTCACGGTCATTTGGGTTTCCTCCCAAGAAAGAGAGCTGCCTCCATCAGAGGTAGAGTCAAAGCCTTCCCAAAGGACGACAAGTCTAAGCCAGTCCACTTGACTGCCTTCTTGGGTTACAAGGCTGGTATGACCACCATTGTCCGTGACTTGGACCGTCCAGGTTCCAAGATGCACAAGCGTGAGGTTGTCGAGGCCGTCTCTGTCGTCGACACCCCACCAGTTGTCGTTGTCGGTGTTGTCGGTTACGTTGAGTCTCCAAGAGGTTTGAGATCTTTGACCACTGTCTGGGCTGAGCACTTGTCCGACGAGGTCAAGAGAAGATTCTACAAGAACTGGTACAAGTCTAAGAAGAAAGCGTTCACCAAGTACGCTGCTAAGTACGCCCAGGACGGTAAGCAGGTTGAGCGTGAGTTGGCCAGAATCGAGAAGTACGCCTCTGTTGTTAGAGTTTTGGTTCACACTCAGGTCAAGAAGACTCCAATGTCCCAGAAGAAGGCTCACCTCGCCGAGATCCAGATCAACGGTGGTTCCATCGCCGACAAGGTTGCTTGGGCTAAGGAGCACTTTGAGAAGACCGTCTCTGTCGACTCTGTTGTTGAGCAGAACGAGATGGTTGACGTGATTGCCGTCACCAAGGGTCACGGTTTCGAGGGTGTTACCCACAGATGGGGTACCAAGAAGTTGCCACGTAAGACCCACAGAGGTTTGCGTAAGGTTGCCTGTATTGGTGCTTGGCACCCGGCCCACGTCAACTGGACCGTTGCCCGTGCTGGTCAGAGAGGTTTCCACTCCAGAACCTCTATCAACCACAAGGTTTACAGAGTTGGTAAGGCTGACGATGAGTCTAACGGTGCTACTGAGTTCGACCGTACCCAGAAGACCATCAACCCATTGGGTGGCTTTGTCAGATATGGTAACGTCAAGAACGACTTTGTTATCGTTAAGGGTTCTATCCCAGGTACCAGAAAGAGAATCCTCACCTTGAGAAAGTCTCTCTACACCCACACCTCCAGAAAGGCTTTGGAGCAGGTTTCCCTCAAGTGGATCGACACAGCCTCTAAGTTCGGTAAGGGTAGATTCCAGACCAAGGCCGAGAAGGCTGCCTTCATGGGTACCCTCAAGAAGGACATCTAAATTTCTTGATATTTGTGCAAGAAGTTTACTGAGATATGTTGAATTTTTCAATCTGTTGGGAGAACATTAATAGATTATAGTATCTCATCTGATGTAGTTATGCATGTATTTTTCACATACTAAATATCAATACCAAATATAGTCTACAGGATACAAGAAACAAACATGGATTAACCAGAGCGCCAAAAAAAAAGCAAAACAAAAGCAAAAAGACCATATAACTAGAAGTGAAAAACCCATTACCCATAAAGACAGAGATTATACGCTGCGACGAATCATCTTCATCAGTGCACTTCTTGCATCACAGTCCATAGCGTCGTCATCCATCATCAGTTCTTCTTCGCTCGGTGTGTTCATGTCATCCGCAAAGTTGAACTCGGGTGGTGTGGTCATGGCCTCAAACCCGAGCTCATCACTGATACTGTTGAAAAAGGACGTCTCGTTGGACATTTTCGAAGGCTCAATGAAGAGATCATTACTACTTTTGAGCGTGGGAATATCGGACATCGACATTGACGATGTTCTGCCAATCTGAGACAGGGTTGGGAGTGTTACCAGGGACTGGTGTCTCGTCAACTTGGCATTAGGAAGCAGTGGCTTCACTTGTGTTGGTAATGGCAGTGGAGAAGGCCTCAACTGCTGAATTTTCACCTTGGTGATCTGAGCCTGGCCGTACTCGTCCACAGTGAACGCAAGCTTGTAGTTCGCAGGATCTTCGGGCTCCTCAGTCTGTGGTTCTGGCTTCTCGGTGATACTTTTCTGAGCCTCCACTGGTTCGCTCTTGTTCTCTTGTTCTTGCTTTGACTTTGGCTCATTCAAGGGTTTCATTTGCAGCCTCATAGGACTAGATGCAAGCACACTGGCACCCGGAGATGGCTGGTGTGTATAGTAGCCATGATACAATGGCGAAGAGCGCATGATCGAGGAGAAACACGACGAGTTTACAGAGTTCGGTGTCATTGGAGATGAAGACAGTGGGAGTATCGATGGCGGGTTCATCTTGGCATTTGTCTGCTCCATGAGCGTCCTAGCAGCATCCACCGGCACTCTGCTCTTGTTGATCTCGTTGATCTTGGAGGCACTGATAGGGGACGATAGCAGCAGCGTAGGGTTCACTGAGCCGAACTTGTTGCTGAAACTGCTATTCGCCTCCGGCATCGACTCCGACGTAATCATGTGAATACTCTGTTGCTTGGAGATCATCGAGTAGAAACTGTTTGCAGACCTGACTCTCGGGCCTCTGGCTCTCGTCGTGGTAGCAGTGGTAGTTGTCTTAGCAATGGTCTTAGCGGATTTGGCAGAGTGAAGGTCCAGCTTCATAAGCGTACCACCCTTTGGCGATGGAATGAGCCTCTTGTTCTCCAGTGGTGATGTATCCAGAAGCTTTTTCTTGCCTCTGAGGGGCGACACTCTCATCAGTGGGGCGCTTGCCTTTGGAGTGCCCTGCTTCACCACGGCGGCGGAGAGATTGGCAGCTGGAGACGGCTGTCCGTCAATCTGTGGACACTTGGAAGGTCTACCACGACGACGCTTGGGAGTAGGGGTCTCCACTTCGGTCTCGATGGCGTGTCTATCGTTCTTCATAGGGGTCGTCGTTGCAGCTGTGAACATGTCGAAGTTACTGGCTTCTGTTAGTACGAGTTCTCACTCAGAGGGGCAACGAGTTTGAACTTACCCCTTGAAAGCTTGGGCCGGGTCTTTGTAGAGAAGAGACATCGATCTACCTCTCTATCTGATCGGGATGTATGTGTGTGTTTTTTTTCTGTCTTCCGGCTCCGTGTTGCCCTATGCTGTGTGTCTGAAAGAGTGGGTGGCTCTGGGTGGTCGGAGTTATTCACTGAAGCTTTGATGAGTAGGAGATCTGTGGGGAATGACCAGCTTTGAAAGGAGCACTGTGTAATATGTAGAGTTCGGTGTGTTGTTTTGGCCCAGGAGCAAACAAAAGAAGACAAAGATGTTTCACAAGTTTCACGCAATGGCCATCAAAGTCCGCAATGGGTAAATCACACGCATGGGCCCACGCCTGCCCTATTGGTTTTTTGGCGTCACTCCTGTACTATGAAAGGCCAAAAAAAAAAAAAAATCCCCGACGCGTCGCGCCCGTTGCAGAATGGCAGACACGCGGTATGGGCACACCATTTACCCAATGCGGAAGTGTTTCTTGTTCCACTGCTCGAGGAAGCCCCAAACGGACAACATCAAGCAATTGGAGGGGCTAAATAGCACAGAAACTGTCAGTGGTGCTTAGATCTCTTATCTCGAATCAGTACAGGCGTAAGGGTGCCACGGAGGGCCGCTAGGGATAGATAGCCAGCAGTCAGCCGCAAATTTGTTATGGGACGCGTGCCTGACATAGGAGAGTCGATTCGCGATAATCTATGAAGTGGGCCCGCGCTGAAATCACCATATACAATATATAAACTATACATGAGTGATCTGGAAAGCTTCAACTATGGCCATAAGCTCGAGGGTAGCACATGCGTTCTTCAATATTTAAGTCTATAATTTATAACCTAGGCCGTAACTCGTATAATAGATCGAACGTGATGACCTCATCCGTACATGTAGAAATAGTAAAACAAACCATGGAGAAATCATTGAGAGGCCTGGAACAATAGTACAAGTGATTGCTCGAGACGTGTAATAATACAGCTTGCGTAGTGAACAATCGCATAAGCAACGTACCAAGAACCAGAATTCAGTTCGCTCCGAGAGTGAGTTTTAATCTCCAACTGACCCATCATATATGAAGCTATAGGTGGTCAACATATTGCACATGACGAGATGTCAGTCCACCAGAGCGCATAAGCCTATAGCTCAAGTGGATAAACACTGGGACAATACCTGGTGACTAGAACTCATCCTTGGAGGATGAACATACGGCGCAAAGGTACCATGATGCCAAGCTGTGTATGAGTCCAAGAGTTGGGACGACACATGCAGTGGGGATGTGTAAAAACACAGGAATAAATTCATGGGGTTGGGAGAACTGAAACAATGATGGCAAAAAAGCGTAAAACTTGGAAAACAAACATGCAAAAAATAGGCCATGATCTCAGTACAGAGCACCACCATCAGTCTTAGACATGGCGTTGATCACATCCGCCTCTTCTAGCTTGACGTCTCTTGGTGTGCTTGAGGTCTTCACGGGTAGCCCATCGAGTGTGAAAACAGTCTCACTTAGTGAAATACCAGCAGACTTACAGAACATTCCCATGGCTTTCTTGAACTTGGCGCTTCTCTTGATGGAAAAGAACAGACGCTGGTTGTATCCCTCAAAGCACACTTTGATCTTTTCTGGGTCGGTCTCCTTGGTCGTTGATGACATTGTAGTGTTGTTGTGCTAAACAAGAGGGTATTGGGTTTCCAAGATGGATCGAGGCTGGTGGTGGTGGAAGAGGGGCGCTGCTGATCTATGTAATTAATGTGATGTGTGAAGAAAATGAGGGACGCACGCATATATCATATCATTCAAAAAAAGTAAGGGTTTACTGTAGATCGAGCACCGCTGCGGAACGCCTGCAAACGCTCGCGCGTGCTCATGATCACCATGGCACCTAAATATGATCGCGTGCGGATCAATGGGGTGGGGGAGGCATAGTTGGAAGAGACCTAATTTCCATTGGATCGTTTTGTTAGTGGGCGTATATATCCATGAATACAGAGCCGTCTTTGTAGCCCAATTATTTCGGTTCCATAGAGAGTAAGTGCATCTGAATGGTATCACCCGCTCGTATTCCACTCTCCTTACATGTGAGATTTCCCATCACAGAGCGGCCTTTATACATGAAGATGGTATCCGCAAGCTTTATCTGTGCTAATGTGACATATCTCTTAAATGCCCTTTTCATCTTTGTGCCCTCCTTGATGCGATAATATCCGGGTTCCTTATTGCTTCCTGTGCAGTCCACAATCTTGAACTGGATACGGTTCTCCACAAGCGCATTGATAACCACAGTCCCAGAGCTTTGTGGGGCATCAATTGATTCTGGGGTAGCTGATTCCGCCACCTCTTGGCCATTGTATGTGAATTTGCTTACACGATCTGTTATACCCTGTTCTGATGGTAATGAGCTCAAGTATGATGCAAATGCTCCACCGAATGCTTCCGTGGTCTTTATTTGATACTGCTGTTTCTCATACTTTGGGTCATCAGCGTCTATCGTAAATGTAAAGATCTGTGACAATGGAAGTGCTCTCATGCGCTTCTGCGGACTCCCAGAGCTCATCATGTTCTTTAATAAAATGGACCTCTTTCTCTTCGGTGTGGTTTGTATCTTGGAGTCAATCAGTGCTGGCTTCTGTACGGATTTAGTCAAGAGATCTGTGGCACTCTGACTAGGAGTCGTATGCTGCTCTTGGTTTCCCGGTGGTAACTCCAAAGACGTCGAGTTCTGTTGTGATTCGTCTGTAATGACAATAGCGTCCTCAATGGTGATCCCCGTGGTGTCATCCCCAATACTCTCCACCGGTTCACTGCTCTTTGAATATGTCTCCACAATCTCCTTCTTCACCAAGAAGATATTCTCTGATAGCCCCTCATCCTCGGATTCACTCACATGGTTCTGCTCCTTTGCCTCTGTTGGTAGTTCTGCTGCGGTGTTGTTGTTGTTGTTCTTTCCGTCTTCATCTCCCAGTTCGTGCGCCTTCATCAGCGCATTGATATCATATGGGTCATCACCTAGGGATAGTGGCTCTCCTGTCGGTAGAACACCAACGCTAGTTTCGTCCACATCTGACGAGCTTATTGGTTTTGCGCCAAAAGCGATGATCTCATTGTTGTTCAACACACCCATATCCCAAAGACACGTCTTATCGGTCCATGGATCCTCCAGTGACATAATTACGTACTTGTACAGAGTTCTGTTGCTCGGTACCACCAAATGGAATTCAATTAGCTTCTCCTTGCTGTCCGGGAAGAGATAACTCAGCAAAGGCCCCACGAGTGTCGAAACTTTCTGTAAAAGCTGCTTTGATCTTCCAGTATCCATGTTTGTCAGTGTAATGGATACTTCCTCCTCCGGCGATGTGTATGATGCGTGAAGTGCCTCTGTGATAAGCGACCGGAGCGTCTCAGGGTCACGAGGTCCTACCAGTTCCATGTTGTGGTTTTGTTCTTGGGAATTAGCTGTGAATGAACTTGAGAATCGGGGCTTCACTGTTTCTTTGTTGTTATTGTTGTGTTGATCTACCCAAGCGCGCGCATTTATTTGTTTGTAGATTTTGTACTGCGCGATGAGCCCGATGCTTGACATATGGGGTGCCGATTTTATATATGTGGTATGAACCCTGATAGCTTTACAAGATTAAGAAGTCATACAGCTTTTTCTCCTAGATTTAGATTCAATTACTGTGCTATATTACCCCTCCTGAGCTCTACCACTTCTCCTCTGGGTTCTCCTTGAACTTCTTGTATTCCTCTAGGTTGAACAAAGAAATCTCGGTCTCGTTGTCTGTTTGTTGTTGTTAGTAATCCATCTATGAGTGTGAGCAAAGTTATGTCACATACCAACACCAAGTTGATGCAGTGACTTCTCAGAGTCTAGGCCCAAGAACCAGTCCTCGTCATGCTCAAAGTTTATCACCAGGTTCATCGTCTTGGAACCATGTGCATGTGTGTAGATCTTGAGGGCGTCGTATGGAACGTTTCTATACGGTCTATAGGCACCTTCTGTGTTAATCTTGTTCATCATGTCATTCAGCAAGCCACGGGGCGTCTTTGTGGAAATATCGTAGTCGTGGAGAATGACGTTCTTGACGTTTCTGTATGGGAACGACTTGATGATTCTTACGGTGACCACCGACTGCGACAACGGCTTCACTGTAGATGTAAGTGGTTCAAAGTCTGGCATTTGTGTTCTCTGTGGTAGTATTGTGGTGCTAATTGAGTGTTCAGGTTCACGATATATAAGCGTATATATATATATATATATATATATACTAGACGCACCTGAGGGGGGCCCGATTTGAAGATTTTCTCGCGCCGCGGCTCATTGGACTTTTGAATTGGGACTCAACAGTCCATACTAGTCTACTATTGAATAAAGAACTACAATTATATCAAAAAAAAACAAAGCTTTTTTCTAAAAACCTGTGTGCCGAATCAATTGGCAGCTGCGGGGTATAAACGTGTCGTGAGAAAGTAAAAAAAGGGATATCATATCGATCAGAGCTCAACCTCAGTCAAACCGTAAGTACCGCTAACACAGTACTGGGTCCAGTTGGTGAAGTAGTAGTCAATGAGGAACTCGTAGAACTTCTCATCGTCAACCTTGTCAGCAATAGTGGCGTTGGCAGTCTTGATACCCTCGGTTGGTGCCCAGTCTGGGTTCCACACTCTGAGGGACCCGTAGAAAGGAGAGTAGTAAGAAATGTCAACGGCAACGGTGACCTCAGTGGTCTCGAGCAACAACTCTGGCCAAGCCATAAAGGCGGAGACAACTTCATCCCAGAATGGCAAAGTCTGCTGGTCGTTGTTTTCGGTGTAGTTACCAGTACCGAGCAAAGTGGAGACCCAGGACATGTATGGGGTGTCCTGAATTAATTCCAAGCCACCAGCTCTGTCAATAATGGTGTCATACAGCTCCTGCGATGGGACCAAGTAGTTGGTGACGTTGCCACCGATGTAGAGCTCCTTCCAGCCTGCGGTCAAGACCATCTGGGCGGCCTCTGGGTCCTGGATGAAGTTGATGTCGGTGTTGATGTCAATGGTGATAGCACTACCGACTGCAGCGGCGTACTGAGTGTCAAAGTAACCACCCATGAGGTAGAGACCAGCACAGTCCTTGGCCAAATCTGGGTAAATGGACAAAGCCTGGGCCACAGTGGTGGCAGTACCGGCCATGTACACGGTGATTGGATCAGTGTCCTTGTTGGCCTTGACGGCATTGATCAAGGCGATGGCACCTTCCAATGGGTCATAGGTTGTAACGTTGTCCCATGTGTACGCATCAGCGTAACTTGGGGCCCAAGCACCCTGCCACACAAGCTCACCAAAGAGCTTCTCCCAAGCCTGGAAGGTTTCGTTGGTTCTCAACAAAGGCTGCTGAGCACCAATGTGCAATGGAATACACTCGGTCAAGTTATAGGTGTCCAAGATGTTGGAGGCCATACCCATACCGTCAACGATGGAGGCGGAACCGAAGGACATGGACATACCAACAACCTCGTGACCAGCTGCAAGAGGGAACAGGACGTGCATTGGAGCGAGACCATCGTTGTCAATGAAGATCTTCTTAGCCGAAGCGAGCTTGGCCAAAGAGGCAGCGATGAGGGAAAGAGTGGAAAACTTCATCTTGATCGATGTTGGGGGGGTTAATAAAAGTTAGAGAAACCAAACGAGGGATCTACTAAGGTATTTATAGTGAGATGCCCAAACGTGCATCTCGAGCGTATGGAGAATCTCCAAATGTGAAATATATAGACAGGTATGCATGTAGGATGCCCGCAAATCCCAAGTTGTTCGATAAGAAATTGAGAGCTGCAAAGTTCCAATTCCGGTATAGGGTACACACCCAATTTGGCTGATTCCCGGCAGCAGAGCGAACGTTTTAGGGGTTAATCGAGGCTTAACCCCCCACTACAGCTATGGAATTCGGTACACTCTGGGCCCTGGCTGCAGAGATAGGCATTTGACTAGCCGCAGACAGAATTGAGTTGTGAGACTGAACGCCCTGTACGCAGCGGCTCATTGAGATTAATTACCTGCATGTCGGCAGAGTCTCGGAGTCTCAATCGTCTCGAGTCAATTTATACGGTTGATTGTGGAGTGGGATGGGGATTCATACAATTTGGAGGACCATTCACTACAAGCAAGCAAAAGAGAGTTTATGAGTACATTCCACCCCCTATTCTTGGACATATAACGCCGCCAACGGTGTTAATTATTAAAGCAGGCAGCCGTTCCTGACGCCCAGGCTGGGCGCCGAGACCCAGCTAATTTTTCTTATCAGAGCCTCCGCCCCTGAAAAATTGCTGGTAAAAGCAAAATGTCATGCCGACGGTGCGGCCGCCGGTGACGGGGTCGAGGGAGCCCTGATGCATTCATTGAACAATTGCATTATAGAATTGCCCGAGTCAGTCTCATGAGATATACACATACAAAGATGCGGAGATAACTCAACCATCTGTGGTCTTTGAGTGTTTCTTTTTGTGGGTCCCTCAGTGGGAAGGTCCAACAGACTTTGAATATATACCGGGACACTGTTCTTAGACACGTGAACAATTCAGCTGTCACTGTGCTTCTCCACAACTTCCGTTATCCTCCTCACTTGGCATTCTGTCTTGGCCAGCTTTTCGCCCTGGTAAACCTCCCTAAACTGTTCGTACTTCTCACTAAGCTCCTTAAGCGGCTTGGCCAGTCTCTTCGTCTGCCCGGCCAAAGTAGCGTACGGATCCTCCGGTTTATCTGTGTCCATTGATATCTCTATTGGTAAGCGTCTGCTTGGGAAGATTGAGTATCCGGTTATTCGACTTCGGTTTTCATCAAGGTTGAGGTTAAGCAGAGAGAGAACTCGACGCGTAAATGGGTTTACGCGTAGCTTCGCGCTTGGACCATGGAAATTAGGCCCATCTGACACTTGTACTACAAAAGAAAACAGTCATAAGTCATAAGTCATTATGCATCACACGCCCAGGTGTTCTAAGAACACACTGATCCACTTGCCAAGCTCCTCGGAGTCCTTCGAGGTAATATCCGTCATACTCTTGAAGCGGAAGCTCATCGCTCTGTAACAGATCTCTGCCACTTCTGTCTGTTCTGCTTTCAGTTTCCCCATCATTGCTTGTTTCACTCTCTTGGAGATGATCTGCTTGAACTGCTGCCTCGTAAACTTCAACCGTAGTTGCTGTTCTTGTACTGTGTGCTCTGCCTGTCTTCTGGCTGATAAGTTGTTGAACACTGCGATTCTTTGCTTAAGCAGTGTGTCCATCAACTCCTCCTCCTTCTTCTGTTCAGCTATGAACCTGTTGCCCTTCTCTTCTTTCCGGTCGTCCTTGCCAATGATCTGCTGGATCCTGTCAAAGTGTAGCTCCAGGATAATACACTTCACCGAGGGTATGGTGCCCTGGATCTCTGTGTATATCAGCATGTACGCACCGGGTGTACTCAACTGAATTAGCAGCGCGTTGTGTGAGATACCTCCATGTGTCTCTGAGTGGTTCAGCAGCTTCTGGAACACCTCCAGTGTCTGCTCTTTACAGGTGTACCTATACAGTTAGCATTCCATTTCATGCCAAAAAAAATCGATGGAAGATTCTCAACTACTCACACGTTGTATGGTTTGTCCACTATGCTCCACAGTGGCGTAAACATCGGGTCCACCACACTCACAAGCTTCAATGTGTCCATGGACTTCAAATGCTCATTCACAATCTTACTCCTGCTCGTCCATATCTCCACGCCTTTATCCTGTTAGTCTGCACATTTCACGTAGAGTCGAGGAGGGGTTTGCATAGAAGACGTACCGGATAGACGCTCTACCGACGAGAGTACATTGGAAAAGATACCACTGGGCACCTCTATATCCACTGACTTCAGTAGTCTCTCGTCCATCCTCTTCCTCTCTGATAGACTGTACCAAAGAATCTCAGGCCCCAGCTCATTGCCCATAATAGTGCCAAACTATGGGCCGCGAAAATTGCGGTGACAGACCCTTTCGGGGAGAAAAATCTTTGGCTGTGCGCTTGGTGAAGCGCTATGTCACATTGAAAAAAGCAAACTCATCGAAGGGATCCAGGGCTTTTGTCTGTGTCAGCTCACTCGGCCTCGCGTGCTTTGTTTGTTGTACTGGGTTGTGTTTTGTGCTCTTTGTGTTTTCAGTCAGTACTGCGCAGCATCTTGTGAACAGCAGAGAGTTGCCCCCTACCATAAGCCATCATAGATCTACATCATCCAGGGTGTATCCGACATGGCATCGTACCCAAAGGCAGAGAGAGTGTACTCCGTGGCTAAAGTATACGCAGACGCCAACCAGCGCAGGCCACGCGAGTATTCGGACTACGAAAGCGGGTTTGAGATCGACTGGGGCAACATCTCCAACTACGAGATCATCTCCAAGATTGGCCGTGGTAAATACTCTGAGGTGTTTATGGGCGTGAACATCGCCAACAACCAGCCGTGTGTCATCAAGGTGCTCAAGCCCGTGAAGATCAAGAAGATCTACAGAGAGGTGAAGATTCTCCAGAACCTGACGGGTGGTCCTAACATCATCGGGTTGCTGGATCTCGTGAGGGACTCGCACTCCAAGATCCCAGCGCTGATCTTCGAGGAGGTCAAGAACGTTGACTACAGAACGCTTTACTCCAAGTTCAAGAAGGCTGACATCCAGTACTACTTCACACAACTGCTCACGGCGCTCGACTACTCGCACTCGATGGGTATCATCCACAGAGATGTGAAGCCACAGAACGTGATGATTGACCCGTTCCAGAAGAAGCTCAGGCTCATCGACTGGGGTCTTGCAGAGTTCTATCACCCCAATGTCGACTACAACGTGCGTGTTGCGTCGAGATACCATAAGGGCCCTGAGCTTCTTGTCAACTGTAACCAGTACGACTACTCCCTGGACTTGTGGTCTGTCGGTGCGATGATTGCTGCCATTGTGTTCAAGAAGGAGCCGTTCTTCAGAGGTGACTCGAACTTCGACCAGCTGTTGAAGATTAACGATGTGTTGGGCACTGACTCGTTGTTTGTCTACTTGAACAGGTATGGTCTCAAGCTCTCGAAGGAATATATCCAAGTGCTGGGAGAAGACCCTAACAAGACGGGATTTAAGGACCCAAAGACTTATAGACCAAGAGTTCCATGGACGGACCTCATCACCGAAGCCAACAAAGGGCTGGCAGACGACCCGGATGTGATCGACCTCATCGACAACCTGTTGAGATATGACCACCAGGAGAGACTTACGGCAAAGGAGGCCCTTGCGCATCCGTTCTTCAAGACGAAATGATTATCATTCTTTCACACTAATGCGTTCCATGTCTTTTGACTTTTCCCCACCATTCCTCTCTTTTCTCTTCATGTAACAATAAAAAGGAGTTTGTTGACTGTTTTGTTTGCTTTCACACATTGCTTTCCACGTTGTTGTTTTTTTTTGCCTCTTTATACATAACTGCATATATGGCATACACGCTGCTCTAATGATCAAATTCTATGTAGTAATGTGTCTATAGGAGGAATCTATATGAAGTATAGTCTCGTTCTTCTTCTCTCAATGTTAGGGTTGATGCGCTGGGATGTGTACTCGCTCACACAGTCTTCACAGTGAACCTTGCCATTGATCGATACGTGATCACACTGGATTTGTACAGAACATTTGACACACTTCAAACAATCAACGTGGTATCTGTCCTGTCTATCGTTCTCGAGACACTTGCCGATGATACCATGACCGCACACCTGGCACAGAGACTTGTTTGTCAGGTGGTAGTGGAACTCACAGTACGGCTCGTCGTTCAACACAAAGCAGCTGGTGTTCTTGTTGAACCGCGTGTCACACAGCGTACAAGTGAAGCACGGTCTGTGCCACTGGCCTGAGAGCTCACCGGATTTGGAATAGATCGGCTTGGTGGTGATCTCCAACGAACACTTACGACATGGTCCTTGGCCTGGTGGATGCTTTGGCTTTTCTAGTTCTGGTTCTGGTTCCATCGATGTTGACTTGATACTCTCCAGATCTTCGTACTGTGTTGAGTGTGCCTGTGGTGGTGACCCATCCATCGACTTCTGGTCAACGCTCTCTGTGTCTGTGTTTGCCTCTTTGACTGAGTGGGTCTCAAGCCTG
This sequence comes from Petasospora taoyuanica, assembly GCA_030567055.1. Taxonomy (NCBI): domain Eukaryota; kingdom Fungi; phylum Ascomycota; class Saccharomycetes; order Phaffomycetales; family Wickerhamomycetaceae; genus Petasospora; species Petasospora taoyuanica. The sequence continues at coordinate 333,372 of JAKUBZ010000003.1, forward strand.
AATGGCTCTAGCGGTATCATCGGTTCATTGGCATTGTATAAGTGTGATCTGTCATTGGTAAAGTCAAACGAGTGTGTATGCGAATTGTTGGCGGACATCGTCAGGTTTTCCAACTGAGTCTCAACTTGTTCAAAGGCATCTGCATTGGACATCCTCTCAGGTGATGGCTCCTGAGTGCGGAGCGGAGAACCGTTTTGAGAGTTGTTGACATCTGGAGAATACTGATCATCACTGCCATACATCGAACTGGCAGCCAATGACACTCTCGTTGCCAACTGGTGTGCAATGGAAGGAGGAGAAAGCGGATTCCTGTGCCGTGTCACATTACCCTCCGGATCGCTCACCATGAACGCCGGGATGCTTATTTGATTCATTGGAGTAGGTGGATCATTCGAGTTCTGTGCAGCGTCTCTTTGTAATTGTTCGATCTCTACCGGTGTTGGGGCCTCTGACCGTCTGTCACTCGTATTTGACGATAAAATTGCACTTTTCATTGACTCATCATCAGACTGGTCCTCGTCAGAGGACAAGTTCAGCTCATCATCACTGGAATCCTCATCGGGTAATGGCTCATGCACTACTGTGCCAGCGGACGTGTTGAAAGACTCGTCATGTGCTGGAGAAGATGGTGGGGGAACCGCATTGGCAATCCCAAAAGATCTTTGCGTAAGCGTCGAGATGTGGGCGTACTTACTCATAGAGTCAACCGTTTCCGTTGATTGGTTTAGTGGAGACGGAACACCGGGCCTCGTCTGCTGGTGTCTCTGCACAGTAGAGAGTCCCAATGAGGCAGTGGAACCACCACGAGCCGGAGACGTCTGTGCACTTGCATACATGCTACGCTCGCTGTGGTCCAGGGAAGTGGAGCTCTCCCTGCTCTGGACATCAGATTTGCTTGACGTTGCGCTTGGCGGCGAGCTTCTCTGGGCATTGACGTCGAATCTGGAGGACACGGTGGACTGTGGCATTGGGTGCTCCTGTGGAGTGGAGCCACTGGAAGATCTTGCGCTGCGAATTGGTGAGATGCTACCCGTTGGTGGCAGCTTCTCTGATCTGTTGTATGCGTAGCCCTGTGGCTGTGGCTGTTGTGGACGTGAAATATGCTGTGGCGATGACCCAGATCTTGCCGTCTGTGGTGTTTGTAGCCCCAAGCCTGTCTGCGACGTGGAATTCGCCAATTGGGCGTCGATCTTCAGCTGTGGTGTAAAAGCTGGTGGTTTCTGTTGTGGTGACGATCTGTTTGTACTCTCGGGAGTGGGGAACTGTGCAGCAGAGACGTTTCTCTTTGCGCTCAAGGGAGCCTTGGGCTGCGAAGGGATGTGGCTCACCGAGGCAGATCTGAGCCCCGGTTGTGTCACTGGCGAGCCCGGTGTTGATCTTCCCTGGCCCTGTGGTGGCTTGTAGACATCAAACCCTGCTCTCTCATACACCGATTTGAACGCACTCGGGTTCAGGGGAGCAATCACGGGGAAACGGCTGTTTGGGATCTTTGTGATACCCGTGGGTGACTTGGCTATCACCTCGGGCAGTGTCTTGAAGTACGACGGTTTCTTGGAATGTTGTTGTTGTTGTAAGCTCATCCTTGTCTCTCGGCTTGAAATGTTTGGATGTCAGTTTCAAGTAGGAAATAACACAGAGAATGAATAAATGCAAAACTTGGAACCCAACAACTGAACGGCAAGCACCACTAGAGCTTCTCTGATCTCTTCTCTTCTCCGACCTCCCTCAGAACGTTTGCATTTGTTTGTTGACTGTTTTTTTTTGCCCACAGCCTCTTCACGCGACACGTATATTCCAGTGTGTCCCCTCCCGTTGTGGTGTGTACCACGTATGCCGTTTGCGCGAAAACGTTTTGGAGGAGCAGGCTGCAGCCGCGTATAAATTGAGGAGAGAGTGGCGGGCCTTTTTGACACATTTCTCTGTAGATACGACCAGAGGGATAATGAAATAATGGCGACCAAAGTGACAAGCATGGATAATCTGTCGCTAACAGAGACACTGTTGCGCCGGTACCAAGCGAAAGCCATGCACGATCACAATGCGGTGCTGGCGTCAGTGCAAGGAGGGGAAAAAATGGAGCAGAAGGGCACAATATCGTGTTTGAAAGCAATGATCAATGGGCGTATACGTGGTCTATGGTCTTGGATCAAGGGTGATACCATGGGATTTGCAGAGCATGAGAGGATTGATAATCTCTTGATGCAAAAGAAAACTGCGATAATGTACCAGTCTTGGCTTCAAGCGTCTGAAGCATTGGATGAACTACAGAATTTGAACAGTTGGAAAGAACAAGTGGAATCCTCACTATATGACTACGAACTCATACAGACACATTTGAGGGATATTCGAGAGGCACGAATCACTGGCGATGCACGCAAACTGCTCTATTTGATCCGTACGACATGGACGAGAGACGTTGGTGGTATTGGTAACGTCAACCTCTACAGACACTCACACACAGGTACAAAGCGCTTGATTGAGGAGTATTTACAAGAGTGCGAATTAGCATTGGAGACTCTCACAAAAGATGGTGCGACGTCTCAGGGAATCGACGATAGATATACCCTGAGTATGCTCATTCAGACGAGAAAGAACATTGGTCGTACAGCATTGTTACTATCAGGAGGAGGTGCCTTTGGAATGTTCCATATTGGCGTGCTGGCTGCTTTATTAGAGGAGGATGTCGTACCACGCATTATCTCGGGAAGCTCCGCAGGCGGTATTGTGGCGTCCATCCTATGCGTGCACAACAAAGAGGAGATTGTGACTCTTATCGGGAGTATTGTGGATCGCAAGTTTGACATCTTTGATAGCACGAGTACAAAGGAAGGTTTGCTTCTATGTCTGTCTCGTCTGTTGAAGTATGGTACATGGTTTGACAGTGAAAAGTTGAAGGAAACTATGAGGGAATTCCTAGGAGACCTTACGTTCAGAGAAGCGTTCTATCGTACTGGAAAGATCCTCAATATCCCTGTCTCGCCCGCTAGTGTCCACGAACACCCACGCCTACTGAACTACCTCACTGCTCCCTCTGTGCTCATCTGGTCTGCGGTATGTGCCTCATGCTCTTTGCCTGGCATTTTCCCCTCGTGTACTATCTACGAGAAGAACCCCAAAACCGGTGTAACTCAAGAATGGCATCACCAGTCTGTGAAGTTTGTTGATGGTTCTGTGGACAACGACTTGCCAATCACAAGACTTTCTGAGATGTTCAACGTGGATCATATCATTGCGTGTCAGGTAAATCCACATGTTGTACCCTTTTTGAAGCTATCAGTTACGTGTGTCGGTGGAGAGATTGAAACGGAATACAGTGCAAGGTTCAAGGCAAAATTAGGTGATCTCTATGAGATCTGTGCTGCTGAAGTGTCTCACTACTTGAAGATGTGTGCAGAGATGGGAATTTCCAAAAATCTGTGCTTAAAACTTGGCTCTGTTTTGTCTCAGCAGTATTCCGGTGATGTCACCATTCTGCCAGACTTTAACGAGATTATGAGATTGGATAAGATTCTGAAGAATCCTACACCTGAGTTTCTACTACATTATACGATGAAAGGTGCGAGAGCAACATGGCCGAAGCTCTCCATCATTAAAAACCATTGTTCCTTGGAATTCGCATTGGACCGTGCTGTCAAGTCTCTCAAGGGGCGCAACTTCAAAGAGATGAACCCTTCGTTGGCGCTGGTGAACTCTCCACACGTCTTTCCAGCACAGGACAGTACCGTATTCCACAAGCCACAATTCACCCCAAATAAGCAAACGCAGAATGTCAAACAAACTGCGATGGAACGCAACCATCACAGACACCGGTCAGAGACGATTGCTGTGGGGAAGATAAGATCCTTGAGACCCGTGAAGTCCAATATCAGTGTTAATGTGAGTGACTCTGTCCACAAGTACAAGCAGAACAGCCCAGTGCCATTAGGAAGATACCACCGTTCTTATTCTGCATCGAACGAAGAGACTGGTAGTTTCTTTGTTCCACAGAATTTTTCACTACCTTCCCCGGATGCTCACTTGAATGTCCATGTTCATGGACAACTTCAAGATGGATACTTCAGACCATATCCTGTTAACACTTCCCCGTTATACCGCACTCCACGTTTAAAGAAGAGCAATGGGGTCTCTTCAACCTCGTCCAGTTCCGAGAGATTGTTCATGAACGTCGAGAAGAGAAAATACAACAACGTGGACCACGCAGATGGGCTGTTTGGACAAGTCTCTCCCACAAGATCACACCTACAACCTTCCCAGGGTTCCCAGACTCTGGTGGACCCTGAGAAAGTGGACGAGTACTCCGGTTCTGACCAGCTACTTGATGAATAACGAAATAATGAGATATGATATATGGTATTACGCTAAAGATGGTTGTCCCTTGTAGCGCCGTCCTGTGTGTGTAGACTGAGCGTGTCGTTGTACTCGTCGTCCAATTGTCTTTCGAGGTCGTCATCCTGCATAGTTGGAATGGACCCGCCTTCGTTTTCCAACTCTTGTAACCTCTGGCTTGTCTTTGTGAATAGTAGCCATCCTGTGAGACTAAGTGCAATTAGTGTGAACACAATAGAGAGAATATCTACCAACCTTGACATTGGATCCTTTGTCTTTCCGATGTCTCTAACTTTTGTACCAATAAACAAATACATCACCAACTTGGGAGAACTGATGATGGAACCCAGAGCAAAGTTCATGGTGGTGAGACCTGGAACAGCAGCCAAGGCACCATTCGTCAAGGAATATGGGAACGGACACACGCGGATCAAAGCGATGAGCCAAAAACTGTTGTTGTCACGCAGCACTGACGAAAAGGCATATAGTTTCTTGTTTGATGAGATCATCGCCTGTGCCCTTGAACGGAAGAAACGACGGAAGATCAGAAAGGCACCAATCGAGCCAGAGATGGACCCAATGGCAATGATGAGCCACCCTTTGAATGTGATACCGTACAGCGCACCAATAACTGTGTTGACAAAGCTGAATCCAATAACTGGTGGGAAAGAGATGATAAAAAGAGCAATTCCCAGTACAAGCGGCACCCAGCTGATCCGCGACCACTTATCCGAGTATTCCACAATCATCTCTAGCAGCGGCTCATGGAATATCACCATGCAGATCCCGATAGCTGCACCAATGATCCCTAATAGTAAGATCCCCAGCTTGCCCAGTAGCGGTTGTTTGTGCCAGATCTCGAGCATTGTACGAGACAACTTAGTGCTCTCTTCCATCGCAGACTTCCATGCTCTCTCGGGAGTAGACATCTGAGTCGTGCTTATTTGGTCCGGCTCGTCTGGAAGGTAGAACGCGTTGCTCTGTGACATCCCCATGTGTAGTATACTAATTGTGAGGATTATTAATGAATTGCAATATTGCTGAGACTCTTGAAACCAAGGCTGTATTGTTGGAAGTCAGAAATACGCGTGTAATTGTGCATGAGTTGAGGGGGGGTAAGAAAAATAGCGCGTAAATATCTCGAAACGGATATCTACCCAGATGGGCATCTCAGAACGGGGAGCGAATCCCGCCCGGCATACAAAGACTTATCGATAAAAAAGGAACAGCTATTATATACGCGCTTTGTGGAGAAAGAAAGAATCATCAACTTAAAATATATATGGGCCCTCGGGACAGAATAAGCGGAGAGAGAAGGATATTTAAGGGCTAAGAGAAGTGCTGCCATCACACTGATTCCCATTCCTTCGGGGAATACTACAAACATTTCCTATCACACGCTATCTACATCTATTCTCAACTGACTGTTTTTCAGTTCTCCCTCCATCATCTCTCCATCATAATGTCACAGTGGAAGTACACGCCCGTGGCGATACACTTTGAACTCCCGACAGGAGAGCAGCACGCAGCAAGCGGCGTGTTCCTACTCAATACAGATTCGGGGCAGCACTATGTCCTATGCATAACAGATGTGCCATCGCCGGATAAGTACAGCTTCCGATTTGTGGCCCCTTGGTGTATTGGCTCAACACAGATCAATTGGCTTCCATTGCTATTGTGCGATTCCCGGAGGTTCCATGAACAAACAGGTCCCGCTGTGTCCAGAGCCATCGTGGACTTTGCAGCAGGGCTTCAGAGAGAGGACCGGTTCCAATTCAAGCCAAGCGATAGTACACAGCTCTCTGTGTTGCATTTGCGCATTCCTGCAAACTTTGAGAGTAAGCTCTCTTCATCCTTCTTCGACACTGAGAACCTCCAGCAGATCAACTTCAAGAGATTTAAGGATGTGCATGTGCCCTCGAAGGTCTCTGTTAGGTGCTGTCCTTTCAGTTTGACGAACGTCGCCATCTTCATCAAGCACCAGTTGTTTGGCTCGTTAGTACTCGGGCTCGGAGGGTCTGGTTACCTCAGTGATATCAAGTACTTGGATGATGTCATTGGCGGAATCGCACTATTGGACCACCACAGTAACCACCTCATGGACTCTGTTGGGCTGGTGTGTGGCTCGATGAACAAGACTAATGGAGACGGTGAACTGTTATTGATTGCGTCATGGGATTTCTTGTTTGGACTGTTGAATTATGACGACTTGCAGTTTGCAAAGCCATTGACCACAATACAGACACGGTCTCAGATCATGGAGCATACAACAACTACGTTCCACCCGGCCAAGACAGTAGTAAGGATTTCTGTTCACTCTGAAGACGGACGATTCTGGGGTAGTGGAGTATGTCTCTCTGACTCGTTGATTGTCACCAATAAGCACGTATTAAAGTCCATCCACACCTTGAAAGAGCTCCTAATACGCGTCCCATATCAACCACACCTAACTTTCAACTTAGATGACGTTACACTACACGAGACACCAATGGATGGGTTTGACCTTTGCTTCATCAAGTTGAAAAAGCCTAGCTCTAAGTTGGTACCGGCAAAGGTTTGTCCAATGTTTACAGGTCAAGACCAGTTGCATGTTGGCCAGCCAGTGAGATCCGTGGGTCATGGGTTGTTCTTCTCTAGGGAGTTCTTACAACCCTTGACATCTGAAGGGAAGATCAATAACGTTGTGGAGATCGGTTTGGATGAGTCTGGCACCGAATCCAAGGCACTGTTGATTGCATCTGCTGGGTGTTGGAACGGCTCCTCAGGAGGTGGCTTGTTTAATCACAAGGATGAGCTTGTTGGGATTATGACCTCTAATGGGAAACTGTCTACAGGGGAAGTAATGCCCAACTTTACATTAGCAATCCCTATTGGTATTGTGGAGAAGAGCGCTTTCCTACTAGAGAGCAAAGTGTCGCCTGTTGACCTCACAAAGAAAATTCATGACCTTTGGTCACTTAGAGGAACACATGAACATATGATTGAGAGTGCTGGAAGTGTATCATCACTTCATAAACTGTGATTTGGGAAGGGCTCGGGTATACTTGGGAGGGAGACTACATTGCATTGTTTAACATCAAAACTCATATACGCTGCGCAGAGAACGGCGTCCCAGCTTTTTTCATACTTGTTTGTGCTGATCACTGAATGAATGATCTGGGTATTTTTTCCTTGTAATTTGTCGCTGTTGAAAGATAAAGATTTAAAATTGAGATATCAGATAATACAGATAAAACTTTTCGGTTCGCGCACGTGAGCGCTGCATCACGTCGTCAGGCCGGTTTGACATTTTGGTCGAGCATTTTTGGTTTTTTTTTTTTTTTTGCAAAGCGATGAGTCTTCTCAATAAACACTTGTATACTTGAATACTCCTTACGCTAGCTACTAAGCAATTAAAAGCAATGTCCACTTTCGGGAAGCTGTTCAGAGTCACCACCTACGGTGAGTCGCACTGTAAGAGCGTCGGTTGTATTGTCGATGGTGTTCCACCGGGCATGTCCCTCACCGAAGATGACATCCAACCACAGTTGACAAGAAGAAGACCAGGCCAGTCCAAGTTGTCTACACCAAGAAACGAGAAGGACAGAGTGTTTATCCAGAGTGGTACCGAGAAGGGCAAGACCCTTGGTACGCCTATTGCTATGCTTGTAGCCAATGAGGACCACAGACCCCACGATTACTCCGAGACGGATTTGTACCCAAGACCTTCTCATGCTGATTTGACCTACTTGTCCAAGTACGGTGTCAAGGCAGCCTCCGGTGGTGGTCGTTCATCTGCTAGAGAAACCATTGGAAGAGTTGCTGCAGGTGCTATTGCCGAGAAGTTTTTGACAAAGGCTAACAACGTGGAGATTGTCGCTTTCGTCTCACAAGTCGGGTCTGTCAAGATGAACAGAAATGCTCAGGATGCAAAGTTCTTGGAGTTGTTGAACACCATAACAAGGGAGCAAGTTGATGCTACAGGCCCAATTCGTTGTCCTGATGAATCCGTTGCAGACCTCATGGTTAAAGAGGTTGAGAAACATAGAGACTCTAAGGACTCCATCGGTGGTGTTGTCACCTGTGTCATCCGTAATGTGCCTATTGGTCTCGGTGAGCCTGTCTTTGACAAGTTGGAAGCCGAGCTTGCACATGCCATGCTCTCGCTGCCAGCCACCAAGGGCTTCGAGATTGGCTCTGGGTTTGAAGGTATTGAGATCCCAGGTTCCAAGCACAATGACATGTTTTACTACGACGAGGAAGCACAGAGACTGAGAACCAAGACCAACAACTCCGGTGGTATCCAGGGTGGTATCACGAACGGTGAGCACATATTCTTCTCTGTGGCGTTTAAGTCCGTTGCAACAATCTCAAAAGAGCAACCAACCGCCACCTACGATGGTAAGAAGGGCGTTTTAGCTGCCAGAGGTCGTCACGATCCTAATGTCACTCCTAGAGCCATTCCAATCGTTGAGGCCATGGCTGCCCTGGTGTTGGCCGACAACCTGTTGATCCAGAAGGCTAGAGAGGCAGGTCGCTTGATTGTGGAGTAAGTTACAAAGAAGAAGAAACAAAAAAAAAGAATGTTTTAATAGGGTTTTGTTAAGTTACATTTTGTATAGTGGTTGTTGATCCCGTTGGTCTTCACTTTAGGCTATAGTGCGAGCCCGGAGATGCCCAATACAGCCAGTAAGCATAGCTCAAGGGGTTACCCGCCTGTAGACCTGAGTCACCCAGGGCCTCAGTTCTGACGCGGACGCGGACGCGCTGTCGCGTTCTTCAGCCGGGGGGGATCCCGGAGAAACACGGCTATCATTTTCTTTCCTATATATGCCCTACTCCGCTGCCCCAGATTTTTTTTTTTCGTCATCCCCGGGTTTTAGGAAGTTTATATATAAAAGCAAACTGGCTATTTTGTTCTTTTCTTTTCGATTTCCACTGCATCATTTGTCCATCAACAAAAACACCAAACATGGTTTGTGATTCCGTGGTCTACCACCCAACAGTGAGAAAGCTCATCAAATACTTGGACTCCACCGCGGGTCGTGAGAAGACATTACGTCTTGTTCAGTACCTTGTTAGATTCCTCGCCTTCCATGTTGCTCAAAAGGGCTTACCAGAGTTGGCCAAGTTGTTCAAAGGACTGCAAGGTCAGGCCGCCTTCATCAGAAAAGCCTTGAGATTCCTCAAGCCATTGAACCATCTGCATGATGCTGCTAAGGCTTTCGATAACAAGCTCACTGACCAGGTGATTAGAGCCACCGTTGTGTTAAAGAACTTGGCCTACGTCGGCTACTTGTCCCTTGACTCAATCGCATGGCTTAAGCTCTGTGGCTTGGTCTCTGGAAAGACCTTGCCAAAGGCTCCTAAGTGGGCCAACTGGTTCTGGTTCCTCGGTCTCGTTGCCGGATTGGCCAACGATTTGAGAAAGATTTCAATCACCACTTCTAAACTACAATCCCTCGATACGGAGAAGGATGATGAGAAAAGCAAGTCTTTGGAACTGGAGAAATCCAAGGCCTCAAAGAGACTCGTGTGGGACTGTTGTGATTTCTTCATTGTCCTCAATAACTTGGGCTTCTTGCACTACAACGAAGGCGCTGTGGGTCTCGCTGGTACGATCACCTCCGTCTTTGGTGTGCAGGACGTCTGGGCTGCCACCAAGATCTAATGCATGCATCTCTACTTTGGCGTATGAACTGTCATCTATATGTTGTTGTCCTGTAGATAGTATTAATATGGGGTAAAGTTACAAAGAACCGAGGTATTGTGGTGCTGGTGCCTGAGAAATGTTCGGGTGTTCTCATGCTCGTGTGTCCCGAACCGCGTGTCTCTTATTATCGAGAAGCTGGTGAACATACATCGATTGTTTAGTATGATGATTTGTTTAACTATTTAATACTAATCAGGGGTGTACCGTAAACAGTGGTCTAACAGGATATCATATAGAACACCAGTCTGAAGAACCATACACACATACCAATTTTCCAATTTAAAAACAAATAATTATAGTGCTGCTGATACGTATATACAATCATCCAAGATGTCAAACCAGGATCTCAAGAGGTCGTATGCTGATATGAAGGGCGCCGTCAATGGTGGCGGAGCAGTGAACGGTACTATCACTACAAGAGGACAACAGCAACAGCAGCAGCTGACACAACAGCAACAACAACAGCAGAGGTTGCAACAGCAGCAGAGACAGGCAATGTTGAATGGTAATGCTCATGGGTTTGCACATAATCCCAATATGCAAAAGAAAGTGTATCATTTCAGTGAAACTGCAGAAGATTTGTTGAAGAAGTATGCGAGTGTCCCACCGTCTATGGAGTTCCATATCCATGAGAACCACTATAGATTTGGCAACCAAGATGGTATCATCTCTAAGAACAACACCATGGTGAAGGACTTCTTAGAGTACGTTGCTCGGTGCGAGATTCCACACGCTACTGTTGAGGTGCTTAGGGATGCTGGCATCAAGTTCTACGAAGGGTGTCTTATTCTCAAAGTACTAGACCATCGTGGGTCGATAGAAGTGGAGGGGAAAAGAGTACCACGTACTTTCAGAACCATATTGAGACCTACGCAGTTATCGCTGTTCTACGACTTACTGTACCAGTCTGACTCTTCACTACAAAGATTCAGTGATGGCCTGGCGACAAGTATGGAGACGGAGATTCTCTTGTTGACAAATAGAAATCTGAACTTGAAGACGCCGTTGAACGCATACAAGGCTACGCCATACACAAAGCCAGTGGACGAATACCCAATTGTTACAGAAAAGGGCAATATCCTACACAATCATAGAATCGAGTGCACTGATCCTCGCTCAAAGGCATTCCATCCATTCAAGGAGATCCACGAGGAGTCACCACAGCAGAATTCAGAATACGAGCAGTTCATGCTAGCGATGAACGATAAGAATATCATGGGAGACACTAATGAAGCCAGTCAGTTCACACGGTTGAGATTTGTCGAGCAATTGAGGCTGAATAAGGAGAAGATGAAGCAGTTGACCATGAACGCTAATTTGTCAAATAACCGTTCCCCGCTGGGTGGTGGCACGCCGAATGGGCAACAGAACAGTATTGCTAACCTAACACCACAACAACAGCAGATGCTCCAGCAGAGAAGGCTGCAACAGATGCAATTGCAGCAGCAGCAGCAACAACAACAACAACAACTCCAGAAGATGGGCGCCGGTGGGAACATGAGCTCTTTGCAACAGCAGCAACAGCAATTACAACAACAGAAGGCCTTGGCGCAGCAGCAGTTACAACAGGGCAGTCCTATGATGGACTCCATGACTGACGAGGATGGGAAGAAGACCAAGAAGAAGAAAACGGCACCAAAGAAGGCCGCTGCTGGGAAAAGCAACGTCGCTGGTAAGACCATCCCAGGGTACGCTGATAAGACCATTCCTGGTGGCGAGGAGCCTGCAAAGAAGAAAAGAGGCACATACAAGAAGAAGCCTAAGGAGCCAAAGCCATGATGTGTCATTTTTACTATATATCTATTTATCCAGTGGTTCTCCATATATGAGTGCCTTTGTGAGCTTGTAAACGCTTTCTCTGTCGTTGACATCGTGGATCCAAAACCCGTAGACGTTCCCCAGCGTGTCCTTGATCATGATGTAGTCTGACTGGAACTCAATGTTCATCTCCCCGAGTCCCTTTCGTTGACTCGTCTGCTTAGATACAACGCCTAGTGCAAAGTTCTCCGGTGCGGATCTGTTTAGAATGATGATGCCGTGATCGTAGTTGTCGTTCTTTGGGTCACGCGAGTAGACTGCTAGCACTCCAGAATACTCGAGTTTCTCCCAGTCTTCAGAACCTGTGAATTTGTAGAGCTGGCAATGTGATGTGTGGAACAGCAGGTTCGTCAACTGTGGGTCGTACCTCCCAATGACGTTGAATGTGAGTGTCTTTGTGAATAGCGAGAACTCGTTGGCGTACTCCAGCTGCTCCTCTTCTGTCTGTGTTTCTGGCATTATCTTCGTTGACTGTGGACTTTCTTGGTGTTTTTGTATGCGTTTCGGTTTCAATGTTGATGCGCAAGGGATTTAATAATTTGGTTACGCGAATGGCGTCGATGTATACAAGGGGAGCAATGGGGGGTAGGCAAACGCAACAGAGATATCTGATTACTCGTTGGGATTATATGCGCTCTACAACACAATAAAGAACCTTCAAGCGGGGAGATTTCTGACTCAATTGGGTGGTTTATACGGCGTGAGGCGCCATCTGGCCTTCCTTATAAGCACAGCGTCCTGATGATATACATCACTTACAACTCAGCCAAAACCTTCTCAGCATCAGTCACAGAGATACCAAAGTTGTCTGGCTCGGTGATCTCCTTGGTGACCTTACCGTCCTCAACTAAGAGGGCAAATCTCTTCGCTCTGTGGTTTCCGAAAAAGGCAGAGGCGTCGATGGCGAGGTCGGCGGCCTTAGCAAAATCACCAGCTGGGTCGGCGATAAAGCGAATCTTCAGGCTGTTAGTATCTTGTAGCTAATAATAATAATGGAAGTAGAAGCACTTACTCTGGAGTCAGAGGTCAAAGAGTCAGCCCAGGCTTTGAAGACGAAGGAGTCGTTCACACCGGTGACAAAGACCTTGTAGCCCTTTGCGGCAAAGTCGTCCAAGTGGTTGACGTAACCTGGAACGTGCGAAGCGGAACAGGCTGGGGAGAAGGCACCTGGGACGCCGACGATGATGGACTTGCCCTGCTTGGTCAACTCAGCCAAGTCGGCGTCGTTGCCTGGGGAGCCCTCTTTCAAAGTGGACACCGATGGGACGGCCTGGCCAGCCTGGATGAGGCGTCTGGCGGAGGTGGAGAACAGACGGGCGTTGGAGATACGGGAGAGCATTGTGGTTAGTTCTTAGAACTGAGAGCACAATTGGAGAGCATTGAGCAAGGAAGAAAGAAGCTGCACCCGCTTTTTATACTCGGAGTGCGAGCCATATTAAAATTGCGTCTTCGCGGGGTTCCGAACTTCATCACCGTTCATTACGGGGACATAAATGTTTGTGAAGCGATTGCTGAGCAGGTTGGGCAATGCTGAGCTCCAGAGAGCTAAACAATGGCTCACAGTACTGACACCCGAGCAGCTGCCCAAGAGAGAGTTTACAGAGTCGTTCAGCAGGTCTTCTGGCCCTGGCGGACAGAAAGTTAACAAGACAAGCTCGAAAGCCACAATTAAACTATCCAATTGGGAGACAGTGCAATGGATACCTTCAGAGATCAAAAGACAGTTGAAAGAGCACTTCCGGTATGCCACAAAATCAGGCGACTTGGTTGTCCAAGATGACACCATGCGCTCAAGAGAGGCGAATCTCCAGCGATGCTATGACAAGCTATGCGATGAGATCAGATCCACAGTGAAATTTGTTGGGGAGACCAGTGAAGAAGATATCAAGAAATGGGAAACGGTAAGGCAAAAGACCAACGAGCAGAGGCTGAGAGAAAAACAGTACAACTCTATGAAGAAACAGCGTAGAAAAAGGGACTACTAATCAACGTTTCAACTAGTTAATCTAAGAACTCATCAATTCGTTAAACTTCGTATGTACAAGTAATTCATTTAAGTCTTTTCCGCTCTCTCTTCTCCAGCCTATTACAGATGTCGCTGATGGCTTGCCCGTTCTTCTGGTCCCCAATCTCAAGCAGGGCTATGTACAATGGCTTGAGGTAGTAAAAGGACCATGCGAACTGTGTCGAACCCAGTACAACACCAACGGCTTCATTCAGCTGTTTAAATTCAACCAAGGCATATACCATCTCTCTGCAGAACTCAAAATCAAGCGCCAGCTTCTTGTGTGGGCTCATGTTTTGGTACTCTGGTGTCTTTCTATACCGGCCTCTTTCCATCCATGCTCTTTGGCACAATGCCTCGTCTCTGAACTCCTTACCGGCTCTGAGCAGCTCTACGTAAAGCATACTCTCCCTTTCCAATTGGATCTTCATCTGCTCGGCCTGCTGGATCGCTGGAGGTTGTGCTGTATCATTTGGCTCCACTGTTTCCTTCACCATTCCGTCCAGCTGAACCTCGGGTTGTGCAAACGTCAGCTCTTCGAATCTTCTAATAAACTCCTCCTTTGAACCCTTTGCAACAGCAACCTCTAGATAATTCAACACTGAGAGCACGCTAACACTGGATGGATCTCCAGCGACATTAAAGGCCCATAGGGCGTTGGATTCGGCAATGATATGGTCATCCCTCATCAGGCCTCTGATGGGCAACATCGGTGGGTACACCTCTCTGATCCTTGTCAATTGGTCATCCTGCACCATTGTCTGGTGCAACCCCAAGAAATCAACCAAGTTCAGGATGTTTCTTCGCATCACAAATCCTTCTCTATAAAGTGTAACCTGTGGTTTGTGATCCCTTTGAAAGTCTCTGTATGCGATCATCAGATTGTTGAGGGCATGAACTCCGGCAGTGGCCTCCTGTTTGAGCTCGAAAACTTTGATATAAAGAGCCCTGGCAAGTTCCAGATCACCGTCTCTGGCAGCGAGTCTCAGCATCACTTCAAAAGTGTTGATATCTGGCTCCAAATTGAACTCGTGGATCTGGTGAATAAACTCCCATCCTTTTCTATAGAAATCTTTCTTCTTGGAACACACTTTAGCCAGCGAGTTGAATGTGAACACCGTTGGTGTAAGCTTAGCATCCAGCAGCTCCTGGTACAAATCCAATGCTCTGTGGACATCTGCCGTCTTGTAAGTCATGCGGATCATTGTGTTATATGACTCGATATCTGGTTGGGATTGTAAAGATCTGAATTTCATCATCTGGAAAACCTCATCGGCTTGCTTAGCATCGTTCAGTTGCACGCACAACTCCAGCACATTTGTGTACACTTTTTTACTTGGTTCGAAGCCATATGCAAACATCTTCTCCAATGACATATTCACTCTCTCGAGGTTCTTCTCCTTGGAGTATACTTTGATCAGGTGGCCAAACATGTACTTCGAAATCTTCACGCCTTGCTCGACTGCTGAGTCAAACAGCTTCTGAACCACCAAAGGATGTTGCAGTTCAGCGTAGTGTCTCATCATGAAGTCATAAGCGCTTTCCTTATAAGTCATTTGGTTTAGTACGAGCATCTCATGGATTTGTATGAGACTCTCCTCATTGATCGAACCGACAGGTATCTGGCTCAAGAATTCATAAACATCACCCTTGGACAGCTCTGAAAGTTTCTTCTCTGACTGGTATAGCTCAGAGACCACTGCAGGCCAGTTCTGATTTTCCTTGGAGACAATGTACTTCACAGAGTCGCCGATCCTTTCCAGTACAGTAGGTGGGATCGAGACGCCTCTTGCTGGTCGATTGAACAGTGTAAGACCGGCAGATGTCCCTAGCTGTAGTGCCCCATCATCACTCCCAGACCCGAGAAGCCCCTGGTACACAATGTCAACGTCCTCCGAATCAACATCCACTGGCTCATCGAGGTTACCCAGTTCTCGATGGAGCATCTCCTCCTGCTTCTTCGCCATGGACAACTTGAGATCTCGGCTCATATTTCTCAGATCCTCAAGCTTCTTATCGAGTTCTCGCATCTGTGGAGACGTCTCATTTCTTTGCCTCGTATTCTCCCTTTTCCTCTGTTGTTTGGCACTTGTACGTCTTCGTGATGGCACAATAAGTGTCCGCACGACTCCACAAAGAGACCACAATGTGACCCTAGAGGCCGCAGAGGCCCTCACAGGTCGTACTATAGCGGTACTCCGTACCACAGACCAGTTCATAGCCCCCCAAAATAAATATTCTTTAAGCACCAATTTAGCTCAATCTTCAGAAATTTTTCAGTCCAGTCTAGACAGACACATACAAATTTTATTGAGGGGACACATCCATCTGGGCCTGCGGCAGGGCCGGCAGTGAGGCCAGTTCCGAGGGGTAAACAAAGGTACGCAGAATGCTTAATCAATTTGTTTGTTTTGTAGTTTGTCATTCTACGTCGAGTCGTGTCTGTTTGGGTCTTTGCAGAACTTTTTTGCGCCAAAGTTCCGCTCTACGCACTAATCCCCATTCAGTACTGTCGAGGCCCAATAAGAACTCATATTATTATAAGTATATATTAGAAAAAAGTATATAAGGCTACCGATTACTTCAAAAACCGCGCAGCAGTGCTCCATGGACGGTATTGTGTCGTTTATCCTATAAGTGTGGTATCTCGGCGTTTTCTATCACTAAATATGGTTTTTTTTCACTTGTGTGTGTGTGTTGTTTTTGAATATTGCTGATTTTGTTTCATGACGTTTTCTTGTCCCACTATTGACCTATATTGGAATCCATGCAATGCCATAATGTTCAGGTCCTTGTGGCTAATCTATGTATTTTCCGCCCATTCATGGTATTTCTTGACAAGGCACTTGTTCTACTGATATTTTTGATGTCCAGTTGGGAACCATCAGTTTACACTTTTATATACTTCATATACATATGTGGATCTGATGTGCCTTCCTGTTGCTGGGAAAAGTCACTGCGTCGGCCGGTTCTACATTGTAGTGTGCTTTCTAATGGCACGTAACTGATAGAATCCTATGCTGATTTGAACCTTCTCAACACAACCATGAAATATAATTCATACTTACGTAACCTTAATGAGCATCATATAACTATTTGCAAGCAATCGAGTGTCCAACTGGTGGTGTTTTAGTTGAGTGATCACTGAGTTTGTCGGGCAAAAGTCGCGAAACCGTTGTAGGTGCTACTTTGACCGCATCTCGATTAAAATTATCCTACCAGCTCCTGTCTCTTCATGACTTTACGGATGTTTCAAGGCAATAATTCGTATAGCGATCTCAAACATTGAGGCTAAATCGACAAATCTGGGGCCGTACAAATCTCGAGCACAGCTCGGCAAAAAAGAGATAAATTGCGTGCGTTTTTATTGTTTTCTAATTGATTCAACTTGAAACATGTATGTGTCCCTGACCGGCCACTTTTTGAGGCCCGATGAGCTTCAACCTGATACAAAACAAAGTGCTGTTGCAGTGATTTTGTTGCTCAAAAATTGCCTGTTTGGACCGATGTTTGTCTCATCTTTCATCTTGAGCTGCAGTACATAAGATCTTGATTCTGCTATGGTCTCTCAATTCGAGCGTTTTGTCATAACTTCACGTATGGATATACACCATGAGCAGCAAGAAGGTCACATTCAACATCTCCACGTCGTTCGAAGTCCAGCAGCTTCTGGGCGAAGGTGCTTACGGAGTGGTGTGTCTTGCTCTCCACAAGCCAACGGGCACGAATGTAGCCATCAAGAAGATCAAGCCCTTTGAGAGGGCACTCTTTTGTGTAAGAACGCTCAGGGAGATCAAACTGTTGAGACACTTTAAACATGAAAACATCATTTCAATCTTTGACATCCAGAAACCAGCCTCCTTTGACGAGTTTAACGAAGTTTACATCATCCAGGAGCTCATGCAGACGGATTTGCACAGAGCCATCATGTCCCAAAAGTTGACTGATGACCATGTCCAGTACTTTATCTACCAGATCCTTAGAGGTCTGAAGGCTCTGCACAGTGCCAATGTGATCCACAGGGACCTCAAACCTTCAAATTTGTTGCTGAATTCCAATTGTGATCTCAAGATCTGTGATTTTGGGCTGGCCAGGATCGACGACCGTAAGATGGGCCAACCCACTAACTCACCAGAGACAAATACAAGTATGATGACGGAGTACGTCGCCACAAGATGGTACAGAGCTCCAGAGATCATGCTTACTGCATCTAAATACACCACTGCCATTGACGTGTGGTCCGTGGGGTGCATCCTTGCTGAGCTGTTGTTGGGCCGGCCATTGTTCCCAGGAAAGGACTACAGAAACCAGCTGACACTGATCTTCCAAGTGTTGGGTTCTCCAACTGGTGAAGACTATCAAAGCATCAAGTCGAGGCGTGCCAGAGAATACATCAGATCGCTGCCATTTTTTAAGAAGGTCCCATTCAACAAGATCTTCCCATACGCCAATCCACACGCTGTGGATCTCCTATTCAAAATGCTCGCTTTCGACCCATCAAAGAGAATTACAGTCGCTGAGGCGTTGGAGCACCCATACTTGGCTTCTTATCATGACCCTACAGACGAGCCAGACTCTCCACCAATTCCACCGGAGTTTTTTGAGTTCGATAGAGTAAAGGACGACCTTACCGTTCCCGAATTAAAAGCGATGCTTTATTCCGAGATCATGCATTACCGTCAGTGATTTGGCATCATTTTAGTATTGATTTATATATACCACCAATTGCATGTTAATTACGATTTAAATGTATGAACGATGTGATGGCATCATCCCTAAGTCTGATGGAAACAAAAAAAAAGAAAGTGATCCCTAGCAGGATCGAACTGCTGATCTTGGCGTTATTAGCACCACGCCTTAACCAACTGGGCCAAGGGATCATCTTCGAAATGGAAAAAAGCAGGAGTTTTATCGACAGTAACCACTTGGTACGGACACGACCATAGCCATTTCCAGTAGATTTACCTCACTGAAACAGAGATTTATGATATTTTTTGGTATAAATTCTATGTTAGTGCAGTTTTATAGCATATCTTCACAATATGCTAAGAGCTCGAGTGTCTTATTCTGGTCTATTAGAGTTGCCAAATCCATAGATAGCATTGTCCACAAAATCCATCTTCAATCCTAATTCCGCTTAGCCTGCTTCTTCCACTCATCCATGCCCAGCTCACGCACTTGAGACCGAATATCCCAGCTCTCTACAGATCTTTCAAAGCCTGAATCTGCGTCAGACTCGTATTTGGTATACGCTTCGACGTATTCTTCTTTTCATTCCTCTTCTTGGTTTCCCTCGTGCTCATCTGCAGATTCAGAAGTACGATCAAGACACACCCAATGGCTCTCAAATCTCGGATGGTCTCACTACTCCGTTGGATCTGCGCAGACTTTGGATATTACTCTGAATTTCTGGCGAAAAATCTGGGTCACAGAAAGGTGTGTATTTGTAAATGTCACTCATGAAGATGTAGATGTCTTCCAGGAAGGAATAGTCGATGAATCCGCAATGCATGAAACAAATCACGCACTTTTCAGAGTCTTCCGAGCTGTTTGTGAAGTCTGACAAGCGGAAGAAGCCGGAGAAACTACGGCTGTCGAGTACTTTTTTCTCAACGAGGAAGCATAATAGTGCTTATGGGTCTCTGATCCGGTAGGACTAAGAAGTCATTCTTTATACGAGCGCACTACATTGTGGTACCTCAGTCTTGCCGAGATGAGATTTCTAACACCGCCCATAGGGTTGAACTTGACTTCTGAGAGCAGTTGTAGGACAGTGAGCCCATTCTTCCGATATCTTTTGGCATGAATCACCTGGATGGCACCGCCCACTGCCTCTGGATGAGATTGACCTCTTCTTAAAAGTTGTCCATCCAGAAAGCAAGAGCGTTGATTTGTGTCATCTTTGCAATCCTTTTTGGTACCGAAACAGTGAGACGTAGAAGGGAAGAAGAGTGGAAACTTTGGGGCTAATTCATACCCGGATCGGACGAGAGATTATATCTGAGGCACGAATTTCTTTAGAACGAGTATTGTATTAATGGAATTGTACTCACCACCAGGGTTCTGTACCCTTTACATGGCATAAACAAAGTGCGGATTCTCCTTGTCTGTGAGGTCAGCGAACTCGATGTTCAGCATCTCCTCTGCGTAGAGCCCGTTTTGTTCCCTCTCTGCTCGCATCGCGGCCCTCCCTTTATTCTCATTCCAGTAAGAGAAGTATAGCCACCCCAGCTGGATCAGGTTGATAACGTAGCACACAACGATTGTGACCTTAGCTGGGGCATAGGATGGAGCATCCTCGTCTCTGAAAGTTTGTGGGCCGATCAAGTTACCGACACAATAGCCGATAAGGAAGATAGCGTTGACTGTGATCTTCTTGGTATGGCCGGCAACGTTGGAAGAAAACAGCGAGAGGCAGCAGATCATACCCATTGGTGCTATACCTTGAAGGAAATAGCCAGCTAATCTTGCCTCCTTCGAGGAAGTAGCGAATGCCAAAAGACAAGCGCCCATCAGTGTAATAGCAATAGCTGTGATGGCCATAATCATTCTGTGTGGGATGAATCTGTTCAAGAACCCAAATATTGGGCACCCAACGAGCTCCACGGCACCAAAGATCATACCCATAAGCAGTGCATCAAGTGTAGAGTATCCAAAGTCGTCCTTCATCAGAATGGCACCGAAGTTCGTGATGCCACCGTTTTGGATATTGTTGAGCAGACCAAAAGAGAACATAACCCATGTTCTCACGTCCGTTAGTGCTTCGATCAACTGTGCCTTCTTGAAGTGTTTGTTACCGAACCCCTGGTTGTTCGATCTGATTCTCTCAACGACCATCAGCTTTTCCCTTTCTGTCAAAAACCAGGCCTCTGCTGGGGAATTAGGAATGTGGAGATAGAACGCAACAGATAACACCACTGTGATTAATCCGGTGGTAACAAAGAGAATCTTCCAACCCTCCATGTTGTACTTGTCAGCGTGATTGGCGATGCCGTAGGCAATTGAAGAACCAAAGATGTTACCGAAACCGTTACAAGCGAACCAGATACATGTTCTAAAGAACTGTTCCTCCTTTCTATACCACTGGGAAGTAATGATAACCATTGCTGGAGTGACAGAAGACTCCAGAGCACCAAGCATTGTTCTGAGGAAGATGAACCCGGCATAGTTTGGAGTAGCGTGGAGGCACAAGACAACACCCCAGAGGAAGATGAACAGAGAGGTGGCCTTAGCCAATGGGAATCTCTGAAGGATGGCAGACACAGGGAATTCACAAGCCAGGTAACCCAAGTAGAAAGCGGAACCGACCCAGGTGTATTTGTCACCCGTCATGTCCAAGTCGGTCTTAAGACCCATAATGGCAGCATTACCGTTGGTGACTTTGTCCATGAACTGCACGGCGTAGAGGAAACACAGCAGCGGAAGTAAATACAAGTCAATTTTCTTGAGCAGTTGCTTGGACTGCTCCTCTGTCATCTCCACTTTCTCACCGAGTGCCAGTCTCATGGCCTCGTCAACATCGCCGGTGACCACCACTGGCACACCCTCGGGAGAAAGCACCGTGGTGATAACGTTGCCCGTGCCAATCTGGTCCTGTGTCACCGACACCACGGGTGAGATCTGGAGCTTCTTCTCGTTGTCGCACATCTGTTCAGTATGGTGTCACCCTCGTATTTGACGGAACCGAGTGAGAGAATTAAGGTCCCCAGGCTTTTTATTTGTACTTCCCGTGCTGGTCTCTCTGGACTCTGGCCCGACTGTGTCATCTTCCAGATGAGCGGACGGGGCACGTACCCAGCAAGCAGTGCCATTTCACAATCGTGGAGTCAAAGCTGGCACGGCACACCCGATGTCAAATCGACCAACCACATCCATCATCTCACGTCACATGGGGTATTAAGATGAGGTACAGGCGCGCGCAGGAACATCTCGAAGTGCGGAGAGGGCGCATAATTTCTGGAGCACTGAACTCGGCGAGAGAAGCTCTGGAAATCTCCGTGTGTGTGTGCTGAGGGGGGGGAAGAGTGGCGTATATAAGTGGCCGTGATGGCATTCCCTGAGAAAGAAAAGATACGTCTACAGCCTATACAATATGGCACCTCCCTGGTCTCCAACTCGCCTGGTAATCCACAGCCGTTTATATGCGGAATTCGCCGAGTGCCGCGGATCGTCGGCAATTATGGTGCCCTTTTCCGATCTGGGAGCTCAGGAGTCAGGGGTTGACCCATCATCTTAAGGTACCTGGCGCCTTGATCTTGGAGCTCTATTTTGTGATTTGTTACCCAAAGCACCAAACTATAGAGAAGTGGACTTGGAAAATCACAACAGGGATGTGATCTCAGAAACTATGGTGGACAAGCCGGAGAAAACACTTGTTCGGAGCGCTTGCAACGGCAACAGGGAAGAGGTTATTGGGTAAGAGTGCCATCAATCCACTGAATAAGCTCTTCAACCCATCTAAAAAAATAACATACGGCTTGGTTCTGGGAGTATCGAGGCCTTTGATGTCAGGTTAGCAAAGTGTCAACTATCCCAGTTGTCTTATGGAACAAATTCGGCCAGCTGGTTCAAACCAGAGAACGTACTTGGTATGGCAATACGAGGCGGGACCGTAGTGACTGGTGGAGCTGGAGCAATGTATCACTCTTGGAAATGGTTATGTCCAATGGAGCAGGAACCGCACAGGTGAGAGAAGTTGCTACGAAAATGCTGATTGCTCATTGTCCTGCAATTCATATAGTATCCTGATTGGGTCATGATGAGTCTGCTCACGTCTAGTGTAGCTTCTTGAGCTTTTAGCATCGCTTACGACGAAATTTATTCATATATTATTTGATGATCCAGATTCTACAGCAACTATTATAAACTTGCTATAATTGGATCTGAAATGGATAATTAGAAATTTTTAGGTGGCTGCGGGCGTGCCCAATATCAGTGCACCCCTGAGACGTCTGGGGTATTAATGTGTCCCATACCATTTTCTCCCGATGGGTATTAATTGTTTTTATTCCTATTTCTTGGGAAGTAGGCTTTTCAAATGCATATAATTCAGGATTAGTACTCAATAAGCGGCAAGCTATATTCCCACATATATCAGGTTGTCTCAAACTCACAAAAATAATGCACGTGAGCTGTACCACATGCAGTGGATCAACTTTTTTCTCTGGAATTTGAATTAGGAATCGCTCTTCTGAAGCAGTTATAATAATATTAATTTAAGTATTCTATATATATATAAAGTGCGCCATGGATCATTAATTTAGGCAGCTCTCTGGCCGAAAGAAACTATGTCAGTGAAATATATGTATATGTATATATGGAATCCAAAGATACGATCAACTGGGTCCATGCTAAAGCGAGCGCGTGCAAGCTTAATATATAGAGGTGTCCGGGTGTATTTGAACGTAATTATTTAAATGCGTACTTAAAGAGTATATAGTAGCTAGCGGTAAGCGGTAAATAAAACAACTGGTAGGGGCACTGTTGCAAGACAAACAGAAAATTGACTCTATTCCGTATGACTTGTTCATTATTGGTGAATAGTTTCAGAGTGAATTCAGCTGATTTGGGAAACAATGTTAGTTCTCTGCTAAAACAGTGAACTGCTTAAAAGAAAGAAATTTTTGGTGCTCATACCGTCTCAAAAATATATTGCCCCCCCTCCTCTTACGTCATAAGCGGAGGGCCACTATCGATAGCAGCCCACTTTGTGTGTGACAAGTGTCACGATTCGCTACTTTACATAAAAAGCCTCCCCAGACCCCGCGCTTTTCTGGGCCATTTGAATATTGCCCTTTACACAAGAAAGATATTGAAAATAAGCTGGCGGCTAATCACAAGAGAAGGTCCAGCTAGGAGTTTTTTTTTGTGACCTTACACAGAGATGACTATCGATTCAGCGTTGTCCTTCCAGTAAGCATGCCTTTTTCTTTTGTATTGGAATTTGGGGTGACTTTACAGTGGTGCTTTTTCCAATATGGTCTTGACGAGGGGGTGTTGCTGATAAGAGCCACCCCCCCTAAAATATCACCACTGATTCCTTTTATTATGGTAGACACTAACATCATCCAGGGACCACTACCGGGGACAGACGAGGCGGTTATCGGGACTTTCACACAGACCGCAGTTTTACCCTGCCAAAGTGACCGTAAAGTGAGTTTTATTTATTCCCCCATATTTGTCTTCTCCTTGCCGCCCAGTACTAACCAAGCAACAGCCATTGGCAGCTCAGAGACTTGGTGCAGCCAGCGTCAAGAGACACCAACGAGATCTTGTACACGAACGAGTGCAGCATCAAAATCACAGACCGTTCGACACAGAAGGTGACGACGGCATGCAAGTTGGACTTCCAACCGCGGTGCTTCAAAGAGGCTCATGATAAGATTGTTGCTGGTGGTGTCATCAGCTCAATGAACCCAAACAGCTCGAACGCACACTACAGGCAAGCGTTTGCAGAACTCAGCGATGGGAATACCGGTGCCGGGTCGTCGTGGAGGGGATTATTCTCCTTCTACAACAGAGAGACACAGGAATCCAGATCTATTCGTTTGGGGTCGTACATCAATAACAACGCATCCATCAACAAGGTGTCGAATAACCAATACAGCTCGTTTGTGTGTAACAATGACATGACTCTATACAGTACTTTGATCACGAATTCGTCGATTGTGGTGAATGCTTCGGTCAACTTGGACTTCCCATTGAACCATTCTGCATTATCTGACGATCAGAAGAACTTGGTCGTCGTTGGTGATTCCTCATCCATTTGTCTTTTGCATCCGGGTCAAGAGGACTCGAGAACTTTGCATCGTGACCAGATCATAGAGACTTCGTGTGATTCCGGATTCTCCACGTCTTTTAACCCTTCGGGTTTACAGTTTGCCTCGTGCTTTCAAGACGGTACTTGCTTGATCTATGACCTCAGGAACATCTCTGCAGGGCCTATGGAACGCATCTACTCCACGAGAAAGAGCTCGTCGAATGGTGCCTTTAGATGTGTCAAGTACTCTAGAGGTACTGATGACTTGCTTGTGATCAGTGAACACGTTGGCCGTGTGCATGTCGTTGATACCAGAGACTTCAACAACCACCAGGTGATTGTTCTGCCAATCAACACTATCCAGTCTCGGTCACGCACCAACTCATCGACATTGATGGCTATGTCTGCAATGGACAAGGAAGAAAGAGACGCTGCGAACACATTACTGACACCGAGGGTGATGGAGTACAATGATATCTTATCCGTTGAAGGTGGTCTCTGTGGTGATACATCACAGTCGGGGAACATCCATTTGACGAGAAATCTGAATAATTACAACCTACTGTCAACTGTGGATGAGGATGTGTTTTATGAATCTGAGGATGAAGGTGTCTCAAATTTGCCATCGAGATCAAGACTGGAGAGCAGAGATAGCACCACGAGTTTTGCCAGTGGTATCTCCGACTACGGATACTCTGATAACGAAATCAGCGGCGTCGATTGGTTTGAAGATAGAGACGGTTCTCACATTATCATTGGGTACGAGAAGGGCTTGATGAGTTGGGACATTGACACATGGAGCAGGAGAACGTTCCCTTCGTTCCATATGATGTGAGAAAGCCCTTGCAGACGTCTTGACATATTGTAACAATTTTCATTATTTCACGTTTTTTTTCTTCCGACAACTACACTATCTCTTTCAACAAATTAACGAATCTGGATGACATTATAATCATGTAGCTGTTTTTTAATCAACGATATCAGCAGTGCTGATCTCCAACTCTTCAATTTGTGGAGTCCGCAGTGGTTCTTCTTTCTTTTCAGACATTCCATGCTCCTGTTGGAACTCACCCTTGAGTTGTTTCCAATCTTCTTCATTTTCCAATAACGCTTGGATGCCAATAACTCCACTTTCAGTCATGAGTTCCAGAATTTGTTCAGCTTCGTCAATAGGCATAGACTCAAACACTTTGTTAACAACGTCTAAACTCTCAGATTTCAAAGCCGTTTGCATATCCTGTGGTAGTGTCAGGAACATCTCATAACGCTGCTTCTCCTCCGGGTCGTTGGAACTTGGATCTGGTAGGTTGACCACCAGTTGAGTATTATCGTCCAACGATTGTAATTGGATGACTTCCTGGCCACTCTCCTGCGAATTCTCCTGGGATAGGATCTCAGCACGTTGCTTGATATGAGCAAAGGTTCTTTCGACTTCTCCAAAGTACTCGTCTAATGCTCTGTTCTTCCCCATTGTGAACATCTTGGAGAACAACCCGCTGATGATGATGGTGATCTCCTGTGGATACTTGGCCTTCTTGAAGTTGATCAAGTCAATAATGTACTGCATAAGAATGGCGTGCGAGATGATCTGCTTAGTGAGACGGTCGTTGTGGGCAAACTGCGCGTCAAATGCCGACATCAAGAGAGCGTCCTTTTGGGACTGTGTGATGATGTGGATGTGCGTCTTGTAGAAGTCCTTGATCATCGTGTAGTCGTTTGCTGGGATCTTGGAAAGAGCAATCGAGTCGTGTAAAAGATCCTGCGAGGACTCTTCCTCGTGTTCTGGCTCCGTTTTTGCTGATGTCACTACGGTAGAGGTCTTCTCAACTGGTTCTGATACCACAGGAGCTGAAGATGTTGGCGATGACACAACCTTTGGCACAGACTCCGCAGGCTTCGAGTTCACCACAGGCTCTGGAGCATTTGACTCTCCCTTGTTCATGAATGAGCGGTCAAACCCGGTGTGCATGTCATCCGAAGAGATGTGTAACTCTCGCTCTTTGTACAGGCTTTTGAGCTTCTCCTTCTGCTGGATCAATACATCGTCGATCTTCTTTCTGTGAAGTCTCATTTCCTCTCTGACATTGACACCGTCGTCTGGATCCTGCTTAGCTTTCTCCAAGTTAGTCTTCAATTGCACAACCAAATCTTCGATCATTTCGTTATAAGTTGGTGCATCGTCTTCCACTCCCTCTGGTTTGTCGCCATCAAAGCTATTCAAGAGGTACTCCTGAATCTTTTCATAATCACCCAAATCGGCATCTTTCATAGCACCAAGCATCTGGTCAACACGTCTGTTTAGCTCCACGTACATTGGAACTTGTACTTCCATCGCTTTGATCTGTTGGTTACGCTCTTCACGTTCCTGGTGGATCTTCTGTTGTCTCCATCTGATCATCGATTGCTTATCGACATTTGGGTGCTCTTCAATATCAGAATCATCTGAGATCTCCAATTTGTCCCATTTCGAGTAATCGATCGCCATATTATCTCTTTGTGATTTATCTTTTGTTCGATCAAAATTTGTGTTGATCCATGTTCAGCTGAATCTTTCCATGAGTTTCCATATATACGTTTGCGGTGTATAATGAACACCCGAACACCATCAATGTTATGAGCCCCTTCCAACCAAGCGGAACTCCGGGACTTCTGCAGGTCGGGGATCTAGCACTGATACTCCGATCTGTACAGCTTCTAAGCTCTAGATATACGTTGTAGGAACATTTAATCTAAGCACGACCAGCGTGCGTTTATATAATAACAAAATAATACGTTGATCCACGTCACAGGGCGTAGACGAAATGTGGGTTCTCCTTGTCTGTCAAGTCGGCAAACTCCAAGTTCTCCATCTCTTCTGCGTACATACCGTTACTTTCTCTTTCTGCTCTCATAGCAGCTCTCTTCTTGTTCTCGGACCAGTAGGAGTAGTAGAGCCAGAAGAGCAAAACAATTCCAATGGCGTAGCATACAACGATGGTAATCTTGGCTGGAGCGTAGGATGGTGCGTCTTCTGTTCTGAAAGTCTGTGGTCCAATCAAGTTACCGACACAGTAACCGATAAGGAAGATGGCATTGACTGTGATCTTCTTGGTGTGGCCAGCAACGTTCGAAGAGAACAGAGAGAGACACGAGATCATACCGATTGGAGCAATACCTTGAATAAAGTAACCACAGAGTCTTGCTTGTTTGCTTTCGCTGGCGAAGGCCAACATACAAGCACCCATCAATGTCAAGACTGTAGCAGAAATGGCCATGATCATTCTGTGAGGGATGTAAGTGTTGAGGTATCCAAACAGTGGACATCCGACAAACTCCACAGCACCGGTCACCATACCCATAAGCAAAGCATCCAATGTAGAATACCCAAAGTCACCCTTCAACAAAATAGAACCAAAGTTGGTAATACCACCGTTTGGAATATCAACGACGAGGCCAAAGAAGAAACAGACCCAGGTTCTAGAGTCCTTCAATGCCTCGATGAACTGTGCCTTTTTGAAGTGTCTGTTACCGAAACCCTGGTTGTTCGATCTGATTCTCTCAACAACCATCAACTTCTCCTTGTCAGTCAAGAACCATGCACCAGCTGGAGAGTCTGGGATGTGTAAGTAGAAAGCAACCGACAATACGACGGTAATCAACCCGGTGACGATGAACAAGATTCTCCAACCCTCTATGTTGTACTTATCAGCGTGCTTGGCGATACCGTAGGCAATCGAAGAACCAAAGATGTTACCGAAACCGTTACAAGCGAACCAGATACATGTTCTAAAGAACTGTTCCTCCTTTCTATACCACTGGGAAGTAATGATAACCATTGCTGGAGTGACAGAAGACTCGAAAGCACCAAGCATTGTTCTGAGGAAGATGAAGCCAGCATAGTTTGGAGTAGCGTGCAAGCACAAGACAACACCCCAGAGGAAGATGAACAGAGAGGTGGTTTTAGCCAATGGGAATCTCTGAAGGATGGCAGACACAGGGAATTCAAAAGCCAGGTAACCCAAGTAGAAAGCGGAACCGACCCAGGTGTATTTGTCACCCGTCATGTCCAAGTCGGTCTGAAGACCCATAATGGCAGCATTACCGTTGGTGACTTTGTCCATGAACTGCACGGCGTACAGGAAACAGATCAATGGGAGGACGTATCTGTCGATCTTTCTCAGCAATCTAGCAGACTCTTCTGGTGTCAATTCCATGTGCTCAGAAGCCAGAGCAAGGGCCATGGCCTCGTCCACATCACCAGTGACTTTGACTGGCTGGCCATTAGGCGAAAGCACAGTGGTAATCACTTCACCGGTGCCGATCTGCTCCTTGGTGATAGACACCACTGGGGAGAGCATGTCACCCTTGTGGTCGAGCTGTTTCTCTTCGTCAGAGCTCATTGCGTTTGTGTGCGTGTGTGTATATGAACTATTAGTACATCATATGTCCCCCTGAGAATAATTTGGGGCCGAGCGAGCCGTTTAAATATTGCTGGTCTGGACCTGCCCTCTTCTCGAGAGATCCGCGTTCCAACTGATAGCGATACGGAGGATGCCATATTTGGGACGGAGGGGATGATAAGCGGCGTGCACACACCAACTTCTGATTAGGCACTATGCGTTCAAACATCCTATTAAAAGATGAGAATACAGAACAGAGTACCACTGTTCAATACAGGAAGGGTGCTCATTTTGTGGGTTGTGCTTGGCCCTTGGCGCTTGGCGTGTCTCAGGATTCTTGGTCCTTGGCCTCCCCGATCTCGATTACAGACTTCAGTGCTATGGGACAAAGACTATGATATTCCGCTTCAAGGTACGCGTTAGCCCCTTCACTACACCACATGCAAACTTCCGGAACTGATGTGGGCGAGGTAGCCTTAGAATCTGATCTGTGCTTATCAGGTGACAACAAGTCCACTCTCGAGTCTCGAGCCATGCGCCGACTCGCGACCCTTCGTTTACGAAGCCACGAAATTAGTATCCGCAGAAGTTGTAAACCACGGTGACGGAGTCGAACCACACGTGAGGGTAATCAGGGGGGGGGGGAATTTGGTCTTCAAGTTCAGGTTGGTGGATTGGAACCAGATTCAAACTCAGAGATTTTTGACTCGTACGGCGTGTACACAGAGTCCAGAGTCCAGAGTCCAGAGTCTCGAGATGATTTCTGACTCCTATTGTGAGATAAGCCTTGCCAAGAGCTCTGGTGGTGTGTGCTATAGCAAGGATTCAGGAACAAGTAACTGTAGCGCGCCTCGCAGTGCGCTCCGCTCGAGATGCCGAATCAGAATGTGTCAAATCTCAGCCAATTGGAATTTGGTTGAGTGGGGCCGCCGAATACTAAATGTGGCCCAATTACCATCCACAAGAAGGCTAAACGAGGCGATCAACCTGGGGTAGAAGTGACTCGTGACTGCAGGGCTGAGATTCCTCTATATCCTTTCAGATAACAAGCTCTTTTTTGTCCAGTCTATTGAAAGACCTGTAAAGTCATCAGACAGGAAGCCGCGCCCGGCAATCATTCTGCATTCGGCAAAGGACCCGGCCGGGTTTGCAATGGGGACATAAAAGATAGCGCTCCATCTTACTCAAAGGGAGCAGGCGCTAAAGGGACCTCGGACCCGGAGAGATCGGAGGATACTGCTTCAGGAAAACGACGCGACTCTAACCTCATCTCTCCCCCTGTTATAAGCGCTAACTTCATCCTAGTGGTGTTGTATTACTATCAGAGACAATAGCGGACCCTGCTGATAAGGCTAAATGGGGTCCGGAATCTACATGCCGTCGTCCTCGTCGTCTTGCGGATCACAATGCATTATAAGATCTATCTAAGGCCATACAGATCATCCGTCCAGTCCACCACAGTGACCTCACCAGAGAGATAACTGTCTCTTAGCAATTCAGGCCATCTCTTTTTGTCCACTGATAAAGTCATCAGCGCAGTACTACAGAAGAGACTGGCACCTTCCCATGCCCCAAGGGATTGTATACCTTCGAAACCTTTGAAATGCTTAAGCAAATTGCTTTTGAATCCTGGGATTTGTGATACTCCACCTGTGATTATCACTTTGTCACGCAGAGAACCACGTAGATCGATGTTCAACTCTTGTAAGCACTGACATAACAATTGTGCAATACATTTGGTGTTGTCGTCTTCATCTGTCGTATCACTGAAGAACACTGTGTCAATTGGCTTGTATCGTAGTGAAGATGGCATTGTAACCCCATTGAATGTATACTCTCCATCATCAGCACCTTCTCCAGAGTACATCGCTTCACATATGAATCTTTCGACGAATTCAAAACTTGGTGCATACCCAGCTTGTCTCATGCCCCTTTGCACTTCCCTATGAAGTAATCTTCCACCTCTCTGTGTGAACTTTATATGTTTATAAAGTTGTCGGAGGTCAAACACAGGGGTAATGGTAGTTTGATTCCATCCAATGTCAACCACTATAGAACAATGCGACCCGGAGCTGATGCAACTCATTATGGGCTCTGGGAAGAACCTGATGGACTGTGCATGCAAGTGGAACAATAATACCCTCGTAACGGCTCTTTTTAATTGATTAGGGAAGAATGGTGGTTCAATGATCAACACTTTACATTTGCTTGGGTCTATCAGAAGATCTGTTTGGTATATATCATAGATGATGCGTTCCAAAACTGAAGCAACAGCGTCAATGTTTGTATCCACAAGGTCGTATGTCCATAAAAATTTCCCATCGTCATTACTCTTTTCTTTCAATAATAACAGTTCATTAGCATGCGTACCTCCCAGCGATTGTAAGCTTACTCCCTGGAGATCATAATTGTCTGTGCTATGACGCACCAATGGAACTGCGTCCCCTGCAAACCCTGCTGTGATGAAGCGTGCGCCCAATTGGAGGATGATCGGGTAGTACTGCTGGCTCATCTTGGGCCCTTTTTTGTTATTACTTGTAGGTTGTGTTGACTGTTTAAAGACAAAAAGCATCGCGATGAATTTAATATAACTCCACCACCGCGATTCGAACCCACTGTTGGATTTGCGATAACGTAAAAACAACTCTGCTTTTATATATCTCAGGTAATACATGTCAATGCTAATACTGCCACTTATAATTCCCCATTCCAATACTATTATTCACACAAATTCATACCAAAAAAGCATGGGTGCCATTATATCCCTGCCTCTACAGATGGCAGGCACAGCCGCCGCATCGTGTTGTGGCTCGATGTGCTCTGCCTTAGTGTGCAAGTCCTTCAAAACCATTGGGTCGTCGTTCTCCACAAGACTCAGCTATGCCTTTTTGTTCTTGATAAATGCCATACTGTCATGGTGTATGCTCACGGACTTCGCTAGGAGACAACTGGAGAAGTTCTCGAAGTATCAGTGCGAAGGTGTCGAATGTGGGTTCTTTGGTGTGCACAGAATGAACTTTGCCCTAGGATTAGAACATTTGACACTGTGTATGTTGCTCATGGGCGTTCACTCAACGACAAACCCACGCTCCAAGATCCAGAATGGTGCATGGTCAGTGAAGATCATTGCATGGATCTTGCTCATAGTGATGTCTTTCTTTATTCCGGATGGATTCTTTATCTGGTGGTCCAAATACATCTCTGTCATTGCTGGTGCTGTGTTCTTACTCATCGGATTAGTGTTGTTGGTGGACTTTGCACACGAATGGGCAGAGACTTGTATTGAGCATGTGGAGGCCGAGGATGAGTACTCCAATATGTGGAAGACCATGTTGATATCGGGTACTGGGCTTATGTACGTTGGTTCTTTAGTGATGACAGTTATTACATATGTCTACTTCTGTGGCAACGGATGCTCAATGAACCAATCTGCTGCTACTATCAACCTTATCTTTGGGGTCATTATTACGTTTTTGTCGCTGAACCCAACAATCCAGGAGTATAACTCCAACGCTGGCCTGGCACAGGCCGCAATGGTCACTGTGTATTGCACCTATCTGACACTATCTGCCTGTGCCTCGGAGCCAGATGACAAGCAGTGTAACCCACTGATCAGAAACAGGGGCACGCGTACCGCCTCTGTTGTCATGGGCGCCATTTTCACACTGATTACCATTGCTTATACCACTACGCGTGCTGCTGCCAACTCCGCTTTTAACGGTAATAACGGTGGTGGATCCATTGCCATCAACTATGACGAGCCAATGGATTACCAGCAGGAGCCTACTGTCACCCAGGAGCCGGGAAGAAACGAGATGCGAATGCAGGCCATTAGAGAAGCAGTGGCTGTGGGGTCCCTCCCGGAGAGTGCGCTCCAAGATCAGAGCTGGTTGTATGACGAGGACGATGAGGACGAAGAGAGGGTATCGACAAAGTATAACTATGCGCTTTTCCACATTATATTTTTCCTAGCGACGCAATGGCTTGCCGTGTTGCTCACAATGAACGTCCAGCAAGACGATTTCGGAGATTTCGTGCCTGTGGGGAGAACATATTTTTACTCCTGGGTCAAAATAGTGAGTGCATGGATCTGCTATATGATCTATGGCTGGTCTCTGGTTGCTCCCGTGCTGATGCCAGAGAGATTTGGCTTTTAGTGTCCAAATAATATGGGAAGTGGGCACCATGGTGTAAATTTTTTTCCCCCCCATGGCCTCACGGCAGCCAGTGCCCCAGTGCCGCCGACCATATATGAAATTCAGACACAGCCCACACATACTACACAGTTATATACGAATGAACTGGTATAAATTGTTGTAGAAGCTGCTATTTTTTACCCACTGGATCCTCTATATATCACTCTGTGTGTCTTCGGGCTCCTTTGCCTCAACTCTGTCCTGACCCACATAGGGATTGTGTCCATAACCGTACCCATAGTAATCGCCTGTGTAAAAGTACTGCTGTTGCATCAGTGGTGGAGGTCGTGGTGGTAGTGGTACTGGAAAGTTGCCATGGGTAGGATCAGGAATATAGTAGAACGGTGGCTGTATTTTTTGACTTCTTAGTTGCGAGTAGTATAGGATCTCTGGCGAATTCGGTTGTATCTGTGTGGGGTTATTACCTCTGGGAACAAACCGGCGCTCTTTCTTTAAAAGCTCATATTGTGGGCAGTTTGACTGGATATGGCCAATGTGCTGGCAGAAATAGCACTGTTTGGCTTCAGTATTACGAGCACTGGGGCAAGTGGAGGACTCGTGGCCCGGTTCTTTGCAGTTGTAGCACAGCTTTTGTTTATAGTGGCACTCTTCGGCGTGGTGGCCCAGATTGCCACAATTGTAGCACGTTCTCCTGAATGCTGACGATACTGAAAGAAACAGATCACTCTGATGTCCTCTCTGGTGTCCTACCGGTGGTGATGCTGCTTGTTCTGGATGTCCTGTTGTGTGTGTGTATAGTGGCTGTTCTTGGTTAGATTTTGTGGACGAATCTCCAGTGCTGCCTCCTTTAGTCTCCCCTGCGCTATTGGAGGCTTCAGCCTGTGTGTCTTTGGAACTCCCTGAGAGGCTCCGCTGTCTTGTCTGATGCACCATTGAGGGCGTGCTTGGGAGTTTATACAAGTATCTGAGAGCGGCCCAGCCACGATCGGGACGTATTATAGTACTCCAAAAACAAGGCTGGCCTTGTAAGATCCCCGGAGAATTCAAGGGAAGAAAGCAGATCACAATCAATGAACAAAGCACAGATAGAAGTTGCCTATGCTGAAGGGCTTCTTGAAATGAGCCTCAGGATAGAGGCCGATAGGTGTCTAGGAACACAGTTGCAATTGTTGTCTCAGAGTTCGACAAAAACAGCGCCTGTTGAGGGCGATGGGGTTTGGGAAAGCTTTTAGGCCAAGCTTTCCCCAGGGATACTAGAGTCAGCTTACAGAGAGAGACTTTTACAAGAATTCAGCGGTTTTTGGTCCATCACTTCCTCCCTTCCTTAGAGAGCGCATGCCGCCAGCTGCTGACGAGGCAGCTTTATGTAGGAAGTGAAATCTCGGATCTTGCCGTGGCTGTCGGGCTTGAATCTGAAATCAACCACGGTCTCTTTGTTTTTAAGCGTCATATGGCTTGAACAATAGACACTTAATACTTCTGACAGAGTCTGTTCACTTAGAGGTGAACTTTCAATGTTCATGATTATATACATGACTCCATTCTTGTGGTTATGGCCTCGGATGTTTGTTGTACGGCAGCTGTTGGCAGAGCACTATGACATCAGAAATGAGGTATGGGGGTACGCCTCTACACTGAGCCTAAAATCATACCTCGTACAACAGCAACAACAACAACAACAACAACAAGTAGGCCATAATTTATTAGAGCCTCCACAAGAAACTTCCAGGTTAAAAGTCCTTAAACCAAACGGAAGAAATCATCTACCTCGATCCGCGGCGCCGTTATACTTTGTATAGGCTTTGAAATTAAACTCACGCCTAACGGGCGTTGCGTCGGGGTTCGAACCGGCGCCGGTTTCGCATGAGCTAAGTTTAGGTGCAGCACTCCATGGCAGTAGATAGCATATAATGGTTTTGCAGCATTTTTTATACTTATTGTAGTGTGTATCACTTGACCTTACTGACGATTTCAACTCAATATTTCATGCCCCTTAATTGTGCTTAAATTAATTCCGAGCAGGCACTTGCGCATGCAGGTACGGTCCGGTCTTCCCTTGTACAGGTCAAAAATATGCCTACATAATATGGAGATATTTTACATGTAATTGCAGGTGTCACAGCTCGATTTATTCCCAATATATGCTGCTCGAAATATATATTAGTTCAGTGTCAGATGGATTAATCAATCTTCACCGACGAGTAGATCTTTCTGACAAAGACCAAACTGGAGAGGAATCCGATGGACCCGGTCAACACGAACATCAGCAAACTAATCAAGAGGGAGTAG
This sequence comes from Petasospora taoyuanica, assembly GCA_030567055.1. NCBI lineage: Eukaryota > Fungi > Ascomycota > Saccharomycetes > Phaffomycetales > Wickerhamomycetaceae > Petasospora > Petasospora taoyuanica. The sequence continues at coordinate 368,797 of JAKUBZ010000003.1, forward strand.
CCAGTGTAGAGAACCACAGTGACAAACCCACCCAGTTGGAATTTAGTAAGCATGATGGCATGTAGGAAGACATAGATAGCACATCCGCCGGCAATAGAAATAGATCTCCATTGCCAAAGGTAGTTCTCAGCACAGAGAGAGTAATACGTCATAAGAACAGTGACCAACGAGGTAGTAATGATCATCAGTACGAAACAGAAGAACAGGAAGCCAAACATGTAGTACACTCTGTTGAACCACAAGGAGGAGTAGATGAAGTACATCTCCACTGCTAAGGAGCCGAATGGGAAAATGCCGGCAAGCAAAGAGGCAATCCACGTCTTGAGGAACCATGGCTGGGTAGGAATCTGTCTTGGGATCTGGTTTGTGTGTACTGGCTTGGACAATGGCTCTTTTTTCAATGCAAGGATGGAGCCTGCAACTGAGAGTGGCACAGAGACAACAAACCAAATGAAAACAATGGCGATAAGAGTGCCAGCTGGGATGGCACCGGAAGACTGTGCGCCAATGAGGAAGAAGTTCAATAGGATAACAGTAAGCAAGATAGTACATGGAATAAGAGTTGGAGTCAAAATCATGTTGATCTTCCAGTCAGACCCATCAAAGAACTTGTAGATAGAGCCCGAGACAAAAGAGCCAACGCATCCAAAGAGAGCGTACAGCACAAACATCACAGTAGCCAAAGAGCCTCTGTTGGATGGTGAAAGCAACCCTAAGAGAGCAAATGCACAGGCCGTGAACGTCATAAGGAGCAATTGAACACCAGAACCCGTGATCACAGACAGAAGCAATAGGTAACGAGGAGGTCTGAATACATCTCCATGAACTAACTTCCACCCGGCCTCGTCCACATCATTATCCATATCAAAAGCCATCTCATTATAGCGTGCAATATCGGTCTTGAGTGCTTTGAAGAGGATATGGGCGATTATCAAGGAGAGACAAACGACAATCAAGGAAAAGTTCACAAGAGAGAACCACTGGATCTTCGGGTCATACACGTGGAGGTACTTGTCCCAGCGTGTAGCCCACAATGTCTCGGACTCGACCCACGTCACATCATAGGTGAACGGCACAGTGGATTTGGTATGGATGTCCAAAGTCATTGGTTCTTGATCACCTTCTGCAGAACACACAGGCTCATCTCTTTTCCACGAGTGTGGCTCCACGGTGACACCGACGACTCTGTACTCGTTCTCGCCACGCTTGTGGTACTCCACTTGGATATCAAAGTGGTTGTCCAAGTGTGGGACGTTGTTCTCATCGACATAGCCCAGTTCGAAACCAGCACCATAGAAGTCGGAGTTGGTTCTCTTGTCGTGTAGCCTGCGGGCCGCTGGGAGTCCGTCCACGAGCCAATTGTAAAAGAACCCGTTCTTGATGAGCTTGTGGACAAAAATAGCGTCAATAGAGGGATAAATGGCATTGCATAGTGGCTTACACTTCTCGTCTTTCAGCATTGTCAACTCAAAGGGCGAGTTGTATATTCTGTCACCAAAGATGATCGATCCCAGGGACTCTGGCTGCTTCTCGAGTTTCTCTGGCTGGCAGAAGTTCAGTCTTCTGTAGTAGTAGTCGAAGGAGTACACATAACTCTCTTTGGCCTGTGAATCATGGAAAATACTCGGAGTGATGTGGTTTACCAACAATGGAACGTTGTCACCTTCCTTGTACGACGTTGGCGCCGTTCCCGGCAGGTAGAATGCCTGCGCCACAGCTGCTAAGGAGCCCAGGAGTGCAGCGTTCAGAAGCATCACTGGAGATCACTTGGAGGAGTTTGAATGAATATCAAATGGTGTCCCTCGAATTACAAGGTAACAAACTTGGGACTGACGGGTTCGAATTGACCCAGGTGTCGATTGTTCAAATTCGCGGCTTTTATAAAATAAATATGGCAGCCGGGGGGGTGCCCCGGGGTGGTGTTTGGGTGCTGGGTTCTGAGCAGTGTTACGGGCCACAACGCTGTTATTATCAACAACTATTTCAACCATTGAACAAAAGTAGAAAGAATCAATACAAGGGGAGGAGAGAGAGAGAGAAAATACAAAGGTAGAGAAAAGAATTATGGAGACGGAAATAACTTCCGGGAACGTGCTGTTCCACTTGGCGGCCGGGCGTGACGTATCGTCACTGGTGGATCCGGTGCAGCGTGGGTATAAGCCTGGCACAGTACCCAAGAGAAGCTCATTGGATTGCAAGAAACTGATATTGGCTGCATTGTCTCCATCAGTGACAGTGTACTCGTCGGAGTCAGCAGAGAAACTGGCTCGGGAGTTTGGGTTCCACTCCTTTTTGCAATTGATCAAGCCGTTTGGAGACAAGGTGGACCACAAGTTTCAGATCAAGGACTCGCAATTGGTCTCCAGGACAGCCGAGTACTTCTCTCTGAGGTTCTGTGCGCCACTGACAGACATCTTCAGTGTACAAGATGCACAGAACTCTTCGAAGACTCCGCTATTTGCGATCAATTCCTTGGAGCTATTGATGAGCGAGTATACGCAGAGCGTGAACACACATATAAGGGAACACCAGGATAAGAACCCACAGTTGGCAGACGTTCTAAAAGACTCGATATACATCAAGTTCTTCACCAAGATGCTGTCCAGCTCCGTGATTACGCCGTTTGAGCCATTGAACCACCCAGTGGCATCGTTCATGTTTGTCACTGCGGAGGACTCCTATGAACAAGCACGCCAGTTGTTGATCCAATACAAAGCGTCAAAAGTGCCTGAATACCTGCTGGTGGACGACATTATTCCGCTATTTATTGTTCTACACGAGGCAAACAGCGAAGAGCAGCACGAGAAGGCAGCACAGCTGAAAGAACACATCAAGAAGCAGCTGTTTGTGGACACATTTGTGTTACCATTGAACCTGGACAAAGAATCCCACCCAACAATGCTGAGCCCACCTGTACTGCTCTCAGTGGATGAAGAACTGCAGAGTTCGCAATTGACTTTTTCCACGACGCCCAAGCTCCCCGCCTCCGACATCACCTCCATCTATAAAGTACTTAAGGAAGTTTTACAGAAGAAGATCATTCCATACATGGAGACGAAGATTGCCACATGGGACGAACAAGTCATAGCCCCGAGAAAAAGTATCACGGGCAGGTTCAAGAAGTACTTCTCCACAGGCAAACAGCAGAACCAGAGCGAGACGGCGAGTAATTACAACACAGACTTGGGTCACTATGGGAAGCACTCGAATGAAGCAATAACAAGGAAGCTAGCGGATTGGTCTTTTATGCTGAGAGACTACAGGTACGCCTATACCACGTATGAGATGGCAAAGAAGGACTTTTTAGGGGATAAGGCGTGGTCTTACCTAGCGTCGACGCAGGAAATGGCTGCTATATCTCTCTTGATGGGAGCAACGAACATCACATCGAAGCTAAAGAATGATACAATTGATCCGCTGTTGGACTCATCTAATTACACTTATTTGGCGCGGTGTGGACTTAAGACATATGCGCTGCGCTCCATCCTGATAGTGGCGGAACTGTTCTGTACACTGAGAGACAGCTGGGCTAACTCTCCAGCGGCGATCAAGTGGGTACAGAAGGCATTGGATGATAAGTTGGTTGGTAAGCTGGGAAAATCTCTTCTGTTGGAGCGAATTGGGTACATATACTCCCTCTGCATTTCTAGTCAGGCCAAGATCATCATGTCCAGAAAGCTTATCAAGGACCACGCAGAGACTGAAGAAGAGTTCCACAAGAACCCAATCAAGATCATCAGAGACGATACAGCAACAATCGGTCTCACAAGGGGGAGAAAAGCTGCACTGTTCAGCCTATTAGCGGCAAAGAACTGGGATCCTGTATCACGCCCTCTACAAGTCCAGTTGTGCTTAAAGAACACTGCACATGTCTATGAAGGGTTGTCGTTTGCAGAAAGGGAAGAGAGCTTTTACAAAAAAATGATGAACACTTCGGTGAGAGCTTTAGAGTCGTCACAATGACTTCATACTTCATACATATAGAACACTACAACTTCTACAACAGAACGATTGTTGCCACTACAAAGCCGTATGTAAAGTAAGACCATGGCCAATATATATATATATATATATACCATAAATTCAAAATCTAATAGAAATCAAAACAAAACACCAAACAAAAACCAACATTAGTACAAGTATAAGCAAAAACACACACAGTCACAAAAAATCACACATGCTTCAGGAGGTTCTCAGGTGGAACGGTATCCAACATCTCAGTCTCATTGACTCTTGGCTCCAATGGCATGTACTCCTGTTTCTTGTTTCTGAACAGGAAGAATGCACCGAGAGCACCCAAGAGACCAATGGTACCAACGGCACTGGCAAGACCGACCAGAACGATAAGGCCTCTGTCCATCTTACCAGAAGAGTGCTTCTTATCAGCACCAGTGGTCGAGGTAGGAGCAGAAGATGAAGAGGTGGAGGGCCTGGTGCTGTTCGTGGTAGTGCCACTGATGAACAGCGACGATTGGTCCTTGTTCATAAAGATTTGGTTCACAGTAGCAGTAGTTCTCTCGTGTGTGGCGATCAAATATGGTAACCATGCCGTGCTATTGAAGAACGCAACATTAGCGTAACCATAGTCACCCAGAGTCAAGTTACCGGACGCAATCAAGATCTGAGATGAATCGAAGTAAGACTCGTTGTTGTTCGAGTTCGAAGAGCCCAAGTCCAACAGCTCAATGTCCAAGATGGTAGAGCCGTTTAAGCCAAGGGTGATATCATTCCATGAAGACCCATCATACACCAAGACATGCTTCTCACCAGAGACAATAATTCTACCAGAAGTGGAATTATCAACGAGAATCAGCTTCTTCACCTCGGTGTCCAAGTCAGAGAAATAGTCTGGAGTGGTATTCTCTGAAGCGCTGAAATCGTATGCAAACAACTTCACACTGTCATCCTGGTATTCAATGTCACCGCCGGCAACCAGAGTGTTGTTGATGAATCTGAAAGAGTTCACTTTACCACTGAAGTCCCCAATCAACTGGACCCACGATGTCTCATTCAAGTTGTAGAAACACAGGCCGGAACAATCAATGGAGCCAGCAGAGTCAAACACACCACCAACAACTAAGTATGTATAGTTGAAGTAGCCGAACTGGTTGACAACAACATCAGAACCAGAGAGAGAACCAACAGAATGAAAAGAATCATTGTTCAAGTTGTAAACGACAACGCCGTCAAAGCCGCTATTGTCAACAGATCCTCCACCAGATGTACCAATGAACAACTTGTCGTCGTAGGCGAACAGGGCACTGACAAATGAGTCATCGTCCCAATCAATGGCAAGACCGGTAGTGTCGTTATCCGACTTCAGGATAAGATTAGTATTACCAGAAGCAGTCACAAACTTACCACCAAAGGCAGAAAGAGACTCATTGATGAATACACCAACGTTAAAAGTACTGTTCTGCAAAGTGTCGCTTGTGATGTTGCCCTCAAAAGTGGAGTTGGAAACAAATAGACCTTTGTTAGAAATCTCATCAGAGACTCTCAAGCCACCAACGAAGAGTGTAACATCACCAGACTTACCAGCGCTGGAGACATTGAAGGACAAAATAGTAGATGGGTCAAACCAAGTGGTGTTTTCAACATTCCAGCTCTCATTACCGAAAGACCAATATTCAGCGCCCTTCAAAGTGATATTAGTCACGCTGTCAGAATCAACAGAACCGAAACTGAACCATGAGCCATTATAAAGAGCAGCACCAGAGAAGTCTTGCGAGCCATCACTTAATTCAATGATATCAGTATCGTTGTTCGTGGACTCAAAGTCACCAAGCACGACAACACCATCACCAATAGCGTCCATGTATGTGACAATGCCATCAAGACCACCGTTGACAGAAATGGCATGTGCACTGATCGACGAGTTCGAACTGTCAGAGTCCACATATATGACAAAGAAGTTATCACCGTTCTCACTTGCAAAGTCACCAGCAACATAGATACTTCCATTAGCATAAGCCAATTGAAGATCAGCATCCTCCGAGAGGGAAGCACCAATGAGGTTGATAGTGGAGTTACCAACAAGAGAGGAACTGAGATTGGCTGCATTGAACTGTGTGAAATTGGCTGGAGAGTACTCAAAGAGACCATTGATCGGGATAGTACCATTAGCGTTGACAATCTGATCAATGGAGAGAATGGTAGTGGCAATTCTATCAGCGACCATCACAATCTGGCTCTGGTCACCACTGAGAACAGTGGAATACATGTCCATTTGAACTCTTACAGAATTGTTCAAGTGCCCATAGAAAATGGTATCGTACTTCTCCTGCTCGTTGGTCTGATAGATTAAGTTGGACTCAATGACCTCGTCTGTAGCATCATCAAGTACTGTTACATTCACGATACCTCTGTAGTCGCAAGAATCATCAGCAGCACAACCTGGGGTGTAAAGCAAGATAGAGTAGTCACCCGCATATGTGATGTTTGGATGGAATGTAACACCAACATCTGGAATACCACCAGAGACATCTGCGTTAGCGACCAGGTAGTCACCAGCACTGGAAGAATCCCATGTACCCGTAAGTTCAGAAGTGGAGTAGTTACCAACATCCGCACAAGCTGGCTCGTTCAGTGTGTTGTTCGCGTATGTGGAAAACAAGGACTGGTACACCTCAAAGCCTGCTAGAGCAACACCGTCACCATAGGAGTTCAATGCCTCAAAGTCTAGCCCTGTAACGTCAAGTTGATTTACGAACCCGAATTCTTGGTAGGTGCCTGTGTATCCCAACGAAGTGTCGTAGAAGGGAAGTACACGGGCTTCAGGACTTGTACCATCAATGGCAGATTCCAGTGCTGTGGAGTTCAACAATGGACACCAAGCATCGCAGTAAGCCAGTTCACCCGTAGATGGGTCCAAATATGTCATGTTCATGATGCCAGCAGCTGGTATTGTTATTAATCTGAAAAGACTGATCTGGTCATCGTCCGTGGCAGAGTTGTACACTCTGATCTTGGATGGGTACACAGAGTATGGCAATGAGATGGCAAAGGACCCCGTTGTGCTATCTGAGATAGACCATTCTTCACCGTTTGGACAAGCAAGAACATCAGGCGACGAGCTCTCGTCAGAAGACGAGAAGGATGCGTGCCTGAGACTGACTAGCTGATCTGTTGTCACCGAGAGATTGGATTTCTTGTATGTAGCAGACAGAAGCTCTGGGAGACCCAGCGTACTAAACTGCCCACCAAACACGAAGTTGTCAGCAACCTTCAGTATAGAATTCACCTTAGAATCATCACCAAAGCCCTCGAACAGTGTGCTCTGCAGGCTTTGACTTGTCAAGTTGTAAAGAGCTGCGCCGTTGGTGTTGTTGAAGGAAAAGTCACCCCCAAGATATAGTATGCTTTCTGAGCTGTCGTAGAGCCCTGCTGTGACGCTCCCGTCAATGTCTCCCTGTGGGTCAATGCCTGTGAATTCGTTACTCGTTAAGTTGAAGATGGAAGGTGCCGAAGCGTTGTAGTTCCCTATGCTGGTGAAGTCACCCAGAATCAGAAATGTGTCGGTGGTGACGGGTAGAATTCGGCTCACAGAGCCCTGAACCTCCCCAAGAACAATGAATTTGTCGTCGTTATCACCTGTCGTGTAGTACAGTGTGTTTGTGAGGTTGTTCTGGTTTGTAAAGTTTGAAGCGCCTTTGTAGTTGTAATGCGAGACTGCGTCAAAGTCCCCCAGGAACCCGAGCTCCTGGTCATTGAACGTGCTGAGGTCCAGTTCTGGGAACGGTACGCTCTGGAGCCGTAGCTGCTGCGCTGCTACTTTGGAAGCCAGCAGACACGCCAGTAATGAGGACGTTGGTATCCTCATTCTCTAATTTTTTGTTGTGAGAGTGTGGCCAGTTGATGTGTGATGTCGTGCAGAGACCAGTGAAGTACCCCGATAAAACCTTAGATAGCGTTGCAAAAGAGTCGCACCAACGAATCTGGTGAGCTTGAAGAATACCTTGAGACAGTGCACAAGAGTGTCGAGGATGAATTAAATCCAAGCGCCGTGGTCAAAAAAAAAAGTGGGCCGAGATGGTGGGCGACGAGGGCCTTGGATCACTAGATGGAAAGCGCCCCGAGCACCGGAATGATCAGCAGGCGAGAAGAATAGCGGGTGCAGGGCTAGCAAGGAGAGCCAGCTGCTAATGGTGTGATATAGGTGGAAAACGAGTGAATTACCCCCTAATGGGCGGTAGCAGGGAAAGCGGGTTTATGTCAGTTATCCTCTTGCAATTTTGAGCTGGCTGGAAGAGTAGTTCCCTTGGGCTGATTTTATTTTGCGTGAGCAGAGCGGGCTGCGGTGCTCTCACATAATTGATATGCTGTTGCCCCGGCAATAAATCAGAAAATCGCTGTGGTGATTTGTTTACGTTTTACCAAAAGCAGATTTCATTCTTCTTCGCAGTAAAAGCGCACTCTCAGAAATACGAAGCACACAATTAGTGCAAGGTCCGAAAGTGCGAAGTGCGAGATCAATGATAGGGGCAGCATGGACATAAGCAATCGACACGTTGAGGCCCATTCACCATTATTTAGGCTTCATCTAAGACGTACACATAGAAGACAGTCAAAACATGTATAATCTGTATAAAGGGGCGCTTCACGCGTGTAATTTGAAGTTTTAAACTAGTAGAGAGCTGTAATAAACGGCACGATCTCAGAGAAGTTCAGGCCTTAGCGGCGATGACCTCTTCAATCGAGTCGACCATCTCACGGTACTTTCTTTGAGTCTCAGCCTGTTCGAGGAAGATTTTATACTTGGTGTTGAGGAGTAGTCTGTCAGCACAGTCAGCAGCAGATGGGACAACGACTTTACCACCGCCTGTGAGCTTGACCATGACGTCCCAGAGTTCTTCACCGTTCTTCCCAGACTCCTGAATCTTCAGACCATTGATCTTCTCAGTGACAACCTCCTGAGCTTTCTTGGTAGCACCAAAAGAGATTGTAGACTCCTCCTCCTCAGAAGTGTTCTCCTCATGCTCCTCCTGAGCAGGTGTCAATGGGAAAGGGAAGCCACCAGTACCACCACTAGAGTGTGCGATGGCAGACATGTTAGTCGTAGAGGCAGTAGCAGATGGTGCAGTGTATGGGGAAGCAAGATCCATGACATTGAATTTCGATTTAGCCTGACTCAATGGCTTCAAGTCAGATGGAAGCTTGAACGACTTTGGTTTTGTTACTGGCGATGGTGCGGATGGCTTGTTCTTTGGGGTGTTCTTTGGGGTGTTCTTTGCGGCAACAGCACCGAGCAAAGCAGCACCAAACACCACAGCAGCATCAATGTAACGTGGAATGACGATAGGCAAACCCGTGCAGTCGGCCAGTAGTCTCATCAAGAGACCGTTTCTGCACTGACCACCAGACATGAAGACAGCTGGGATTCTATGACCTGCTGCGGTCATCTTCTCAATGATCTGTCTTGTCTGCTGTGCAATAAACTCACATGCAGCGAGGTATGTGATAGCCAAGTCGTCGATAGAGGTATCCATGGATTGACCTACAATGGCAGCCTTCATTCGTGGGTCAGCAATCGGAGATCTGTTACCGTGGTAATCACCGTAAAAGAACAAGTGCTTGGCCAAGGAGACAACGGATCTGCACTTGCGCTCACGTGTGAGGGACTCCAAACGTGTGTTTAGATAGTCAAACTTGGAGAGGCCAGAGGCATCAGAGAGACGTGCCAATTCGCTGTAGCCTGGGTGTGTGTTCAAGACGTGAGCCAAAAGGGCACCAGTACATGATTGACCACCTTCAGCAAGCCAGAGACCAGGGGCCATGACGTCACGGTATGGACCCCACACACCTTCCACAAAGATTGGGTCCTCGGATAAGGAGATATGACAAGTCGAAGTACCAGCAACAGCTGCCAATCTACCAGCGGCCTTAGCCAAGCCCGGTGCGGTCCTATCCTTCTCAACAAGCTCTGGGATTGGAATGTCAGTCTGAGCAGCGACGGTGCCGATCCAACCGGCATAGGCGTCAATGACTCCGGACCCCACGAGACACTTCTCGGTCAAGCCTAAGTCCTCAGCAGCCTTTGCAGTCAATGGCCCAACAACGTCACCAGCAGAGAGCCATGTACCACCGAGTCCTGGGGCACCACCGAGCCTTCTGTAATTGTCCTCGATAAGCTCGGTCATGTTGATCTGCTCGAGGAATTCCTTAGACCAGCCGTGCGCAGAGCCTTCAATTCCAGGTGGAACAAAGCCCATCTTACACACAGTGGAGCAGAAGGATCTAGCCTCAGAGCCTGTGGCTTTGTGTGTCAACAAGTCTGCTAAATCATAGAACTTTGCCAGTTTCATGCGGTCTGCTGGGAGGTGGTTCTTGAGCCACTTCATCTTTGGCAACTCCATCTCAATAGACATGGTACCACCGACATATTTCAAGCACTTGTCGCCCGTTGCGTTGATCTCGTTGGTCTCATCAACGGCACGGTGGTCCATCCATAAGATGATGTTCTGATCGTCGTTGCTGAAGTCTGGGCCGACGCCCAATGGCTCATCATTGTCCTCGCGGATCACAGCAAGCGAGCACGTTGCGTCGAAGCCGATACCAAGCACTTGAGCTGGGTCAATACCCGCGTCACGTACGGTGGCACGTACACAGTAGCAAATGGCTTCCCAGATTTCCGTCGTGGACTGTGTGATGAAGTTTGGCTTGAGCTCCTGGCGCACAATTGGTCTTTCGGCCAACGCAAGAATCGCACCAGTGTTATCGACCACAGCAGCTCTAGCAGAGCCCGTACCCACATCGACACCGATGTAGAACACCGAGGTGTCAATGGATTGTGGGTTCTGGAGCAACTGAAGTTGGTTGAGTGTCAAAGATGAGCGGGAACGAGAGGTCGTCACCATCGTGTAGTCTCTATCAGCTTTGCTCTATGAAGGTGGAGGTGGGTTGACAGAAGCGAAGAGGTTCCCCCGGATTCCTTTTATAGAATTTCGGTGGGCCACGAGGAGGCCGCAACCGCCGCGACTATGATACGCACAGTGACGTTATCCTAAACTCTGTTAAGGGGGACCAGTCGATTCGATGCTTGCACCCGCCTGCTACTACACGGTACTGAGAACCATGTCTGTACTTTCTATTACATATATGAGCCATTCAGATAGCCTTTGGTTCCACGTTCTTAGACCAGTCGCCGTAGATGTCGAATCTTCTCTGTACCGTGACCGGGATGCCTGCTCTGGTCTTGGTGATGAGCTCTGGGTCCAGCTCAGCGATCACGATCTCTTCGCCCTCGCCGGCCTCTGCGATGATGTTACCGTTTGGATCCACTACCATGGAGTGGCCAAAGGCGTGGTACCCGAGGTCCATGTTTCTGGAAGGAGAGCACAGGATGGTGTACAGTTGGTTGTCCAGAGCACGGGAACGGGCAAGCAAGTGCCAGTGCAATGGGCCAGTAACGGTGTTGAAGGCACCTGGGTACACCATGGCAAATGCATTCTTTTCTCTTGCAGCGACAGCGGCCAACTCAGGGAATCTGATATCATAGCAGATACCTTCACCAATGGTGCCGAATTCTGGCAAGTCGATGGTCGTGGCTTTGTCACCACCGGTTAATGTGATGGACTCCTTGAAAGTGATTCCACCTGGAATGTCAATATCGAACAAGTGTGCCTTTCTGTGTTTGCCAATGATTTGGCCCTGCTTGTCAAATGTCACACTGGTGTTGTAGATCTTGCCATCGTCGCCCAACTCTGGGATGGACCCACCAACGACAATGATGTTGTTCTCCTTTGCGATTTGCGACAAGAACTGAGTAGACTCGCCATCTGGAATCTTCTCAGCGTAGTTGGCGAACTCAGACACTGCGTATGGAGAATTGAAACACTCTGGAAGCACAGTCATATCAATCTTTGGGTCCTTGGCCAAAGCCTTAAGGATGAACTCCTTAGCGTGGTTCAAGTTGGCCGTCTTGTCGGCTCCAGAGGTGATCTGGATCAGTGCAACCTTAAGCTTCTTGGAAAGAACAGCTGACATCTCTAATAGGTTGCTTTAGTGTATCGATTGAAGATCGTCAGTAAGAGAGCCAAAGAGGAAATCGTGTAGTGAGTCTTATCTTTTTCCAGGTTTCGCACTGGTCTCGGGGGGGGGGTCGGAGTTCGGAGCTATGAGGGCAGGCCGCAGGAGCGCCACATATTTCCGGAAACAGCATTAACTAGCCAGGACACGGGTAAGGTTTCTAGTACGTTAACAAGTAAAGAGTTCATTATTATTACATACAAGTCTTATTCTCCAGTCAATTTAGCACCGACTAGTAGTGAGACAGCGATTTTGAAGTCATACCTGATGTATGACGGTGACCGTTGGCTAGCCAGGGGTCTGAGTACTAAAGTACTAAATCCAAGGCTTTTCTCTGGCATCAGTGAGTTGCCGCCAGAACTTGGGTGCTAGCAACTCGAGCGCTATCTGGCAACGGCAATGTGCTCTCTTCCTTGAGGACTCTCCTTTTAACATTAGACCAGATTGGTCCGATGGTGTATTGGCTTTCTCTAGAACCTAAGATGAGTATACATCCAGTATGCTGACTCTTTTGCTTATTCTTGTTCCTCCTGACCCTTTTTGCAGATCGTATCAACCAAGAAGTCAAAGTTCTCGTTGTTCTCAATAGCCTTTTTCACGTGCTGGGCAGTGACTCTTTTGATACCAGCATTCTTTGCCTCAGCACCAGCTGCATTTACTAGACTGGCCAAAAAGTATTCCAATGCACGGCCCACAACAACTGGGGTAGCCTGTGCGACTTTGCCAATGTCCTCGTCGGACTGCATAAGCTTTTTGATACGGGCAGCCGGGAAATGTGTCTTGATATCGTCAAAATTCGGTTCCATTGTGAAAAGATGTGCTGTTCTTTTGTTTGCTTGTTGTTGTGTTCGTGCAGCAAAAAAAAAGTAATGCCTGTGTAGTAGCCAAAATATCCAGATGGTACGGGAAAGCAATTAAATGTAAACCAAAGCAGTAGAAAATGTAAGAATTCTAACGACAGTCAGGTTCAAATACACAACCAAAAAAAAGAGACGAAACTCCAACAAAATAAATGATGTTAAATGTTAAACTGGGAAGCTCATCTCCTAGGTCCGCGACCAGCCTGACTCCGCGAGGAGGGGGGGGGGTAAACACAAAGCTATTTATATACGACAGAGAAAAAAGAAAATTGGGCTGGTGAAATGGCAGCTCTCCAGTTGGCAGCTGCCAAAAAAAAAAAAAAAAAAAAAAATCAAAGATTCATAAAAAGAGGAAAAGTTATTGCTATGGCAACTTTTGTAGAGCTGATTACGTAATAATGTCCTAACCTCACCGGGCGTGGCCAGGTACTTCAGAATTTAGGGCTAGCGGCTGTGTGAAGATAGAGACAATGGCAACTTAATTCAAAGTGATTTCTTCACCAAGTATTGAACGATAACCTCTTTTTTCTTTCTTTCTGGGAGACGATTCACGAGCATTGATTTGATAGCTTAACAGAGACTGCATACAGACGGAATTACAATTATTTCGTTATCGCTATATACACCATACAATTCCATTTGCAAGCCGCAGAGAGAGAGAGAGTGTGTGTGTGTGTGTGCTGTCAATTGAACAAGTTATACCTCGGAAGAGCCACTGAGCTTCTGCTTCCTCAATTTATACAAGATAGGGCCATCTGTGGATCCATTGAATACCGATAGGGCAAAAAAAAAAGAACACACATCCGCCATGTTCAATCCGCTGCGGAGCGTGCTGGCTTATCTCGTACTACTCTTAACAGTGGCTGAGGCGGCATTTACTCCTGAGATACATTCTACACCTTTTGATCACCCTTCCAATAACATTCTCTACTTCGACGATGCTCCCGTGGTGTTCAACTTGATTCAGAACAGTCTTTACATCTCGTCAGACTCGGGCAAGTCGTGGACAAAGTCCTTAGAGGGCATTAACTACATGGTGATCGATTCCATAAAGAAGGACCGAGCGTTTGCATTTACAAGGGGGAAAACACATTATGTATCCAACAACAGAGGACAAATGTGGCAGTCATTTCAAGTTGAGTCGAGGCAAGAGATCAATTACGAGGTCAACGTCAACGCTATGAACCCAGATCAAGTGTTGCTTGCCTTCCTCAAGTGCGATTATAATTGGGGCAAATGCACCAGTGACGTTTATTACACGTTGGATGGATTCAAAACAAGCCCGAAGTTGATGATGGAGTCAGCAGTCAAGTGTGTTTTTACAAAATCCAACACTGTGTTCACTGCTGGTGATGACTCGAGAGTGATTTGTTTGCAGACCGAAGTTGATAATTATGGCTACTTGAAGCGTTCTCGTCTTTTGACATCCACTGATTTCTTCAAGTCAGAGCCGACAATTCTTAATGATGCTTCTGACACTCTGGGCAATGGGTTTGTGTTTGACCTCAGGGTTGTCCAGTCCTTTGTTGTGGCAGTCGTTCAATCTGACAGATACGACTCTAGTGGATCATCCGCTTTCCTCTACGTCTCCAAGGACGGTGTCAACTTCAACAAGGCTATTATTACTGAGAACTTGGTCCCCAAGGGGTTTGATTTCTTGGAGTCCACTGAGAACGCTCTTCATATCAGTGTTTGGGGTGTCTCACCTTTCTTGAGCATCTCCAACATTTTGGTCTCAGACAGCGATGGTCTTCATTTCAGAAGCTTGCTGAGAAAGGTGGAAACAAACGCTTTGGGAATCGCAGGCTTGAAAAAAATAGAGTCTGTCGAAGGAGTGTGGATAGCAAATATCTGGAATCGGTACGACCAGGCCTCCATGCTGCCATTGTCTAAGTTAAAGATCTCATTTGACGATGGTAACTCATGGCACTACCTCAAGACTGACGACTGTGCTGGAGACCTGGACTGCAGCCTGAACTTGATCAGTATTGAAGAGAGACGCGGTGATGGTCAACGTGCATCTGGCTCCACACCTGGTATCTTGGTTGGCATTGGTAACACTGGTACTCAACTCGAACTTGAGGTAACCAAGCAGAAAACTTTCGTTTCTAGAGATGGCGGTTACACATGGAAGAAGGCTTTGGACGTTCCTGTTATCTTTACTTTTGGTGATTTGGGTAACATTATTGTTGCTGCCCCTCGTGTGGGAAATCCAGGGCATGGCATTTCAGCAACTGATAAAATTTACTACTCCTTGGACCAAGGTACTACATGGGAGACCGTTACACTTGATGAGCCACTCGCTCCTATGTTCCTAACAACTGCAATTGATGGATCCTCCACAAAATTTGTGTATGGAGGTCTTAAGGGTGATCCCACGAAGCTCACTAACCAGATCATACACTCGATAGACTTCTCTAAGGCATTCGACAAGAGGTGCAAGGATGAGGATTTTGAAGTCTGGTGGGGAAGATCACAAGACCAGGAAGAGGGGACCTGTATCTCTGGCCATAAGGACAAGTATCGGAGAAGAAAGGCTGATGCTAAATGTTTCGTCGACCAGGAGTTCACCGACTTGAAGTTGGAAGAGATCCCATGTGTGTGCATGGATGCTGATTACGAGTGTTCTTTCGGCTTTGTTGGAAACTCCAAGGGTGAATGTGTTCCAGATAGACCGGCTCTCGAGAGACTATGTCTTGAGTCCGGTTCGTCAAAACTCAGGATTCCTCTGAAGAGAAAGATCCCCGGCAATCTATGTCATGATGGTAACGTCAAGCTTGAAGATACGGAATTCGACTGTAATGAAGCATACGCAAGAACCAGCAGTATCAAGACAACCCAGAGCACTATCCCAGGAACCATCACTCGTTACGTCTTCTTGGACCAGTCTGAATTCCACAAGAGCGATGAGACCGTCTTGGTGCAGAACACCCTGAATGAGTTATACATCTCTCATGATGGTGGTGCGTCTTTCAAGAAGTTTGAGACCGACGAGGAGATCCTGGAGATCTACTTGAACCATTTTGCAAATGACAATGTTTACTTGTTGACCGCAGGCAAGAAGATCTACGTTTCCGCTGACCGTGCAACTACATTTCTTCCAGTGCAGACCCCAACTGAGATCAACAACTTTGGCTTCCCAGCTTTGAGTTTCAGGAACGGCACTAGGGGTCTGATGGTGTTTTATGGCCAGACAGGGTGCGAGAATAACTGGTCTCCCTCTTGTCGGCCTGTTGCTTATGTCAGTGACAACTATGGTGCTAGATGGAATGTTCTTTTGGAGGATGCTATCAAATGTGACTTTGTGGAGGCTGGAGATAGCAAATATGTCAAGAGACTTGATACCGTAATCTGTCAGGTTTTTAAGGATAAGAAGTTCTCTCTTTTCACCTCCGATGATATGTTCCAGACGTCTCAGGTTATATTTGAGGACGTTGTTGGCTTCGCTGCAACTACACATTTCATCGTTGTGGCAGCTAGTGTCTCGGACTCTTTACAGGCATACGTCACCGTGGATGGTAAAACTTATGCTCGTGCTGAATTCCCAAAGAACTTAAATGTGAACCGCCAGCAAGCATACACTGTGCTGGGCTCTGAGACGGGTGCCATCTTCTTCCACGTAACTACTAATGACCGTGAGGGCTCTGAGTTTGGTTCCATACTCAAATCTAATGCTAACGGCACCTCATATGTCATGTCTCAGCAATACGTCAACAGAAACGAGCTTGGATTTGTCGATTACGAGAGAATTGAGGGTCTTGAAGGTATTGCCATTATCAACACCGTTAATAACTGGGAAGAGGCAAAGCAGGGATCCCTGAAGA
The DNA here is from genome assembly GCA_030567055.1 of Petasospora taoyuanica. Lineage (NCBI taxonomy): Eukaryota > Fungi > Ascomycota > Saccharomycetes > Phaffomycetales > Wickerhamomycetaceae > Petasospora > Petasospora taoyuanica. The sequence continues at coordinate 385,508 of JAKUBZ010000003.1, forward strand.
AGCTTCAAACCAAGATCACTTTCAATGATGGCTCTGACTGGGATCTTATCCAGCCACCATCTACAGATTCCGAAGGTATGAAGTACCCATGTATTGGTAAGTCCTTGAGAGAGTGTTCGTTGCATTTGCATGGATACACCGAGAGAAAAGACGTTCGTGATACCTTCTCCTCTGGCTCTGCCACAGGACTACTTTTGGCTGTTGGTAACGTTGGTGAATCGCTTGGCCCATTGGGTGATGCTTCTACTTACATTACATCTGATGGAGGGTCCACTTGGAAGGAAGTGAAGAAGGGAGTGTACCAGTGGGAGTTCGGTGACCGTGGATCTATCATTGCTTTGGTCAATGGCGTTGATAACACAAACCACATCACTTACTCCTTGGATGAAGGTGCAACTTGGAATGACTATGAGTTCACCGAGGGCACTGTGAGAGTTGATGACATTGTTACCGTTCCATCTGATACTTCAAAGAAGTTCCTTTTGATCACCAAGTCTGAAGCATCAAAGGGTGATGAGTCTACAACCTTTGCCATTGACTTTGAAGAAGTGTTCTCGAGACAGTGTCTCTTGGACTTGGATAACCCGGACAAAGACGATTTCGAGTTCTGGACTCCAAAACACCCGTTCGAGTCTTCTTTGTGCTTGTTTGGCCATGAGGCCAAATACTTGAGAAAGCTGCCTGACCGCGTTGACTGTTTTATTGGAAGCGCACCTCTGAGAGATGCATTTAGGGTTGTGAGAGACTGCCCATGTACCAGACGTGACTATGAGTGCGACTACAACTTTGCCAAGGCTGAGGATGGCACTTGTAAGCTAGTTGATGGTCTCAAGCCCGTGGACAACTCGGAGATCTGCCGCATTGATAATAACGTGTTCGAATACTTCGAGCCAACGGGTTACAGAAAGATCGCAATGTCCACATGTACTGGTGGCCAGGAGTTTGACAAGTGGAACCCAGTACCATGTCCGGGTAAGGAGAAGGAGTACAATAAGAAGCATGGTGGCACTCTTGGAGGCTTTGGTTTGTTTGTGGTTATTGTGCTCCCTATTGCCATCTTCTTTGGCGCCACTTGGTTTGTCTATGACAGAGGCATTCGTCGTAATGGTGGGTTCTCCAGGTTCGGTGAGATCAGACTTGGTGACGATGATGATCTCATTGAAAATAGCAACACTGACAAAGTTGTAAATGCTATTGTGAGAGGTGGAATCACCGTTGTTGCCGCTGCTATTGCCACTTACAAAGTGTTGAGGATGGCTGACAATGCCCTGATGGCCAAGATTAGGAACATCTTCTCGCGCAGCAACAGGTACACTGCACGGGGCAGTGGGTTCAGATCTGTGGGCGACCAGGATTTCCAAGATGAGGACGACATTCTGGATGATATCTTAGATGATGATGACTATGAGATTGACGATGAATCTGAGCTGTTGCCTGGTGGAGGAGGAGAAGGTGGAGACTACGGCGAGTCCGATACCCGCCTTGACAGCGCTGACGAGACTCCACGGCCAGAGAGTGTGTGAGATGTGTGTGTGATGCTGCTGCTACCTGCATATATCTATACGACGTCGTAATGAATTTGGTGGTATAAACAATCTTGAGCCCGAATTGTAATAGTAGTGTCATGGCGCCGCGCGCTTACATAATAAACCTGGACATTCTCAGTATCACACAAAATTTTAGAGTGGAGATGAGATGAGGTGAAGCAACTTGATACCTATCTGAAAGTTTGATTCAATCCTATAATTGCTCTAAAAGGAACGGAAGAATAAGATGAGCGACACAGAAACACAAACAGGGGTCCCACAGGTGGTCACCGATGGTGACAGAGTAAGCGGTGCGTCTATTATTTTGCGAGCGAAGGAGAAAAGAGCTGAGTATTAACACCAAGACAGGAAAGATCTGGAAAGTGAAAAAGGACGCCTTCAGAGTGAAATCTCTCGGTGTAAAGTCGACCTGGGCCAAGAAGCAGGAGCAGAGACTCAAGGATCAACAGTCCAAGGCCAAAATCCAGGAGATGAAGCAGGAAAAGGAGGATGAGAAGAAAGCCCGCATCACTGCACTAAAGGAAAGAAGAGAGAAGAAGGCCGAGAAGGAAAGGCATGAGGCCCTTGCTGCCAAGATGCACGCTAAGAAGGTAGAGAGAATGCGCAAGAAGGAGAAGAGAAATAAGCTGCTGAAGGAGGGCCGTTAGGTGCAGCTTTATAAGGGGAAAGTTTTCAGTTCTACAGAATCGCATTTGGTTGGGGATATAAACATGCAGCTAGCGCTTATACATTGCATTATTATGGCCATTATTCGCTTTACTTCACGTATATATTCGTATGATGGTTTCATATGAAGCACTCTGTAGTAGATTGAACAGGACTATATATACGTACTGAACGGGTTTATAAAATCCAAATCATTATAATGTACATAGCTAACCATTCGCCAGAAGCCAACGATGTGCATGGGTATCAAGTATTAAAGTCAGATGAAGAGCATCACGAAGGAAAGAAGTGCACCAAAAGCGATACGGGAGGAACCGGCTTCAAACGTCTGGACGGTGTACGTTGTCGGGACGCTCTCGCTCGGCAATGTATCCAGCGTGGACAGCTCAAAGAAGTCCGAAGTAGTTGTGATTGCTGGCTGAGCATCTGATGTCGAGGCCATTGAGATGAAAAGGGCCTCAGATGACAGAGATTCTTCAGAGACAGTGGAGGCCAACGTCATAGCAGTCTTCGGGGTTGGAACAGGGGTGCTGATTGATTCCGTAGCGCCCGTCAAAACCTTACCAGTCTCCGCAGTACTGATAGTAGTACATAGCACCACGGTGGTCAACGTGACGACACTGCCCTCCGTTGTGGTGGTGATGACAGCAGTATTGTACAATGACTCCACAGTAGTGGAGCACGAAACAGTAGAAGTCAGAGCAATCACAGAGGAGCCTGATGTTACTGTTGTGGTGACGATGGATACATCAGGCTTAGTGGTACCTGAAACAGATGAAGTCTCAGTTGTCTCACCTGGAGCCCTAGTTGTTGTAGAAAAAACACTGCTCAACTCAGTAGAAGATGTCAAACCAGTGATTGTGGAGTCCGGTGGCATGGAAACCACAGACGACTCAGCGGAAGACACATTATCTAGCGAAGTTGTGCTCGAGAGGCCAGGATTTGTGGTAGTCTTCTCTAGAGGTGGAATCGACTGAGACACAGACTCAAAAGAGCTCAGCTCCTCATAGGAAGAAGACCCAGAGAACTCAGAGGACTCAACAGAAGCAGTAGCTGTACTGACGTACTCGGATAAGATTGAAGACTCTCTAATTGGGTATGAAGAGGAAGAAACAACTCCAGAAGACGAGGAAAACGCTGGCGACTCTGAGGAAACCATGGATTCAGAAGAGGACATGGTTTCAAACTCAGAAGTGGAAATAGAGTCCACACTGGAGATCAACTCAGAAACACTGCTGAAGGTAGACTCCTCAGGCGAAAGAGTTGTTGTACTCGAGGCGACTTCGGAGTATGGAACTGAGGATTCAGTGGAAGAAAATTCAGCGGACCATGAGGGCTCAGAACTTTCAGCAGAAGAAAGCACAGAGGAAGACTCAACATATGAAGACAATGGAGTCCCAGAAGATGAAGGAAGAATTTCAAAAGAAGAGGAGACAGTCTCAGAAGACGACACATAATCGGAAGATGAGCCCATAGGAGCGGGTGACGAAGACGAGAACTCAGAAGAAAGCATCTCAGAGACTTCAGATGAGATCAGGGAGGAGGATCCATACGTCTCAGAAGACTCGGTGACCTCAGAAGAGCTGAATTCAGAAGAAGTAGACGAAGATGGGACGCTGGACGAAGAAACAACTGATGAGATGACCTCAGATGATGAAACAACTTCACTGGAAGATACAATCTCAGAGGCCAAAGTAGAAAAGACAGGCGACTCCACAGATGAAGGAAGAACCTCAGAAGAGTAATCGCTGAGAACGGTACTCGAAGGAGACAGCGTCACAGTGGACTCAGAGTAAGAAGTGCTTGGAGCTGAGAACTCAGACGATAGGACTGAAGAGGACGCAATCACAGAAGAAATCTCGGAGGAAGATACTTCAGAAGGAGAAGGAGTCTCAGACGACGACACAAATTTGGACGAGTATGTGACTTCAGACGAAGAGACCACTTCAGAGATGTAGCCAGACGAAGACTCAGAAGAAACTTCAGATGAAGGTGAGACTTCAGATGACACCTCATATGAGGATGAAATCTCTGACGAAGACAGAGCATTGGAAGTCTCAACTGAAGAGCTCTGCATGGACGATGCAGTCTCAGAATAGGTCCCAGAAGAAGTCAGAGAGGACTCAGGTGAAGAAGACATCTCGGAAGACATATCGGAGGATGATGGAATCTCCGAAGAAGAAACCACAGAGGAGACAGAAGAAGAAACCACAGAAGACTCAACTGAAGAGCTCTCAGCAGACGATGATGAAATTCCAGCCTCAGAGGAAGTGGAAGAGAATTCGGATGAAGAGGACATCTCGGAAGGCATATAGAAGGAAGAAGAAGACGCATAGGAGGACGAAACTTCAGATGAAGAGCTCTCCACAGACGACAATGGAATATTAGATGAGATCACAGAGGAAGTGGAAGAGAGCTCGGAAGAAGAAGACACATCGAAAGACACCTCGGAAGACATGGAAGATATGTCAGAGGAAGATGGAATCTCAGAAGAAGAAACCACAGAAGACTCAGCTGAAGAGCTCTCCACGGAAGATGCAGTCACAGAGTAGGCCTCCGAAGAAGTCAGAGAAGACTCAGATGAAGAAGACACCTCCGAAGAAGTCAGAGAAGACTCAGATGAAGAAGACACCTCCGAAGACACGTCTGAATAAGATACAATCTCAGAGGCAGATGGGGCCAACGAAGACTCAAGGAGTGAGCTCTCCACAGACGAGGATGGTCTCCCAGATGAAACCTCAGACGAAGTGGAAGAGGAGTTAGACGAAGAGGGCGCAACAGAAGACACACCGGAGGAAGGTGGAACGCCAGAAGATTCCGATGAAGAGCTCTCCACGGAAGATGCAGTCACAGAGAAGGCCTCCGAAGAAGTCAGAGAGAACTCAGATGAAGAAGGAATCTCAGATAATATCTCAGACGAGAGTGAAATCTCTGAGGAAGACAGGATCGCAGAAGACTCAATGGAAGAGCTCTCCATGGACGACGATGTAGTCTCAGAGGTAGATTCAAAAATTGTACTGTAAGAACAACTGAAACAAGAGCCAGTGGTCTCCGTTATGGTAATCATGGTGGAGATGGTGACTGGTGGATCTGAGGAGATCGACGTAGGCTCAATTGAAGAAGACTCAGTTGAGGAGGACTCTGATGAGAAGTACTCAGATGAAGAGTACTCGATTGAAGAAGACTCAATTGAAGAAGACTCAGTTGAAGAAGACTCAATTGAAGAAGACTCAGTTGAGGAGGACTCAGATGAGGAGTACTCAGTTGAGACGGACTCAGTTGAGAAGGACTCAGATGAGGAGTACTCAGTTGAGACGGACTCAGATGAAGAGTACTCAATTGAAGAAGACTCAATTGAAGAAGACTCAATTGAAGAAGACTCAATTGAAGAAGACTCAGTTGAGGAGGACTCAGATGAAGAGTATTCAGTTGAGAGCGACTCAGTTGAGAAGGACTCAGATGTGATGGACTCAGATGTACTATAAGAACAACTGAAACAAGAGCCACTCGTCTCTGTCATTGTGATAATGGTGGAGATCGTGATTGGAGGGGGAGCAGACGAGACCAATGAGGATGATGCCACGGAAGACGTAAACTCGGAAGACACCACAGAAGAAGATCGAACCTCTGTAGAGGAGGATGGCTCAGCATAAGAAGATACGTCTGAAGATGAAGCCTCAACTGTGCTGTATGAACAGCTGAAGCACGCACCGCTAGTCTCCGTCATGGTGATAACCGTTGAGATTGTCTGCCTCGAGATAGTTGACGAGGAGGACTCACTGGAACTCAACGTCATAGAAATGGAGCTAGAAGGCAGCGAGCTCATTGCAGAACTTGAAAAAAGCTCGTTGGAAGACGAAGGAGAGATGACGCTCGTGTAACAGCTGACACAGGTTCCCGAAGTCTCTGTCATGGTGATAATAGTAGAGATCGTCACTCTGTCAGAGACGGAGGTCCACCCGTCCTGGGAGCGAACCAGGGAAGCCCATAACAGCACACAGAAGGAGAAGAGTATGTGCTGCATTTCGCTTTAATCGAGAGAGAAAATCCGTAATTCCAGCGATTAAGTTGCGACACCAAGGTGGGAAACCACCAGTGTTTATAAAGCTGTTCACTGGCACCAGTCATCGAGAGTGCCTCAAAACACGGGTACGTTTGAACAGTAGTAGAGCAGCACTAACGCATAAAAGCAAGCCAAGGGTGCGTCCGTAGCCGTGGTAACCTCGTTTCCTCTGGCCTCTGTATCGTCTTGTTTCCTGTTTGAGACGGCACAATGCACTGAGGGCCTGTGGTGCAACTTCCTTTGCATGATACACAAGCGAAAAAGGAAAGACCCATGACGGTGTGGAAATGAGGCTCAGAAACCCGTGCCAGTGACGAGAACTGCAGTTCTGTCATTGTCCTCTGGGGGCGGATGCGTTAGATCTCTATTGTCCCCTCCCAAAAGGGTAATCGGTGATTAGAAAAAGACCTTGATGAGATGAGGCACTGGGAGTTTTGCTGCCGAGAAGCCCAAGCACAGGGTAGAAAGAGTGCGGTTTCTGCTGCATGACAACTTCCAATCTTCCCAAGTAGGCACAGCTCTTGACCAAACGATCCAACTGGGACGGAAGATAAAAATTGGCATTGTCTTACTCTAGCTGTTGCCGGTTTTGTTTACAAAATACATCTGCGCGGAGCACAGGGCTACATAACCATTTCCATGAACGCGAACTCGTTTGTGTAAGTGCCTCCTACTTTTCGATCAAACATGGATGGGTGAATGGCACGGTAGACACCTTTATAGGCGGTCTGTCTAAATCACTCATTGATTAGGAACCTTTTCTATAATAAAAAAAAATAACAGTGTGAAGATGTCATTCGCCAGGTTCTCAATGGTCGGGCTGAGGAAGGGCCTCCAGCAGTCATTCAGACCGCAATTCTACGCACAGAGAGAACAATTGCTATACAAGCTCAAAACACAGTTCCGATACCAGAATTTCAGATTCCAGTCGACGACGACCAAGAAGAAAGCCACCGGCCTGAAGGCGTTGATGCAGGAGTACGGATACAGTGCTCTCGGTGTTTACCTGCTTATTTCGTTCCTGGACTACCCATGTTGTTTCCTGCTGGTGCACTCCGCTGGTGCTGACACAGTGGCCAAGTACCAGACAGAATTCATGAACTGGATCAAGGAGAAGTCTGGGTTGGGAACTCAAAGACCTGTTCCTGTCCCAGGAGAGGAGAAGCCCGTGGTGGAAGAAGAGACATCCTTCTGGGAGTCCCCATTGGTCACTGAGGCGCTGGTGGCATACGCACTACACAAATCACTCATCTTCATCAGAGTGCCCATCACCGCTGCCATAACACCAGCAGTGGTGGGACAGCTACGCAGATGGGGGTTCAAAATCGGCAACCAGAAGATGAGTACCATCGCACAGCAAGCAAAGACCAAGGCAACAGAAGCAGTGGTCAACAAAGCACAGGCTGTGGCTAACAATCCAAGCTTTGGTACACCAGCCACCAAGCGTAACAAATGGACAAGCTGGTTCTTCTAAATGTATATAGACAACGAGATACGTATGTAAATGGTGTATATAATCATAAAAAAAACCATATATAAGCGAGTGTATAAGCGATATCATGAGAATATGTGAGAGAATGGTCATTAGCAAGAGATTCATATAGGCAGCTTAGAGCTTAGCCTTCTCATCCCTGACAACGGTGCACTTGATCAGGCCGTTAGGATGTGGGGAAGGATAGAAGAGCTCATTGTCGTTAGTGAGACCCTTCCACTCGAGGTCAATGAGGAAGTAGTGCTTGTTTGGCAATGCATAGGTGACGCTCTTCACAGATTTGGCCACCTTGAGGATGTCAGAGGCCATGTTGTACATCGTGGCCTGCACAGATGCAGAGTTCTCCTTGGCGAATCTGTCCAAAGTGATCTTTCTGGCACTAGAGTAAACGTCGTCAAACAAACCAGCATTAGCGCGTTTGGCAATATCGTAAATCGAGCCGAGGAACTTGGTGTCGTAGGCCCAAGTAGCGCTCACGTCAGTGGACAGAATTCTGTCTTCGGTTGGCTTCAAGGTGGTGAAATCGCACACGTTATAGCCGTAGAACATTGATCCTGTGGACTTGAGCACAGTGAGGTCCTTAATGGACGAGCTCAAGGTGTAATCACCATGTCTGGAGTAATGCAGAGATGTGATTCTCTTCTCTGGACCCTCATGGATGAAGGAGTGGTCGTGCAACTGTCCATCAACGGCGTACTTGACCCAACGGTCCTGTGTGATCGTCACCGAAACACCAGAAACATGAGAGTACTTCTCCACAAAGTGTGTAGCCAGCTTTGCGGCAAATCTCTCAATAGGCCACACCTCTGTGGTCTTTGCCAGGATCAAAATTGTGTTCTTCACAGTGTCTGTTGGTACAATCGAGGAGTTGTCAGCATCAGTGTAAGAAGTACCGAACTCACCTTCCAACAAACAGCAAACGGTGGCCTCGATGACCTCCTGTTTCTTAGGGTTCTGTGGGTCCTTCTTGACCTTGAGGAACTTGACGTTGTCCTTACCGTATGTGGAGGAGGAGAGAGCAGAGTAGGCCATTGTTGTGCGATGTATATATATATAGCTGATTTACAGATGAAATAGCACTTGGATCAATACAAACGTGGACCACAGTAGGTTTATATACAAGCCCTAAAATCAAATTGATTGCTTCAATTCCGTTATCAGCTCGCCAAATTACAGGTTGATTTTGGCTGAGTACCTCCCTGAGCTCCGTGCGTCTCTTCGGTGAACCCCGAGCTCCGTTTGGTATGGCAATCCACCGCGGAAATGGAGTCTCCGAGAAAGCCCCCCCTCTGGTACTATCTTAAATAGTCGTCTGAGGTCTTTCAGGTTAGGGTTTTTTTGAAAGTGGTGTGATTCTGTGCCAACTTCTGGCATTATTCTTGTGGTTTATGTGCTATTGGCTGTTCCTGTCTTATCGCCTTTGCGCTTAATAGGCGGACCCTCGTTAATTTTATAAACAAACATGCACCCCTTCAATGCCGACATGACGTAATCCGATCGAATTACTCGGGTTATATACAATAGATCCCCTAGTGCTCCTTACTTGTTTCTCCCCTCGGCTTTCTCCTTGACCTGCTTCTCACATCTTTCTCTGAATCTGGACTCCCATGGATATGTCGATTAGCGCCAGTGGTAGGTACCATGCAGTTTGCAAAAGACGATCCACTTTGCAATATCCAAGGACACAAATACTTCTATGTCGCAGAACACCGCTTTGCGGAGCTCGTACAAGCTGTGGATAGGCATCACATGGATATCTCTATAGCTGGAATGGCTTAATGGCGATATCTTTTGGTTCCCTATTCTGCCAGATCAGCAGGATATCATTACCGATAAAGAGGATAAGTGGAACTTGTGATCATGGGAGTATTCTGACCATGAGAAACGCTCACCTCAGCACTCTGATGATGAGCGTTCTCTGGAAGTAAGAGACGGACACTAATTAGGTCTGCCCCAGTTGTATCGATGTGCCCATGATGATGGCCTTCACTCGACGACTACCAAGTCACGTCTGTGCTATAATGGGTCCCGAAGCTCAGAGAGGTAAGCTTTGTCTCGTTATCCTGTAACACCGTTCAATATAGCGACCTTTGTGAATGTGGTATCAGGCACAGCACTCACTAGACTTGCTGTTACGCTAAAAGAAGAATCGTCGTTCAAAATACAGCGATAAACCTTACAAGTGGTATTCGGGGGGAATTAACGAGAGTACTCAACCATATGGTAGTGCGAAAGCAGCTTGTTTGATGCCCACCAAGCTGTGCTCCTGTTTATGATGTCCGTCGACATCCATCCTTCCCATATACTGAAACATCTGGTTCCTTATATAGCTTCTAATTTGAAGGGTTTGTAGTCCCTCGCCATGCGTTCCGCTCCGTAGAGTACTCAGGAGGATGGTCAACGCCAAGTCGGTGCATTCCATTTCATAACAAATCATCGCCAGCTGCTGGGAATAGCAATATATGAGCTATCATACCTACAGAATACAGAAAACCATTGTAAATTTTCCAACATAAGATTTGTATTAGAGCAAAAGATCCTTAACGGGAGGTAGCGTGGACCTTCTGGAAGGCACCCTTAGCCTGCTGCTTGGAGACCTTAGCACCGCCGGAAGCGGCAAGCTTGGCCTTCTCAGCCTTTCTGGCAGTCTTAGCAGCCTTCTTCTTCTCCTTGTCAGCCTTGACGGCAGCCTCTCTCTGGGCCTTTCTAACCTCTGGCTTCTGGGCACGTCTCTCCTTGATCAACTCAAGGGAAGCACCGGCAATGGCTCTCTGGGCCTTGACGGTCTTTCTGGATCTCTTCTTGGAGACCTCCTCAGCCAAACCCTTCTTGTGGTGACGTCTGTACAAGACGGTCCAGGAGATTCTTCTTGGGTTCTTTCTCTGGTGGAACAGAGAAGCAGACTTGGAGTTCTGGAATCTGAAAATCTTGGAGTCACCTCTGACAAAGAGGGTACCTCTACCTGGGTAGATCTTGGAACCGGAGAAAGAGTCAACTTCGACCTTCATTGCGACTGTGGGGCGTTAGTATTGGTTCTGGTGGTAGTTACTGTTGGCAGGGGTGAGCGTGGAGTATGGGGGTCCGTCGGGGTCCTGGGTGGTATAGATAATATGAAACTCTCATGATTATTCGGATGTGTAGATTAATCTAGCAGTGACATTCTCCTTCCGGTGTTTCCCTTGTGGCTGATATAGTTCTGTTTCGAATCTGAGTGCTTTCTTGATGAACAACTGTGGACGACTTTTCACTCTGCTTAAAATGGGATCTTCTTTCGAGTGATGCATGTACTATTTTCTCTCCAACCATAACTTTGTGCTCCACCACCTCGTAGTATCAGTTTCTCCTTACGTACTTGTTTGCTGGTTAGCTACACCTAAAACCTTTAAGTAAATATGAGCTTGGTTATGACAACTTTTTGGTGAAAAACCCACACCGACGCTCACACAATCCACATCCCGCGCAGCGCGCACCGCAAACCTTAGAGAAAAGCGCGAACAAACCCAAACACCATCAAGACAGTTTGTTTGCGTCGCGCGTAGGCCAGGTGCGTTTGTGACTGTGAAAAAGAAGGCTCTTGGGTGGGTCGCAAATCAGCTAGAGGGCTATACACCCTTACACCACCCAGGCGAGCAGGGCGAGCCTTGTGAAAAACTTCATTGAGCAGTAAAAAGTTCAAGATACCGCATACCTTTAAAGAGTTATCCTCATCATTAGACCGGAGTGTTTTAACGATACAAATTCACAGAGATGGTCAGTATCTGGTGATTTAGAGAGATCCTGGTAGTGTGGCGCTGTTGTCTTTCGAGGCCCGCTTGATGCACCAGCCCTAGGGATCTCTCTCAACTTGCCGAAGTGCAATGTACTAACAACCCAAAAGGCCCCAAAGAACCAGGAGAACATTAACCAGAAGCTTGCCTTGACTATTAAGTCTGGTAAGTACACCCTCGGTTACAAGTCCGTTGTCAAGTCCCTCAGACAGGGTAAGGCTAAGCTTGTTATCGTTGCTGCCAACACCCCAGTCCTCAGAAAGTCTGAGTTGGAGTACTACGCCATGCTTTCCAAGACCAACGTCCACTACTTCCAGGGTGGTAACAACGAGTTGGGTACCGCTTGTGGTAAGCTCTTCAGAGTTGGTGTCCTCGCCATTCTCGATGCCGGTGACTCTGACATCTTGACCGCCCTTGAGAACTAAGGTGTCTTTTGAAGATGGAGATTGTTTGTAATATAATAGTTCCTGTTCTTTGATTGAGTGTAGTTATAAAATAGACAGTCGATTTAAGCGATATCTGCTTATGTGAGGTCTTGGCTATTGGGTAGATCTAAGTGCATCTCTACTTCTATGCACATACCTAGTACATCTAGGTGTCAAGAGCACGAAACATCACCCAAAGCGCATTAGCATCACATGGACCAACACACGACCATATAAGAGCCTACTTATATTACACTGATACGCCAAAAAGTAAGACATTGACCACAAACTTTCCCACTAGCGGCATACCCAACCATAACCGAATGTGCCACGTCCTCACCTGAACCTAAAGTGTCGCGCTAAGGGCATAATGTCCTTGTGGATCCATTTGAGTTAGTGAAGTATTAAAGCCGCTCCAAATCCTTGTTTTTGACCTCCTCCTCCATGAGACGATGAGTATTGATCTTTAAAGGGACATACGAAGGACAATATGTTGTCATCACAGGCTTCCAACGCCATCATGTACTGCACATACGGTGCTCTGCTCATCTCTGGCCTGCTCATCGCATGGAAAGTGAAAGATACCAAAGCTGGCTTCTTGAATGCTAACAGAACACAAAAGGGATTACCATTGGCCCTCAACTTTGTGGCATCCGGTCTGGGTGTTGGTATCCTGGCAACGTACCCACAAGTCGCTAACCTTACAGGTCTTCATGGTCTCCTGGTGTACGCCTTTTCAGGTGGTCTACCCATGCTGTTGTTTGCATACTTTGGTCCAATGATCCGCAAAAGATGTCCTCATGGGTTTGTTTTAACGGAGTGGGTTTTCCAGAGATTTGGTCTCTTGACTGGGCTGTACTTGTCTGCGTGCACAATTCTTACTCTTTTCCTGTTCATGGTCAGCGAGATTGCCTCTATGCAGTACGCTGTGGAGACAATTACCGGTTTGAATGCACTGCCAGTGGTCATTGTCGAGTGTGCGGTTACAACGATATACACTGCTGCCGGTGGGTTCAAAGTGGCCTTCATCACTGACACTTTGCAGATCAGTGCCGTGTTTCTGATGCTTGTCATTGTAACCGCGGCAATGGGTGCCTACGTGAAGCTGGACACATCTGCTATCAAAGAGTCTGGTCTCTTGGAAGCCAATCTTGTGGGATGGCAATTGCTTTATATCCTCCCAGTGGCCATCTTCACCAACGACTTGTTCATGTCCGGCTTCTGGCTGCGTACGTTTGCTGCTCGCTCTGACAAAGACCTGTGGATCGGATGCTCTTTGGCTGCTCTCATCTTGACCATCATTGCTACTATTGTGGGTGTTGCCGGTATGGTTGCAGTGTGGGCAGGGTATGTTGAGATTGGATCTGAGGAGTCTGCTGCCTCGGTTTACATCATTCTCGATAAGATCCCAACATGGGTGTCTGCTTTCACACTGATCTTCTGTGTCTCCATCTCTGTATGCACACTGGGATCATTGCAATCCGCTCTCACTTCTACTATTTCCAATGACATCTTCAGAAACAAGACTAAGTTAATCTACGTGCGTGCCATTGTCGTTATCATTATCGTCCCAGTTATTGTCGTTGGCATCAAAGTGGCAGATGATGTTCTGCAGATCTATTTCATCGCAGACTTGCTCAGTGCTGCAGTCATTCCAGTTATCATGCTGGGTCTTTGGGATAAGCTGTACTTCATGACGAGCTGGGAAGTAATCAGCGGTGGCCTCGGTGGTCTATTGGCGGTGTTTATCTTTGGTACCATATACTATGGCAATGCCAAGGAAGGTGCTCAACTACTGTTAATCTGGAACGGCATCTACGGTGGAGACTGGGGATGTTTTGCTGCTTTTGTCGTGGCACCTTTTGGTGGCCTCTTGGTGGCCTTTATAGTTGGCTGTATCCGTCTAACTATACTCAAACTCCATTCCAAGATTACAGGAAAGCAATTCACTGCATTGGACAAGCCAGTTGCTTTAGAGCTCGAAAGTGATGACTTCTCGAAGCAGACCGAAGATGTGGAGTCTTCTAAAGTGAAAAAGGATGCCATGAGTGTGCATACACTTTCATAATTCATGATGCACCGATTAATACTAATTCTTACTCATTTATTTGCTTCCTGGGAAAAGCTGAAGTAGCACACTGTAGATATCTGGAGATTTGATGGTCGTAGATCAGGAAATTGGATCTTGCGTTACATGCAATTCATATACATGAATTGCATCGACATGTTAACTACCCATAAGTGGATCAGCATTACACATAACACACAGAACTTTCATTGATTATGAGACGCGCATGGGCGAGTTTCGGTGCTTTAACTACAGACATATATGAGTGGTATACAAATAATACGTTGGTTTGATTACTTACATGCTGATCTCTTTCCTGGCAAATGTCTAGATTAGTACCACAAGGATGACACATTTGCGCGCTCCCATTGGTCAGTTTATCGCGCTTTTGCTTATATACAGCATAATTAACTTGTGGAGGAGATAAAAAGCAAAAAAAAACATAACGAATCCATTGCTCATCCCATCATCCCCTTTATCTCTTTATAATCAGTGATCTAACTAAAGACGAGACTAAAATGGGTTGGTTCTGGGCTGATTCTACAGAGACGATAAAGACACAAGCACAGGGCAAGTGCCCTGTGAGGCACGACACTCAGGCTGCACCAGCAGCAGTGTGTCCTGTGAAACCGAAGACGGACCTCCCTGCGGTTTGTCCTATGAAGAAAAAGGACACAGAGAGTTTAAACCCATTGAACAACATGCCGCATAAGATTTCCGATGCTAAAATCCCCGGACAGAAACTCGACTTGCCTACACAGCGTACGTTCTCCACGATTCCTAGGGGTTCGGACGAGGCAGAAGGCGTGTGGGAATATCCATCTCCACAACAGATGTTCAATGCGATGGTGCGTAAGGGAAAGGCAGAGGATATTCCAGAGGATGCAGTGGAGTCGATGGTGGATGTGCACAATTTCTTGAACGAAGGTGCATGGCAAGAGATCTTGGAATGGGAAAAGCCATACATTGAAAAGTTCCGCCGTATGCCACGTTTGGAGCAGTTTACAGGAAGACCACACGATATGTCGCCAAGAGCGATGATGTATCTCCAGCTCTCGAAGTTGTTCCCACAGAGTTTCAACTCGGAGCCTCCGTTTGACAGACACGACTGGTACATACTTAGGGCAAATGGTATCGGTGGTTGGGACTCTGTGCGGTACGTGATCGACTACTATGGTGGTCCAGATGATTCTCAGGGGATGCCGACGTTCTTCCTCGATGTGCGTCCTGCTCTGGACACTCCATCCGGTGCTAAGGACAGGTTTGTACACTGGGCCAAGCCACTTTGGGACAAGGCCATGGGAAACCAGGCTTCTTCCCTAGAGAGCGCAGTGGAGAACGCTAGGGAATAATTCCCACAATGATACTACGACTTACGGTTATGCAAGCACTATATATAAACCAGCTTAAATGAATAATATATGTACATACGATGTGCTTTCAGCAGAATGCTGGTATTTACAAACGCGCCACAAGGGACTCTGGCACTGAGAGTTCACCCTCTTCCACAATGCCTTTCAGCACAGCCAACGCAGTTGGTGTAAGTTGGTCAAATGCGTTGTTCTTCTCAATGACCTTGAACAATGCGGCACCAAGAGAGCCATCCTTCGTCATATGCACAAGTCTCATGAGGAAGTAGTAGGAATATCTGCTGATCAATTGAGAAGAATGGCCAGTGGCATCCACAGCTTCCAAGTATTCCAATGCCTTGTCAGCACGGCCGTTACGTTGGAAGCCCTCGAACATAGCAGCCCAATGCTGGCGACGCAGTTGGTACCCTTCATTCACAAACTCCTTGAAATAGGCCTCTGCCTCGTTAACACGTCTGTTTAAGAACTCGTTGGTGATGATGGAGACGTATGTCACATTAGAGGCACGCTTGGTGTTCTGCAAGAACTTGAACAGAGACTCAGCAGTATCGTAGGCGTTCACCTTGAACAAACCGTCCATGATAGCAGTCATTGTGTACTCGTTGGCCTGAAGTCCCTGAGCGGACAGCTCATCAAAGAACATTTTGAAAAGGTCATCTGTTGGAGCTTCACCTTGCTGACGCAACATCTTGAGCCTAAAATCGATCAGAATCGTGTACGTGGCAACGTCTGGATTGATGCCGCTCTGTACCATTTCTGTGAGCAGTGCTTGGATCTCGTCGCCCTTCTTGGATCTTGAAAGCAAAGACAGGATGTTGTTATAGGTCTCGGTGTTCAGCTTGACACCTCTGGTCTTGAGTTCGGCCATGGTAGCTTTCACCTTAGAGTACTCGTTGAGTAGACACAGGGCCTGGACATAAGACAGTGCAACCAATGGGGAGGAGTACAACTTGTCACTAACAATCTCCTCCACACGTTCGAGCTGCTTGGCACGGGCAAAGATCAAAATTAAAGCAGCATCGGTCTCAGCATTGGCGTTTGGGATCCTCTGACGAATGGCCTCGACTTGGCCCAAACGCTTGTTCACTGGCCCGACCCTAGAAGAGGCAACGAGAAGTGCATTCCATGCAGCTGTAGATGGGATAATACCGGCCTTGACTAACTCGTTCCATAGCTTCATCGTCTCTGGGCTGGCACCCAGAGTGTTGAACATCTTCATGAATGCCACGATGGTGTCCTCTTTCAAGGACTCACCACTGGCTTGTGCAATCTGACGGGATGTCTGCAAGGCATTACGCACCTGTATGAAACGCCCGGATTTGGCGTGCTCGAAGGCATCGGTGATCAATCTGAGCGAGTTTGGGTCACGGGTTTTGTAGTAGAACTTGTCCACTGCGGACATCAGCGAGCTGTAACGCTCAGACTTGTGTGGGAACAGGTGGTTCAATTCGGGACGCAAATGTTTCAGGCCGGGTATTGGCGATTGAAGTAGCTTTTCAATGTCACCAACGCTGCCATTCTCACCAGTACACTCGACATAGGCAATCAGCGTCAGCTTGGCCAACTGAGACTCAATCTGCTTATTCATAAACTTGGAGCCGGCCTTCAGCTCGAGGAAAGTCACCCACAATGGCAGAACCTCTGAACTAGAACCCTCCTTGATCAACCATTGGGCAACAGTGATAAACGCATAGTATGGAGCAGCGTTGTAAGTCATCGCCAGTTTCAAAATGTCCTGTGGAGTAGGCAACAGTTGGTTTTGGCCTGGAGCCTTAAGTTGTAGAATAGAAGCCCTCATCAAGTCACCAACAACTTCTCTGCACACCTGAAATTTCGAGCCTTGTCTCTCCAGAGCATCCAGTTTGACAACAAGCAAGTCCATTAAGTCTCTAATATCGGAGTGAGTGCTGAGGTTTTCCTTGATCTCCGCTACGGCAGCAATAGCGGCCTCATCGACTGGCCTTTGGACCTGCTGTACCAAAATTGGCTCACCAGAAGCACGTTCATCATTTCTTGGAACTGAAGACTCTGCAGACTCGCCAATTGTGCTCTGGGAGCGAGAAGACATCAGCATGGTCTGGTGGACCATCGAGGAGGAAACACGAGCTCCCTGAGCGGCCAACAGGCCACTGATTCTGGAACGAGCGATACGGGAAAGCATTTTACGGAAGCTCTTCTTCAATAAAATATCAGATTAACAATCAGAACAGCTGTGTATGAGCCCCTCACTGCTTTGAATTGAACAAACTACTCTTCCATCAGATCCCCAAAGTTGACCCAATTTTTCACACGCTCTTCTCGATCGATCACGGGGTTTTTTTTTTTTTTTAATAACAAGCGTATATCACAGGTATTAAAATACTTATACTAAAGATGAAAATTCACTGTTGCCCGCTTTCCTGTACATCTTCTGTTACCACAGAGGAGTTAGTGATGTTCCTGTATATTTATTCAATGACTGAGAGGCTTCAATGTCCCTCCTTGATTCAAAAAATTGCACGATTCATCACATAAGCTTTGAATTTTATATTAATCTGATCGAGCAGAGTTTAAAATTCTCCATTTTCAAGGAAGCTTCTATGGCCAAGTTGGTAAGGCGCTACACTAGTAATGTAGCGATCCTGAGTTCGAATCTCAGTGGAAGCATATTTTTTTCAAGCTTCTCAGGAGCTGGTCGTGGCTTTACCGATGTTTCTATCTGCTGTCTGCGATCCAGAATCCAACGTACAGAGGACGCTCCTTTTATGAGGCTCTACTACTATGAAGGAAGCCTATAACGGCACCATCTTTCTTACAGTGGATAAGATATATATTAAGGGAGATGGCAGATGCACTGCAGTCTGCTTCTACGCCCACTCGTTTCGAAGGTCTGGTTCCATTATACTTGATGCATCGAATCTGACGATCTCGGTATAGTACCTCTTATTTATTTCTGGCTAACATCAACCACTTAACATTGTTTCGATTAGCTATAAGCCCATGCACTAGTTTATAATGCATGTGGATCAGGTTCGGGCTACATTTACCTCAGATTTCGGGCACTGAAAGCCATATATAAGCTATGGGGTGCTGCAGTTCAACGATCTCCCAGGACAATAATACTTCGCATCTATTGACCATTTTTGTTAGCTTCTGTGCTTTGGCTGTATACTTCAGAGGGGTCTTCATGGTCTGTATTGATATTATCTGTTTGTACACCCATACAGACTGCTTACATATAGTGGTTGCAACATACATACTTAACACTTCGCTGGACTATCTGTACGTTAGGACATCACTCAATCGCTTACACAGCTTAAATTCTTCATTAGCGCTGGCCCCAAGCTACTTGTTGATGTGAGATCAAAGAAAGAAACCGTAATGAGCTAATCATTATTGCAATCTAGACTCTACCAGCACATGATAGCTTCCCACTTCATACCTCTAGGTCTGTGCTGTCGACATGGCTATATAGCTCATGCAAAACCGCTGGCTGCTCCAGCCTTCGGCTTCTGAATTCTGGAGCGCAGCGACGGTGCTTGCATGCAGCCACGGATAATCAGCTGCATGAAAATCCCCACACACCCGCAGATATTCTTGGGGAAATTATCCGAAGTCGCCGGGGTATTGAGTTTCATATGTTGCTCTGGAAGCACATTTTGGTTCATAAAGAGGGGGGTCACGGGTGGATGTATCAAATATAAGGGAAAGGATATCTTGTGATCTCATGCGCCCACTTTTAGAGTAATTTGGTTGCACTATACAACAAGTTATAGCTATATGGGTCCACCCGCGGTTGTCCACCCACATGTGCCGACACAAACGGTAAAACCCCAGATTTGCGTATACGCCTGCACGTCGATTATGGCCTCATGTAAATGCGGCAAAGGTCACTACGTCTCCATTGTCCCTCGCACAACATGCTCGCCTGTGACAGTATAGAAGTTGGAAGCTACTGAGGGCACAACTCTAGAAACCCAACAGGCAATGCAGGGCCAATGAAGGCTTAAAAGTCCATCAAATAACAACACCCATACCAATTCTGAATACTGCTGTAACAGCAAAAAAATTACACAGAGGTCATCAATTGTCAACTACCCCTCATACACCCAACTGTACAGAACGCCTCATACTACGGTCTCGAGTGGCATGGTAATTAAGTTGACCGTGCGCTCCTGTGCCAGAACGTTGGTACATATGACACTCTGTCCTGTATAGACTGGTAACAATAACTGCGCATGCCCTTTGTATGAGTAGATGGTATATGCTTGGTATACTATCACAATCACAAACACAACCATACAACTGCCTAGGCCGGATCAACACTGCTTAATGTCCCGGAAAATAGCAACTCTATAGCTTGGCCGGCCACTTCGGAAAAATTGAGACCCCTCTCATTTCACGTCATGAACGCGGGCTTTTGGTGTAGGCCACTCAAACTGTATGTCCCTGGGACGTATTACAAACTCTGTTCCTTGTCTATATGGTGGGCCGAATACTTATATAAATGCAGATTGACACCCTGACTTTGGGGGGAGGTTACTGTCTGGTATGAAGGAGCACCATAAGAAATACAAAGATGGGTCTCGAAGACAGCAAGCTCTTGCAAAGATTCATCAAGTTCGATGAAAAGACCGAGGGGTCCACCACGGTGGCCATTCTCGTTGGTATGTTCGCTGCCTTTGGTGGTGTATTGTACGGTTATGACACTGGTACCATCTCTGGTATCTTGGCTATGAATTACGTGTTGAAGACGTTCCCTGAGGACGACCCTGGTGTGAATGGGCAGCCTGGTGTGTTTTCGTCTTCTGAACACTCGCTGATTGTTTCAATCTTGTCCGCTGGTACGTTTTTTGGTGCTTTGGGTGCACCATTCCTCGCTGATACCCTTGGTCGTCGTTGGACTTTGATCATTGCCACTCTGTTTGTGTTCAATTTTGGTATCATCTTGCAGACTGCCTCTACAGGTATTGACTTGCTCGTTGCTGGCCGTGCGTTTGCTGGACTTGGTGTTGGTCTTGTGTCTGCTGTGATCCCATTGTACCAAGCTGAGTGTGTCCCTCGTTGGATTAGAGGTGCCATTACATCTCTTTACCAATTTGCCATTACTATCGGGTTGTTATTGGCTGCTTGTATCAACCAAGGTACGCACGCCATTGATGGTCCAGCGTCGTACAGAGTCCCAGTTGCAATCCAGTTTGTCTGGTCTATGATCATCACCGTGGGTATGTTCTTTTTGCCCGAAACACCACGTTTCTTCATTCTCAAAGGTGATGAACCGCGTGCTGCTGCGTCCCTCTCAAGACTTAGAAGACTGCCGGTGGACCACCCAGCTATTGTCGATGAACTCGCAGAGATCAGGGCAAACTTTGAATACGAGACTGCTCAAGGTGGCGGTGGATGGCTCGACTGCTTCAAGAGAACAAATCACCAGTTGAAGAGAGTGATGACCGGTATTTGGTTACAAGCGTTCCAGCAGTTGACTGGTATCAACTTCATCTTCTACTATGGTACAACGTTCTTCCAGAACTCTGGTATTGCCAACTCTTTTGTGATTCAGATTGCCACAAACATTGTTAACGTTGGCTCCACAATCCCAGGTATCATTCTTGTCGAGACACTTGGTCGTCGTGCTTTACTGCTCATTGGTGCTGCTGGTATGTGTGTCTCGGAGCTGTTGATCGCCATCATTGGTGCTACTACAAGTTCTGATTCTGCCAACAAATGTCTTGTCGCTTTCACCTGTATCTTTATTGCATTCTTTGCCGCTACGTGGGGTCCTGTTGCTTGGGTTATCATTGCAGAGATCATGCCATTAAGCATCAGAGCCAAGGGTGTTGCCCTCTCCACTGCTTCAAATTGGTTGTGGAACTTTGGTATTGCGTATGCTACTCCTTATTTGGTTGATGATGCCCCGGGATCTGCCAACCTCCAAACCAAGGTGTTCTTCATCTGGGGTGGGTGTAACTTTTTGTGCTTCTTCTTTGCCTTTATTGCGGTCTTTGAAACAAAGGGCCTCACTTTGGAACAAGTTGATGAGTTATACGAAGTTATCCCACACGCATGGCAGTCCAGAAGCTTCGTTCCTACAGATCACAAATTCACAAGGGCCGTCGCTACTGGAGACTTTAGCGATGCTGAGCACTCGGACTCAGGTCATGAGAAGCACACTGTTGACGGCTTGGAGAACATAAATACTGGCACCACTGTTTAATCACCCCTAGTTTATTATCCTTTATACTTTGTCCGCTAGTAGTCAGTTATCTATATTATAGTATGAATAATCTACAAGTATTATCAGAGATATAGTAAATTAAATGATATAGGCTGCTGCGGGAATCACTTGGTGGACTCAGCACCGGACTTGGCACCCTCTGTAGCGCCACCGAGAGCACCAGAAACGTACTCGGCAGCTTCGTTCAAGCTCTTCTTGGCAGATTCAACGTACTCACCAGCGGTTTCGGAAATAGACTTGCCGGTGTTCTGTGCCTCGGCCTTGCCCGACTCGTGGCCCGACTGGACGGAGTCGCCCAATTGCTGGAGGCCGGACTTGGATTCCTCTGGGGCAAACTCACGCTGGGCCTTGTCGACTGTGTCGGTGGCATACTCCTTGGCCTTCTGACCAAAGGACTTCTGGTCCTGTGGGGTGAGGGATTCCTCAATCTTGTCGGAGAAGTTCTTTCTGTTAGCGTCGGACATTTTTATGGTTCTTATAATTGTTTGATGATAAGAGAGAAGAGACAGGATAACAGGATGTAAAACTAGGGAAACTCTAGGTACTTATACACATTGGTGCCACCTCAGATTTCAGAATGATTTCGAGTTTCAGAGCAATCCTGGTCTAGAAATACCACAATTGCTGTTCTAATACGTAAGGTGGGGCTCAGAGCAACAATAGCGGAATTTGGCATGGTTGAAGTGTTGCGCACACGCAGTAGGTGGTGTGGAGATATCAATTCAATGATATTGGGGTAATTAATCTACTTTCGGTTAATCTGTGGTGTTTGATTGAGTGGTTTGTATATAAAAAAAATCGAGTTATTGTAGTATAATTACTCTCTACAAAAGAGACACAATAGGCGCGAGGCCGAACATATAGCAAGCAATCGACTTTCATTGTTATACAGCGCAGCCCACTGCGAAATTCTTAGCTGCATGGCATCTATGACAGGTGAATAATAGAAAATTCTCGAAGGCGATTTATAGTGGGAAATGGAGAGGTTAATCGTGTATAGGAGAGACGTGCCGAATGACGTAGTTGGTGGAGGTGGACTAACAGCCGAAGCGCAAAAGGCTTCAGTACTACAATACGCATGCGTACGTAGTGTAGTACACATACCACGGACGGCCGTACTCCATAGTGCATACTGTATACTGCCCAGTAGGAATACCACGAATGTTATGACGTATTTGCTGATCTGCACTGGCTATTGCACTTAACACTTAATTATCTGGTATAGGGATGCGCGGATGGATATCCTGCCAAATACAGCAGTTTCCTAATTAGGCCATTGTCCGTCTCTAATTGGATTGGCTGTTGTTAATCCTGGGGCACTGACATCTTCTAGTCCCTGTCTTGATATGCTATAATAATAGTACTGATAAGATAAAGAGAAATGCCCATCCGCCAGGGAGAAGCTAGGCAGAGGGCACTTCAGGAGACAGTACGCCCCGAGCCCACACGAGAGAGAAGGCAGAGGCTGTATGAGGGACAACAGTACGAGTTCACTTTTGAAGAGGAGGAAGAAGAGGATGACAATGTGGTACTACCAGGGTTTGGCTACTCAGGGAGGTATCCCAGATCAGATGGTCACCACTGGACAGTACGGAGAATAGCATCGCAGTACGACCAGCAGAGGTACCAGCCAGAACCATTGCCTCCACCGGATATGGGAGCACAGGCATCAAGATCCAGGCAGAGGTTGTCACAGAGACTCCCTCGGTTGTATATGAACCAAAACACAGGCTTCAGTAATGAAGAGCCAAGGGTTACATTTCAAAGACACTCCAGGAGCTCACAGATTCCAGTGATGCGTGGTAATGATCAGAGTAATTCCAACGAACGGTTGCTTAGAGCCATAAACACACGGTCTACACTGGTAGTCAATGACCTTCCAATTTCAGAGAATGCACTGATAAAGCACGATTCCGGGAGTCATTTCTGCTGCACCTTGGATAATATCAGTGTTGATGTACAACTCACGCAGTTCATTATAGAGAGACGATACCGAGGTGTGTTGTATGACCAGTATAAATCTATTGGTTGGAAAGGACAGAATAGAAAGAGAACTTTCAGAGAGGTGATTATCGGGGAGCATGAGAAGGATCCGTTTGTCAAATATCAATTTGATCATATAAGACCAAGGGAATGCCTATTGTTGAGACCTGGCGCCTCGTATGACTACGAAGACATAATGAAGCTCAATATCATTAGTGGTGATGTCCATGGGTTTCAAGGCTTTATGGAGTTTGATGACCACGAGAGCTTAAAGTATTGGCTCAGGTGTCATGTACTCAACTTTTCTCAGCTAAGCATCACCAAACAACAAACCAACATCAGCTTCACCACAAGTATCATAGACTTTGAACAATCCGACCTTCGGTTCCCGGAAAAGGGCCACTGTCATTGGGAAGATAGAACACATATGGGTCCTCAGAGTGGTGAGATCACGGGTCCCTATGGAACAAGGAGATTTTACAAGGATCCTAATACTTGGGACTGTGGTATTACATGGTCGCAGTTGGAGCTATGGCAATTATTACCGCCTTTCAACTCCTTGTCCAAACTGGAACTCCAGACTGTGATTAGTTGTGTTGACTGCCTGGCGCAGTTGCAGTTGAATTACGTATTGTTCACACTGCGCTTTACACAGTATGAAGCGAGCACGGATATGATTGGATCACTGGATAGATCCAGTGGTGAGATTACCCTGGTCTCTACTCAGGATTTGAAAGAGATACCTGCTGATAACTATGGTGCGTCTTTCAGATGTCGGACCACCACCTCACTGAGGAACTCATTGGTCTTGCTGAAGAGCTGTGCGGGAAGACATTCGTCAGAATCTGTTATGATGTCATGATATTGGTTTTAGATAGGGAAACAAACAAGGGAAAATGGTTGGTTATTTCACTCTGTAGTATTCCAAATGCAGGAATATTCGCGCGTATTACAAAAAAAAAAGGGAATCCACAGTACAGCATTCGCGAAATGACCACCATCGGGTTTTTTCCAATGGGCAAAGGGCTCTCAACTCGACGACAGTGAATGTATTTGGTGCCCTCTTCTTCTTTTTTTTTTGGATCTTTTAACTAGACAAACAACAATATGGTCAAACTTACGCAGATCGATGACGAGCAGGACGCCGTGTTCCAAGAACAGCAGGCCAAGGCCGAGGGTCCTATCATCGCTGATGAGGAGGAGTCTGAGTCCGAGTCTGAGGATGAAGATGAGGATGACTTTGACGAGAATGAGACTTTGTACGACAGAGTCATTGCCTTGAAGGACATTGTGCCACCAAAGCAAAGAACACAGATCTCTGACTTCGTGTCGAGCGCTTACAACACCGTGTACTCTGGTGTCTCCAAGACCGGTAACTTCACCTGGATCATCACCACTTCGGCATTGCTCCTCGGTGTCCCACTCTCTTTGTCCATCTTGGCCGAGCAGCAATTGATGGAGTTGGAGAAGGACTTCAAGTTGCAGCAAGGCGCCAATGAGATCTTGGCTCCAGGCACCGAGGCTGCTGCTACTGCTTCTCCAGTTGCTTAAACTCCCCCTTTTTTCATGACCCATGCACCGAATCCAGTCGATTCACCACATGTATATATCTTTGTTTTCTGTCCCTGTGCTGAGCCAATGGCTCGTTGGATATACGATCTCTTGTATTTATGAGCTGTAGTTGGTCTGTGGTTTGTTTTTTTGTTTCTATATATATATAGTATGTAAAGTAATAATCTCTATAAATTTAAGCCACCTTCTTTGGGTGCTTAATGGTCAGTGCCCAGATGTCCAAATAGGTGGTAATCTCATAGATAACCTCGAGGATGAACAACGAGTGGAACCCAAGAGAGAGACCGAAACCAGTCCAGATCAAGTCGCCGGTAATGGAATCAGCGCTGTACCCCAGCTGAGCAAGCAAGATATAGAGCAGAAGTTCCGCTGTTGGTATGAAAGTGGAAGGTGTGAAGTAAGGGAATGGCTGCTTGGTCAAATGGCCAATGATAATTCTACCCACTGTGAAGGCCATAGTGAGGCCAATTGTAAGGACGAATGGCAGCAGATACTTCTCCACAATCAATGGGTTGAAGAGCACCCAGAGGGTTACAGTAGCATAGTACACAAAGAACGGAACGATGCCTTTGTATGCCACCATGGACTTCTTGGTGTCGTTGTAGTACTGCGAAACGTTATAACGAGCACTTTCGATGTTGAAGTACAGACCGAATGTACTGAGGACGACAAAGATATCCACCGGTGTAACTTTATAGTGTGGACCCAAGCCAACAAATGACAAGTTCAGTTCAAAGAACTCCGTTTTCCACAGCTGTGGACCAAATACACCGGAGATGATGAATAGGCCAATGACACTAAGGATACCTTCAACAGGGCCGGAGAACTCGGAGAGGAAAAGCTTATGAGTATGATATTCTTCCCAAGTGCTTAGGTAGAAGTTGGCCAGTGTTCCGAATTGCGAAATCAAGAGCAATTTGGAGTATCCCATCCCAACAGCAGAAGCGAAAATGATTGTAGACAGTGTGGTGTTTACTGCATCGACACAGTGGTCAAACAACTCACCCAATGGACCACTCTGACCAGTACGACGACTGTTTTTTTTTGTCAGTTAGTATTGTCTTCCATATAAATATATGGAATTTAAGCAAGTTACTTACGCATGGATACCATCACAGGCATCAAATGTCTGATACATAAACAGGCCAATTGCATATGTGAAGTAACACCAACTTGGTTGATCTCCTAATAGGTAAGGGTCGTAAAGGAACACCGTGGCGAGGTTGACCAAAATGAATGAGAATCCCAAGAGTGTAACGACATTAGGGGCCATCCACAAGGGAAATATTCTCTCAAATTTGATCCAGAATGGTTTAAGAATGTACTTTGTAGTAAGAGAACGATCTTCACTTTGGTACCTGAGATTGGTTAGCTCTCCCTTTTGCTCGAATACATCTGAATAATAGTACTGACTTGTACTCCTTCAAGTGGTGGAGACTCTCATACGGCAAGAAGAACCCCATATTCCCCTTCCTCTGATCACCAACTGAACAAAAAAAGGGATAAAAAGGATATGCGGAAGATCTCCTATGTTAATGCATTTTGCTATACGGTGATGATGGTGATAATGCGGCCGGGTAACCTAGCTATATGCTTACATAATCGGTGCATTTATTTTAGACTGTGGTGGAGTCACTTACAGGTTGAGAGCATCTTTGCTATCACTGCCAGCAGTTGGTCGTTCTCACATGCAGCAGCAACTCTCTCCTTGTCATTCAATTGCTTGTTCACCTGGTTTTCACTCTGGTGAGATCCTTCTTTCAACAAGATGGTGATTCTGTACCGTGTAGGTAAGCAACGGTCCAATCTGACTCTTATACCAAGGCCGATGAGTGTCGCCAGGGAACAGTGCGTGATAGTAGGAGTGATTTTGATAATGACTTCAGCCATTTCGTTCCTATTCCCTGAGTCGATGATCTTAATGTCCTCCAAATTCACCACGCTCAGCTGGCCCAGCGTGACAGGGTGCTCTGGGTCTGTGATGTGTGCAATAAGATCAAAGATCTCTTGTGAATCTATGGGGTCTTCTTCGTCGTCATCTTCTGATTCTGACGTTTCTGAGATATCGACAGAGTCCATGGAGAGATACAACAGCTGATCGAGCTGATCGTTCAGTTCTTTGTCTGAGTTGTCTGTTGCTCTCGTTGGCAGCGAGTGCTCATCTAGCACTGATGGGTTAGCATTAATAGGTCCTTCCATCTCCTCTTGTGGTGTTTTATGGAGCTTTGTGGTGTTAAAAAAAGTCTCTGTTATAAAAAGCAGTACTGCCTTACTAATTTGATAACCGATTAAAGAGTCTCAAATCGTCCGCGACTTTTTTCACCTCCATATTCTATGTAGATAGATAAAGCCCTGGGCATAATCAAAACATATATTCAATAGCACCTGCAAAGAAGCACAATTATGACACTCAAAACGGTGGTTCTTGCCATAGGTGGTGCGTCTTCGAGTGGTAAAAGCGTTGGTATCTATTAGTAATATCTACAAAAAGAGGGGTACTTACACCACAGACCATCGCCAAGATCATCCACTCCAACGCACCAGGATCACTGTTGATCCATCAGGATGACTTCTTTAAACCTGATAGTGAGATCCCCATGGACCCAAAGACCGGGCTGGAGAACTGGGATTGTCCCGAGGCGCTGAACATGCAGGCGTTTGCCCATGAGGTGCAGCATTTAAAGCAGGCTGGTGAGATGGATAAGGATTTCCAGCACTTGAAGTACACCAGTGATACCAAAGACCAGGATCTCAATGCGGTTTCCGCAGACGTTTTGCAAAGTATTAGAGATTGTTTGAGTCAGATGCTTCAGGATACAAAGCTCATCATTGTTGATGGCTTTATGATCTTCCACGACCCGCAGATCATCGAGTTGTTCGACATCAAGCTATTCATCAAATCGTCATACGCTACGCTAAAGCAGAGAAGAGAGGCTAGAGCAGGGTATCAGACACAGATGGACTTTTGGGTGGACCCGCCAGGATACTTTGACAAGATTGTATATCCATCGTACGCCCTGTCACACGCCTATCTGTTTGAAGAAGACAATGTCGAGTTAGGAGTACGACCACAATTGCTGGATCAACTAGGCGTCAAAGTGATCACCAACAACAATGACACCCCACTCGACACTACACTGCTGCAAGCTCTAGAGATCTTAAAGACGTCTCTTTCTATCTAATACATAATTATTTCTTTGGTGGCTTGAGCTTCTTGGCCTTCTTCATGGACTTCATCTCCTCGTCATATACAGAAGTAGCGCTACTTTCTTGTTTACGCTTCTTCTTACTCTTCAAAGCGACAGGTCCACCGCTCTTTATAGCCTTTGCCATAGCATGATCATCCATCTCAATGTCATCCTCGTTGATCTCGTCTTCTTTACTGATAATAGCGTTGATAAGGTCTCTGTGCTTTTCGTTCATCTCCCTCACAGTAGCATCACCGCCTTCGTTCAGCTCTCTCTCCATCTCCTCCTGCACAACAGAGAACGATGGCTTGGCCTGAGCACCATCCATCTGCTCCACAACGTCATCCACAATCTCGGGCATGGACTGCTGAATGGCCTGCGAAAGCAGATCTCTGAAGTGGTTAGAGATCTTCTTCACAATCTTAGCAAACATGGCGAGTGCCTGCTCAGACTGGATGTTGAGCTCCTTAGTCACTTCATCAACGGACTTGTGTTGCAAGCCGATAGCAACTAAAATGGCCTGTTGCACCGCAGTGAGGTTAACCTCCTGAATACGTCCACTGAAGTATATCAAAGAGATAGGTGGTAACAAGTCAATGATAACATGGTAGTCCAGCATGTTCTTCGAGTAGGAGTCCAATCTCTTCAAATCGTACGGAGAGAACAGCGCATCCAATTGCTCCTTTGTCAACTGCTCGATAGCGCCACTCTTCAAAGAAGCAGCAGCCTCCATGATGCCCAAGGCCTGGGATGCCTTGAACTTCTTGAAGTCGTAACTCAACAACTGCAGGAATCTCTTGTGGAAGTCACGAGCAAACATACCGAGCCATTCACCCTCTCTGCCCTCAAGCATACTCATCATAACACAGGAGTGTTCGCCAGTGAGGTCATTAGCAGTTTGACGGAGGTACACTGGCACGAAGCTGTTTCTCTTCCAGAACTTTTGCAGAGACTCTGTAAGACCAAAGGAGACACCGAGGTAGTGTAGATGGTTCGGTGGTTTCTCTGAGAGTTTCAGCAACAATGGTGGTAGAGTCTTTGCGTCTCTCAGCTTGATCTCGTCCTTCAACAGCGAAGTGCTCTTCTCCAACTCGGAGTCAGATACCCTCTTAATAGAAAAGTCCCTTGGCTTTGTAGACTCGGACAAATCTGTGAACTTACCCTCAAAATAGTCTCTCAACAGCTCCATGGCTCTAGAGCCGTATCCCATGCCAAAGTAGTTAGGGTTAGTGGCGATTCTTACCACACGGGCACCACTGAGGCCTGCAAACTCATCATCCTGGAACTGTTGTGCCACGATCCATGGGATCATATCACCTCCTGCTCTCTGGCCACGGCTGAGAGACTTCTGAACACTCTCCCTGGATATTTGACCTTCGTATGCAATTTGTAACACACAGATAGGCTCAGGGATACGGCCACCTGTAGACTCATTGGCTGGTGGCAATAACACAAACAGTTCGTGTGCTGGGGCATCACTCATCAGTTGTAAATCATTTGGAGAGTTCTTGTAATGCGAGGCGACGTAGAGAGCCATCATCTTGGACAAAAAGTTCTCCGACACAGGGTGGTACGAGAACAGAGTGTCTCTGTTCACAACAAAGAGTTCACACTTCTGTGGGTTGGGCATACTGCCGTACTTGCTCTTGGACAGCTGCACATCCAAGCAGAGCAACTTGTTCATCCATTTCTCCACTGGATCGCCTGGGGCGTATCTAATTGGCTCATCAAGCGTCACTTCTCTCAATGTACGGCCGAGGATCTCACCACCAGAGTTCTTGTTATCTCTTGAGACCACAACAGTGTCGTCGTTTCTCGAGTTGTTCACCGACTGGTCTCTCAGCTGCTGGATGAGCTTCAGAGAAAGCGATCTTCCTGTGCCTTCATAACCATTGATAGTCGATGCCATGAAAACCAAATATGGACCCAAAAGCTTCTTCACCACTGGCAATGGGATAGCGGCGGCCTCATCGATGATCACAAGCTCTGCCTGGCCGAGGACGTGTGAGTCCGTTGGCGAGATGTACTGAATCGTCTGTCTGTGGTCTCTCTTGACATCGACTCTGACGATGGCCTTGTTGAACGATGGGTTCGTGGACTGGATGATGTCGTAATCGATGTGCTCTTGGTACCCAAGAGCATCAAACCCGCGGAACACAAACTCGAACAAAGTCTTCAGGTTCTCTGGCGATGGCGAGGTGACAAAGATGTTGGAATACCCGTGTGACACGGCAGCAGCCATGGAGATACCGAGGGCAGCGGACTTACCACGGCCTCTTCCAGCTGTCAGTGCCACGGTGGAGTTGAGCGTCTTCTCCGAGATCGCATCAACAAACGTAAGAACTGCTTGAGCCTGGTTCACGGTCTTTGAGAGGCCCACCAAGGATCCAGCAGGCTGAACGTCCTCCAAGGATTCTTTCAACTCTTTCAATTCCTGGGCCTTTGGCGTGAGCTCATCGTCATCCTTTGGAGGCAATGGCTTGACGTTCTTACCACCGGACAAGGGCAGCACATTTAACTCGTCATCCACCACAAGGCACGTCTGACAACCACCAAGTGACAAGATGAATCTCTCGTTGAAACGAGCAACAACATCGTTGTAAGCCTCGGTTCTGTAACGGCTATGTGCGTCCATCGCGATTGTGTAGAGCTGCTTTAGCGAGGACATAGACTTCAACAGAAGCACTACGAGACCACCACCTTCAACAGTCTCAATAGTTCTAGCCAAAAGGTTCGGTGTGAGTGCCTCAAAATCCTGCAGAATACACATTCCGTAGGTGTTACCCAATATCTTTTCCGTCTCTTTGTAGTACGTGTATCTGATCTGTTGGTTTGAGATGAATGCCTCGAATGGGTCCTGTTCGTTGGCCTCACGGATACCTCTCTTGATGTCCTTCTTGATTTTAGCCTCTCTTGTCTTTCTATTCGATGTGAATCCCAACAAATCCTTCTTATAAGCCCAAAGCACGGACTTATTCATCTTCAAATCTGCACTCATCATCAGATAGTGCAAGTTCGGAAGCTGATTCTTGGCCTTGTCGCCAACGATGACGAAGAAGGAGCGCTGCTTCTCCTGTACACCATTGCGGATCAGTGCTGGAATACGAGCATCAATAGCTTTCTTTCCCATGTTTTTCTGCTCTCTCTCTCTCTCTCTTCGGTTATGAAGCCTTAGATCAAGGGCATAAAGAAGGAGCTCATCGCATAGGAAATTTTTCAGGTAAGGGAAATCGCGAATTTATCTATCTCAGACACCCGCACACCATGCATAATGGCTGCATATACATTCTTCTGGAATCTTTCCGCTCTTTTGCAATCTTAGTGGTTAATAAAGCAGTGTATTTTGGCTAGAAAGAAGAGAGATGACTTCACAGAGGAGATCTGACACTATTTCTTCGGTACGGAGCGTGCACTCGATTGTATCAGCATTCAACAGGGAGCCGTACGACTACCTTGCCAAAGTTATTATAGTGGGGCCATCATCAACGGGGAAGACATGCTTACTCCACAGGTTTGTTAAGGGAGATTTCCCATTAAACTCTCCACAAACAATAGGAGTGCAGTTCAGCTCTCGTGTGGTATCCGTGGGTGTGGATGTGCCCTTAAAATTACAACTATGGGACACTGCGGGCCAGGAGAGATTCCGGTCATTAACAAGGTCGTATTATAGAGCCAGTGCTGGTGTTGTCCTGGTGTTTGACCTCACTGATAGAACCACGCTATATAGACTGAAAGAGCACTGGGATGACGTGCTGGCATTGTCACAAAGGCCCAGTGGTGCGGTCATAGTGGGGAACAAGTGTGATTTGGTGCTGGCAACTTCTTCAGACCTCTTGGTGAGTGATGTAGAAGTCTCGGAATTCTTGGATCAGCTGGACGGGGGCGACACAATAAAGTACATAAAGGCCTCTGCTACCACTGGAGAGAATGTTGATGACGTGTTTGGTGCAGTGGCGATGTCGATTCTCACAAAGATCGAGCTGGGACTAATAGACCCAGAAAACCAGAGCTATGG
The DNA here is from genome assembly GCA_030567055.1 of Petasospora taoyuanica. Taxonomy (NCBI): domain Eukaryota; kingdom Fungi; phylum Ascomycota; class Saccharomycetes; order Phaffomycetales; family Wickerhamomycetaceae; genus Petasospora; species Petasospora taoyuanica. The sequence continues at coordinate 417,878 of JAKUBZ010000003.1, forward strand.
GGTGCAATATGGGGATCTGCCCAACTCATGGGGAGACACAGTGTCGTCAAAGGAATTTCATGGTAAAGCGAATAATGTGATACGCCGGAAGGCCACTACACTGAGTCTGGTGGACCGCACTGTACAGGATAATAGTAGGTGTTATTGTTAGAGATTCTCTTCTATACATATATATGTGTGTGAATGGCTTGATTACTTTGACGTAGTCACTGCAGCGTCAGGGATGTGTTGTTCCTCTTCAAGAGTTTGATCTGTCATCTCTATGCCCTGGGTATTGCTTCTGTGTGCTTGGCCCATCTCTGCATCAGCAAGACCTTCAAAGAATGTGTCCCTCAGTTCCCTCCACCGTGATGTGTAAGTGCCCAATGACACCAGAATAAGACTCGATGCGATCTGCACTGCCCACCAGATAAGAGAGTGTGGGAACGTACCTGTATATAGCCAGTCCACCACCAGATTGATAGCATGGATTGTTAGGGCAAAGTCCCAAGCCAGTTTCGACCGGCCAACGATTATCGTCATGAACAAGACACAGACGAAACTATCGCATAGCCACATCGCCACCAGTGCGAGCCCCACCGAGTTCTCCAATGTCACTGTTTCCCACGAGAACACCCATGCCCAGTCGAAGATGAGCCCCTGGAGCCAAGAGACGAGATAGCACGAGACGCACGCTATCAAGTAGTAGAAGCATTGCAGTATCACGATCTGCTTGAAGATTGTGGTGGGTGATAGTTGGTCGCTCGTCTTGAAGGAAAATTCAGTGTAGAGAGGAAGACGCGCAAATCCAGCGGCGTAGTGTCGCAGTTGGTTCAGCATCTCTGTGGTCTGATTTAAATTGGTCTAGAACTAAAAGGAAAAAATGCCAGGCTAGGACTTAAATGGTGATCTGGTTGGTTGGTTGTTGTTTTCAATCATGGAGAAATAGCCCGATTCGGGAGCTGCCCAAATTAGTCCGTCGCGAAGAATCAAGAGAGACGGTTTTAAAAAATTTATGAAGCGATGAGCTTACACTTACATATGTCTGGATGCTTTAAAACACGATTAAAGCATCCAAATGGCCAGATTTTCGCTCATCAACGGTGACGTGCCGACCATTTCAGACTCTGACACTGATGTCCCGGACTTGGACTCCGAGGATGAGGTTGTGAAGGTCGAAGAGGCTGCGCCAAAGAAGACCAAGAAGACCAAGAAGAGTAAGAAGCAGGCACAAAAGAATGAGTCTGATGAGGAGGATAAAAAAGCCGATTTCGACCCGGAGTTCAACTTTGACTTGGAGGACGGCGAGACGAAGACCACGTTTGAAGGGTGGGAGTTCAAAGGTGACGACGCGCGTGAAGACGCTAAGAAGGATGTCGATCTTGACTCTATCATTAGAAGAAAAGGTGGTCTGGGGAGAATCGCTGGCACTACACAAGAGAAGAGTGATGATGAGGAGAGTCAGGGAGATGATGAGGTAGAGGACAATGAGGACGAGGATGAGCTTGCGATGGACGGATTTGGTATGGGCTTTGCTCAGGAGAACGAGGAAGAGGAAGAGGATGAAGATGAAGATGAAGATGAAGATGCACACGAAGAGGGGGGAGAAGTCGAAGTCGAGGCTGAAGACGCCGATGACTCCGATGAGGAAAAGGATGAGGACTCTCCAGAAGAAATGGCCAAGTTCTATGCTCCAGAGACAGAGGCTGATGAGGCCAAGAAACAAGTACACAAGACATTCCAATCGCTCGACCTCTCCCGTCCTCTGCTCAAGGGTCTTGCAGCCCTCGGATACACCAAACCATCGCCTATTCAGGGTGCCACGATTCCAATTGCCCTCCTGGGTAAGGACATCATCGCCGGTGCCGTTACAGGTTCCGGTAAGACCGCTGCCTATTTGACACCGGTGATTGAGAGACTGCTGTTTAAGCCATCGAAGGTTGCCGCTACAAGAGTCATTGTGCTTGCCCCAACAAGAGAGTTGGCCATTCAGGTTGCAGATGTGGGTAAGAAGATTGGAAGATTCGTCAATGGTCTCAGTTTCGGTCTTGCTGTCGGTGGTTTGAACTTGAGACAACAGGAGCAAGAGCTGAAGCAGAGACCGGATATTGTCATCGCTACACCTGGTAGATTCATTGACCATCTGAGAAATTCGTCATCCTTTACTGTGGAAACAGTGGAGATTCTGATTGTGGATGAAGCCGATAGAATGCTGGAAGAAGGTTTCCAGAAAGAGTTGACGGAGATCTTGGAGATCTTGCCTACAAAGAGACAGACAATGCTGTTCTCCGCAACAATGAACTCCAAGATTAAGGACCTCGTGCAGCTGTCGATGAGAAAGCCAGTGAGAATCATGATTGACCCTCCTAAGCAAGCTGCCACGGGTTTGGTGCAGGAATTTGTGCGTATCAGAAAGAGAGACCATTTGAAGCCATCAGTACTCTTTAACATACTGAAGAAGTTCTCCAGTGACCAAAGAATTGTGATCTTTGTTGCCAGAAAGGAGCAGGCACATAAGCTAAGAATCGTGATGGGTCTCCTGGGTCTCAAAGTCTCGGAGCTCCACGGTTCCCTGACACAGGAACAGCGTATCCAATCCATCAACAACTTCAAGAACCTGACAGTGCCAATCCTTATCTGTACAGATTTGGCCTCGAGAGGTCTAGATATCCCAAAGATCGAGGTTGTTATCAACTTCGACATGCCAAAAAACTACGAGGTGTATCTCCACAGAGTCGGTCGTACCGCTAGAGGTGGGCGTGAGGGTAAATCCATCTCTTTTGTTGGTGAGAGTTCATCGGATAGAGCCATTGTGAAGGACGCTATTAAGAGCACAGAGAGCAATCCAAACACGAGGGTGAGCAAGACTGTTGGCCGTGAGGTGAACTGGCCGGAGGTGGAGGAGATCAATAAGCTCATTGGGAGCAAGAATGAGGTTGTGGATGAAATCCTGGAGGAGGAAAAGGCTGAAAAGGAGATGATCCAGGCGGAGATGGAGTTACGCAAGGGTGAGAACATTCTCAAGTACAAGAGCGAGATCAACTCGAGACCAAAGAGAACCTGGTTCGAGTCTGAGAAGGACAAAAAGGCTAGTGCAAAAGAGCTCAAGGAGAAGCAGAAGAAGCTCAATAGTAAGAAGCGTAAGCAGAAAGAGGCTAGAGATGACATGGGCGACAAGAGAATCTACAAGAAGACGAAAAACGACAGGGCCGCTGACCAGGAGCGTTTCTTTAAGAAGCAGAAGGCGAAGAAGAAATAATTGCATAGTATGACTTATAATTAAATTAAATGGCATTATAATAAGTTATTCAAGTGTAGTAGAAGTTTGTGGCAAGCTTCTCCAAAAAGTCTAGCGACTGTGAGTTTTCAGAGATGGCCACGTCCTCAGCTTTAGACTGCTCGTCAAAGTTGAGCAACTGCACAGTCTTTCTAATATCAAACAGATTCTCCATCTGGAGATTGAGATCATCTGACAGGTGTGAGTTGTTCCCAATCAAAAGATTCAACCCGTCAAGCCACACGAGAGAATCACCCTTCTTGGCATAGAAGCTGAAGAGGGTTCTTCCCTTTCTGTTCACCAAAGTGATTTTGTTGATGACCGTCTTATCCACTAAGTTGATCAACCTGTGGCGCTCCTGTCTGTGAGCCTGTGTCGTTTGGTCCACCTGGTGGATCTCGTCGATCTTAAAGTTGGCGATGGAGCTGATATCAATGGCAATGCCCACCTTGTCAATATTGGGTGTATTTGACGTTTTAAACTTGTACTCCTTATAAAGCAATTGCTTGAAGTTCGGCGATAAGATGATGAAGAAATAACTTGAACTCGTTTGTGAAGAGTTTTTGAAAGACGGTAAGTCCGCATAAACCCAGGATCCCTTGGATAACTGCAAGAATCTTTGGTTCTTCACAAAGTCAAATACCTGGTCTCTCAGAATCTCATCAAAAGCTTGTGTTTCCTTCCGCGTAGATGCCTCCACTTTGTTCTTGTAGTCGTTCAGCTGAATCTCACGCAATTCTTCATATGAAATACTCTTGAACAACTCGTTAACTCTGCCGACGAGATCCACTTCTTCGTCCTCAATGTTCTGGTCCACATACGAGTAGAGGATGTCAATCAATGGCAAAATGAGCTCCAAATCCTCTATCTGTGCCTTGGATTCGTTCCAGATCTCCAACAGCTTAGCCAGCGTGGAATAGTGAATCATGTCTCTGAGAAACAAAGAGCGTGCGAGCCTAGGGTATGGGTTTAGCTGGCCCTGGAACATACGGAATATCTTGGTGGTCATCTTGAAGGACACCTGTGTCACTGGGAAGATCTGCTCCTTTGTAAGGTTGAACAGGAGCTGCTCGTGATATGCCTTTCTGAACGTGATGTTCGGGTTCTCAAAGAAGAAGTAGAGATCTAGAAGGTGGAGCATGGAGTAGTTACCCAAGATGAACTCTCTTTCTTGCTGTCTAGCCAAGTTTGGCAACTGGGACAAAGACTTTGATACGAGCTCCTGCTGGAACGATGAGAGCTCGTTGATCTTAGTGCTGCTGAGCATCTCGTACATCTTAGCCAATGAATGTGACAACTTCTGAGATGGCTCTTCAAGGATGTCGGAAAACCTCGGGTCATCAAAGTAATGGTTCAAAAGTAGCGAGAACTCGGAGTTCTGGAAGCAGAGCAAAAGCTCAAGCATGTGCGAGGTGGAATTGAGGGACAAATGATCAATTGACACATAGGCATCCAAGAATTCAATTGTGAGTACGATAAGGTCGACATTTTCAACGTACAACTTGGCAGACAACACATCAATAAAGCTCAAATTGGCATTTAGTGCGTTCAGCAATGGAATCAGGTAGTCATCAACACTCAGAGTCTCAAAGATCTTACCCCTGATGAACAACAATAGCATGCGCAGGACGCTGATGAGAATATCCGTTGTTAGCGACTTCGAGACAAACCCGAGCATACGAGAGAGTAGCTCCTCATCGAGAGACTCCAGGTAAATGTCATTACGCTTTGAAAGTCTGAGCACAGCAGTGAGAACAGTCACGGCATATGCCACAGTCTCGTCGTTGCCTTGGAGAATGTGTCTCGCAAGATCACCGACACACTGGACGGAGTGCTCAGCATCCAGATAGGTGTTCTGGTGACGCGCCTTCTCGATGCTCTTCTCGATCTGCTGGACCGTCGGTGGAGCAGTCATCCTGTTCTCTCTGTATTTAAATGGGGATTATCAGATATTGGTTTCTGGTGCCTGGAGGGAGCCAACGCGACCAATTTACGTGTTAAATTCAGAGAAGGAATTATAAGATGGAATCTGGATCGTACGGTTGGGACACACTTTTCCCGATTGAGGTTCTATTGCGTGCATTGATGTCTCAGTCCCCCATCCATCTCGCTTAAAATTGGTAACTTGGAGGTGGGTGTGTTTTGTTTCTAATTGGGCTTTGTGTTACAATTAGGTATTTGTGTATGGATTTGGGGACGGAGAGAGTGTTAAAAAAATGGCTTTGTTAGCGCATTATGTGCATTATACACAAGTTAAATAATGCGACGCACTGTCTTCTTCTTCATAGTGTCCAGCACGGTGTGTACCACAGTGTCTTCCTTTGTATAACCTCTCTCATAAGTGGCAAGTGTATGTCTGGCTTCACAGAACGAGCAGTTGCGGAACTTTATAAGCTTGTTGTTTGATAACAAGAGCTTAAAGTTCTGTGATTTCTCCTCTGCAGTCAAAAATCTGTGAGTAATTGTGTCATTTAGAACTTCTCCATTAGCACCACATTTGATTCCCGTCTCATCCACATCTTGCTCCACAACGTCTATGTAGGCATCACATTTGATCTTTTTCCGTCTGCAGATATCGCAAGAAGGCCCTACTCTCTGTCTTGGGGACTTGCCAGTGAGGTGACTTTTGACTCCCTTGGACTTCTTCTTCTTCTTCTTCTTCTCCACTTTCTTTATACTCTGTTGTGGTATTGCCTGGGGCTTTTCCAGGGTCTTCAACGCAGGTGTATCACAATTGACACATCCACAATCTGAGTCTCTCATAGATGATACAGATGAGGTACGAGAGAACAAATCACTCGACTCTGAATTGGACCGTGAATGCTTTCTGTATGGCTGGATGTATGCTGTTTCATATGCGCTACTCACATAGGAGTTATTCCATCGTAGTCCCATACCCATCTGTAATATCCTCTCCACCGACATGTTCTTCAAATGGGGCATCTCATACTCCGGAGTGTACATAAAAGAGTCAATGGGTGGTAGCCTCACCATTGGCTCTCTTGGTTCCTCTGGTGATGGAAGTAGAAGCTCTCTGTTGTTGATGGAAAGTGAGTACGTCATGATGCTATACAGAAGAAGATTAACAACACGGTATCCACTCCGTCCGAGTGAAGGACGGAGCACCCTCCATATAAATAGCCATCAAACCCCAACTATAGTGGTTATCCGATCGCCTAGAGGGGAATTCCCGAGTACGCGCGTGTTTGTTATGGTGTAAATTTGTACAGAGATCTACCCTGGTGGTTATCTTAATTTCTCACTCACTATATACAAACTCTGCAAGCGTCTGAAGCCACGTGATTTGCATACAAGTCAGGTCACATATATACGTTGAGGATGATGATTACAGCTCTATAATATACAATTGGTTAATCTATCTATATGTCATTAAATTTTCATTCGTATATAGCATTTTCGCAGTATGGCCAGTGCCACATTAATACCGAGTGACACAAAAAGTCAGCGCATCATCACAATCTCTCCCCAATGTCAAAACACACCAAAACCACCCCACACACACACACACACACACACACCCATCAGATTGTCTGCTGTCTGCTGACTTCCGAGATCGTCAGTTGTTGGGCCCGGTCGATCTGTCTTTGCTGCTTTGTTGGTCCGCTGATCTCTCTTGATACTGTGTCCCATTAGACACCAAGTATGGAGCTGCTCCCACTGGAGAGTCCGCAGAGACCAACAACTCGCTCACGGTGGAGCATAAGACACTTTTTGGGATACCCGCATGACTTCTCAGACCCGTTGGAGTCTAGCAGCAGTACTCTGCTGAGGCGCAGTGACGATCCAGTGTTCATTGACGGTGCAGATCAACCAGAGTCCTCCCCAACACGCCGGTCGTGGTCATTGAGACGACCCAAGAGAAACACGGGTGAAACTGTGCCCTTAGAGGAAGATCTTGCAAAGGAGCACAGTGTTGACATTGAAGACCATGTGAATTCTGAAGACAAGGAGGACAACTCTGAGACCGCGTCCGAGAGATTCAATGCACAGGCGACGATGGTCAATACCACTTTGAACAGCCAGGTGGAAGAACACAGGGAGTATCACCACCTCCAATATGATAAAGACTACGAAAAGTGGCTAAAGCGTATGAAGAAGCATAGATTGATGAAGCGTTCTCGAGACGTTAGCAACAAAGGCGAGACTAGTGCTGTGTGGAACTTTTGGATCCCATCGCAGTTATCTAAGCAGTTGCCCGGGGATCAATGGGGTGACACAATTGCCTCATTTCTGGAAAGCCATTACTCTCAGGACTACAAGAGTGTGGTCTCACGCGATTGGCTCTCCCTTGAATCCACTATGAAGCTCTTTGGGGACCTCTTGAAGCTTCCAGGACCCTATCCACTGGTTTTACACATGTTGCGTGACGGTGTGTTCCCCACAGACTACGTGATGTTTGAAAGTTGTTATTCGCTCTGTTTCGGTATGCTGACGAACCACTCGGGCTTGCTGTTGTATTCCCTCTCTCAGATCTTGAGTAGCCACTCATACGATGTCGTTCTGACATTTGACATTTCCACAGTCAGACAGAAGATCATCGGAGTGACTTTGTTGAAGACACAACAACATGTGACGATGAAGCTTTGGATAACACCTTTATTTGGGCACCACATTGCAGAGGTAAAGGATCAAGAGGCCCATAATCTTCGAGTCTTGGAGCAAATTTGCCAGCTAGTGTTTGATGCCTCCCAGGGCACGTTAGCCAAGTACGTATTACGCCTGATGTACACGTGGAGGCAGGAGCCGTATAGATACGTGTACCCACGGGCTCCTTCCTGATTACACTATTATACATATATATATATATATATATAGATCGTTACAAATAAATAGATTACTTCTCCAATGACATCTTGGCGAGCTGGATCACGGCCTCTTTGGTCTTTGCACCGCCGATGAAGCCAGCAGCGTGGACGAACACACACCCTGGGACACCGGTGGCCTCAGACAACGCATCGTCTCTCAGGCCTCTCCAAACTTCTGGCAATGGCTTTCTGTTCTCGAACGAGGTACTGGTGATTGGAACAGTGGAGATTCTCCAGTTGTTACCGGAGTCGGCGAATAGCACGTACAAGGTCTCACCAGACTTGTTGTTCTCCTTCTCCACAGCGTACAGATGCTCCTTCCAAGGTGCAAACTGGTCCAACACCAAGATCTTCCCCGATGGGTCAACGTCAAATCTCTGGTCAAAGGCCTTAGCGACGACCTGCTTAGCTGGTAACCATGAGAGACCCAAAGATCTCACCACGTTCTTGAAAGCAGTACCCATCATTTCAGAGGCGATGAGGAACTGTCTGTCGAAATCGGCTGGGGTATCGCTTTCTGTCCAGAATGGGTTCAAGTTGGCCACGAGGGATGGCAGTGTGATGGACTTGTCCTTGAACAATGGCTTGAGGTTCTTCTCGGTGTGCTTGTTGATACCGTTGTCGTTGGCGTCCAAAGCCTCAACAAAGTCGGCGTACACCTTCTGGTACATTAAGTCCAAAGTATACGGCTCCTCAGTACTCAGAATCTGTGCGATGGCCTCCTTACCATAGTGCTTGTACACCAAGCCGGCAGACGAGAGTTTCGTAGAGTAGGTGAAGCCATTAGCCTCGCCAAACACCTCCTCAAACCCACGCTGGTGGTGGTCGAAGAACTTCTCTCCGTCGTACTGCCCACCAACGTCAACAACAATGTCAGCCTTTGCCCAGTCTTCAGGATTTCTAGAACGCACGAGCTGGGCATCTCTGAACTTTGGAAGCAGGCGGAGAATGTAGACGGCGAGGGCCTCGTCTGCGTGGAACGAGCCGTTGTGTGTGCAGATGGTCAGTGGCGTGGGCATGTCGGTCTTCTGTTTCTTGTGCTCCGGTGACATCCGTCCAGTGTTGACTCTGGTGGAACTACTCTGACGGAACTGGACAAGCAAAGTATGCTGGTGGAAATTTTGCGTTGATGGAAGCGCGATGAGCTTGGGGAGTTTAAACAAGCGGTTCGACCTCTGGAAAACCTCCCGCCTGAAGTTAAACATGGCAAACAATTACAGGACCTTCTATGCCCTAAAGACCCCCTTTCATACAAAATCGTGTCGTTTTGGTCACAAACTCACTAAATAATTGACGGATATAAGAACTTATCAATCCTCATAATTACATAAGCGCCCGCGAATTCTTGAGTCCCGGCCCTTATATATGTGAACAGACCATCAGCTATACTTCATTACCTTACTTCACTATATATCCATCAACAAGAAAAGATGCTGTCGTTTCTCGCAAAACAGTTCCCACGTCTCAGCAGATCCCAGCTGGAGCTCTTCCGCGTATGTCTTCTTAGTCTTTCTTTCTTCATTTATGGTGCAGAACTAACAACAGGCAGTTCACGTTCTACCTCATGACGCCCATTGGTGTGATGTACTACGTCGGAGTGGATGCTGATAAGAAGTTCAACGTCCCTGGTTTCTGGCCGGACCCGGAGACAACAAACAAGATCCCTAAAGAGCCACATGAAATCAAGGCCGAGCTAGCGCGTATGAAGAAGGAGTCGCTTGAGAAGCGTAAGAGACTAGAAGAAAAATTGAAAGAAGAGTACGGTGTTGATGTGGACGCTGAGAAGGCCAAACTGGAGAAGTAAACTACCTTTTACATCCACCCTGTACATAGCATCACTCATTTATATATATACATAACGACGATCCTGACGCCTACCCGAACGGCTCCAATTTTGGAGTGTTGTTATAGGAAGCCTGTGTAATCAGCGATTGATACAACGCATTGATCTCCATCCTGGTCTGCTCGGAAACCATACACTGCGGATCATATTGTATCAGGTTCATGAACTTCATAACAGCGCCGAGTCTATCATGTGAATCAACAGGTTGTGTTCCGTTGCCTTGGAATGGGAATAGACCGATGCTGCTAGTAGACGTTGGAGTGTTGAGTTTCACCATATCTGAAATCACATTGGTACCACTCACAAGTGAAAGCTCCGACATCGGTTGTAATTGTGGTATCACAGAGGAAACGGGTGAATTATCAATAATCCCCATGAGATCAAATTCTGGGATCTCCGTATCAAACTGAAAGTTTTCAAAATCAAGCAAATCTTCATTCTCCGAATGAACATTTTCCATCTGATTGACTTTACTTTGTAGTACACCAAGTCTCTTTAACCTTTGGAAATCCTGTCCTAAGGTATGTGAGAATGGTGCTCTTCTCGGCTGTCCCGTGGAATGGTCAAAATCATCGTAATTATCCACAATACAACTCTGCACAAGTTCTTCATTGGATAAGAAGGTCTTGTTGTTCTTCTGCTCCACTGTGAGATCCACAAGGGCCAATACATCCCACTGCTCCTGTACATTAAATTGATTGATCAGCTCCATCAGTTTCATCTCCAGACTGTCATCAAACATCTTTCTCCGCTGGAAATTTTGAGTCACAGAATCTGGTAAGATACCCGATTGTTTCCATGCTGATTGTATTCTGGATTGTGGCACACCGTTCCACGCCTGCTTAACCAAGTCAAAGGTCTCGGACATATTAAAACTCTGTTCTTCTCTCGTGAGTACACGCCCTTGGAACCTCTGCTGTTGTTGTTTTTGAATCAGATTCTCATACTGTGTCACCCTAAAATTTAGCCTGACGTCATTTTCCACACCCCAGTTCATTGGGAGGAAATTGGAAGTGCAAGTGGTGTACAAAAGTCTGATTCTCTGTAATTTGATGTTCACGACACGATGTGATGCCGAATCATCCAATATGATGATAATATCTCTCTGTTGCAATGCCAATCTCTTATCCAGCACGGATAACCAGTCATAGAACACGGTAGATGTCAACCATTTCATACGATTGCTGTGGTACCCCACTCCATGCTTATTAGATGCCTTAATTGAAGACTTCCCCTCAAAACATGGATAGTTCTCATACCGGCCAATGATCAACGGGTCAAGCTTTTCAGATCCATCCGCGTTCACACAGAGCATACATGTGATGAAGTCCGAGTGGTCATTGTACAGAGATCTGTCCAGCGGGAGATTATAGCTGAGGAAGATCTCATTCAGCGTGAAGATCTTGTGTGGATCCACTCCTTCCAATAGCTGCTTCAAGTTGTCTCTCTCTTCAAATGTCCATACCTTGAGTCTATTGGAGTACAAGTCCTTCTCAATGGATGATAGGTTAATGTTCACCTTGGCCAAGAATTGCGAGCACCAGCGGAATGAGAACTCACCGTTGCCATCCCTCAAATTCGGCGGGCACTGTTTCCAGAAGTTTGAGGCCGATGAGATGATAATCGGCGCCGTAATGGGGATGTTGTTCCATACACATTGTGTGATCCACTCGGTCAGCACTTTCCGCAACAATGGATTAGAAGACCGTCTTCTCCGGATAAGCTTGAACTCATGCTCCTTCAAAGAAATCAACTCGTCTTTACGTGCCAAAATACGTGAGATTGTCGTCTGTGATGGCGGTTTCGATGTGTCGAACCTCCGCTGGGCCCACACAGCCAAATCCGTCTGCGTCATATCGGGATTTGCCTCTGCCATCAGGCACACATCGATCTTTTGCTTGATCGAAAACCCCATTTTGTCACTCCTTTCCTGCTCTGTGATCTCCACAATACACTACCAAACACAAATATCCCCACCTATAATTTGTTTCCCTTTATTACTCCTCCATCGTGGGGGTGGCCTCATCAGCTGCAGCTACATACACACTGTACAGCTGTAACTTCGGAAAATTACCATTATGCGACACCCGGACATCTCCTGCCCGAAGATGGCGGCTGCGTTTTGAGATCTGTCATTTCCTGGGAGTGTCATCAACGGAGTTCCGTTGGAATAGCGATGAGCTTTCTTTTGGTACTGATAGGCGTGTGTTGTGAGGTATTCAGGCAGCTTCCATAGCGTTTGATTCATTCGATTCTCGGTTCTTTCTTTGGTAGATGAGAAAATCGTGAGATGCGAAATTTTGAAGAAACTATGAGCCAGTGAGAGGCAAATGATCGGATCACCAATTTTGGCTAGCTTCCATGATGATGTTATGCAAAGCTGTCTTATATATGGTAAAGATCATCCGGTACATCCATGGATATGCACGCTAACTTGTAAGTTGTATACTAAGGCGTGAGTGGCTTCTTATGGATCCTTATCCAGTAATAATTGTAGTAAAACAGTACGTATCTACTAGTGGGTATGACAGCTCCAGAATCTGACCAAAGTATGCCTTATGCTATAGCTGCCAGTCAAATCAAATGCATCCTACTCATGCTGACCGAGTTTAGCATTCAAAGCATACAACGAATAGATTTGACATTCTTACCAAAGAAACGCTTATAGCTTGCCACAACTATCTGATTTCTCGCTATATATAATATGTCTCTCCAAAGACCGCGAAACACTGAACGTACTCCTATAAGCCCACTTGAACTGAACACCCAGCCATTTCTATCTTTTGGCATACACTCAATTAGTTGAATATTCCAAACAGAATGGTAAGTTTATAAGAACATATCGTGGTTATTCTTTCCATCCATTGCACACAACTAACACTCGAAAGTCAGAGACCACGGCGATCGCTGGCCCGACCCCAGAGGGCCCTTCGTTATTGGACAGATTGAAACAGTCATCACACCCAGTGGCATTGCTGTGTTTCCTCAGCTTCAGATTTGGTACGTCTCTTCTTCTTCTTCTTCTCCTCATTCTTTTATCATATGTGACTAACACCTCCCGCAGGTTCGCTGTTTGCCTACCTCTTTGGTCTGCTCTTCACAGATAACTTGTACGTCACCGTCTTTTTCCTTACGATAACAACACCACACCGTACTAACACCACATAGCATCCTGGAATTCATCCTGGTGATTCTGCTCCTCGCTGCAGACTTCTGGAACGTTAAGAACATCAGTGGTCGTCTGCTAGTGGGACTGCGCTGGTGGAACGAGACAGATGATAACGGCGAGAGTATATGGGTCTTTGAGACGGCTAACCCGGATAGGATAATTAACCCAATTGACTCAAAGGTATTCTGGGTTATGTTGTATGCTACACCGGCACTGTGGATCATCCTGGGTTTCCTCGCCTTCCTCAAGTTCCAATTCCTATCTCTCATCTTGGTGTTCATTGCTATCACACTAACGGTGATCAACTCGATGGCATTCACCCGTTGTGACAAATTTGGTAAGGCCAACGACTTGGCATCGAATATGTTTGGCTCTGTCTCAGGTAGTGTCTTTAGCAGATTCAGACCTTCCTTCCTTGGTGGTAATTAAGGATACTTATAGCATATACGTTACGTCTGCCATTTGTGCACGTGTAAGTAGTCTCCCTATAGGTATATAGTTAGAAAATCCGACTTACTCCCCTCCTCTAGCGATATATCCAAAGTTCTATGTTGTATATACCATCAGAATATCAATAGAGCAATGCCGCGTGCAATCAAGGGTATGCTGTTCCCTTTGGGGAGGATTCTATGATATTTTGGATCACTAACTCCAACAGGTGCGATGGTGGAGTGCGACCCATCGATTAGGGCGCTGATTGTGCGTATTGACGCCAACCGTCATGACATTGTTATTCAAGTGAGTTCTATTGGTATATTTCTTTGTTACAACGCAACTAACAGTGCAAAAAAAAAGGAACTGGATGATACGCATCTCCTCATAGATGAGTCCAAGGTTGACTTCGTTAAGAGCGAGCTCAACAGAATCCTCGCAGAAAACACATACAATCCTATGGACGAAGAAGAAGAAGTCTCTTGAATGCCTCTTTTAACTAAGGGATAAATCACCCATTTGCTCCACTGGAGTCGTTGGCTCCTTTCCTTCCTCCTCCCCACCAGTCTCGAACATCCGGCTCACTACGAGACCGATGAAGGCGATCATCATGTCCGGTTCCACAACGTGCACAGAGTGCTTCAAATCACTGGATCCAACTGTGTCAAAGTACTTTTCATAGCTTTGGAGCACAAGTTCTTGAATACCATCAATCAGTGACGTAACGACTTGCTTGTCACGAATGAACGTCTCAATGTGCACCTTGACTCTTGGGAACTCTGCTTCGATAAGTTCTTGTAGCTTTGCAACATCCTGGTCTGCAGTTTCCTTAGTACCCCTCTTCAAAGGTGTCACTATAGAGCTAACAACGTCCTCTGTGAAAGTGTGCACAACGTTTCTCAACTCCGTCTGCAGTTCCATTCTGGCGTCAATCATGTTCTTCACCACACGAGGGACACTCTCTCTCATTAAGCCGATAAACCCATCCTCGTTAAAGACACTATCGCCGTTTCTGATCTTGGAGATGATATCACCAATACCAGAGAAATCTAGGAAGGTCTCAGAGCTTACATACTCGATGTCGAACGTCTGTACTTGGTTTCTCAGCATCAAGAGATTCTTCAATAGGAACAAGTCAGCGTCGAGTGTCCCCGTTGTGGTCTTGGCCATTTTATATCCCTCTCTCAATGAGATGATACAGTCGTGTACAATGTTATGAGCCAGATCGTCAAACACAGAGGAGGAGACTAACTGATAGATCTTGGACAGAAGGGCAACGCCTTTGCTCAGAGGTGGATACCAGTCCTGAGTTGTGGTATTAGCACTGATGATCATCGATGCGTTATCATCTTCGTCACCTTCGATGGATGTCACTCCCTCCATAATAACAGAGCTCTTGCGTCTGTTACCGATCTGGAAGTCCCTGGAAGTTGGCCTGTACTTAACAATCTTCTCCTCGGCATACGCTTGTGCTCTGAAGACTAATCTAGACTGGACATCTTGCAAGATGGGCTCAAACACCACACCAAGGTCAATATGTGTGAAATCGTGTGGATTCTGATGTTGATGTTCAAAAGACATGTCATCGTCATACTCGTAGTACTTGTCCAATAGCGTCGCCAATTCACATAAACTGTTCAAAGACTGCTCTCTCAAGATGCTGTTTCTCAGGTGGTCGTACAACGGCTCAGCCAATTGCTGGAACCATGCAGTCAGGCTACCGTCGTGATCAATGGTGAAGAACTTGAAGAATAACTCGTGCTCATCTTTGAAGATCTTGGTGAAGTAGGATATGTTCCCCTGTGCAAAATTCACCAGTGCCTTCTTCTCCAATACAGAGTTCTTCATATGATCCGAGATCTTGGACTGTAGCAGTCTCGATCTAATGCCAAAGTATATGTTATAGCAATCATTAAGCAGACCAGCGTACTCATCAGAGCCAGAAGCTCTTTTACACAACTCTGCACTCACGTCTGTCAGGAAGGCCCCATCAGCTGCAAATCTCGTGTATATCAGCGCATCCTCAGTAACGGAGTTGGTCTTTGCCCCACTGAGCTTCTCTGTTATCTCATCTCTGACGCTCTTCAGACTGTTCATAATGTAGTTTCTAATCAACGTTAGTGCTCTAGTGAGACACTGCTTGAACCTTCTTAGGAAAGAATCGTGCTCTTTGTGTTCCGGGTGTGCTTCAATGAAGGCAATACATTCGTCCAGTTGGTGCAACATCTTTCTGAATGACTCCTTACGCACGATGTTGGCACTCGGGTTGTTCAGCTTTCTCGTGATGGTATTTAATAGCTCGTAATACTGCAGATTCCCCTTTAGTTCCTCATCCAACTGCACGTACGAGTTGTATTGCTCGATCAACGCATCAGACTGCGATTGGAACACGAACGTTTCTTTGGTAACAGTATCGTACTTCACCGTCAATTCGCTGAGCTTGTCGATGATACTCGAGGCATATGCACTGAGCTCCTGGTAATTGTTCTCCCTGAAACGACAACTCTCCAGGAATCGTGTATACTTGGAATTCCGCTGCTGCTTCTGTGCCTCCAATTGCTCCTCAGGGGGCAGCACATCATAGTCAAAGGAATCAATGTAGTGGGAGATCAACTGCTCCTTTTCTGCCTCTGTATAGGGAAATAACGGCTGCTCTTCTTTCAGATACACCTCTGGTTCACTGAGTCTCTCCACAGATTTCGATCTTTTCAGCACAGACTTTGTATCATGGTGGAATGAGACATTACTCTATGGAAGCTGTTAATTCCAAAAAAGATCAAATGGTATAAGAAAGAGAATGGAATAACTGATAACTCACTGGTGCCAAGTGTGGGATGCTCGACGCAATGCGCTGAACGACGGAGTTCCGTCTCGCTCTGCTGGTCCGATGGCTCCTCTGTTGGCCCTCCACAGTCATCTAGTGTCTTTTTTTGCCCAAGAGTGAGAATTGGTTGGAAATCTGGATATTTAACGTGAAAGTATTGATGGAGTGCGCTGGCTTTGTTTATGGCCCGCTTGGCATGTTTGCCCGTGCAAAAATGGCAGAGACATTATAAATTTACTATGGAGTGGAGGTACAAATCTTCTGCTACAACTGTGTGAATCTTTTCTAAGAAGCTGATCATCTTCTCTTGTAGATACATGGCTTCAGGAGCCATTTACCCTCTGGCACCTTCTCTCTGCGCTTCTGCAACTGTTCTTTCTCGTCCTCATGCTCAATAAAGCGCTTTTTCCGCTCCAGCTTGGCCTTTCTCTCAGCAAGGATGTCTGGCGGTGGCTTGAAGAACTCGAATCTCGTAAACATCTTGTTGTCATCGTCCGTCTTCTTATGGAAGAAGCCCATCAGCTTCAAGGCATTGGCAAATTCTTCACCTTTACCCTCCTTATCAGAAAATCTCGACTTGATCTCCGCAATCCACAGCTCTCCTCTTGGAGCAAGGATTCTGTAAGCCTCCTTGACAAAGTCCAAGAAGTTCGTACCCATCAATGCCAAACAGAAAATTACAACCGTACAAGAGTTGTCCTCCAATGGCACATCTCTAATATCAGCCACTGTGATTCTCTCATTGGCCTTCTTCAAGTCAAAGCTATGTACTTGAATGTCCAGCTTGTGCTGCGAACCTTTGGCCTTCTTACCCTTCTGGCCGCCATTTCTCTGCTTCAAAAAGTTCTGAATATCCAGGGCGAACTGTGCCTCACCACACCCCATATCGGCGATAACCACTCTTTTATCCCTCTGTAGGCCGGGAAGACCACCAGGGGCATTCACAGGTCTCACAGAACGGTCCTTAACTTCCTTCACAAACACATCAACTGGGTTTTCGGGCCATGACTTCACCTGGGATCTGAACCCATCATGGTACTCATCAAACACAGATGGCTGCTCTTGCACAAGCTTCAGTGCCTCCTCTGACGTGATGGTATATAGCTGCTCGTTGATCCATCTGAATCTTGAGCCTGTGAGCTTGGCCATCATCTTCTGTTGCAATGGTGTAAGCTTGGCTCTCATTGGGATATCAAGTTGTGGAGCAGAAGGTGCTTCAACTGGTTCCAAATCCCGTGTGGTCTCCTCCTCCGCAGGCTTGACTTCATCATCCGTGGCTCCATCATGGCCCTGGTTGTTCCTTTTAGTGTTCTTCTTGGCCTTCTTTGGCTTCCCTTCGCCGTCGCTCTTCACAGCATTGAAATCAGAGATATCAGTCTCCTGTTGTTTCCGCTTCTTGTTGTTCTTGTTGCTCTTACCGCCAACTTTCACATCAGCAGAGCTCAAGTTCCACCCATCAACTTCGAAAAGCGCCATTTTGCTCTTTTGTCTTTTGATTATATTTTATAATTAGTCGGATACGTCCTAGAGAGAGCTATAGAGCTCATCTCAAACATCAAAAGTACAAATAAAAAAAAAGATCTTGTTTTTTTTTTTTTTTTTTGAACGAGCATATCTCACAGCTATAAAATCTTATCCTAAAGATGAAAATTCACCGTTACCCGCCTTTCCTGCACATCTTCTTGTGTTATACAGGATGAAGAAATGCTCTGGTTTCTCTATTGTATATGACTTGGAAACCTCAATATCTCCCCTTGATCGAAAAAACTCGGGTATAGTCTCGGCCTGGGTCAAGTTTCTTTTCTTTGTGGCCGGACCATAATTTGAGAATCTGGCATTCGGGGACAAACAAGCGCTCGTTCCATAAGGTTCTATAGTGTAGTGGTCATCACCGTCGGTTCTGATCCGACTAACCCCGGTTCGAATCCGGGTAGGACCTTTGTTTTTTTTTTAGAATTATGGAGGGCTTTTTCTTCTCGAACTCATTTTATGTGTCAAAAAGCATTTGAAAAAACATATAAACAATGAACATGCGTACATCCATTTTTTCAACGCCGATTCATCCATGGGCCACAACTTCTAGATATGCGAACTCAACGGAAATACAGGGCCCCCCGGGCGCTGATATAATATGTATTGAGAAGGAAGGAAGTAACTATAGAAATCGGCAACGTCTGTCACTGTCGTTTTTGAACCTCAAAGAGCTGGGATTTGAGTTTTCCAACTTGCACACTCTATGCTACATCTTTTCTATACTACACATAGACAACACTCAGAGATAAACACATATTGCACACACATATACACGTACTTCAAGTGCATATTATTACGATTTACACAATGGTTTACTCTGTTCATATTCATTCCAGGTATAATGGAGGTCAAGGGTTCGCAGGATCCTTGGGCAGTTGGGGAGTTTAAAGCACAAGTGTTGAGGTATAGGACTAGTTTAAGTAAATGGTATCATATTTGATGATATATTTAATGATATATTTGATGATATATTTAATGATATATTTGATGATATATTTGATGATATATACAATCTTCACTTTTCAAGACTTTTAGGTTGCCTCTCACTGTTTCAGAGTATCATCAGATTTCCTATGAAGCCAAAGATCAGAAGAAGCACCACGATATATTTCCAAGCCCAAGGTTCGATTCTCTGACAATGTTTTGTGTACCATTCCTCGGTCTGAGAGTGCCGTGTATTGAATGTTAGACAGTGTGGTGGATGTATGATTACATCGGAGCTATCTGAGCCTGTAGAGAAACGCCGTTGAACTTTGGCTTCGTCGCTTCTGATCCATTTGAAGTAATATGTCGAAGATGGAAGGCTAAATCATGAACTATACAGTTATATATCAAATATATTAGAAAATTGGTATGGCTGAGTGAATGTATAATTGCTGCGATCCACATGACCCATAATTGTCTGCACTTTGAGTGGCTATAGTGTGTGCAATCACTGCCCAAATTGAATGATATCTTCAATTAATAGATAATAAAGCTTAAATAATAGAATAGTGTATTTCATTAGTACTGAATTTGCAAATTGAACCACTTTAATGTGAAATAGTACTTAAAAGAACATGTCTACTTTTGTATCTAAGTAGTTCATGACAAAAAGCCAAATCCTGAGGTTAAAAAATTTGCCTGAAAATACGTTGAATTTGGCAAGTTTGAAGAGACAAAAAAGATATAAGCCATTCATTATGTACAGATCTAAGAAACCAGTCCATTACCTCTTTAATTAAAAGAGTTACACGAATTAAACTACATAATCAGCATGTTCATAAATGGTGTCCGGATTTTCATTGGCACACAAAAATTCTGTTCTCAACCAGGAAGCTAGCCTTGACAGAGCCAGAAGAGAGCCAAACAAAAAAGGGACTCTAGGAGTGGTAATTGTAGATTCAAGAGCTCGTATGTCGTGTCAACCACTAATAAGCTACGGCTTCAACGGCTGCAATTCCCTATCGGACCACCAATCATTGTAGGGCTCATATATGTACTTGTGATGACCGAATGCGAAAAAATTCCAAAAAAATTCCGAGCCAAAAATATACAAAGACCTATGAAGGTATAGAAGAATATAATAAGGGAAAAAAAAAGCCACTGCGCTTTATGAGGCAAGCGAGTGCGATCAGACTGCTCTCCCCTATATTATATACCGCAAGAAGGATGTCGACGCAAAAGTTCCAGACCGAGGTGCTCGCAGTTACACCGTCATCCATCACCTTTGATGAGCACGACAACCTGAGCATCTCGGACCCACAGACTAAGGACCACTTGGAAAGGGCAGCCACTGTGCTTTCAAAGACAGATCAAGTGGTGGCTTTCCCTTCAGAGACCGTTTATGGGCTCGGTGGCTCCTCGTTCAACGACAATTCTGTGAAGAACATCTATGCCGCAAAGAACAGACCAGCCGATAACCCACTTATCTCACACATCTCTTCAAAGTCGCAGATCCCGAGATTCTTCAACGTTGAGATCCCCGAGATCTACAAACCACTGGTGGAGACATTCTGGCCGGGCCCGTTGACGATTCTGTTGCCCATTGATCCACAGTCTAAGCTGTCCAAATACACCACTGCAGGGCAGCCAACGTTTGCAGTTAGACTGCCATCGCATCCAATTGCCAGAGCACTGATCCACTTGGCTGATGTCCCTGTTGCTGCGCCATCTGCTAATGCCTCCACACGCCCCAGCCCGACGCTGGCGTCGCACGTTTACCACGACTTACAAGGGAAGATCCCACTGATTCTGGACGGTGGGTCCTCGAACGTTGGTGTTGAGTCCACGGTGGTGGATGGGCTCAGCGACCCTCCGATGCTTCTGCGCCCAGGTGGGGTGAGCCTGGAGCAGATTAAGCAAGTGGGTGGGCCTGCCTGGGCGAATGTGCGAGTCGCTAAGCGTGTGGCGGATGCCAATGAGCCTGTGAAGACTCCGGGGATGAAATACAAGCACTACTCTCCAACGGCCAAGGTTGTGTTGGTGGAGAAAGACGAGTCTGCTATCTCTAAGTACATCAAGGAGAACAAGCTGGAGGATAAGAAGTTAGCACTGTTGACGACGTATCACTTCACCGGGTTGCAGTTTGATGGCATTGTTGAGTCCCTCGGTATTACCAAAGAGGAGGTTTCCAGAGAGCTCTTCAAATGGCTCAGAGCACTGGACGAACAAGACGTTGAACTCATCTTTGTCGAAACAGTGGACGAGTCCGACGAAGGACTTGCCATTATGAACAGGCTCAAAAAGGCCGCCTCGGAGACAATCTAGACCTTTTACATACGAATATCCTAATGAGTAATGCCCGCATGATTGACAATGCAATAGTAACGTCATTCTATTATAATTAGTGGTCAGACGAGGGACTGACCCAGTGTAGGAGATATGAGCTGGGATTTTCTGGCATAGTACTTTCTAATCTCGTCGAACCAGAACACAGAACTGGAGATGGCTGTAAGGAATACCAAGTCAGAGAAGTAGAGTGCCTCGGTCTGGAAAATGGCCTGGAAGAACGGCACATAGATCGCACAGAACTGACCCAGTAGAGAGCCGATGACGGCATAGTTGAACATTTGGTTCTGGAATCCAAGCTCAAAGTTCGATTTCGTAGCATGACGACAACTCAAGGCGTTGAACATGTCAAACAACACGAAACATGTGAAAGTCATGGTGGTATCCCTAGAAGTAATCTGGTTGTCCTTCATCTCTCTGACATATACGTAGATAGTACCAACGATCACAAATACAGAGTTCATGAGCACTCTCTTGATCAGTGCATCCGTCAAGATCTTGGCACCTTTCACTCTTGGTGGTTTGTCCATCACTTCGTTATCCACCGGCTCAACACCGAGGGACTGAGCAGGAGGACCGTCCATTAGGATGTTAATCCACAAGATTTGCATGGCGTTCAATGGGTTAGGCAAGCTGAAGAAAGTGGAGAAGGCAATCAAAGACAAAGCAGCAACACTGGTAGATAATTGGAACGTCAGGAAGTTCTGAATGTTGTTGAAAATACCCTTACCCTCTTCAATTGCATGAAGGATAGTAGAGAAGTCATCGTCAGTCAGCACCATGTCAGCAGCCTCCTTAGCGACGTCGGTACCCATCTTACCCATAGCGATACCAATATCAGCCAACTTCAAGGCTGGAGCGTCGTTAACTCCATCACCAGTCATAGCCACAATGTCTCCACGACTTTGCAGGGCACGCACGATCTGCACTTTGTGCTCTGGAGTAGTTCTAGCAAACACAGAGACAGAAGAGATGGCTTGTGCCAGCTCTTCATCGGTCATACTGTCCAGCTTCTCACCATTAACCACATTTTTCTTTGGGTCAGTGATGATCATGCCAATCTCCTTTGCAATCTCCACAGCGGTGGTTTCACTATCACCAGTGATCATAATGACACGAACACCACCCTTATAGAGCTTCTTCAAGGCGCCCTTCACACTTGGTCTTGGTGGATCCTTCATACCAATAAGACCGTCAAATACGAGTTGCTCTGGCTGATCGGCAAACTCCTTATAATTGTGCGAGAAGGCCAACACTCTGAGACCCTTACCAGCAAGCTTTATGGCACTTTCATGGATCTTCTCAATGAGCTCTGGAGTGAGCTTGTCAGACTTGCCGTCCTTCTTCGTATACATTGTGGCTCTCTCTAACACTCTCTCAACGGCACCTTTCACGTATGTTGTGGTCTTGGACTTGTCACCGGCACACACGGAGACAGCCATGTACTTTCTCGAAGAGGAGAAAGGCAACTCTTTGATTCTAGAGGATGAAGGTCTCACATCGTTAAGCTTAAACTGCAGCAAAACTTCCAACAAGGCGATATCAGTTGGGTTACCGACAAACTTGGCACCCTCCTGCGAGTACTTGGAGTTGTTACAGATGTTTGCGGTCTCCAGTGTCTGCTTCACGTCCGCGGTCAAGTACTGTTGCAATTGAGAGCTCATGTGCTTCCCGATTTCCAACGACTCAGTGTTCATATCCACTGTCCAGAGCTGTTTCACGGTCATGTGGTTTTGTGTCAAAGTACCTGTCTTATCACTGCAAATGACATTCACAGAACCCAACGTCTCCACAGACGGGAGCCTTCTGACGATGGCCTTGTGACTGGCCATTCTCAAGACACCAAGGGCCAAAGTCACAGTGACAATGATTGGAAGGCCCTCTGGAATAGCAGCCACAGCGAGTGACACAGAAACTTGGAACATCTCCAGCCATGAGCGGCCCTGGAAGATACCGATGAGACAAATGACACCGATGACGATGAAACTGACGAGTGATAAATCCTTACCAAGCTTGTCCATGGAGTTCTGCAATGGTGTCTTTGGCTTCTCAATGTCGTTCATCATCTTGAAGACGGAGCCAAAAGCGGTGCTGTGACCCGTGCCGACGACGATACCCGAGCCGTGACCGTCACGTACTAAAGTGCCCATATAAGCAATACAATGACGCTCGTTCAATGGGATCGCAGGCCCATTTGGCACAACTGCATCTATCATCTTGTGCACCGGCTCGGTCTCACCGGTAAGGTTACTCTCGTCAATAGTCAAGTGCACTGAGTCTGTGAGTCTGATGTCTGCTGGGATTCTGTCACCTACACCGAAATGAACCAAATCACCAGGCACAAGCTGCACGGCCAACACGTTGTGTGTAGAGCCGTTTCTAATCAGGTGAGCCTCTGCCGGCACAAGCTTGTTGAGCGCCTGCAGCGACTGCTCTGATCTGTACTCCTGCACGAACCCCACGGTGACGACGATGACAATGGCCAGTGTGATACTGACAGAGTCGTCAATGTTGCCCATCAGGAACGAGATCACAGCAGAGCCAATCAACAGCAGGATCAGAGGGTCTTGGTAGAAAGTCTGCACAAACTTCCAGAACAGACTCTCATCTTCGTCGGCAGTTAGCTCGTTCATCCCGTGAAGGCCTCTTCTCTGTGTGATGTCCTGTGTGGATGTCAGACCCGTTGCGAGGTCTGTTCTGAGCTCTGACACGACAGCTGGGACCTCCATCAGGCAGAATTTGTAGGACGGCGAGCCCTCATCAGAAGGCGAGCCCGATCTGGTCGGCTGGCGGGACCCCATCTCCATATCGAAGGGGTTCTCGGAAGCTTTTGTAGTCATTGTTATGTGTGTGCGGGTGTGTGTGTGTATACGCGTTTGGGTGTGTTGATGATGGGCGCCGTGTGAAGGGTCCAATAGATAGTGGTGAAACTGGTGAAAGTGCACAATATGTCTCAATCCACTGTCAAAACAGTAATATCCGGGCAATTTCAGCGTTATTTCCCACACTTGGTAAACCACTGCTCTAAGTAAAATCGATGGCAGGGCACTGTCACTGTTTCTCGATGTCTGAGCTTCCAAGCACGGCAGTCACTCAAAGCAGCCAGAGCGCGTAAGACCAAGCGGAAAGCACGTCAGTGGGTATAAAAAGCCAGCTCTAACACTGGAACCACAACAAAAGCTCGCACAGCAGACCGCAGTATTGCTTAGATATACACTCAACACGTAACTCTCTGAAATCTCCGTCTGAAAACTTCAGCGGGTTTTCGAGATCCCGCCGCCAGGCTTCGCGAATATTTTTCGCGCTTCGGTTATCGGGCACTACGCCTCCCCTCCCTCTGGGTCCCTGAATGATTAAGTAATTGCAGATCTACGGGTAACTATCATGAAGTATAGTGTACAATTTTTTGATGTGTAAACAGCTGAAGTTCTTCCAGCGGCCATGCGAATGTGCAGAGAAAAGGAAAATGGAGGGGCCTCTTTCAAAGCCATGAGATATTAACAGAGTGACATAAGGACATTAATGGAAGGGACAAAATCACATTGGCTCAGCATTGTAACGCATGCGGATACCCATAGCAGCGAGCTCGGAGTCCAAGTACTTGAGCACGAACGGAATGGCCACCGTCGTGGTGTTGTTACCACCAACGAACTTGTTGCCCTGGCCGTCCTCCCAGATGTCAGCGTCGTTGACATACGTCGATGAGTGCTCGAACTTTGAAGAACAGTTACGACAACGAATGGTAGAAGCAGAGCCAATGCGTGGCACTGAGGTCTGTGTAGACAACAAGGAGCCACAACCACGACACAGCGACGTCTGCGTGTAGTCCGAAGAGTTCAACAGACGGTCCTGCAGCAAGTAGGCAGTACCGTGGCCAATCAAAGCATCACGCTCCATTTCACCAACACGGATACCACCAGATCTTTTACGGCCCTTGACAGGCTGCATCGTCAATGAGTTCACTGGACCAGTGGAACGCACCTGGAACTTGTCGTTAACCATGTGACGCAATCTTTGGTAGTAAACAACGCCGATGTAGATGTCACATCTGAGTTCCTCACCAGTGGCACCAGAATACATAGGCTCGTTACCGTGATAGTTATAGCCGGCCTTTCTCAACTGCTCACCAAAGTAGTCGGCTGGGGTATCGTTCTCGCTGAATTTCCATGGTGTGGCATCGTGGGCAATACCATGGAGCGCACCGGACTTACCGGCAAGGGACTCGACAAACATACCGATGGTCATACGCGATGGGAAGGCGTGAGGGTTAATGATAACATCTGGCTGGATACCGGTCTCACTGAATGGCATGTCAATTTGTGGCCACTTTCTGGAACACACACCCTTCTGTCCGTGTCTCGACGAGAACTTGTCACCGATCAATGGGGCACGAGTGATTCTGTACTTGATGGTCAAGTTCTGGAACTCTTGGTCGCTGTTCTCGTCACCGAGAAGCTTGACCTCCTCAATGAAGGCACCTTCAGAGGAGTGATATGTCTTGACCTTGGTCTTGCCAATAGTCTCATCGTAGTAAGCACAGATTGGATCACCTTCTTCGACTCTGGAACCAATCATAGGCAAACCATCGGTGTCCAAGATCTTTCTCCATTCCTTTGGCCAGTCGTCTGGACCGAATCCAATGTGTTGTGTCACTGGGTCACCACGACTCTTCTTCTCGCTCAAGTTGACCTTCTCCACCTTGTACACAGTACCATACCCGAAGCCTCTCTCGTCAGCAGACTTGTTGATGATCATCGCATCATCCATATCGTAACCAGTGTACGAAATGACAGCCACAACGGCGTTAGTGCCATTAGGGAAGTTGTCCATACCGTACTCGTCGTATAAGTTGGCCTTCACAATTGGAGTCTGACCACTCTGCAATCTGTACAGTTTGTTGTCTGATCTGTGCACGAGGGCAACACCAGGGGTACCCATTGTCTGCTTACCCATCTGGCACTGATACATGTTTCTTGGGGACTGGTTGAAGTCGGAAAATGGTGTCAAATTGGCCAGAATGGACAAGATGTTCGTTGGAGTGAACTCAACGTGTGTGTGCACGTTGCTCTCAATCTCCTCTGGAGTCACAGCAACGTTCATGTACACCTGCTCGAATGGACCAACAATATCTTGCTTGTCCAACGGCAAGTAGCGCACTGGACGCATCATTCTCGAACGGCCACCAAAGATGAAAAGACCAGGGTACTGACCCTTTGTAGATGGTGGGACGTAGCCAATCTCCAAGTCCAGTGGCAAACCGTGGTTACCTTCGACCTTCCAGAATCTGAGAGTGTCAGCAATGATCTTGGCCTGGGCGTGAGTAGTCCAACCGACGACTCTACCATCGAGCTGGACACAACAGACGTTTGGACCAGCGGCAAAGGTGTGAGCTGGAGAGACACCAAGGGCACTGAGGGCAGCTGGGACCTTGGACACATCACTCTCCTCGGTAGAAATAGCACACTTGTGGGCGAAATGGTTCAGCAAACCACATGGAGAACCATCGGGTGTGTGGACGGGACAGAGGAAACCCCACGATTCCGGCAACAGCTTTCTCACGGTGGTGGTCTTCAACTGGGCAAAGAAGGAACCTCTGTGCACCATTCTGAAATGCGAGATGAAACGGTAGAAGTTAATCTTCTCAGCGACGACAGTGTAACCCGAAACCTGCTGCAAATCCAGACCCGACTGCGACACCAAGTTACCCGTGGATAAGAAGTATGAAATCTTGGAACCAATGTCTGGGATCTTGGCGAACACTTTCGTCATGTACGAGCGGTCGTTGAAGTCAACAGCACCACGGCCGTTGAGGTCCTTTTGCACCTGAAGCTTGATGTTGGACAGGTACTCGTCGATCTTTTCCTTGATGATCATACCGTAGAGGAAACCACCAAGCAACACTTCCTGGTGCTGTGTGGCATCTGGATTATCTGGAGAACAGTCGCCGGCAACAAGAGTGTAGAGCTTTCTGATCATGAACAGCAGCATTCTGAACTTGTCTCTGTTGTCCTCCAAGTGCACAAGCACGATACGCTTGAGCACCTCCTTGCCGACATCTACATCCGAGACGTCTGGCGTGGCGCCAAACACAACTCTGAATTTGTCACCGAGGTAGGCCAAGGTCTCCTGGTTCGAGTGGCATCTGTAGGACTTGTACGATCTGAGCAGCAGCTCAAGACGATCAGTCAAGAAAGAGTTCTCGGTATCGGCACCCACAATGCCGTCGAAAATTTCACGGTCGTTAGTCTCGATCAAGGCCTTGAGGATCATCATCACTGGGACCAAATACTCGTTCTTTCTCCAAGAGAATCTGAAAGTGACGTTACCGTCATTCAGGTAATGAAGCACATTTGTCTGCGACGTCTGGTCAGGTCTGACGGATCTGATCTGGATACCAAACTGTGTGTATGAGGCACCTCTGTTTGTGAAAGATGGACGAATGATGGCCATTGGATGGTTTCTGCGCTGCACAATAAGCATACGGATGAGCTTCTCGATACCGTTGACGATGAAGTAACCACCGAGTTCGTCCGACTCTTCCTTGTGCTGAACCAATTCCTCTGGTGAGAGCTTCTCCAAGTGACATCTGTTGGATCTAAGCATGATTGGCACCTGTCCGACCTCTCTGATCTCGGACATTTCTTCACTGTCGTTCACGGACCATGCGAGCTTTAGCAGAAGTCTACCCTTGTAGGAAACCATTCTTTCTCTTGTCTCGGAAGGCCATGTCTTTCTGTCAACACTGAGCTTATCGTTGTGTGGTACGGATGGCCTGGCCAATTGCACGCTCTCGACACGGATCTTGAGTTTGTTGCCGAGCCTCTGTGGGTCCTTTGAGTCGAAGATGGTCTTGTAACCAATGTCCTGCACACCGAGGTTCAAGAGGCCACCGCCTGGGCCCTCGGTCAATGCATTGAACGATCCCACATGTGGTTTCACAGCCTCCTCCAACAGAGGGTAGGCGGACTTGTCCTTCGGTGGGTTTTTGAAGCGCTGCTCACGCTCCAGCGTGTGGAACTGGGCGGTTCTGAACTGTGCGCCCATCGTGGTTGGATTGGTGCCTTTCTAGTGTCTCTAATCACTTGGTGATGAGGATGCGCAGTGTAAAGACGGTACTGCACCAAAAATTTTTCTAAGTAAAAAAATTTAGAACCGGGGGTACAAAATTATTTCCGAGGCTTCTGGCTATCTCATCGGTTGTGGGCACGCCAAAATTGAGTCTAGGGAGCTGGAAAGAAATCGAACTTAAAGTCAACCGTTTGAAGAAAATTCATAGATAAATCACAAAGAAAATGGCCAAATCACGCTTTGAGTACGTCAAGCAGTTTGAGAGGGACACATTTCTACTACCGGAGACTTTCATTGTGATACGTCTGGACGGGAGGGGGTTTCACAAGTTCACAGAGTACTACCAGTTTGAGAAGCCAAATGACATTAGAGCCCTGAAGCTGGCCAATGCATGTGCCCTGAATATCAAGAGACAGTTCAAAGATGTGATATTAGCTTTCGGAGAGTCTGATGAGTACTCCTTTGTGCTGAGACCGGATACCGATCTGTTCAACAGAAGAGAGAGTAAATTGGTATCAACATTTGTGTCCACGTATACGGCCAACTATGTACAACTCTGGCCCAAGTTCTTCCCTAATATGCCGCTCGACTTGAAACAGCTACCGACATTTGACGGCAGAGCCGTTGTTTACCCTACTTTGAAGAGCGTAAAGGACTACGTGTGTTGGAGATATGTCGATACGCATATCAATAACCTTTATAATACCTCCTTTTGGACTCTAGTACTGAAAGGTGGCATGTCCACTAGAGAAGCAGAGGAAAAGCTCGCTGGTACGCTCTCTAGCGATAAGAACGAGATCTTGTTCAAGGAGTTTGGTATCAACTATAACAACGAGCCGGAGATCTATAAGAAAGGTTCATTGGTGTTCAAAGACGAAGTGTTACATATTGACGTTTACAAGCAGATTGATGAACTGTTTACAGGCTATTGATGATGGATTGTTCACTTCCTCTGCTCTTTCAAGTTTTTAAAGAAGGACTCAATGTCTTCTTGTTTAACCACCTTCCCGTCCTCTGCAAATGGCTTAAAGAAATCCTTCAGCTTGGATTTGATATCTTCATAGGCCTTCACGCCTGTAATGGCCTGTTGTCTCGGTAGGGAGTTGATCGCTTTAGCACCCATATCATAAATTGAAGAGTTATCGTCATCTTCATCCTCTGGTGGTTCATATACTGGACTGTCTTTCATCAAAAATGGGAATTGCTTTAGGAACCCAGAGATCAGTGGGTCTTTTTTATGTGTAAACAACAGCTCTGTGAAATGCCTTTCATGCTCAGGCTTGAGGAATAGCGAGTAGTCGTAATCCACTTTTCGCTTCTTTAGTGCATTCATGAAACCCTGCTCATTCTTGATCTTTTCGTTTCTCTCCTCGATGGAAGATGCCTCGATTCTTTGTATCACATCAGAGACTATCTGATCATTGTCTTTAATCTTATCAAAGAACTGTTTGTGCTTGGAAATGCACTTCCAACAGATAAAGCAGTCAAAGTCCTCGAATCGTGGGAACCCATCAATCGCTGATTCCTCCTGGTCTTCTTTATCATCGTCCTCTTTCTCTTCCTCTTCTTTCTTCACCTCATTTAGACTCTGTGCATCCAAGCCGGGCTCACCCAGCGTATCCAGTAGATTCACAGACTCCTTCTTTGGGGAGCTAAACTTGGGTAGTCCCATTATGCAATAGTCGTGGAACCAGTCCTCTTTACAAGTGTCTCCAAGAATACACTGTAGCATATTCCCCGTTTCCTCCATTGGATTGTAGTCTCTGCTACAATCACAGAATTTCCCTATGAAATTGTCATTGTAGATATTTGAAGTAGATGGAATGTCATCCTCCACTTTATGTCTCAGTGAACACGGATACTTCAGACGTGTCGTACCACAATCACAGGTGAATTCACGCCTAGTGAACAGCTCTACCAGGTTGTGATCCGCATGGCATTGGATAGAACACGAGTAACATATACCGGCTTTCTCACCAGTGGTCTTGTAACAGTCCAAACACGCGTAAAGTTGTTGTCTCGTTGGGCCCATGACGTAGGTGCACTTCTTCGGGTCCCAGGGCATCAATTCGCGCGCCTCTCTCTCGAGTGTCATCTGCGATGACAAGAAGTCCATCGCAGTGACGGAATCTGCGTTCTCCTGTGACATTTTGTGCGGGGTGGCTTCTTAAGTATTAGTGGTCCATTTGACACAGCTGAAGTTTCTCTGTCCGTTTGTTTATGTTAAGGCGCGTATTGGCATGTCAGTCTCTTCTTTTTTTTTTTTTTTTTTTTTTTCGTTTCACTTCTCCTCAAATCGCACTGGAAATTCCCATGGGGAAAATCCAGCAGCAGTGAAAATCAATTAGTCAGTTGGGTGCACCTGATATATATATCTAGAGTTTCCGAGATCCGCTTGACCCTTATTGATACCAGATTTGTTTTCTCAACGAGCGGACCCATAGAAAGTCGACCAGACCCCCACGAAGCACACAGATAAAACACAGCCCAAGATGGAGTATCCAGAGCTCGCCTCGTTCACAGACACAACGTTCTTCGACTTTGACCAGTTCCAGTCGGAGCCTCTGCTCAAGCTCGCCCTCCAGCAGCAGTACCAGGCACAGGTGGTAGACGAGCTGCTTGATCTTCCACAGTCGCTGAACGACATCTTTGGCTCCGGAGAGGAGAAGGAGGCAGCAGTACAGCCCCCGGCAAAGAAGCAGAAGATATCTTCATCACCACTGACGGAAAAGCAGCCTATGGACCCGGAGACGGACAAGAAGAAGAGAAACACAGCGGCATCAGCGAGATTCAGAAACAAGAAGAAGCAGCGCGAGCAGGAGATGGAACGCCAGGTGAGACTGCTGAGCGAGAAAGTGTCGTCGTATAACGACCGCATCAACCTACTAGAGACGGAAAACGCCTGCCTCAAGAGTCTCATCTTGGAGAAGAGCGACCAGAAGAGCAACAATATGTTGCGGAACATCAAGGAGAAGAGCTTGAGAGACTTATAGATGATACCCTTCCCCTCCATGCGCTTCCCCACACAGTTTCTTCTTCCTGCTTTTACGTTAATGACTTTCTTATTTATATACAAGGGCTACTGGCTGGTCCATTCACATTATGCATTTTGAATTGTAGATTCAATCCTCGGTGACTTCGCCGATCTTCACGGTGGAAGTCTCCAGCGTAGGGCCCTGCTTGTACTCGGCAGAGGAACTCGTCTCGATGTTGAATACTCTGTAGAGCACCTCGAAGGTCTCCTTCTTACTGAGCATCAGGTTGATGCACTTGGTGCCGACCCAGATTGGGAACATGAGTTCTTCCAGCGTCTCGTCAGATCTTGAGATCTTGATGAAGGCACAACCAGGGACCATCTTGCCGATTCTCTCTGCAAACTCTGGCTCGATCTTCTGGAGCTCATCGTAAGTCGGGAATGCCTCCTTCAGCAGCTTCTCAAAAAGGTCCATCGAGCAGCCCAGAACTCTCTCGTCACTGAGCTTGTGTTTCACAATAGGAAGACACTCACTCTGGATTCTCCACTTGCACTGCAAGTCAGTTCTCTGTGAGTGGAAGAATTTCACACCAGAATGCACAATCTTGAGCTTCTCCTCGTTTAGCATCAGGAACTCCTTCACGATTGGGTTTGAAAGGTAGATGATTCTTGCTGGCTCGCCAGTGGCGTTTCTCACAAAGCATGAGTCAACAGTGGAAGAGTCTTCTGTCGAGATACCGTAGAACTTCCAGCACTTGACGAGTTCCTCGTGGTCTCTTGGAAGGAAGTTGAATGGCTCGTTCCCATCGTTGGCATTCGAAGAAAGCTTCTCCTTCTTTGGGGCGGTAGAAACAGTGGCGGGAGTCTCAATCTTGGCCTTCTTCTTTGGCTGCTCGCTTGGCTCAGAGGTATCAGCGTTCTTTTCAAAAACAGTAATGAAGAAACCACCGGTGTTCTGGTAATGTGGGTACACTCTGATACAGTCCTCCAAGTTCATCGTCTCCTCAGTAGAAGGCGGGAAGAAGCCGTCGTAGTAAGACTCAGACTCGCCTCTCTGCTTCTCCTCTCCGTCCTTGCCAATGACTTTCCACTGTTTCATTCCTGGGGCAGACTTGAGCCCTGGTAGTACCGTCTTGACGACTCTGACGCTTGGATTCTTTCTCAGAGCGTGAGCGACAACGGCCTCGTTCTCAATTGGGTTCAAAGAACATGTGGAGTACACCAATCTACCACCATCAGCGAGCAAGTCGATACCTCTCTGCAAGATCTTGTACTGCAATGGGTTCAACCCCAATCCGTCACCCATCTGCCACTTGTTCCAAATCTGGACGTTCTTTCTCATTGTACCGTCACCTGAGCATGGCACATCACACAGGATTCTGTCAAACTTGACAAACTCGTCACCGAGCTTTGTCTTAGGGAACAGCTGTGCATCATGGTTCACGACAATCATGTTAGGAGAGTTGAGCCTCTTGATCTGATGCACGAGCATGTGTGCTCTCTTGTAGTCGGAATCATTGGCCACTACGAATCCAGTTGGGGAATCGGTGTCAGCGTGCAAGGCCTCAATGAGCTGAGCTGTCTTGGAACCTGGAGCAGCACACATGTCGAGGACTTTGTGGTGGGACTGAACGTCCAACACCAAAGGAGGAATCATCGAAACAGCCTCCTGTCTGGAGATGTTACCGACTTCGGTCTCCACCACGAGGAATCTCTGTGTCTTGGAGAAGCTCTCGTTCTTTCTCATGACGCTCTTGGCAACGTCAATCTGCCAGCCAAGCTCATTAGGATAGAAGGCCAATGGCTTTGGTTCTGGAATCGATTCGTTCTCGAACTTGATGTCACTGAGATACTTCAAGTGTCTCTCTTTGAACAAGTCCAATATCTCCGAGGCGTGCTTTCTGGAGCCCGTGATTCTGAAAGTGAGAGGAAGTGGACTCTGACATGATTTCTTGAACTCCTCGAACTCGGCTTCAGGCATCAATTGTAGCTGATCTTTGTAGTACTTCTCCCATTTATCGTTCTCTCTAACAACTTCGTCCCAGGCACCAGCGCCGTTCTTGTTAGCCGCAGCGACAGCGTCACGGTCGTCTCTTTTGCCCTTTCCCTTGTTTCTACCTCTAAAGTTCTTTCTGCCCATCTTGGTAGTTAGCTATATATATGCGGCCAATTTGGTTCAGTCAACAATTTACTCCAGCAATTGATTAAATTCTGTTTTTGTATGATTATGCGGGAAAATTTTCCACTATATAAAATCTGTGCGGTATGGCCACGACTCATCGCTTAGGTAAGCACATGATACGGGAGCAAATAATAGTGTATTGTGTAGAAGGCCTTTAATGCTTAGAATGTTGCGAAAAATAGCCAGATAATGATCTCGTGGATTAATGAAGCCTCTCAAATGCATGACTGTCGGAAATAGTACCGCCAGATCATCGGAACACCAACGCAACGTACCCAGCCCCATGCAATGCGCCCGAACCGATGGTACTGCCCCGAGAGCAACCATATATATCCCCACAGTATTTAAAGTGCGATTATCCCCCAGATCTTAGCTCCTAGCTTGTATATTATGACAAGTAAACAACAAATTGATTGGCCACAGAGGACATGCCAACATTCTTTATCACTGGCGCAAACAGAGGCCTCGGGAGGGAAGCAGTGAGACAGCTGTTGTTAGCACCAGAGAACAAAGTCATTGCCACATGCCGTCGTAAAGAGGACATTCCGGAGCTTCAAATGGCCAAAAACCCAAATTTGATTATGTTGAGACTAGATTATGACGATACCGATAGTTTGATACACCTGGCTACGGAGCTGGAGAAACTCCAATGGCCTATTGATGTGTTTATTGCCAATGCCGCACTGAACAACGCACAGCACGGGATCTTGGACTCTTCGATTGAGGAGTTTAAACACTTCTTCAAAGTCAATGCTTTAGGGCCTATTGAGACTCTCAAGGTCATCAAGCCATATATGATGAAGTCTGAGACACGTAAAGTGGTATTCAAGTCAAGTGTCCTGGGGTCCATCAATGAGTATCCATGGCATTTGGCAAAGGCATATCCATGTGCGCCATACTCCGTTTCAAAGGCATCATTGAACATGATGTGTAAAGAGCTGAGTTATGAACTGGCAGATGACAAGTTCATAGTGGTGTGCTATCACCCAGGGATCATCGATACAAAGTCGAAAGTCGGCAATGATGATGTGAACGTCAAGGCAGACTTCAAACCTGACAGGGAGTTTATAACAAAAGTGTCAATGGATACCTTGAAACTGGAGGACGGTGTTTCCAAAGAGCTGAAGATCATCGAAGGCTTGACGTTGGAACAGAGTGGACAACTCCTGACACACACGGGACAGCAGCTGAAGTTCTGAGTTGCAATAAATTCAGGATATCTAGGGTCGTAGACTCGTAACAAATTATGGTATGTGGCTATAGCTTCACCTCTTTAAGATCTTGAGCTTCTTGGACCGTGGTACTGGGACACTCTGTTGCTCGGCTTCCATGTCCCTTTCTTCCTCTCGAGCAGCCTCATCCTCAATTATGACGTTCACGAGTTTTCTCTTAGCAGATCTCTCTCTCTGTTTCCTTACTCTGTTAACTTCCTGTCTGATGCCCTCTTCCACCTCAACGTCATCCACACCTTCTCTCTCGGCGTACAAGAGGTAGGTCTTGCCCTTGAGCTCTTCTTGCACCCAGTGCTCGATTAAGTACCCCATGGCCAACAAAGCGGACTCATCAAACAGTCCCTGGTGATCGGGATACATCTGCGCCACGTAGTAGTGTATCGTATTGAGCAGATCAGCCTCGGGAATATCAAAATGTGGGTCTCGAGATCGGACTGGGATCTGCTTCAGTGTCGTAGCGATGTTCGCCAAATAGTCATCCGGTGCCAAATGTGCCCTCTGCTTGTCCCTTACGGTGCCATTGGTGAAGTGGTACACCGTGTTAGGGTGCTGGATGCGTCTCCTTTCGTCCATTTGGTTGGTTTGTGAATAAAAAAGAGGGATAATATAGAGAGTGAGATCAAACCTCAGAATTTTATATCGCGGCTTCTGTTATTAGATGAGGATAAGGCAAAATATGGAGTAGTAAGGAAATTAGAAGTGGTTTTGGGGCGTTACAACAACTACCAGGATGTTCTCCAACGTTCACCAAAAAAAAAACAACTCTAGGCAAACCGAAAAAAAAATGGTTTCACTAACTATTCACAAATTTCGTTCTTTAACCAAGGAAGTGCCATCCTGACCGCCCTCCCACGGGCTGTTGAGCCTTGCTGGATTTCTCCCCTGGGGCGGTACAGCAGCCATTGCCGAAAATTACTCCAAATCGGATTTCTCGCGAATGGAGATTCTCTCCGCGGGAGTCGAACCAGGACACTTCAACTTGAAGCAAACGAAATTCTACGAACGTCAGACACGTTAACGATCCCACTATAAAGCCATTACAGCAAGTTGAGAATAGGCGTTGCACGACCATGGTGAGAAAGCTTCATGTCACGTGATCTAGAATTATAGTCGCCTATTATGACTCGATTTCTGTGCTTGATGGTGTATAACCCTGTTCATAGTGTTATGACATTGTAGATGCACCTATAAGACAAATGCTAAATATCTAGGAGCGCTTCCGAATGCACTAGCGCAATTGGATTATTTCATTTCCCCATCTCTCTTCATCTCCACTTAATCACAATATCCTCTGAACAGAGCAATTCTACTTCTACACATACGAAGCTACAGACAATCTATAACACATATCTGCATTACCTAGTATACATTCATTAGATCTCGTATCGGTACCCAAGACTATCTACCAGCTATTGGCTTCCCGGACTGTGCCATGGCCTCTTTTTCAATAGTTAGTACTCTGGCTCTCCATTAGGCGTGGAGAAAGAAAGGACTTACCTCTTCTGGCAGCATCCTGCAACAGGTTTGTATCCACGTCGTTCTTGCTGATGTGTACGTATCTCACTGTGGAACCTCTAATGAATATACTCTTGACAGAACTGAGATGTGGGAATTTCGATTCATTGACGACGCTCACGTTGGCAAGCTTCAGGTTGAAGAACTGGTCTGCAGTCTTTAGTGTGCCTTTGATCTCAACACCATTCTTGAGCTGCGGGTCGGTTAGTACTGCGACATGTTTGTACAATCTCCAAGCATGTCATAACATACTTCGACGGTGACCTGTTTGCTGGTTAGTCCACTGATATCACAGCTAATGGTTCGGGTTTTTTTTTTAAAATGAAGCCTATAGATGAGAAGAAACATACCTCACGCTCAACAAGCGTCTTGAAGAAAGAAAGAAACAACATATTGCCCTGATACGACACTATAACCAGTCTCTACCTATCTCCATTCAAAAGTACCACCGCCATTCATGTGTTTTTCGACAGGAGCGCGAATCGCCAATTCTCCGTGGTGTTCGGGTGTCACAAAGCACCCACTCTTTACATTTCGTTGCTAATCTGGGGTAGATTTTGGTAGGGTTAAGTGAGATATTCATGAGTCTGCCACCAGTTGACTATATAAAGGAGCAGAAGTTCTATGTGCTGCTGTACGGGTGCCCAAGGGCCAATGACTTTCTAAACTGGGCACGGCGCTGCTTGTACTACAACCGCATTAGAGTGCACTGTTTTGCGGCTCTTTCATGAATGGACACGATTACAAAGACTGTGTGCTGCTAGAAACACTTGAAGAGAACGGAGAGGTACGGCTCAGATGGGACGGCACAGTGTGCGATTCTGAGAGATCCAACATCTCAGACTTGATTCTGTTCTAGGTGGTGTTCCAGTGAGGTACTACTGACTGCCCTTATACACTAGAAGGTAAGCTGGCAGCAGAACGAATATCTTCTCCAGATCGTTCAGGAACATCCAGAGACCGTCTACACCCGCGTTCTTAGACAGCGTATAGACAGTGTATAAATAACGAGTGATATGAACATGGAGATGGTATATATGTACAGGTAGTGCTTGCTTACTTGGCCAGCTTGTTGGCCTCTGACAGCACCTTAGAGGTACCCTGCTTGGCCGCTTTGAGCTGCTGTGCGTAGATTCCACTCGTCAGCACTCTGATGGCAGTTCTAGGCTTCCGCAGGCGGGAGGCAAACACCATAGCGGCTGTGAGAAGCGCCAGGGCACCAGCTTGGTGAGCAGAGGCCAGAGAGATAGGCACCAAGTAGAGCAGTGTGAAGACACCGAGACCAGCTTGTAACGTCACGACGCCCATGAGTGCGTGCAGTGACTTGTTAGCGGCCTTTGGCACCAAATGCTTGATCTTATTAGCGTACAAGTGCAACCCAAGCACACTGAAGAACGTAGTAGTGGCCAGGATTCTGTGGTTCAACTGCACGGTAGTTGGGTTCTCAAACATGTTTCTCCAGAACTTATCGGACTTGTCCTCTTTTCTAGCGTAGTTGTCGTCGAACAGTTCTCTCTTTGAAGGGATGATGTCGTCACCCATGTGTGGGAACGTGTTGTAGATGAGACCGGCGTCCAGACCTGCAACCATACCACCAGACATGGCAGTGATGAAAGTGAGTGCGATGAGTGCAACGGAAAGTCTTCTCAATGGTCTGAGTGCCGGGTTGTCTAACTGCTCGAACAGCGACAGGGCCTTCTTTGGGTCCTTGATCCACTTGTTCTCTCTGAGAATCTCCATTCCGGTCCAGATCATGCCCATGTAGAGTACAAAGGCAGCAGCCAAGTGGGTAGTCAATCTGTACTGCGACACCGTTGGCTTGGATCTTCTCTCCTTCAACTGTTCCTCATCCAAACCAGAGTACACCATCCACCAGCCAATGGCACCTTGGAGACCCAAAAGCATCGTCAGCACAACCAAACGCTTGTTAATATGACCAGAGGTCTTTCTGGAGGCGGCAAAGTACACCGTTGGTGCCAGCATGATGAGCCCGATTGCCCTCCCCCAAAGTCTGTGCCCCCACTCCATGTAGAAAATGAACTTGAAGTCCTCCAACGAGATGTGCGAGTTCAGTAGTTTGAATTCAGGCGACTCTTTGTATTTGGAAAACTCTGCTTCCCACTCCTGCTGGTTCATTGGTGGGATCGCACCAGTTACGGGTTTCCACTCTGTGATCGAGAGACCGGACTCTGTCAAACGAGTCAGACCTCCGAGAACGACGATACCAAAAACCAGCCCAGAGGTACCAATCAACCAATAGGCCACACTGTTGGCTGAGTTAATGAGAGGTCTCTTTCTGGCCTTAGTGACAGTTTTTTGCACTTGTTCGGAGACACTGATGGTCTGCTGTGGTCTGCGGATAGAAGTAGAGAATGCACGCTTAGCGGTCTGCTGGAGAGACTTGAACTGCGATGAGGCAAACTTTATCGTTGTGAGATTCGACAGCATCGATGATTTTCCAGCTAGTGAGAGCTCCGCAGCTGATGCGAGTGAGAAGTTCTTAAGGGATGAAGCTCTGACTGTGTTCAACACCGAAGCGTTTCTCATGAAGAAAAACTTCGATCTTGCCAGTGTTGACGCCATCTTGAGTTTGAAGGGGTAAATGAGTGGCCTTGGAACCAGGTATCACCACTCCAATACAGCAAACTGGACTAGAAGTGCTCTTTTATTGCATGAAAACAAAGGGAAAGGTGATGACAGTATCCAAAATTTTCAGCTTATACACCGCGAAAGGCTCGATGGCACCACTATCGTAAGCGGGATTCCGGGGTTTGGCCTGATTAGGCCCTTGATTACGCTCTGAACATCTAAAGGCTGGGGCCCGAATTACTGGCTATTTATAGCGGTAAGTTTCATTAGTTCATTATATTTGGGAGTGTATGAGTGAATGTAAGGTAATGGCACGATGAGCTCACCAGATCTTCTTTGAGGCCATGCGGTAGCGCACCACCGACTCCAAGTTACTCTTCTTATCCTTCATATTTCTTTGGTCGCTCAGATTCAAAGGTACTTTTTCTGTGGAGTCATACATCCGTCTTCTACTCTCATCATCGATAACTCCGAGGCCACCAGATACGATACCAGAGACGTAGCTGTGGTCTGTGTCTGTGTCCCCCGACGATTCCGACCTAGGAAAGGTTTCGAGCTGTTCCACTGTCGGTGTGATCTTGGGAGATGCCATATGCTTTTGGGGAGAGGTTCTTAACACTTGGGTAGATGCCGATGACTTCTTCAGTAGAAGCACAGAACACTTCAACAGCCCAAGCTCCAACATCAATTGAATGAGTAACAGCAGCATGTAGGACAACACACCGATCGCCAAGTTTGTATAGATCAACGAACCATCAGCATCAACAAACAACCATTGGATGCAGTTCTTGGACATGACGATGAACAACACAAACAGAGCAGGAAGTGGTAACCCAATCCTCTGCTGGATTCTATCTGGGTCATTCGACGACACTTGGTTTTTGAAGTTCTCAATCACATCGGTAGATAGGACATCCAAGTACTTTCTGTAGATCTTTGGCTTGATCTTGTTAAACTTGGTAACGTATGAGTGCTTGACCCAGTCTACTAGCAGCTCACTGCCAATGACGATTGCCGTCGGGCCGATGAGCACACCAAACCATTCGTTAAATCCCTTGAGAGTAGAGTTGGGTAGAAGTCCATAACTGGAAGAATCAGTGGATCCACCAATCTGCACCATGTTTCTCAAGGAGATAATGGAGAGCATGATGAGGAGCTGGAATCTCTCCACGACATCGGCACATGACATTTGGAAAAGTCCCTCCCTATCAAGCCTCTTCAACACTGAACCTTTGATCTCTGCAAACTGGTTGGACAACAAAAGTGTAACTAGTGAGTTTGAGTAAGAATTGGCAGCGACATTGAGTGCAATTGTTTGATACACCAGAGTGATTGTGTGTGACACGAGATATGCCAAACTGAGGACATAGAACACCAGGCATCGGGCCATCGTCTTGTATTCTCGCTGGTTGAGTAACACCAGTGGATCATGTGAGAACAGGAAGTTCATGAGGTCCTGGCCGACGGTGGAGAGCAGCTTATCGGTGATCTCCAAAACACCGAACATCACATAGAGCTTGATAGATGATTGGGCCCTAATTGTGTGGTAGATCTTGGAAGTGTCAACATTGGACAACACAATCGAGAAGATGATCAGTGAGGTGAACACTAAGTTATTGAAGTTGACGACCTGCAGACATCGTGTGAGCCCGTCCTTTCTGTTTATAAGGGAGTCTCTCATGGCGTAGATCAGCAGAGCACAATCGAGCGCTAGCTTCAACGGGAGGATCACCACCAGTTTTAAAAAGGAATTGAGGCATGCCACTAGGGAAAACAACATGAAGATCTCCAAGTGATAAGGCAGATGCGCCATGTTGCGTATCTGCTCCCATGATTCTGAGGAAGAGATCAGGGGAGTTCTCTGTTGTTGTTGTTGTTGTTGTTGTGTGGTCTTCTCCTTCTCCAGGGAGAGCTCTTTGAGCAGCAGACGGAAGAGGTTATAAGAGGCGGTGTTTCCGTTCGGATGTGCCAAAGAGAGGCCCCTCGACCGCTGTCTCTGCGACATTTGTGCGTGTTATTGCGTAGGCTTTTGCTATGCCTTTGTTTACCTAACTTTGTAGGAGGGAGGAAGTGCGGAATTAAGAGATCAACAAAATATCTCCTCCACACGCCGTTTGGTGGTATAATTGCATAGTGAAGAGATAACACCAAACTCATAACAAGATTTGAACAATTTCCAGATGAAAACCACAACAATCGATATCTTCAAGGAGCAATTGCTTCCGTTCTCCCACCCGGGGACGCTCACACCGAGAGAGGCCACCCGTTTATCTCTATCTTTAGTGGAGACGCTCTCTGAGGATGCCTGTGATAAGTTCTTCCTTAAATTTGTCTCTCGGTTTTTGACGAAAGACCTATACGCTGAGATCCTGGAGGAGCGTAATATCAACAAGTGTTGTGGGTACCCATTATGTGGACTCCCACCTGCGCGTGTGGAGGGCCCTTCTAAGAACAAACATCTTCGTCCCTATGCATACTTGTCCTCATTCTGTGGGAAACGCCATTACCAATGCTCTGAGTTCTATGCGACACAGCTCAATGACGAGGCGCTATTTGCACGCAAGGACATCACAGTGGAGTCTTATGGGAGTGATAAGATGAGACAGTATGAGATCAACACTACGCTATTAGAAGAAGTGATGGATGAGTACGACAAGAGAGCTTCACAGCAGACAAACACATCGCTATTGGATATCATCAAGGAGTTGGACTCGCTATCACTTTCAAAGAAACAGCCAGGGAACGACGAGATTATGGAGAATATGAACAGAATGCTGGA
Organism: Petasospora taoyuanica; assembly: GCA_030567055.1. Classification (NCBI taxonomy): domain Eukaryota; kingdom Fungi; phylum Ascomycota; class Saccharomycetes; order Phaffomycetales; family Wickerhamomycetaceae; genus Petasospora; species Petasospora taoyuanica. The sequence continues at coordinate 459,370 of JAKUBZ010000003.1, forward strand.
GGACATCACCATCAAGGAGAAAGACATAGACGAAGCACCATTGCCACCGCAGCTCCAGGGCCAAGACGTGCCCGACGAGCAGAGGTACGAGTACCTACAGGACCAGAGTAAGGCCATCGACGGCTATGTGCTGAGGATATGAATTCTATTCTATGTACAGTTTATGAGTTGAACTTGTAGTCCTTCACAAGCTCTCTTAGTGTCTTGCGGCCCAATAGGGATTCGAAGGCTCCTACACCACTGCTTGCCTTATCCAATAGCTGCAATCTTTGTCTCATCCGCTGATAGATCTCGTTACTTTTTAGCTGTTTCTTTGGAAGCAAATTGGGCAATACGTTGGCGGCGTACTGTCTAAACCGCCTTCTTCTGCTGTTCAGCACTTTGGACATCCTGCTGATGTCCTCAGCCATACATGTCTCCCAAGTGGCATCTCCGGTGTTCGTGAGCAGTTCCCACTGAGATTCCGACTTGTACAACCACCTATTCTGCTGAAAACTCTGGTGGTAATCCGTATACGTCTGCTCATACTTCACATGTCTGAGGATCATCGGCGACACTTTGTTGGACTGCCTCCAGGGCCCACGAATGAAAGATATACCATTGCTGTGCGTAGTGTGAACTCTGTACGGCCCCCTTTGCATTCTCTTGTGTGCTCTGTGGACGTCAAGTCTTGCCCTATGGTGCAATGCCTCTGGTGTGATGATCTCCTTTCTGATCAATGGGTCAATTTCCTTGGGTAAACGACCGCCGCGCTGTCTCCAGCGGATGTACTTGTTGACATAGTTGGTGATCTGCTGCGTCTCGAGGTCCTGCACGTTCCCGTGGTCTCTCTTGATGGGCTGGCCGAACTTGTTCCATTTCCGTGGGTCTTTTGCTGGCTTGGTACTCTTCAGAGTAGAGCACTGTCGCTGTACTTCCTGCCATATAGAGTCATCAAAAGATTTGAGCAGTCCCCTGAGATTCTCCTCGATAAAATATCCCCTGGTCATCTCATCTCGTACTCTAAAGGGCGACATCTGTGGCTTCTGCTTCTTGAACTGGAGTCTGATGCCCTGGTAGACACCAGCTCCACCGTTATTTAGGCCCTCAATCCCATTCAAATTGGTGGCATGCCGTATGAGCTCTCGATAGAGCTCCAGAACTGCCCTTTTGTGTGCCTCGAGTCCCCTGAAGTGTGTGGGCATCCCTGTGCTCTCTCATTGCTTATATATGTGTACGTGGTTTGCGTGTCTCGAAAACATCAACAAAAAAAATTGGGGGGCCGCTGGATCAATACAGTTTGATAAACATGGAGTAAAGGCAATCACATCAAAATGGTAAGCCAAAATCCATGAAAGAAAACACAGATCAAGAGAACTAACACACATTTTCCAAGAACAAAACACTTAGTGTCCAACTCAAGCGCAGGAAACAGACGTTTATCGTCACAGTGGCAACATCAACACCGCGCTACTCAGATGTTAGAAAGGCGTTGTATGAGATGATAGAGCAAGTGGGCGGAGTGACGGATCCAGAGGCAATGGAAGATGACGCAGACGACGACGACATGGACATTCCAATTCCTACGCCGACCTACGGTATCGATTCAGAATCAGACGACGATGAGAAGATCCAGGATAAGAAAGACGTCAAGGGTAAGTTGTTACCCACAGAGAAGCAGATTGTGCTGGGCGTGCCAAAGGACGCCTCGGACGTGTATCAAAGTGGATTCAAAGACGTGCAGGACTCTCAGGAGAAGCTCTCTGGTGAACAGCTGAAGAGCTTTGCCATCATCGCCTTCAGACTGGAAGACGAGTCGTTTGACGTCACAGAGCCCACAATCGACGATGAATAGCTACATAGAGAGAATGCAATGAACAATATCTGCATTACACGGCTTACAAAAGAGGACGCTCAGTGAGTTTCACAAACAAATAGTAACATTTACCGTTTACAAAACCCAAAACTTCTTACACAAATCCTCCCCAAGAACTAAAAGACGAATAGCCGTATAATTAGCGTACAGACACAGCAAACCGCTTAGTTGACCATGGCGGAGGCGGTGGCAGACTCGTACTTCCAGTTTGGTGGCAAGACAGCAACGGTTCTGTAGTATCTGGCCAATCTGTGGATACGGGACTCAATCAAAATGAGTCTGAACTTGGAGTCCTTGTCCTTTCTGTTTCTCTCCAAGTGCTTTCTGACAGCGACAGCCTTCTTGATCAAGAAGTACAAGTCCTCTGGGATCTCTGGACCCAAACCGTTGGACTTCAAGATTCTGAGAATCTTGTTACCAGTGACAACCTTGGTCTGGGAGACACCGTGAGCGTCTCTGAGCAAGACACCGATCTGGGATGGGGTCAAACCCTTTCTGGCATACTTGATGATCTGCTCAACAACAGCGTCGGAAGAGAGCTTCAACCAAGCTGGAGCGTTTCTGGAGTATGGAATAGCAGAAGAAGAGATACCTTTGCCCTGAGGGAGGTGTTAGTATGATGCATTCCACTGGTAGTAGAAAGCAGGACAGTCACAGAGTCTGCTTGTATGCACAACATCCATTATGGCGACAACCGTCAGTCTCCCAGGGTAGGGTAGAGAGACAGTTGCCAGACATTGACAAACCAAACACACCCCTTAGTGTGACTGTGTGGATACCGACAAAAAAATCACTCGAGGCAAAGCAGTCCTCGCTGTCAGACAGCGACACCACTGCACAAGCGACTCAGTATCCACGGGGGGTAACTGTCTGTGAAAACATGTCAAAACAAACTGGTATCGAGCAGCTACTGCCAATCCAAGCTCTTTGTAAGGGGAACAACTATGAACGTCACAAAAGAGATGCTCAAATCCTTGCTTCACGGCGCACCTCACACATGTGATAGTCAGATCCAATCACGGAGACACACACACGCTGTATTTCGAGAGCCACGTGGTATAGGAGACCATACTCTTTGGACAAAGAATCTCATAGAAATCATCCCCTCAAGCGTTGAACAGACAGAACCGACACGACCCGAATTCATAGAGGTCATTGTTCCAAAAACGAACCACACGGTTGCTTTTAAGAAGTGAGACCACGTACCTTGGAGTGAAGTCTACCCATTTTTGATGATTTGTCTTGTTGATACTTTCTCCTCTACCAATCGAAGGTAAACGGTGGAGCTGAGATTTTTCACATTTTTCTTGCACGGGCAGCGCAACCGCCTGGTGTAGGGATGTTGAATTTTTTTTTTCCTAGCGAGCGCGGGAAAGCTTGTAGGGCAGACTTAGGGCTTGACTTACTCAGTCACGTGTTATTAGGGCAGAAGCGCTGTTATGCTCAGGGCTGCGCAACCATTTATCATATTACCTACTGCTCAAATTGTGTAGAATTAACATTGTGGTGATACATCTAGTCTATAAACAAGTTTCTGCAGGCACAAATCTAATGTAAGACAACATCACAAAACCTTGTCCTCGATATCTTCAAAGTCATCCTCTTCCGTGACCTCAATCAACCTGTCAAATGTTAGTAATCCGCTCTTGATATTATCATAGAATGATTCCACTTACTTGGAAACACCAGCCTTGCTTCTCATCAGCTCCACTGCCGCAGCATAGAGCATCCTGAGGGATTGCTGGCTTGTTGGTGGTAACCAGTACAACATCACCAATGGCGAGGACTTGCGTCCATCTTTAAGTGTCAATGGGTATGATAGTACGACGTAACGAGGTGCATTGTCTGGTAGTTCTTCGATGAGCTCTTCAATGGAAGTCACTGGTGATTCTTCGACGTTTGGATCCTCACGGATTTCGTATGTTGTCTTATCAATCTCGTCTGTTGTGTGTGCGTGTTAGTCTGTGGGTTATGTTTGAGTTGGGAAGCGTGGCGTGATTGGAAAGTGGTTTCAAGAGATTGCATTGGATTTGTCCGAATTGCAACTGTTGCAATCACAGATCACACATTCATCAACACTCCGTTAGTACCCCTCCCTTCAATATACCAGAATACTTACAGATAAGTGCCTGGACTTTATCACTTCTTGCACTTGCAAATCTAAACTTGCGCAGTTTTGTGCCGGTTTCCTCGGAGAAAGAGTACAAATTTGTAGACTGTCGACTGTTAGTTCACCAAATCTCCCACTAGCACTACAATTCCAACGTACCATAGTTGTTTGCTGTTATCGATGTTTATCTACAGCACACAAAATATGATCTCAGAGTTCTCCACATCATGCTTTTGGTGGTTCGCGCCTAGCTAATACCAATATACTCTGATCTAGCATGGTGTGTTCAATAGTGTCAATTGACAATACTTGCTAAGGAACGTATACTTTTGATGTCATGGATGGATTAAAACCTGTATTGGTTTGGCCCTATTCACAACATTTCAGCGGTTCCCAAAGCACTAGAACTCGACTTTTGTGCCAATATTCAGCTCATCGCACTGTGTCAGTATCTCTGTGGCAACGGCAATATCCATAATGGCCAATCCGACAATCTTGCACAGGACCAATTGGCTGTCGCCATTGATTTCCTTCTTTGTGAGGTCTTTCAGCTGCCCAATCTCAACACAGTGTTCTGGCTTAACCTTGTTTTGGATCAACTCACCTGCTTCATGCAGTGTATGTTCGAATGAGTCCACAATGATCTTACCATTGGACAGTGCTTCCTGTACAACAGCATCATCCACTTCGAACATATGTGGCTTGTAGGACCCGATGATGGAGATGAATGTCGGGTGTGTTGTAGAGAGTTTGTTGAAATGGATCCCTGGCTCGGTCGATGGGATGCATCCGAAGATAACACTTGAGTCTGATAGATCGATATCATCGGAGTACTCCACAATGCCAAAATTCACACCAGTTGAAAACTCACTCTCAAGCTTTTGAACCATTTCTTGCGACTTTGTGTTGTTTGATCTCACAATTATCTGGACATTAGAGATGTTTTGCTGGTACAACACCAGGGCAAGCTTGGTATGCCAATATGCCTGGAGACCGTTGCCATACACTGTGAGCACCTGTTCAGCTCTAGTAGTGTCAAAGTACTTGATCAATGGAATGACGCTAGCCAATGCCGTTCTGAAAGCCGTTAGTGTCATGGCATTGACGACACCTTTCAGCTCCCCATTGTCCTGGTCAATCACCATCACTGCGCCTTTAAACCCCTCCTTGGACCCACCGAGGGTCTTAACACCAACTCTGTCAGCGAAAGAGGGCATAAACAGGTGAACACACTCCAATTCCGGTCTGCTTATGACGATTCTCTCAGGGATCAACGAAGGGTCCTTGTGGTACTTCTCCAGTGCCTTGTATAGGACATCTGCATACTGGTGCACCTTCTGTGGCGTAAGGTCTCCCACGAGGGACTGCACCTGGGCGTTTGACACAACTAACATTTTCTAGATCTCTTCCTTTGTCAATTGGTAGTATAAAGGAAATGGAAATGATCAGGACCGAGACAGCGCGATCAGATTAAAATATACGCGGGGTTCTCCTATATAGTCACACCCAGGATTTATACTTCAAATTTCACCATACATCGATGAGCAAGCCACTGGTTGAGCTGAAAGAGGCTATTTTCAGGAATGGATCGGCATTGAAGACTATCCCGACGGTTTTTAAGCAGCCGATAACGCTGACTATCCGCCCAGAGCAAAGGTGGGCCATAGTGGGGCCTGGAAAGACACAATTGTTGAAAGCGTTATCCTCTCAGTACTTTGTCGATCCTTCAACATCACGGACTTACCCATTCTTGAACAAAGAGATCTGGCCGAGTGATGCCATTCAGTTTTTAGAGTTCAAAGGTGTGCTGCCCACTGCTCATTTGGCTGCCCGTTATGAGTACTTTAAGGATGAGTTTGATGAGACCACGGAGAAGTTTGTTATTGGTAATGTGAACAACCATAGGGTTATTAACAGACAATTGGTCAAAGAGGTGTTCAAAAAGTTCAGATTGGAAGGGTTGGAGAACAGATGGGCATTGGGATTGAGTAATGGTCAGACAAGACGTGCTCGTTTGGCAAGAGCTTTGGTGAGAGAACCAAAGCTATTGGTCATTGATGACCCATTCTTAGGCCTGGACCCAACTGCTACGCACACCGTCACAGATGTTATGGAACACGTCCCTCCAAATCCACATGTGATTCTTGGGTTGAGATTCCAGGACCAGCTGCCACAATGGATTACACATGTTGCTATTGTCACTGAAGATGGTATTGTTGATGCTGGTGCAAAGACAGACCTTAAAGACAAATTGAAGCAGTTCCGAGAAGAGAACCACGATTTCCATTTGAAACAGATGGAGACTCAGGCAGAGAGCATTGCCAATATGAAGAAGGTGTTTTCTCAAAAGGAAGTTGACAGATCCGTGCCATTATTACACTTGGATAAGGTGTCTGTTTCGTATAAGGGCCAACCAGTGCTGAAGGATTTGGAATGGACAGTGAGATACGGCGACAGATGGCATTTGAGAGGAGATAATGGCACTGGCAAGTCTACTCTCTTATCCTTGATCACTGCGGACCACCCACAATCATGGAATAAAAAAGTCGTGATGAATGGAGAGCCACGCAGAGCTGGCGTTCAGAATTACTTTGATATCAACGCCAACATTGGCTTTACATCTCCAGAACTTCACTCCATTTATCCAGGCCACCATACTGTGTTTGAGGCTATTTCTACTGGATACCTTGTTGGCTCCATGGTGCCACCGAAAGACTTAACAGGGGAGCAGATAGACCGCATCAATGTGTACCTCCGTGAGTTCATGCTCGAAGACAACAGAGAGACCCGGTTTAAAGACCTCGGAATCTCTGACCAGAAGCTCGTATTGTTCATTAGAGCACTCATTAAGAACCCGGATTTGGTGATCCTGGACGAGGCACTGTCTGTGATGAACGATGCGGCAGTGGAGCAGTGTAAAGAGCTGTTGAGGCACTATCCTGGAACCGTCATCGCCATTGGTCACCTGCAGGACGAGGTGCCAGACACTGACAGGTACATTAGGCTCAGAGGTCCGGGTGACTACGAGATTGGCACTTGTTGAGTCTTTATACAAAATTTCAATGCAAATTTCAATTCAACCCCAAGACCTATATAGTTGACAGATGGTGAAACAGGAGCGCAAATTGGGGGCCAAAGAACAGCGTGGTATTTTCGCGGCCCCGATCGCGATCTTGTCGACGTGTGTTGATTAGGTGGACGAACTTCTCCACAGGCTTCCCCCCCCTTCGCTTAATTTGTAGGCACTTCAACAGATCTAAAGATGAAGTTCTCAACCGTGGCCGCTCTCTCCCTCGCCACCATTGCTGTTGCGCAGATCGACATTACCAACCCAGAGGCCAGGGCCGATGGGCACTACGTCGACCCAGAGTCCATGGAGGCTGCTCCATTCAAGTACGACATTTCTTACACAATCCTGGACCACCCGGGTTCCGTGCTTGAACTGTACAATGGTGACGAGGTCACGTTGAACTACACCTTCGTCAACAATGAGGACGAGGAGATCAACATCGTCGGTGTCGGCGGTAACTTTGCGGACCCACTCAACGGCCAGATCATCGCCAACGTCTCGGATGCCAAGGTTGGTCCTATCGCCATTCCCTCCGGCGAGTCCAAGTGGTTCACCCAGAGACTCGGCGTGAACTTGCCAGCTTCGAACTACGCTTTGAACCCAGGTCTTTACGTTGTTAAGGGTGCTACTTTGGCCATGCTCGGTGCTCAGCCAACTTTGGCCATTGTCGAGGAGAGACCAATCTCGTTCTTTTCCCCACAGCTTTTGCTCGTTGAGTTGATGCTTCTCAGTACCTTTGCCGTTGGTGGTTACTTTGTGTACACCAACTTCGGTGCCCAGTACTTCAAGACTGCCGGTAAGACCGCCACTTCCCAAAAGGGCGTCAAGCCAGCTTCTGCCTCTGCCTCCGGTGCTGAGAAGAAGGCCATTGACGAGTCTTGGTTGCCAGACCACATCAAGAAGACGAACAAGAAGAAGGCCAATTAAGCCTCTATCCTCAAAAAAATTCAATTGTTTCATCGTCAGGTGCTATTTAATAAAAATCACGTGCTCACTCATCGTACCTTATTGTATTTTGTATCTATGCATCCAGGTCAAGCTCTGCCAACAGGGACTCAATCTTGTCCATGTCCGCCTGGTAAGAGTCGTACCCTGGCAGTTGTTCGACTATGTCGTTCTTCTCATCAGGAAACAGACCTTCGAAATCGATCTTCCACTTTTTGGCCAAGTGGAATCTGATATCATCAATGAGCTCAATGGTATCTGTCTCTTGACGTTCTTTGATTCTCCCAGAGGACTCCAAGATGACCTCTGCAAACTCAGGATCCACCATGAACGCATCTAGGTTCTCTGCAATGATCCGTGCAACGTGATGTTCCAATCGATCCATCCTCGTCTCCCACGCGGCCCTAAGGATATCATATAGGTCATAACCTGGAGGTGGTCTTTTAGAAGCAGTAAGTGTCACCGCTGCCATAGTCTTGAGTCTGTAGTTCAGCAACAATTCACCAGCGTATAGTGCGTCAATGGCGTGTTCCATTGGGATATCCGCATGGTCATAATACAAGAACCTGATGATAATCTCTGCCACTGTGGAGTTTGGTACAGGGAGGTGGATTACCGGGATAGAAGACGACCGATCGACAATGTTTAAGTCCTCATTGATCTCATAAGTCTGTGCTTCAGAAAACTCAGAAAGGAACATAACTTTGAAGTACTCGTTCTGGATAAGCACGGAGCGGTGAAGCGGGTAGTAATGTGTACAAACGGGCCACTCTTCCTCAGGGATTGGTGGCTCGTTATCCAAAGTTTCAATTTCCATCGCTTCCTCTACCGCTAAGATGATGTCACTGTATGCCCCGGATTCTCGCAACTGCTTGATCTGCTTCTCTGTAATCTCCTCAGCGAGTGTCAATTTCTCACCAATGATATCATTCTCCACCAGCGATTTCAGATTCACTCTTGCACCTTCGAAAACCCTCATCTGCATCTCATTAACTAGCTTAGCACGATCTCTCACACCGTCCGTAGTTAAGAACTCCTCTAGTCCTTCGACCAACTCTTTCAACTCAATCTTCTTAGCGTACCCCAAGAGGGCGTTCTTATCCACCTGGTTGAACTGGTGAGTGTCATGGACAAGGTAGAGGTAACCCAATGCCACTTTGAAAGTCAGTGGATCTGTAGAATCATTCATGGGGAGCACTACCAGCTCTTTATCACTCCATTTCGAAGATAGCTTGTCTCTAAAGTATGGCGATCTCGCACTAAGCATGAATCTATGGAGCCTCAGCGAGACGTCACCATCCTCATTCAACGAGTTTCCTAACTGCAATACCAAGTCCTCCGTTACCAGCTCACTAGTGCCGAAAAGAGAACGCACATGTGCTGCGAAGGGCAAGCTCGTATCCACAGCTTTGGAAATGTCATATGAGATCAACAGATTTCTAATCTTATCAGTCAGCGCGCCGTAGATACAGCGGGCGCCTTCGTACTTGTCCGTATCACACACCGCTCCTCTCTGTAGCAGCAGTCTCACTACCGCCTCCTGGCCACATAGCGATGCCAAATACAGCGGGGTGTTGTCCCATTCGTCCACTTCGTTAACCTGCTCGGTGTTAGCATATATTAGTTGAGGCATTACAGAAAGATACTGACGTTGACTCCCGTGGAGGTAAGCTGGTCGACACTCTCGAGGTCGCCCAGACGGCACGCCAGACAGAGCTCTTCCAGGGCACTGTCCACCGTCATCATCGAACCATCTACTTCTTCAGTTTGAGCAATTATGGTGATATGACGAAGTTGCGCAGATAAAAGCCTGAGAGTTCAGAGTTCGCGGGGCAATTGCCATTGTTTACCTTTCCAACATACTATTGATGCATCATCAATTTCACATCTCCCAGCGGCAAAGGCATAGGTAAGGGCCAAAAGAGACGACTGACACGGAATGAGAATCTTCTTCAAGCAGAGTCCTCGCGTGTTCGTGCTGGTCTCCAACGAACACGCGTTGACGATCCAGCACCAGCACCAGTGCCAGTGCCTGATCCATTTCCAGCCAGTGGGCGGAGTCGACCTCAGCGGGTTTCAGGAAATCACGTCGCAGCTGTTCCACGGGCTCGTCGGGATGCTCAGCGTGAAGGGCAATGTGTTCCTCAGCGTCATCACGGACCAGGCGACGGTCTGCTCGCCCAGACCGTCGCAGCTCATCTACAACGTGCGGGACGTGGAGTTCTATTGCCTGAGCTCTGCCGAGTTTGATAGCCTTGTGGCCAACAGGTTCAAGTCGCAGTCCCACAGAGAGAAGTACGAGGACAGCCATCCGTGCTCGCGTGTCAGAAAGCTGCTGAATACTGGGTTCTACTACTCGAGGGACTTTGACCTCACGACAGTGCTGCAGGGACGCAACATTCAGTCAAGAAACTACGAGCAGATGTATCAGGGCTACAGCAAGAAGTTTCTGTGGAACCACTTTATGATCCAGGAGCTGCTGAGCTTCAGAGAGCGCGTCTTGGAGTCCGATAGGGGGTACTTGGACGACTCAGAGTTCCTGACTTTTCTGATCAGGGGCTTCGCCAAGACGGTGAATGTGGATATTGCTGGTGAAGACTCCCTCATAACGGTGATCTCGAGAATCTCATGTGCTAAGCAATCGGGTCCCTTTGGACTCACAGGAGTCGATGAGGACGGGTTTGTCTCAAACTTTGTCGAGAGCGAAGTGTTGTTCTACAACAAGTCGTATTACTTCTCCTACACGCAGATCCGGGGCAACGCCCCGATCTTTTACGAAACTGAGAACCCATTCCTATCGAACAAGAAAGTCACATTCACAAAGAACAAAGATCTCAATGAGGTGGCGTTCGATAAGCATTTCGAGAACATGGCAGTGAGTCTGGGCACAGTGTATGTCATCAATGGGCTGAAGAACAACACAGTGGAAGAAGAACTCAACAACAGGTTCCAGTACTTCCTCAAGAAGAAAAGGATATCAGCGATCAATGTTGACTTGTCTACGGAGACACTGAAGCACTCGCCACATAAGCTTAGCTACCTCGTTAAGGACGCTATCTTGGAGATCGGTGCCTTCTGCTATGACATGAAGAAAAAAGTGTACATTGGCAAACAGATAGGTGTCTTTCGTATCAACACTCTGAACTCGATAGAGAAACCTGGGATGATTGAAAAGGTCATCTCCAAAGAGGTGGTGGAGAGGTTCCTGCTGGAAGTTGGCATGGGTATGTCCCCTGATCTGGTGCTTAAGCACAATCTGCTTTGGGACGACAACAACACTACGCTGCTAAGCATATATGAGAAAAGCATCAGAAGGAAGAGCAAGAAGGCGTTCGAAGGTATCTCTAAGAATCTGGTTGAACTACACGATCCTATCCATGATTACATCTCTGCTGAATTAGCGAAGCGGAAACAGGAGTACTCGTCTTCCAGAATTATCAAGATCTTTACTGGAACTTTCAATGTCAATGGTGAAGCTATTGATGAGCTGGAAATATCATCATGGATATACCCACATGAAGATGAGATATATGACGTTGCTGTCATAGCATTAGAAGAAGTTGTGGAGTTGACAGCCTCCAAGATGCTCATAACAGATGATAGAAAGCAGAAAGTGTGGGAACTAAAGATCAAGAAGACATTGGGAAGACGTGCAAGATTCTCAATGGTATCTATTAACCAATTGGGTGGTATTGTGCTTATGCTGTTTGTTAGGGACAACCAACTAGCTGATATCAAACAAGTTGTAACCACGGAGAAGAAGACCGGGCTGGGTGGTATTTCCGCCAACAAAGGAGGTGTTGGTGTCAGTTTCCTCTACTCATCCACCAGGTTCTGCTTCATAGCTGCTCATTTGGCTGCTGGACTGGAGAATGTGGACCAACGTCAAAGCGATTATAAAACCATATCAAAGAGTATGATATTCGCACGTTCCAGAAAGATCAAGGACCATGATGCTGTTTGTTGGATGGGTGACTTCAACTATAGAATCGACATGGCTAATGACGAAGTGAGATCAGCTATTAGGCAGGAAGACTATGGTACGTTGTTTGAAAAGGACCAGTTGAGTACACAGATGATTGCAGGGAGTTCGTTTCCTTACTATAATGAGATGGAGATCAAGTTTCCACCAACTTACAAGTTTAATAAGGGAACCAAAGACTATGATACGTCGGAGAAGTTCCGCGTCCCTGCATGGACTGACCGTATCTTGAGCAGAGGCGACTGCTTACAACAGCTGAGCTACGATTGTGCAGAGGATATCACCTTCTCGGATCACAGGCCCGTGTATGCTACATTTGACGCCAGGGTCGTTGTCATTGATGAGCCCGTAAAGAACAGGCTTACAAAAGAACTATATGAGAAGCGGAAATTGGAACTAGAGAGAAAAGGAATGGCTTTGGACCAAGGGCTGAAGATGCCAACTGTGACAGGGCACGGTCTGCCGCCTCCAAGCACAGATAAGATCAAATGGTGGCTTGACGGGGGTCTCCCTGTAAAAGTACAGCTACATGTCCCTGAAGACGCCATGTTGAACCCTGCGAGACCCGTAAATCCGTTTGTGGAGAGTGATGTCCCGGAATGGGCCGTCCTGGGCTGACTATGAAACTAAGTGTGGATAGATATAGATTGTATCATGACTTATGAATCCTTTGTTTGTATTTTACTCTTTCTTTTTTGTGCTCTCCTCTGTGCTCTCAGTGCTTGTTTCTTGTACAGGCTTTTCCTGCTCCGTCGCACCTTCGCCAGCAGCCTCCAAAATCTCATCCATCATACTCTCAATCTTATCGAGCATACCCTCCATATGATCCATGGACTTCTCTGCCTCTGTGAGTCTCTTGTATGTTTCTGCGATCTCCGCAGGGCTCATGTTGTCGTAGTCCTTTTCTGATGTCATATTGGTGTGGATGCTAATTCTTTAAATGTATGGGGGGCGAATTAGTGACTGAATAGATCAATGCAACCTATTGTCTTACCTCCAACTTCAACTATTAAATCGACTTGAGAGGTCTTGGATCGAAGCTGCTTCCATGTCTCCCGCTATCGCAGTGGCCGTACCAATACCGCGAACTCGTTCTGGCCTCTAGTAGATTTCTGCTTTATGGCACCTGCCATTTCTAATCGAGCAGTTACGACGTTATCACTAATTGTCTTTTATTGGAAAGGAGTAGTAAAAGGCCAGGATGAAGTACACCCTGACGGAAGAACTGAGCAAACATATCGAAGGGCTCCCACATGGCCTGACAATACGAACAAGGCAGTGGATTACAGGCAATGACATTCTGTACCTACACAAGAAGCACTTACAGCATATCCCACTACGACAGCTTTTGAAGGGATTGGAAGTATATCACGAGCCAAAAGCACAACCGAAGTACACACCAGAGTTCAAGAAACAACTTGATGCTCTGAAACTAAAGAACGAAGAGTCTGAGTATCAACAGCTGGTGAATCGTGGTAAGCAGCACTCCGATGGTGAAGATTACATATCACCGGCAGAGATGGCTAAGCAAGTCAAAGAACAGATCACTACAATTGTGAACATACTTGTGTCTGTATGCTCTGTGGTGTATGCGATCTGGTACTGGACGTCGAATGAGAGATATTTCAAGCTGCATTATAGAGTGCTACTCTGTTTGTTCTTTGGTGTACTGATTCTTGTGGCGGAGGTTGTGGTCTATAACTCTTTCCTACGGAAGATTGACGATGCCAAGGTTAGGGAGAGCAAAAAGAAGGAGATCAAGAAGGTGGTGGATACGGTGATTATCGGTGGTAAAAAGACAGCAATGGAATTAAGCAAATAAATAGTCGTCATGTCGTTAATTTTTGTATCATAGCAGTGGTTTATGGGAAGCATATCACTCCCTCTTGGTGACCTTACCGAGGACAGTAATCAATGGTGGTGGTTTTGGAAGTCTTTCTAGATCAACCTTCTTGGTCGTCTGTTTCAAGTTAGAGGTCCAAGTGCTCTGGTTTTTGAAAAAGTACGATTCGTACCCAGCAAGCTTGGAACCGACCTCCTTGTGGAAACTCCATTTCAGCAGAATCCTGTACAGGGCAAAAACGGTGAAACTTGGCCAGTACTCTGGAAGAAACACAATGGTAGTACCTTCGTTGACCTGCCAGATCAAGTAGTCGCTGAGCCTTGTGTGACCCGAGGTTCTGATGAGGAGGTCCACTGGTGGCGTGTCCGGGGAATAGTAGAAGTTGTCCACAATGTCAGCGACGGAGATCAAAGCAGATGCCACTTTGCCATTTGCAGACTCTGTGACGACGGTTCTCATAGAGTGAGTGATCTCATCTCTCGAAGTATAGGCGAAGCACACGTTGAGAGTGATACCACTGTTATCCATAGTTATCGCCTCAATCTTCTCCAGCTTCTCCCTAGTCTCCCAAGGGATGAACTCTCTATTCCCGATAATCTTGATGCGTGCCTTATCGTTATACTTTTCCGAGTTGTCTAACAACTGGTTCAGCTTGACTACTAGTAGTTGAAAGAGCATCGTCACCTCCTCCTCAGATCTGTTGAAGTTCTCCAAGGAGAACGCATACATCGACACGTGCTTAATGCCCAGTTTCGCACACGAGTCTATGATCTGGAGCATAGAGACAGCACCGGCCTGGTGGCCCATGGATGTCACGAGTCCCCTCTCCCTTGCGTAGCGTCTGTTTCCGTCCATAATAAAGGCAACGTGTTCTGGGAGCTCCCCCGTTTGGAGAGTGTTCACGAAGAGGTCACGGACATTCGTGTCAACCCACTGGATAAGAGGACTGGTGAGCTTGTTGTTGACGATGTAGCCAAGGACTGTTCTGTATGTCATCCTGAGCAATTGAATCGCTTTCTTGTCTTAATATTGGCTTTTCTATGGGCTCAGAGGGGCAAAAAAACAAGGAGAGAGAAATCCTGTGAAAATGTTAGTGTCCAGGGGGAAAACCAGAAGATTGACAGATGTAAGCGTAGTACTATGTTTCTATGGAAGACTGGGCCGCAAGGGAATTTCAGCGTTCGAGTATGCAATTTGGTGCACTTATCCGATTAAAGTAGCACACTAATTGACTGATTGTTTGATTAAAATTCCTTCTGCTATTACTGCAATACTCAAAGAGCTTGTTTTATGTGTCACTTACCCCGGAGATCACCATGACAACCATGGTTCTTACATGTGTACGAACATCAAACATCTGCAGCCCAATTACAGCAATCTGTCCCAAAAAAGATTAGTTTCACCCCAATTTCCCAAAGTGATGGAACAAACAGAAGCACTTAATTATACAAAAAGTCGATAAAAATACAAAACATCCAAATGCAACGAGATGAAGCGTACGCCAAACACCGAATCTCGCAGTTAGCCCGATTCAGTAATTGTCTGCATCCGGGGGGTGTGTGATGTTTGTTTACCTTTCGCGCTACGGGCTCACAGAGGGCAAAAAAAGGCGACCATACAAAATTACAACAGGCATCCCTATACTCCTTCAACCCTAAAAACCGGAGAAACCAGAGATGTCAGCTGCGCTCAGAACCCCGAAGAAGCCGACGTCCACCACGGGCTCAGGCATGAGCTCCACACCATACGGACAGGGCTACGGCCACGGCCACGCCAACGAGGATGCCTCCGTGCTGGATTCTCGTAAGAGACAGTCCAAAAGAGACGAGGCCATCAGACGCCGTGTCGAGAACGATTTGAGCAAGAAGAGACTCGGGAAGTCGTCCGGCAACCAGAAGAGGCGCTCTAAGACCTACGCTCCGGGCTCTGTGCTGTCTCTCAAGCCCTCCGATGCAGTAGTGTGTAAGCCATCGTACACAGCGTATGAAGCCGCACAGCTCATGGGCGCTAAGAGAGAGAACTGTATCCTGGTGGTGGACGATAGCGAGCACCTCCTTGGTATCTTCACTGCTAAGGATTTGGCGTTCAGAGTTGTCGGGAAGGGGCTCAATTCCGCCTCTGTGACTATTGAACAGATCATGACCGCCAACCCATTGTGTGCTACCATTGACACTCCAGCTTCCGAGGCTCTCAATCTCATGGTCCAGAAGGGATTTAGACATTTGCCAGTTCTTGATGAGAACCGTTCCATTGTCGGTGTCTTGGATATCACCAAGTGTTACCAGGAGGCCATGGAGAAGCTTGAGAGAATGTATGAGTCTTCGAAGAAGCTCCACGACGCATTGGAAGGCGTGCACATGGAGATCGGGATGTCCCAGCAGCCTACGCAAGTCATCAAGTATTTTGAGAGCTTGAAGAACGTCATGAGTGGTCCTACATTGGACACTGTGTTGGATGAGAACACTTTACCATGCTACGTCTCTGTGAAGACCACTGTACAGGAGGCCGCCATGTTGATGAAGGAGAATCATACTACTGCCGTCTTGGTCAAGGACTTGTCCGATAATGTCAGTGGTATCTTCACATCTAAGGATGTCGTGCTCAGAGTTATCGCTGCTGGGTTGGATCCAAAGACCGTCAGCGTCATTAGAGTGATGACTGCACAGCCAGATGTTGCTCCAAAGCACCTGTCTATCCAAGCTGCCTTGAGAAAGATGTTCGATGGTCATTACTTGAACTTACCAGTGGTGGAGGACGATGAAGTTATTGGTATTGTTGAGGTGTTGAAGTTGACATACGCGACATTGGACCAGATCTCAATGATGAAGATCAATGAGGATGGTGATGGATCGAACGCCGAGGGACCTGCTTGGAACAAGTTTTGGACCTCGTTGGATAATGACACGGAGTCTGTGCACTCTGACAGCTTTGCAGGTATGCCAGATATCTCGCAAAGTGAGATCAACCAATTCTCTCTCCACAATATTAACGATAACTTGGGGCCTGGTGACTCCGTGAGTGCTACCAACGAACAACACAATGCTTCAAGCATCGTACAACAGGATCCAAGAGACACTCCCTTTGCCTTCAAGTTTAAGAGTCCGAGTGGGAGAGTGCATAGGATCAGTATCAAGCCAGTGGATGGTATTACCAACCTGAGAGATGTTATCATCTCCAAGTTGAACACTGCTGAGCTTACACTATTGAATAAAAATGCCTTTGCTATCAGTTATATCGACGATGAAGGTGATATCGTTGCTATTACCAATGACCAGGATTTAGTGGACTGTGTGCTGATCAATAGGAACTCTAAGCTGGACAAGGCTGATCTCTTTATTCATCACCCAGACGATGCTATTGACTTGGATGAATACCACCTGAAGAAGCAGACTAAGGGCTCCTCATCGGCTACTGCTTCGGGGCAGATCATCCCAGGCGTTGCTAATGAAGCCGTTATTGGTGGTGCTGCGTTGGCCATTGGTGCTGCACTCTTTGTGGCCTTCACACTGGGTAAGTCCAAGTGAACGATACCCATGAATGCAATTAATAATATTCCCTAGAGATGATTGATTTCCTTGTTTAGTTTCCACTACGTTGACTCTAATTTTATACATGAACTTTCCAAATTTTTGTTATGTACAGGAAGAAGGTTTTGAAAACATTTATGATCTGACACCTTCGATCAACTGTTCGGCTTTTTGTTCCTGTGCGAGCTTGGCCTCCTTCAACAGCTTCTTGAATTTGGACTTTCTCTCTTTACTCGTCACTGGTGGCTGCACGAACACGTTCGGACTCGAATACTCCAACTCTGAGGCACTGAGGTGGTCTGGGTTGGCCTTGAGGTAGTTACCACTGATGATCTCTTTCTCAAAGTACTCCTGAAGTACACTGGCATCAGAGGCCTTGGTCAACACGTAGTCCGGGATAATGTAACCCGATTGGGCCTGAACTTGCTTTGTAAGCTCGAATCTGAGGTTTAGGTTCTCCAAGTTGACGTCATCCAGACTGTCTGTAGATTTCTTTGTGAGCTTTGTGTATGTTGTCAAGATGAGCTTTTCAAAGTCATCTGCTGTGGAGGTCTTCTCGATGTTGAGCCAATGCTTGATGTGGAATCCCTTGAGTCTCTCACCAACAGGTAGTGTACTAGAAGCCTTGGCCTTTTTACCGATCGTTCTAATATTTGCTATTTGTGTCACTTTGATCTCGTCATTCTCGGCTTTTTCAATAACTTTAGAAGTGTCCTCTGCCTTGACTTTCTTCTTAGTTTGATCCTTCTTCATCGAGAACCAGTCCATGAAGCCGTACTGAACACTCGACGTATGAATGAAACGCTTAGAAGCCAGCAAGGAGGCCCTTGTAGTGATCATATTTGGATGTATGATTTGGATAAATAATGAAGAGATCCACTCGAAGCTCTACATGATTATTTTTGTTAGAAGTCGAGCTTTTGTTTTTTTCACTATAGTTTGGTGGTGAGGAAATTCCGTTGACTGCCCAATTAGGTAATCATAGAGTTAATTTAGGAGTATATATTGATAAGAGCATCATTTCATTTATTCACCAATGCACAGAAAGCACCCATAGGCTTGCTTGGAATTACATTGTTTCACAAATATCCCAGTAATAACCCCACAAAGAGATCCCAAACAAAACTCCATTGCCAAATCAGGACGTCAAAGGAAGGTCGTTGCTTCGTTTGATATCGATTTCGCTATTAAGAGATTTTTTTTGTTTTGGGAAAAAAAGCCTCTCGATAAGCCAGCGCCATTTTCTGGTTCAAACTTCAGATTGATTATAAGGGTCTTATATATTTTCAGTTCCAGAGAGAGAAATTTACCGCTCATATTGCCTTAAAGAAGGTTATATTATCACATCAAACACACACCACACACAGAAGTTACAAAATGGGGGCCTGCCTTTCCTGTTTATGGGGTCCTGAAGATGATGATCAGTCACAGGTGAGTTCTGTTCTTACCATTACTTCCAGATCTCAGAGATCACTTGGTATGAAACTGATAACTAACACAGAATAGCTCAATGAGAGCAGACCATTGCTTGCAGATGGCCAACCGTGAGTTTATTGATAATAGTGAGAAGGGAGAGCCCTTGGCTCTGCCCTTTTCTCCCCCCGATGAGAGGCTTACACTGACACCACCAGGGACTACGACAAGGGTTCTATTATGAGAAAGCGTGAAGAGGAGCTGAATACCATTGTCAATGAGACCAGCGAGTGAGTCATTCAATCATGAAGAAATGAAGGGCGCGTACTAACACTGGCAGGAACCTTATAGACATCACTACTTTCTTCAACTCATCAAGCTCTGTGCAGGACCTCGCACTGAAGAAGTCGGTGGCCACGCTGAAGAGCGAGGTCGCTGCCAACGAGCAAGAGGTGCAGCCACGTAAGTCGATGGCCAAGCTGATAACCAACGAGCACCTGTCCGGTGACGAGAAGAGCATTCTCAGTGATCTGAACAAAACGCTGTTTGACCTCGTGGAGCAATCCACGGCCATAGAGAAGCCGGGCCCGCTGGTGGCGACCTTCGATTAGAGAGCCCCCATTTGGAGGGGGCTTCTTAAGGACTAGTTTTTTTGGGGTCCCATACATTTCTCTTTCTAATGCCACGAATTTTATGTCCCACGGGGTGTAGTTTATACTGGTGTGGCGCGTACCATGCCGAAATGTATATGGGAAAAAAGGTTGGCACGCGGTTGAACACAACAAACAAAAAACAACAAAGAGAAAACAATCAATTCAAAACTCGGAACTCAGATCAGTTGAGAATTCATAGCAATCAGATCGAGAATCCAAGATGGCCAAGTCAAAGAGAAAGAGTATTGGCGTGAAAGCGGAGGGTGATGTAAAGAGACAGAAACTTGCGCCGGTCAATAAGGAGCTCACGCAGTTCTTCTATTCGACGGTGGAGTTGGTGTCTTCCATGCCCAATGCATTCAACTTCATCAAGTTGCCGCCGAAGAAGGCGTTGCCTGACTACTACGACGTGATCCAGAAGCCTGTGTCGCTGCATGAGATCAAGCAAAGGCTTTCTAATTATGGCTCTGTGGACGACTTTGTCGCTGAGTTCCAACTGATGGCGGACAACGCCAACACTTACAATTTCGAGGACAGTCCCGTTGCCAAGGACTCCATTGTGATCCTCAACTTCGTGAAGGACCAGGCGGATCAGTACAGGGAGAACCAGCAGAAGGAGGAAGCAGAAGACGATGGAGAAGGAGATAGCGAGGAAAAGGAAGACAATGGCAATGATACAGAGACACATCAAACTTCAACACCGGCCAAGGGACTTAAGATCAAGATCAAGGCGCCAGTGGCTCCGAGTACGCCATCTCCAAGCACACCGGGCACGCCAGGGCCTAATGGAATGACACAGAAGGCGCGTTTCCTCACAGTGCTGGAGGAACTCATGACTTTCAAAGCAGATGGCGCTGATATCGGGGCACCATTTTGTCGTGATGTGAGCCGTCGTGAATTCCCTGATTACTACAAAATCGTTAAGAAGCCAATGACACTGAGTAATGTCAAGGAGAACATCCTTGCTGGAAGAGTGAAGTCGATGGGTCAGTTCCAGAACCAGGTGCAGTTGGTGTTCAAAAATGCACAGCTGTACAACGATGAGGGCACTCTGTTGTATGAAGACTCCAAGACATTGCAGGAGTACTTCCACAAGAGAATGGCAGAAATCAACAGGGATATCGAGGCTGCACGTCTTGCTGCGCTTGACCAGAAAGACTCCCCTTCAGGTAATTCAGGGATCAGATTGAAGATTAAGCCACCAAAGACTAAGCTCAGTTTGACTCTGCACAACAGAGATGGCGGTGGACTGGACATACCGGGGAACTCCTTGATTAACCCATTGACCGGTGAGGAGCAGAAACCTGAGGACTCCGAGGGCAGTAGCGATGAGGAAGACGGCGAGGACCAGGAAGATGGTGAGTCCAAGATTATGTCCGGGGCGGAGGAAGAGAGTAAACCACAGACCCCATCAGTTAGAATGCCATCAACAAGACCAAGAAAGTCTGTGAAGGCAGCTAAGGACCTTTATATCCAGGAGATCATCATAACATCGTCGAGAACTATGTACAAACAGCAACTGAGACCACTACCACAAACGGTCACAACACTCCAACCAGTGCAGAACTGGTTCGAACACAGATTCCTTGCATCAGATTTCAACGTCAAGAGTTATACAATCCCATTGTATCGTAACCAAGGAGCTGTATCTGTGTCTGCTGGGCTCGATGATTCTTTGGTGGAGAAGAAGCACCAGGCCAATCTTACTGTTAACGGTGAACGTGTCAATCCTGTTCCATCGATCCACTATTCAGACTCCGGAAGACAGTTAACGTCGAGGTATGAACTGAAACTACCATTGGGTCTTAATATGGTTGTATTCGACGTCACAGTGGAGGAGAGCACAGAGGATAGCAGAACGAGATACCAAGAAGCCGCTAGCATCAAGAATGAGAAGATGACTTTCTGGATTCAGGTTCTGTGATTCATCGTATGATTGTTTGTAATCGAAGTTATGTGATCTAAACCGCTTAATGTACTATATAAATGGGTGTATGAGTGTAGATAATGCTAGAAGCAGCTCTTATTAATAGCTGGTCCAATTCATTATCAAACAATCTGAAAGGCCGTCGCAAAGAGCACCGGTTTTTCAACTTTTGAAGAAGCCATTATAGTATAGTGGTTAGTACAGTTCGTTGTGGCCGAGCAAACCCAGGTTCGATTCCAGGTAATGGCAATATCTTCTTTTTTGGCCGTTCGCGGTATTGAGTGACACACAGTCGGGTATAAACGGAGATATTCCCGCTGTCCTTTTTTTGGCTCCAAACAGTACCACAAGCAGCCCAATGCCTTCAGACTCCAGATTGTAGAGTAGCTAGGGCTCCTCTTTCCCCAAGAGTCCGAAGACAGGCAGAACATATGTCTGAGTCTGAGTGGGAGGACCTCGGGGCCGTTGTTATCCAAGATCTCTACCATCTTACTATCTGAGACGCCATGAAACCCCATGAAACGCCGTGTGACAAGCTTCAATTTCTGCCACATCACACACACATGTATCATGCCCAATTATGAACTGATTGCGTCTCTAAGACGGTGCAGTATACCACAGAATGAGAGGAGTTGGCAGGGTGTAAAGCACTCCGTCCACTTACATGCTTTTTTGCGTGATGATCAATATAGGCAAATTCTCAGTCAGCTTGCAGCGTATAAGCGAATTTTTCAAGATAGTTCAAATGATCAAATCTAATGATCTAGCATGCGAGTATAATGTTGATTTGTGATTCTTGATTCATTCACTCATGGTGAGTCAGGTACGTGTGGGCTTGTCTTACCCTTGTGAACTGTAATGGATCTCTGGATTATCTGGAGTTTCACATTTTATACATATTAGAATGAAATTCGGCTTTGGGCTTCGGGCTTTGGGAGTATTTTTACATCCACGGCAAGCAACTAACTAGACGCAATATATTGAAAAAAAAAGTATGCTTCCACTGAGATTCGAACTCAGGATCGCTACATTACTAGTGTAGCGCCTTACCAACTTGGCCATAGAAGCTTTGTCGGATTCCGAATTTGGATTAAAGCACTAGTATGTGAAACACCAAAGTTGCCCGTACTTCTAAAATGTGGTTCCTACCAGGTGTTGACGCTAAGCTATGACGCCATCGCAAGGGTAAATTTGCATACTTTGTAAATACCAATAAGGCCGTATTAGTGTTGTGATATTTATTATATAGATAGTAATCTTTCTTTCTTTCTGTGTGTGTTTTTTGGGGTCTTTTTTTTTGCGGCTACTGAGTTTAATCATAATTGTGTCCAGCTGATACCATGCCCAGGTTCTTCCACAAGCAAGACAGCTACGGCAGCGATGAGCTCACAACGTCTAAGGCTGTAGAGAATAATGACACAAAATTCTATGATCAGGACTTAAATCTTGAACAGTTGAATGAAGACTCGAATTCGATTGAAAGTGGATCGTTTGACGCAACTGGTGTGAAGAGAGGACTAAAGGACAGACACATATCGCTGATTGCGCTTGCTGGTATCATTGGCCCAGGAATCCTCGTTGGTGCTGGTATTACACTGAGAACTGGTGGCCCATTGGCACTGCTGATTGCTGTTATCCTCATTGGTATTGTGGCATTTTCCATCATGGTATCCCTGGGTGAAATCATCTCTATCTACCCAAGTGGTAACGGATTTTCCACATTAGCAAGACGTTTCCATAGTGATTCATTAGGTGCCGTTTCAGGTTACAACTATGTTATTGTGTGGTTCTGTGTGCTCAGTAACGAGTACAACACTCTATCATCTATTATGAGGTTCTGGGATGTCGATGAGAAGGTCCCTCTTTACGGCTATATCCTCCTATTCTGGGTGTTCTTTGAGTGTTTCCAATTACTGGGAGTCAGTGCATTTGGTGAGGCAGAGTACTGGCTTGCACTGATAAAGATCTTTGGCCTCATTGCGTACTATATATTTTCCATCATCTACATCTCTGGTGGTATCAAGGGCCGGCCAGCGTTTGGATTCCACTACTGGAACGATCCGGGCTCATTGACTCATGGGTTTAGAGGTATTGCCTCTGTGTTCACATACGTCTCCACTTTTTTCAGTGGTGTGGAAGGTATTTCCACCACGGTGAGTGAGACAAAGAACCCATCAAGAGCAATCCCAAGAGCGATCCGTCAAACGGTGTTCAGAATCATCTTTATCTACTTCTTCATTGCACTGTTCTATGGCGTCACTGTGCCTTCTAATGACCCCAGTTTGCTGGCATCGGAACGTGCGCTCAAGAGTCCTATTGGTATTGCCATTGTCAATGCTGGTTGGAACGGTGGTACGCAGCTGGTAAATGCCTTCATTCTCGTCACCTGTCTCAGTGCTGTCAATTCCTCAATCTATATTGGAAGTCGTACTCTCACTCACTTGGCCTCTGAAGGACTCGCTCCAAAGATTGTCGCATGGAAGAACAAGAGAGGTGTTCCTATAGTGGCAGTCACACTAATGAACCTCCTGGGTCTTCTCTCCATTATGAATATGTCCACTGGTGCTGCGAATGCCTTCACTTATATCGTTAACATCTCCGGTGTTGCGGTGTTCATCGTCTGGGCACTCATCAGTTATACCCACATCAGAGTAAGGTCTGCTTGGAAACAGCAAGGGTTTGATCTTAGACAGTTGCCTTATAGAACGAGAATGTTCCCGTGGATTGCATATTTTGGTTTTGGTGCTAACATCTTCCTCGCACTGGTGCAAGGATGGACTACCTTGAGCCCGTTCGTCGCTGGTGACTTTGTTGATGCATATATCCTTCTCCCATTTGCTGTGGTCATCTACGTCGTCACTGGGTTGGTGAAGGGCTTTGGAATCGTGGATCTCAGCACTGTCGACCTTGACGAGGGCAGAAGGCATGACTTGGATCACCACGACCAGGAAGAGGAAACCAAGCAGTCATGGTACAAGCGACTATGGAGTGAGTTCTAAACGTAAATTAAACATTCATTATAATCGTAGCGGTCGTAATCTTATACATCGTGAGACGACATATAGTCTAGAATATGAAGAGCCCCTTTGGTGGGTGTTCATAAAATGTCCAGTCTTCAAACTGTTTGTTTTCTGTAGAGGAAGCAGCCCATTCTCTTAATCTCCAGTGATTACCCCATAAACTGTCAGAGTTGCTCCATGGCTCTCCTGAGAATGCACTGATAAACTCCATAATACCGATCTTAGTGTCAGTTGGGATCTTCTTCAAATGGAACTTGAGCATTGACTTCGGATAGTTCTTGACGAGCTTGAAGTAGAGAACCACCAGGAAGTCATACCATTGATCATCTTTCTCTGTATGGCAGAATGCAGGCGATTGTCTTACCAGAACGTCCTCAAAATCCGCACACACTTTAGCAAAGTTACGCGAGTTCATGTTCACAAGTATGAAATGACGTCTGTGATTCACCAACTGACAAAGATTCTTGTAGAGTGTAATCAAATTTCGAGAGATTCCATACACTGAGGTAGTGTCTTTAGACGCAGTTGGTAGCTCAAACACATTAATAAGTGACAAACTGTTCTCCAACTCCTCAGTATCACTGTCGTCATCTTCTCCATCTCCGTCAGTGCTGCCCTTGCGTCTTGGTTGTTCGTTCAGCACTGCCTCATTACCTTCAAAATGGATAGTGAAGGAAGGCGGTGCCGGTTCGTTATCGTCATCCGGGTCCTCATCGATATACCGAGGCACCCTAATAATCTTATCATGTGGTGTCTCTATCGTGGAGATCTTAATCAACTCGAGCTTCTTCCTCTGTGTGTTATCCTTCTTCACCTTTTTCAGCAAGTTGTAGTCTGGGTCAAGCATGTCAGCGTAGATCTCATAGAACTTTGGGTCGAATTGGAATTGGTCGTGGTTCAATAGGATATTTGTAGCTCTGTGGAACTCATAGTACTCCCTCATCAGAGTACTGGCTGAATGGTACTCTTCCAATGGGAAATGGAACAGTTGAGAGTCATACACTCCCAGGATGCTATTTACCATAAGCATCAGCACAAGCAGGTAGTCTAATGGGTCATATATGTGTAATGAGTCTCTGCTCTGTTCTTTCAGTATGGTGTCGATCTTGTGTTTGTATGCAATGGCCTTACTGATACTCTCCTTATCGGTAGCTTTGCTCTTCTTCAGGATCATCAGCGTGATTATAGCGAGCACCAAACAAAGGTCCAATGGCTTTTCTGAGATTACATAGTCACCCGTGATCTCTTTAGTCCTGGCACCCAGTCTTCCCTTGATCGTCTGATCAAACAAGTCCGGTATGCACTCGATGAATTCCTGAATGAGATGGCCCTGCTCGACCACAATGAGCTTTGAAACTTCGATGGTGTCGTTGTATTTCAAGCACTGCTCTGAGATCTCTTTGAAGCGTTGAAGGTTTGTCTGTGGAGCCTTCAAGAATGTTGTACGTGATGGCCCGGCCAATGAACCGATGGATGAACCGGGCGTAATGAGAGATGTCTTAGAGCGTTCCATAGATGTTGATTGCGCTAATGGAGCTACTGGTAAGGAACTTGCCTTGCGCATATCCACTGATTGGCTCGGTAATCTCGGATTCAACGGTGGTATGGAGTTTGATGATATTGTTTGCCTCATCGGAGGTCTCATGTGATTTTCCATACGAATAACGCCAAATGGGCCTGATCTTTCCTCATTGGTCTTTTCTAGAACTGCAAGAGCACCGTCCATCTCATGGTAGTAGTCATACAACCACCATCGCACAAGATCGATGTTTGATCTCTGGATTGATATGGAGTCTTCTTGCATTTCAATCTCCGCACCCTTTTCCTCGCCATTGATTTGCTTCCCCGTGAGCGTACAGTACTCTCCATCCTTATTTGTGAACGGCATTGACCAGTTCAGCTTGATGTTGTAACCATCGCATGTAACTTTGGCTCTGAGACATCTGTTACAATGTGGCCTCGTAGCATCACACTTCACTTTACGCCGACGACATGTCCAACAACCTACAAACGAACGGCGGAATACCTGAGTTCTCTTCCTTGTCGGTGGAGCCTCCTTCTTCTCCATCCCACTTCTTCTTCTCCTCTTGTGCTCTCCTTATACCGCTCTCTGTAAGCCGGTGATGGGGTATGTTTTTGCCAGAGTGTGATGGTTACGTACAGATATATTTCTCCGCGCTAGGGAATGGCTATAGCGGCGATTACAAGCGACGGTCGGCTGAGATTCCCCTATGGTACACTGTGCGCGGTCTTGGGGTAAAGCGCGTGATATGGTGGTAGTATACACAGAGATAGAGAGATAGAGATAGAGAGATAGAGAGACAGAAAGGGTAAGATACCAGTTATCCGTTTTGTGGGGAGGATAATGAGTGTATATAAAAGAAAGTGAATATCCATTGAGACAATTTTTTTTTTTTTGCAAACCCCCAATTCTACGATGTATTGCAAAGTATATACAGATAAAAAAAAAAAGAAAATTCTTAGTGACCACTGGCGAGACCGCGGACGGAACACTCAAGCGAATGCGTCACTTTTTTTTGTGTTTTTTTTTCTTCGAGTCTCGCGAATGACAATCTGTGATAATCCATGCGAGCTCTCAGCTGAGTAGGTTGCCCTGTTTTGGTTCTTTGGTAATTCAATATAATATAATCATAAGATTAGATGGAATGGTTGAAGTAAATCTGTATTACGCTATATAGTAAGAATATCTCCTAAATAGCACAAAATAGAACACATAGAACCCGCAGGCCCTCTGCTATCTCAAAACCCACCACCGTCTCATCGCTTATGCCAGCACTTAGAGGCACAGCTCACACAGATCTCGGAGCGGCGCATAGCTTTGCACACCCCCGCGGGCGCACTTGTTCTTATGATCAGGGGCCTCATCGCATCCCGGCGTAGAAGTATAAATATACCGGATGCTGCTCTTTCTCTTACAGCAGAAAGTTAGAACCGAAGCAAACCAAACCAAATAAAGGCAAAGTTAAGGAATGCTCACCCTCAGCTCACGTCGTGTGCTCCCGCGTGCCTCTGCTCTCCCAGTGGGGCGCATACTCATCGCAAGAGCACTCAACACCACATCCACTACCAAGTCCACGCTTGTACCACCGGTATCGGCAGTGGCTCCTTTACAGGCCAAACCATCGACTTATTTGGAGACGTTGTCGAACCGATTGCTCTTCAACTATGCCTGCATTGGCATGTGCACGCTGAACAAACCGATCCTCAACCTCGTCATCAAACTGTTCCCATTGATCCCAACGCCAGTGCTGGACTTCTTCATCGGTGCTATCTACTGCGGCGGTGCTACACCCAAGCAGGCCATCAACACCGGGAAGGAGCTCTCCAAGAGAGGTATTAACAACATGATGCTATCGTACACCGTCGAGGACGCCGAAGGTATCAAGAATATCAACATTGACGACTTGGTCAAGCAGACTGTAGACTCCATTGACAACATCCTCAAGCCACACATTGTTTCCATGATCGAGTCTGGCAAAGAGTCTCTCAATGACATTCCACCGGGCTACCTTGCTCTCAAGCCATCTGCCCTCGTCTCTGACCCGGCTAATGTGTTGCTAGGCTACCAGAAGCCAGAGTACGCCGCCAAGTGGGCCGAGCTTAACGATAACTGCTCCAAGATCTCCGCACAGATTGACAGATTGAATACCGAGTTGCTTGCTCAATACCCTGAGCGTAAGGCTCCATTTGTTGTGTCCGTTATCGATGCTGAGAAGCACGCCTTGCAGCAGGCCGTTTACGTGCTCCAGCGTAACCTGTTCAAGAAGTTCAACAGAAAAGACGGATTTACCCAGGTTGTTGGAACCGTGCAGATGTACTTGAAAGAGGGTATGGATATTGTCAGACTTGAAGAGAGGTTGGCCAAAGAGCAGGGCTATAGAGTCGGGTTGAAGTTGGTTAGAGGTGCTTACATTCACTCCGAGGCAGACAGATCCGTAATCCACAATACAAAGGAGGAAACTGACGTGTGTTACAACACAGGTATCAAGTACGTGATGGATGCCCTCGCTAAAGACCCGGAGCATGCTACTTTAGGCCACCTTGTGGTTGCATCGCACAATGCTCATTCACAGAAGTACGCTACAGAAGTGTTGTCTACTAATGGCAACGTTGCCTTCAAGTCAAACGTCGTGCTGGGCCAGTTGCTCGGTATGTGTGACGACGTGACGTTCGAGTTGATTACCAAGTATGGTGTGAAGAACATCATCAAGTACGTTCCATGGGGTCCACCAATCGAGACAAAGGACTATTTGCTCAGACGTTTGCAGGAAAACGGTGATGCTGTTAGAAACGACAACGGCTGGCCGTTGGTGAAGAACGTCCTTGGAGTCTGGAGATCAAGACTCAGCCGCAAGGCTCAGTAAAAGAAGAGCACCCACTAAGATTTTTAACGACATTACGGTTCTGTTTTTTACATTGCATTATACACATCTAATAGAGTAATATATACCCATTGCTGGTTTTTTTAGCTCTGTAGAGCTTTGGGATGTCACAACAAGGTGTTGTAGGTAGGTAGGTTTGTCTGGCAAATTTCCAGAAGAATGGAAATACCTGAGGCTCCAATATCGGATTCGCTTTTCCCAACACCCTTTCTGACTATAATTGTTTGTTTTAATGCTTTCATAATCATATATAACAATAATTATATATGCATCGCTGCAGATCAATTATAACTTCCATCAATATTATATAGTATTATACTTTGATTTTATGGGTATCAGCGGCTTGTCTTGCAGCTTTTGTGGACACATTTATTAGCCTAAATTTATAAGCGTGCGCGGATCATGATCAGCACACATACAATATTATACGCAGATCATGAGCACATACAATATATATATATATATACGTATGTTGCGTTTTTGTGGCTATATACACAAAAGATACCGCACTTCTTGTGGGTCCTTAAATAATTTCTTAAGTGAATACATACTTTATATATACTACACTCATCCCAAGAAGTTCACAGGGCTGATGGAAGATTCTGGACGTCGCACACCATAGCCAGTATGCCCCCAATCTATTTAAAAATGACCGAAGCATTGACTCCCGAGCAAACACCCGGAACAGCTCTGATTGGTGTTGCTGCCATCCTAGGATTTGGTATCCTTGCTGCACAGTTAATTTTATGCTCGATCAAGACTTACAACGTGGTGAATGGGCAATACAGACGTGCTCTCCACACTGGGAGTTTGGATGAGGATAGATTGAGTCGAACCTTGAGGTATTTGTCTGGATTGTTGACAGCACACGCGACTGTTTTGTTGATTACAGATACATACATCAAATCCAACACACTTTTGGTCGTGAACAGTGCCTTCGTCATCGGGTACTTTTTAAACACTATGGTAGTGCTTGGTGTCTTTGCATGTTGGGCATTCTTTGCCATTTCGAAGCGCTGTCGGACAAATAAAGCACCTGATCATGTCCCAGAGGATGCCGACTCCACACAAAGCCACAGAAAGACTCACACTTCAAACATGCGGCAAGATCAAGATGATGTAAACACGCAAGAAACTGCAGGGACTGCAGAGGCTGACGCTCATTTTGAATGTTTCCGAAATGAGTTGAAGCAGATGCGTAAAGAGTCCTGGCAATCACAACAGGCCGCTCAACAGAGTGCTCAACAGGCCGTTCATCAGGCCCAGGAAACCGCTGATCGGACTCATCAAGCCGCTCAACAGGCCGCTCAACAAGCTTATCTGGCCCAGCAGGCCGCTTATCTGGCTTATATGACCCAGCAGGCCTCTTACCAGGCCCAGCAAGCCGCTTATGAGGCCCAGCAGGCCGCTTATCAGGCCCAGCAGGCCGCTTATGAGGCCCAGCAGGCCGCTTATCAGGCCCAGCAGGCCGCCCAACAGGCCGCTCAACGGGCTGATCAAGCCGCTCAAAAGGCTGATCAACAGGCTCAACAGGCTTATCTGGACCACAAGGCCCAGCAGGAGCAGCACTTGCAGCTTCTCCTTGAGCTGATGTCCCGTCGTCCACGGTGGTGTATCTCTCTTTCTATATAATAAGCACTGTGATGGCTATCTTTTTGTACCTCAAATGTTATATGTAGTGACTGTAGTGTCCCAGATACCTCACAATTGGCAAAGTTAGCTTTGTTTTGGGAAAGCAAATGCTCTTTGAGTAGCTGTCGTTCATCTTTCACTGGTAGCATACCAGACTGAAGAAGAAGAATCAGCTGCAATTGTTCTGCCTCTGGATTACGGCTCACGAGAGGTTCCCAGATATGGCCTTGTGCTCTATGCTCTCGTCGCATGGATTAGAATGGTATCTTGAAGCCTGGAAGTCTCAAGCCCTTGATCACGTTTTCTGTCCCTGCTAGTGACAATGATTTGCACAACATGGGAGAAATCAAAAAGGCTCAGCTCACATTCTCAAGCTGCAACCAGACATGATCAATTCAAGCTGGGAAGGAAACAATAGTGGACTGGAAGTATACGTCATGGTTATTTTTTGTATCGTTATAATCTCGGAGACATAATGGCGCCTAATCCCTAAATCTGAAAAAGCTGAAATGGTTATACAAAAAGAGTGGTCTGTCGATCATTGCGACGTTTGAATGAATCGATCGGAAGGTGAGAAGATAATAGACAGAAAATGGAGGCCACTAATATAAAAGCTCAAGTTTTTTTTTTAAGATCTTAAGTTGCAATAAACCACAATGTCTTGTCAGCAAGGACATATACTATACTATACTCTCTCTCTCTCCCCCCACTACGAGATTATAAACACCGGCAATGACGAGATACCCAAAGCAGCACATGAAGCACCAACGGAGGTCCGTGGGTGCTTACATGAGCTTTGCCTCTTTGTTCCCACCTGAGATCTTGAAGATGATTTTGAAGCATTTGGACGTGTACTCTCTCAGGGCCACTCTCCAGGCTTATAACCCAGAGCTGAGACAACTCTGTGTTGTTATCAGCGACGCACGAATGAATGAGCCATTGGCGTTCTTTGGAGGGTTGAACCTCAAGAGGTACAACTTCAAGGACTTTGACCCTGTCAAGATGAAGAGCTATCCCTTGATTAAACTGTTCGAGTACTGCGACATTGACTGGAGTCAGTGGTGTGCGGTATGGTCGAGAAGGGATAAAGAACACTTTGACAGAACAAAACTAATGCATCCGTTTATGGACAAGAATTCGCTTGTTTACATCCGCAGAAACAGTACAGACAGTATTTCAATCTGTGATGTGATGGACTCTGTGAAGGATGGTGCTTATAGAGTGGTGGTGGAGCCACCACGTCCCGAAGTATTTGATGCTATTATTGGCTCAATCCCGCTGGAGGTGGGATCCGGTAAGCGTTGCTGTACGCAATACGCAAAGACATTGGAGGACTGGCCACGGATACACTTGTTCAACAAGACTCTTCGGTCCCTTAAGATCGACTACCTGGACATCATTGAGAATTTGAATCTTGATAAAGTGCAACGACTCACCGTGTTCTTTGGTAAGTCAAAGGATGGACGTCGCCCAGTGCTCCGCAAAGTGGTGGCACCAAAGCTACGGTACTTTGCCATCTACTACCATGATGAGTTCCCTGTGATCGAAAACGTTAAGTGTGGCTCAAAGAATGTGTTCTGTTACAAGGAGACGCGTGGATATGACCAGTTATCGCAGTTTAAACTGATTCATGTCGATGCAATGGATGACTCTTTGAGAGAAGCACTGCCACAGCTGAGAACTTCAGTGGAAGACGTTATGAAGTGTGACTTGTCATTCACTCGCAACTTTGGTACACAACGTGTTATCGGTGGGCATGACTGTCTTGTGAACATGCTAGACAGCTCATTACGTGTCCGTCTCCATTGGAAACAAGCCAATCTCCAAAACTACAGAGTTCCTGGAAACGCTGTCCGCAGAATCTGTGGTAACAGGATGAAGAACCTTTTCATCGCTAGCACCCTGGTGAGCTTCACTGTTCCGACAATTCCACTCTCAATGAAACTGATGTTGAGTCGTCTCTGTGTGCTCAATATGGGTCAGGACTTTGATCTCAACCGTCTTCTCTGCGGTTACTTCCCTCTCTTGGAATCTCTCTACATCGAGAACTTGGCGTTCCCTGACACATTTGGAGAAGACCCGGACGAGGTCCCACCTTTGGATGTGAATCTTCGCCAACTCTACATCAAGTTCCCCCGCCTCCTACAACTACAAAT
This sequence comes from Petasospora taoyuanica, assembly GCA_030567055.1. NCBI lineage: Eukaryota > Fungi > Ascomycota > Saccharomycetes > Phaffomycetales > Wickerhamomycetaceae > Petasospora > Petasospora taoyuanica. The sequence goes on from JAKUBZ010000003.1 coordinate 491,906, forward strand.
CCACGGGTTTTGCAATATCCTTATGGACTACCAGAACTTGGAGGTGCTTGAAGACGCTCTTTGGATGAACACCGAGGAGGAGGAGGAGGAGGATGAGTTTGACTTTGTCATCAATCTTTCCAGAAGTCTCGAGGAGCACAACAAGCCACGCAAGGACGCATTGAATAGATCTGTTGAAGAAATAACCGAATTCAGAAACCAGGCGGTTCGCTACACCCCTGTGTGGAGGGACCCAGAGGTTGAGTGATCGTTAAATTTATATATACACACATTCATAATACATTGGATCTATATATGTCAGTCATAATGGGCAAACTCGTAACTAAAGGCCAGTCGCATTTCCTCTGTGACCTCTTTAGAATACTCTGCTGCATTCCATTTGTTTTCATCACCTTGGCATAGTTCCCCTTCTAGACCGTACTTTATATATGAGGCCTGCCTTGTGGTGAATTCTGGCTTCTCTTTATACAACGCATTTCTCTTCTTGAGATCGTTAAACCTGTTTGTTAGGTATGCCTTGTATCCACTTTCCACTTTCATGAGTTCATACTTGAGCCGACGCTCTAACTGTGGACGATACCATTGCAAGATATCAGACAAGCCCATAGCCTCAAGTAAATACTTGTAGTACTCATCTCTCAACTGCTTGTGCTCCATGTCCATCTCCTCAGCCTCCTGGATAACCAGATACCACGCTATTGGGTTATCCAACACAAGGTCATCCGAAGAACAATCATCGATAAAGCGAACACGATATCTCCTCTGGTCGCTTTGCCTTGGGTACAAACCCCTATAAGGCAGATCCGGATGGCCTGTGTGAATCACATTATTCACCATCTCACGAGGTTTAAGTGCTCCGTACTTGGTTGAAAGTACAGAACGTATCTTATAAGGGTATTTGATACATTGTCCATGGTCTCTTCCAAACTCATCTTTGACACCACTTTCGGGCAATCCATCATCAACTGCCTGGAACTCAAACTTTTCATCGATCCACCTCTGTGCAAACGACCGTATAAATGGTCTTCTAAGATCTGTGTGGATTACAGCTCTTAGTACATCCTGTACAGAGACTCCAAACGTTAGAGTATCCGTCTCAATGCTGGCTTCCGCATCCGGCTCCGTCATATCACTGTGTATCTTCCCCTTAATGATCTCCAACACGATTTTGCGGGTAGTCTCATTAATGACCTCCCTCAGCTCTTTCAGCCCAGCATTTGCAAAGCCAATGTGATGGTCTCTTTGAATGTTCTTACTCAGAGATCTCAAATGAGGCATCGCATAGAAGTCAGCGTGGTTGTGAAGATCTCCGAGATTGATCACATTCTCTGCACTTTGATCCTTTTCTGATGCTCTCTTATTCGGGTTAACAATCAATCTTTGAGCCACTTCATTCTCTATTTGAAGGGCAAATGGATGGACCTCTATAGCCTCGGGCATCTCATCATATCTCATCAACTGCGTAAACTGCTTCCCAGACTTCCAATGTTTCAAATCTCTTTGCAAGAGCTCGTAATAACACATAATCTCCACCTCGGTCTTGTTCGGCAGCTTTTCACTAATCTTCCAAAGCTGTGTGATGCCGTACCGTCCGAGATATATGAAAAAGATCTCCTTTTCCCAAGAGGACCAATACGTCCCGACTAGACCTGGCCCGTTTCGTACTCTCCGTGATCCCTCGGCACTTATATGTGATCCTTCAAGCTCTTCATCTGAGTCTTCCTCAGTGTCTTCCAATGCCTCCAATGTCTCTCTCCATTCAGGCGCTTCTTTCATCTTCTGTAGTGTATCTCTTCTTCTTATAGCACTCCTCCTTTTCACCACTCTACGTCTCTCCAACTCGTCATTACTGGGGCCCTCCATGAAATATCGGGTTTCCAGTTCATAGAAATCAACGTATTTTTGTAATTGCTGTGGATTGTACCGAGGTCGTGGCCTATGCTTGTGTTCCAATACTTGTGTCTCTGCCAATAGACGTCTCTCCCATGGGCTATGAAGACGCTGGAAGTACCACACTTTTATATCTCGCTTCTTCAACGGCGGCTCACCATCACAGTTCTCCTGGGACCTGGGGCTCTTTTGCTCCATTTGCAAGTTATCCCTTCAGAAGAATTGCATATATATATGTATATAAATCGCATCAAATTAGATTCAAAAACATGAAAACTTGGATGAGTTCCATCATCAACAAAATCGCGGACTTTTATATACGTTTATTAAAAGAATTTCATTAATCATTATAATTACCACTCACTTGATGTATCTGTCCAGAAATTTCCGGTGGAAGTCCGACCTTAAAGCGTCATTCACATAGTTATCGTTGTCCTTCCCCTTGGGCTTTGAAGATTGGGTATTTCTAAAAGCCGTGGCTTGTCTCCATGACTTCTTCACACCATATGGTTGGTTGAGCAACGGATTTGAGATAAGAGCTGCTTCTTTACGTTTCTCTATCTCCTCTTTCTGCTTCTGTTCCTCTCTTTCCCGTTTGATTTTTTGTAGCTCAACCAGAAGCGCTGCTTCATCATCGTCTGAATCAGAATCTGAACCTGAATCTGAATCTGAATCTGAGTCGTCCTGTTCTGAGTTACTTGTGTCTTTTGAAGCATCTTCATCCGCATCACTATCATCCACATCGGCACTCTCTAACTGTAGTCTTCTTCTCTTGTCTGCAAAAGTCTCTGGCTGAAGGGCCTGATCGTCTTCTCCCCAACTGTGCTTTTGCTCTCTATTCTCCAACTCCTTACGCAGCTCATTCAACTTCTCCTTAGCATCTTTGCTTTCCACTTGTGGGTTTTGACTTCTAAATTTCAATTGCTTATGAGCTGGTAATGCCCTGGAATGTACGATAGACGTCTGTTGAAGTTCCCTTCCCCTTCTGCTTTCGAGTGTTGGCTTGTGGTTGGTTGTCATTCTCGTATATATGTTGTATGTGATGTGTGTATGATATGTGATATATGTGATATATGTGATGTGATATATGTGATATATGTGATATATGTGATACACGAGATGTCAAACTATATATATTCATAAAAAATGACAACTGTCATTTGGTATATATCTGATGAACTTTATATATATAAATTTGCCCCATTCTCCGCGAAGTCTCGAGAAACAAAATATTAAACTTCACCAAAAGGTACAACAAAAAATCACTCTCACTCACAAAGCATTTGACACCAAACAACGTCAAAATAGTTTAGAAGAAATTTTTTACACAAGAGAGATGGCGGCAGTGGGAGAACCGGAGACGACACGTGATCAACGTGAGAGAGCGCATTCGATATTCTCAGTGAGAGATTTTGGATATCCGCCAGAGGAGCAACTTCATTATGGCCTTGGATTGAAATTTGGAGATGGTGATGATGACGACGATGAAATTGATGACGAGGAGTTGGACTATTCAGAGATGGTCGGTGTATCTAGTGGGAACAGAGGATCGTTCGTACCGCTACCCAGCTGGCAGCAGCAATTCCACGGACAGAATAAACAACAGCAACAAGATGGACCGCCGTGGCAAGAAGACCAACACGCAGAGTACGGTGATGATGACGGTGATGATGACAGTGAGATACATGGGAAGGCCATTGCACTGTTCAACTTTGAGCCTGAAAACGATAACGAGGTGAGACTACGGGAGGGCCAAGTGATTTGGATTTCGTATAGGCACGGCCAAGGATGGCTTGTTGCTGAAGATGACGAGACGGGGGAAACAGGATTAGTACCTGAAGAGTACGTACAACTGTTACCACCGGATAACATGCTCGATGACACTGAGCAGCCTCGCCAGATGCTTCCCGACCTATTACATGGCGTACCATCACCTACCAAACCCCCAATTGATAATGAAAGCGATTGGGTTGACGAAGACGATGAAGAACTTCCCGAAACTATGGAAAAACTCGAAGTCAAATGAAAACTCTTGTGTTATATACCCTATAATGACCCCCTTTTATGAATGTCTGTGCATATATGTGTTCTGTAGTTTGTGTTGTTGCTTACTCCTCGTCACTCTCAATGATCTCCTCCCAGTTATCCTCATTGATTTCTTCATCATCGTCATTCTCCACTTCCACCCCACTCAACTGCTGATACAACTCCTGCGTATGCATTACGATCTCCTCCACCACGTCATCTTTACTCTGTGCTAGTTTCAAAACCGTATCAAATGCTTGCTTGGCCAATTGGGCGTTCTCTTCGAACCCAGTGGTGTCCTGTACAACAAACTGCTCAAACTTGTCTGGGTCAAATTCACCAATTTGAGAGTCATATTGCGTCTTTTTGATGTAAAGGAAGTGTGCAAACCCTTCGAGGTAATAACTCTCCATGTTATCCTCATCAATGTCTCTCACATTCGATGCTATCACAGAACCGAGTTCATAAAGCCCCAATTCAATACCGAATCTTGCCAATGTAAGCAAAGGTTGAATTAACTCCACGTATTCCCCCGAGGCATCCACATCCACCGGGCCTTCCTCAAGCTGTGTCTTTCTCTGCTCAAACAGTTCCCAACTCTTCTCCACAGCTTCTTTCGCATCATCGTTTCTCTGCTGAGAGATTCTGATACTGGCAAGCAATGACCAACTCTCTGGGTTCTCTTTGTCCAATGACAGAGACTGTGCAATGAGTTCGTCACACTTGGACTCTGCGTATGGATCCATGCACAGATCCGTCATCCAGATCTCGATTTCCGCAAAGATACCCTGATTGAGCTTCTTAATGATGGACGGTTCTTGTGTCTTTTCGAATTTGGCTGTGAGAGAGGCAATCCCATGGTCAATATGCTCCAAGCCATGGGTACCACCGACAATTTGGCCCATATAGAGGAACTTCTCTGCACCTTCAATGGCTTCTGGGTCTAAAGAACAAGCCCTTTCCAGATTTTTATATGCCTTTTCAACATTACCGTTCTCCAAGTACACTTCACCAAGCAGTTGTAAAAAGGGCACGTTGGAGGCGTACTCATCTCTGTGCTTTTTAAGCAGTTTTAGTGCGTCTCTGAAATGCGATATGACCATAAGCTTCCTCGTCTCAGCGAGGATCTGATCGAGCGACGACATTGTTTTGTTGGTGTGTGTGCTCGATGTGCGGTGGTGGTGGTGGTACTTAAAGAGCGATGAGACTAGTTGTAATTTTTTTTTTTTTTTTTGGCGGTGCTTTCTAGCGAAACATCTCTTCCTTTTTAGATCAGCTGGAGAGACATAAGTTGTGGGGCATATACATAGAAAAAGTCGTCATAAGGATGGACCACAAGGAGGAGCAGCAGCAGGAGGTTGAGATCCTGCAGTCGATCTACCCGGATGAACTTGAATTAGAAGATGAGACGCGTTTCAACATTACATTGGCGTTGGAGACGTCGTCGGAACGCAGGCATGTTGTGATGCTGAGTGTGGAATACCCAGAGGAATATCCAGAGGTGATTCCAGTGCTGTCTATGGAGTTTGGCGAGCTGGAGCCTGAAGTGGAAGAAGACGATTACAGCGACGATGATGAAGGAGAAGACGAGTCCACAAAACCGGTGGTGATCCAAGAGCTGGTGGAGTTTGACGACGTAGACGTCGAAGAGTTTACACAGAGATTGAACGATGAAGCGGAGGAACAACTGGGGATCCCATCAGTGTTCGCTCTGGCATCTTCACTAAAGGATATGGCCGAGCAGCGGTTTGAAAAGAAAGTTGAAGAGAGACAGAAACAGCACGATGAATTGCTCCTGGCTAAAGAAAGAGAAGAACAGAAGAAATTCTACGGTACAAAAGTTACAATGGAATCATTTGCAGAATGGAGACTAAAGTTTAGAAAGGAAATGGGTATCGATGAAAGAATCGAGAAGCGTAAATCTGTCTATCATGGGGGTAAGATGACCGGTAAGGAGATCTTTGAAAAAGGTCTTGCCGGTGATGATGATATTGAAGAACTCGGTGTCGGCATACAAGACTTGGCTACGGAATAAGTTTTTTTTTGTTTTTGTGTTTTTCGTTTCATACTATCACATTATCTCATAGTATATACTGTTTCACAGAGGAACGGTCTTGGGGCGTAGACACATCCTCTAGAGATATCAAGTTGACATTTGCATTGACCTGTTGCGCATTGGATGATTGGAACACACCAAACTCATCATCACTTTGGTCCTCTGGGTCATCGTGGTATGCTCCCTTTGCATACGTTGTTTCAGGCTCTATCTGATCTTCACACTCATCTTTAAACCCGGATTCATATCCATCCTCATCATATTCGTCATTCATGATAGTCTCGGCCTGGAAAAGCTCATGCCCTGGGATCTGATAGATCCCCGGCTTGGTCTCCCTTGGATGGAAAGTGTGGCTCAAATGGTTCCTCACCTCTGCCTTCAGGTTCGAATGCTGGACTTTACTCGTGTCCATTGCTTTGAAAGTATAGTTCTGCATACTCCGGGGTACATTTTCCTTGTATAACTTCTTCACACCATTTCCTGTGCCAACAGTTTTCGATCTCATCTTCAATGCCATTTCTTGTTCGTGGATCCTCAGATCGGTGTCCTCCACAAGGTCAATGACTCGTTTACACTGTGCCGTAAGCAGTTGAGCTCTCTCTCGAGCCTGTAACTGTGCTGTTGTGGCCATCTCAGGCTTCTCATCACCCTGCTTCTCATAGTGTTTCTTCACCTGTTGCAGTTCGTACACCCTCTTCTCCACTTCTTCCCATGCGTCATCCTCCTCTAATACAAGGTATTCCAGCACTTTTAGGCATTTTAATACAATGCGCCACTCACTACCGGCATTGACATAGTGGATTGCAGATGAGTAAAAAGTTTCAGTGAGGCGACTGCTAAGGGAGCCATCAGCATTGGTCAAATACTCCTTAATTCTCCTTATGAGCATCTCAATACAGAGCCATGATCCAGCAGCTGTGGACTCATTATGGACGCTTTCCAATTGCTCATTTGAAGGTCCCCATGAATCCGTCGTCGTTGCTATACGGATCGCTTTGATGAGCTTATCACCTTGAGAATTTCCTTCAAAAAGCGAGTTCTGAGCCTTGCGGGCCACTTTGCGTATGTTATACAGCGATAAGTTCTGCATTTTTTGATGCCCTTATGTACTCAATCTTTGTATGAAATGTGTGTATCAATGGAAGGGATATTAAAAGAGGTTGGGATTCATTTGTGGTTGCTCCGTCCCGAAGCATATCCTCTACCGATCCGTGATCCGTAATCCGTAATCCGTGATCCGTGACACATCCGGTGGTGTAATCCATAAGCTAAAATATCATCACTACAAAGTACTAATCAATCGCTCAACAGTGTGTATTCACAACCAAAAGATCACGCAATTTACAACTCACCGGACTTGGAGACGATGAGCTGAGTCTTGGTGGCACCGGAGCCGGAACCGAGAGACTCAATCTTCTTGACAACGTCCATGCCCTCAATGACCTCACCAAAGACAACGTGCTTGCCATCCAACCATGGGCAGACAACGGTGGTGATGAAGAACTGCGAGCCGTTGGTGTTTGGACCGGCGTTAGCCATGGACAAAAGACCTGGTCTGGTGTGTCTCTTGGTGAAGTTCTCATCTGGGAATCTCTCACCGTAGATGGACTTACCACCGGTACCGTTACCACGGGTGAAGTCACCACCCTGCAACATGAACTCTGGGATGACTCTGTGGAATGGAGAGCCCTCGTAACCGTAGCCCTTCTCACCGGTACACAAAGCTCTAAAGTTCTCAGCAGTCTTTGGGACAACGTCGTTGTAGAGCTGGAAAACAATCTTACCGAGTGGAGCACCTGATTGCGTCGTTAGTGTCATTGCTTGTTGTGTGAGTGGGTGATTTTACCAGTATATACAGCACCACCAATTTGACCCAAAATCACCATTTGCCACCCAAAACTCACGTTTTGAGATGTATGACGTAGGGGGTGGAGACCAACAGACCCGTTAGATTCAAGGCCCAATTGAGCTATAAAAAGCACACACCAATTTACAATTGAAGAGACATACCGTTGGAGGAAACCTCGAAGAAAACCTTGGACATTTTGAATGGTATTTATTTATATGGTAAATTTCTATAAGTTCAAAAATGTACAAAAAAAGTACAAGGAAGAAATTGGATTTTGTTGGCCTCGACAGAAGCCACTCTGTGTCTGACCGCCCCTCACTCAGCCGGGTCGCAAACTTCAAAATTGATCGTCGGTTGCAGGCCCAAAAATTTAAAAATGAAAAAAAAACTATATATATATATAACCATATATATTATATGGTGTGGTGCGTACCGTCGCTCTTCAAAGGCCGGGTAATCTTCTTTTACATGCATCCAAACACCATGGTGTCTAGGTTAATTTATACGTTATAATAGATAACTGTGGGAAAAAAAGGGGGAGGGGGGAAATAAATAGGGCTATAGAGATGATTTCAGTATAAATTGAGACCAAATCATTAGATATATCTTTTGATATACCCTATGAAGCCATATTATGTCTTTTTTTTTAAAGAAATTTCAAAATCGGCCACGAAAAATGGAGTGAAGGGTGTATGTCTGAGTAGTTCATTCAAAATACCACAAATTGGCCAAGTTTTGCCGAGTTTTGCAAAAAGTGCTATAAGATCGAATTTTGTCAGAACTAGAAGGTTTAAAGCAATTTGGATTTTACTATAGTATCTTAGAATGTACTGGTATTCTAACTACCTGCAGTTACGGCCATTGGAGTGAGAATTGGATGAGCTGTTATAGGTCGTAGCGAATATGCCTAGACGTCAGCTAGAGCACAAGGAGACCTCAAGCGTATATGTATAGTTTTCATTCGATCTCTATATATATATATATATATGTGCAGAACACGCAATGTGTATACTAGCTCTTAACGTCTATGAATAGATTTGTGTAGCTTTGGCTATGTAAAGTTCTATATAGTATATATGCCCAGCTCGTCTCACTTACGCGTCAATGTGCTGTGGAGAGTGTACTCCTTAATTAAGAACAACGATGCCAAACCAATGGCAGCAGAGATAGCACAGAATTGGAACGAGTATTTAGTACTGATTGCATATGCGGTAATCAGCGCATCCTTGACAAACTCAGGGGCACCATCATTGACGTATTCGGTGTTATGGGCAGCTCTGTCAATAATATGTAAGAGTTCTTCCTCTGTGTGCTCACTACTTAGGAAAGCCATCACCCTTGAGTTCAACTCCTGGTCGAGTCTTCTTGTCATAATGGCCGAGCCAATGGCAACACCGAGGGTAGCACCGCAAGATCTGAAAAGGTATGAGATCGAGGTAGTAGCAGCTTGATGTTCATGTGGTACTGCGGCGATGAGTGCTAATAACGTAGCAGTAATGATCACAGAGATACCCATACCTTGAGTCACCAATAGAATATACTGCTCAAAAGTTGTGTACGATGGGTTAATCCATGCGATTCTTAAAGTACCAAACAATGCGATGACACCAGAGATCAACAGCATGTGGTAGTACTTCCCAGTTTGTTTCATATAGTAACCAGCACCTAATGAACCAAAGATGATAGTGAAGAAGTTTGGAGCAAATCTCCAACCGATCTGCTGGGAGTCAAGGTTGAACACCGTTGTGTAGTAAATAGGCACGATGAAGTATACTGCGAAACTCGTCATACAGAAGCAGAGAAGAGAGATGGATACACCAGTGACCGTTGGGATCTTCATGAAATGCAATGGGAGGATCGGCACCTGTGCCTTTGCCTCCGCGAGGATGAAGAGACCGAGGAAGCACGCAGTCAACAGGACCAGCCCGACGAACTGTGGAGAGGCAAAGCTGAATTCTTTACCACCGAACGATGCAGCACTGAGGAACGACAAAAGGAACACAATCAGTGTCAGTGAGCCGTACCAGTCAATGAGCTTGAGCTTTCTCGTTATATCAGAGCCACTGACACCAAGACCAGGAGAACCCTTTGGTAAAAAGAGATACTTCTGGATCATCAACGCGCTGACAATGGTGATGGGCACTTGGAATGCAAAGGCACCTCTCCATCCACCCAGTGTGGCTTCGTGGTTGACAAAGATACCACCCAGAAGAGAGCCAGCACCGGAACCACAGGCAAATGCAATATTGGAGATTCCCTGGTAGACGCCTCTGTCTTTGAGTGCGACAACATCTGAAGTGGTGATACTTGAGAGAGATGTAAGCCCACCACCACCGATACCACTGATGAAACGTCCAATGATGAGTACATTGACGTCAGTAGCACACGCACAGATGAGGCACCCAAGTGCAAATGTCCAGTTGGAGAACAGCAGGAGTGGTTTACGACCAAAGATATCGGACAACTTTCCATACAATGGCTGGAACGTCGCACTTGATAGCAGATAAGCCGTTGCGATCCACGACAGTTTTGGCAGAGAGTCGAACTCAGAGGCGATACGTGACACGAGCGTAGTGACCACTGTACCGTCCAGTGCTGCCAGGAACACACCAACGGACATCGATCCGACGATCAGGTTGATAGTGGCGAGCGACAGTGCATCTGAGGGCGGTTGTTGAGCCTCGATATCAGTTGAGTGGTATGTGGGATTGTTCAGTAGCTCTTCCTGCTCCAGCTCAGAGGCGATAAGCCCAGAGACTTCAGTTGATGGATCCAGCACGATATCGCTGCGGATCCCCTTAAGCAGTGGCTCTCTTTCCCCCATTGTGCTTATATCTGAGTTAGCATAAATAAAAAGAAGGATCTGGAGAAAGTGTGGAAAATTGCGGCCTTATATTTTGTTGCGGATTGCGGGATTCCCAATCGGGGGCGTTCGCCGACACCGAGCTTATCAGAGAGGCGGCTTAACATTTCAGCTTTCAAATTGAAAAGATCTTTCAATCTACAATTCTTTTCTAACAAAAACAATCTAACAAGTCGTATATATCATATAAATGAAAAAAAAAAACAAATGAAAAAAAACTCCCACCCAAACTCATAAGTCATATCCGGCGTAAAATAAAATGCATAACTTTTTTTCCCTTAGTCCCTCTTGAAGGCCTTTTTGATCATGTCGTAGTACTCCTGAACAATGGACTTCTTCATCTGCTCGGCCTCCTGGACAATGGTCTGTTTCACGTGCTCAGCCTCTTCCAAGAGTTTATCTGTCTCTTTCAAGAGCTTACCCGTCTCTTTCACAAGCTCTAGTTTGACTTGCTCCAAAGAGTCATCCACCGTCTTGACGACTTTATCAAGCGACTCGGAGATTTCATGCTGTAGTTCGTCCACAATCTGATCTTTGCGTTCCCACTGCTCGTTAAACAGCTTGAGAACACCATCGAACCCTGTTTTGCCCTTCTTAGCGTTCTCTCCAAATCTTTGCACACTCCACTCCTCAATCTTGTTACATACTCTTTGGAATGCTGCATAGGCGGTGATACGTGCTTCCTGGGTGAACACCGTCTTGTTAGGATCCGTCGAATGAGGCGTATATGTCACAGTTTCGTACACTTTCAACAGATTACTCATCGTCAAGTTCACAGATCTTAGTGTTAATGTCTTGTTCTCGAGGTCCACAGTGGACACTTCACGCACGTAGGAAGTGCTGCGACTGCCGACAATGTACTGTAGCCAGCCTGGAATGGACTGCTGGCATTTGATGAGCCTCTCTGTGGTGAGCTTCCCATCACTAAGCTCTCTTCTTAGTACATCCACTGCAATGACGTGTGTGGACATTTCATTAGGGTACTTCTTCCAGGTGGCAGCAGTCACTTGGTCCCACGGATACTCGAACTCGCACGTATTCTCAAACAACTTCATCTTGTCTTCTCTATGGTGGTTCGTATGAAGAGCAGATGGTTTGTATTAGAAAAGTGTAAAAGTGGCAAAAGAAGAGTTCGGCTAAACATCCGAGACAGCACAAGATTAGAATTTTCAAACCCGAGCCAGGCACATCGCAAAATCTCCTCTTCTCCCCCTTTTTTTTTTCCCATAGAGTGCGTGGGTTCGAACCGCATGGGGGGTGTCCCTATTTATCCTATAGGTACTAAAGTCGTTAAAAATTGCATTAAGATGTCATAAAGTCATGAGAGGTCAGTCATCATATAAACGTCATTGAGCCTGACCATATCGCACAAACCTAAAGTCCCCTGGCTCGTATTGTCCTCTCGCCTGGACATAGCTGTGTCCTCTGGGTTTACACAAAGAATACACAAAGTTCTTCCATATGCTGTTCATCGTGAATGGATTTATGCGTGGCTCTTTGGTTCTGAAAGTACGCAAATATTCTCTCGTAGTCTGATTCTGTGAGCAGAGATATATGTGGTACACCAAAAGAAGCAATGGGTAGAGCATCGCCAAGTGACCATATACCAAGTTGAGCACTGTCATTGGAATATGCTTGGCATCACCTGTGATGAAGACTCTGTAGTAGCACATAGCACACATGTAAGCGCAGGATACAACACCAAAGAACAAGTAGGCAAAGAAATATGCGTAGTTTCTCTCACCAACGCAGTTGTTCAACCATTTGCAATGGTGGTCATGGATAGAGACGCATTGGTCACATTTGGAGCAATGAAAGCTCCGTGGCATTCTCCAACACCGGCATGTAAAGCAATATCGTACATCCACCGACCTCGATCCATCTAGCTGTGCTGGTAATGAAATCAGATTGAAGTACTCCTCGGGTAAGTGATATGGATCTTCTGTTATATGTATGTTTCTCGGTATGCATCCGGGGTCCGAGCCCGAGGCCCTGAAAAAGGAAGCGAGACATATCAGTAGGCAGTAGTACCATACAATAACTGCAGCTGGGTGGATATTACGCCAACACCAACGAGCATCAAACACTCCGAATAGCACACCAGGTAGTACCGTAGCGATGAAAGTGGCTAGTGAGATTGGTGTCGCTCTTATCATTCTGAACCGTCCACCTAGCAGAAAGAACTGCTTATTGGAAAACCACACTTGGTAATTTCTCTGTGGTTCTTCTTTCTCCCCATCTTGAGGTTCCACCGGTTGTGTAATGAGCCATCTCAACAACCGGACATGCCACGGCGTCGCTTCAAAATCTGCCCCAATGGTCTCTAGCTGTTCCAGAGCACTCGACTGGCCACTTCGTACGCTCCTCAGCGTCTTGGCGCTCATACTGGCCAGAATGTCTGAGCGGGACATATATATATCTGATGTAATGGCGATTGACATCATCAAAAGTTCGCGGCGCGGCCAATTTCGGTCATATTCGTGAATGCTCTATATATATGCATATATGTTGCAATTCGGTCCCTATAATTGCTGCTTGATCCATTTATTGCTGTCATATTCATTGCTTCACCCTTTCTGTTTCCACGTTTGTCCGCCATTTCTCATATAAAACACACACACAGTTCGTACCAATGGATACAGGCACAACGGCTTTGTCCAGGTACATCGATATGGAACGGGTACCGCTACTCCTAGCGTATCCAACAGCACTTCTCGCCTCAAACCTGATAATCTCACCTCAGGAAGCAACACGATCATGGTTCAACTTCCTAGTCTCTACAGTGCTAATACCGACGTTCCTGGCGAGTTGCATCACCGTTGTGTACACACAGATGGGGTCCTCCACCCATGGGACGATCACACAGTCCTCAAGGAGTAAAGAGTCTCAATGGCACTCACAGAGGACGCTGATCTCTGTAATGGGACTGCTAATTGCCGCTGCCACACTGGGGACCATCAGAACAGTAGTGATCTCGATCGTGCTGGTGATCAACGTCCACTACCCTTTCCTTGTGTTATGTTTGTTGTTTGACCTGGCAGTGTTGTACTCCAAACAGAAGCTCTTCGTTGTGCCATCCACTCCTCAGGAGTGTGGATTGTATGCTCTAGTTGTTGGATATGCTGTCCTACTACTGATGAAAGACAGTCTCAGAGAGATTGACCAGATTCAGTCTACGGACTCACTCGGGCTCTCATTCGTACTGATGGTGGTATCCGGGCTCAGCATGTGCTACATTTACCAAACCTTACACATCAGCATGATACTCGTTACAATAGCCTCCGCAGTTGTGCTGAATATCTCCCAAATTGATACCCAGGAGATGTCGTACAGACAAGGCTCCCCTACAGTGGTTGGGTTCATTGCAGTGTTATTGGAGGTTCTCTCCTTTAGCTCCGACTTTGCGAACAACAAGACTGTGGCCATTGGCGAGATTGTGCTTGTGTTCTCCACTGCTTTTATCGATGTTGATGATGACTTATTCAAGGCCAGAACCTCAGTGATAAGGCCAAAGGATGAACCCGAAGAGCTAAGCATCCTACAGCAGCTGTTAGTCCATGAGGACACAAGGGCTATTTTCTCCTACCTCATGCTCAACACCATATTCATGTTTGTGCAGTTCCTCTACTCTTTCAGATCGAAGTCACTTGGATTGCTTTCTGATTCGCTGCATATGGCATTGGATTGTACCTCTTTAGCACTCGGACTCGTTGCCGGTGTGCTGGCCAAAAGACCCGCTAGCAGGAACTTCCCATTTGGGCTTGCACGGATTGAGACATTAGCTGGGTTTGCCAATGGCGTGTTGCTCGTTGGTATCGTTGCTGGGATTGTGATGGAAGCTGCCGAGAGAATTGCCAACCCTGTGACTCTGCAAAAGACTGGAGAGTTGTTGGTTGTTTCGTTCTTGGGATTCGTGGTGAATATCATTGGTATCTTTGCCTTTAACCATGGTCATGCGCACGGACATGGACATGGACACTCACATGGCCATTCTCATGCTCATACACAGAGCGATCACCACGGACACTCCCATGAGGGCGATTCCAGTGCTGAGAACGAGAACATGAAGGGAATCTTCTTACACATCTTGGCTGATACATTGGGCTCCGCTGGTGTTGTTGTCTCTACGATTCTAACTTCGGTATTCCACAGTAACATCTTTGACCCGATTGCGTCACTGTTTATCGCCATTATGATCTTTGTCAGTGCCTTGCCGCTGATCAAGTCGTCTGCTTCTAACTTGTTGCTTTCATTGGATGGGAAGAAAGAAGAGATCGTTAGAGATATCTTATCGCAGATTAGCACTACACCGGGTGTTGTCGGTTACACCACGCCGAGATTCTGGGTATCGAGTGATATGTTGTCTGCGGTTGCACCACATACACAGAGCAGCCTCTCCCATGGAAATGATGATCATGGACATTCACATGGCCACTCACATTCCCATGTAGAGACAAAAGATTGCTGTACTACGGCGTCCCCGTCGCTTGTGGGTTACATCCACATTCAGTACCTTGACGGTGAAAACTCCACCATAATCAAAAAGCGTGTTCAGAAGATCTTTGAGAACAATAATACCAAGGCGATGATCCAGGTTGAATCTGAGAGTTCGACCTGTTGGTGTCGTAAATCTGCTTAATCGATACATTTTGTTTGCCTTCAGACGTAGGTAGTAATTTATATGGTGTGCGGCGCGCACCGTCTTTTTTTCTAACCCCCCAAGGGGCCAAAACCCCATCTTCAAAAAATTTCCACACTTTTGTTTACTACCGATACATTTCAAATCATTGAATAATCGTAAAAACTACAACAATGTCCAGAGTTGGAACGCTTGTTTTGGGCCCTGCTGGTGTGGGGAAATCCACATTTTGCAACTCGATGGTATCATATCTCCAGTCGATTGGCCGTCGTGCGCACATTGTGAACTTGGATCCGGCAGCAGAGCCATCAGAGTATGAGTTTACGATTGACATTAGAGATTTGATTTCGTTACAGGATGTGATGGAGGAGTTACAATTGGGGCCTAACGGTGGTCTGATATACTGCTTTGAATACTTGCTGAACAATCTGGACTGGTTAGATGAAGAAATTGGCGAATTTAATGACGAGTATCTGATATTTGACTGTCCTGGGCAGATTGAGCTGTATACACACATTCCTGTGCTACCCACGATCGTGAAGCACTTACAACAATCTCTCAACTTCAATCTATGTGCAACATACTTGCTTGAGGCTCCTTTCATCGTTGACAGATCGAAGTTCTTTTCCGGTGCACTCAGTGCGATGTCCGCCATGATTCTATTAGAATTACCACATATCAATATCCTCTCCAAATTGGACCTCATAAAGGACGAATTCTCCAAGAAAGAATTGAAGAAATTCCTCAATCCAGATCCTTTATTACTACTGGATGACGTCAACAGAAACACAAACCCAAGATTTGCCAGTTTGAACGAATCCATTGCCCATTTGGTGGATGATTTCGGAATGGTTCAGTTCTTGCCATTACAGGCAAAGGACCCAGAGAGTATCCGTACAATCCTCAGTTATATCGACGATGTGACACAGTGGGCTGAAGCTCAAGAACCTAAAGAGCCTAATGACGAAGTGGAGTTTGATGACGATGATTAGTATAACTTGAAATCTACGATACAAAAAAATAACAAGAAAAAAAAACACAATGGATCATCATTCATTAGTTATAGCATAAAAAGCGATCACTTGGCTTCATTGAGCTTACTCACAAGCTCCTCAAGTCTTGACTGAATCAACAGGTCGCCCTTGTTGCACCTTTTGGTACGTGGTTTCTTCACCTTGCCCTCTTCTTTCTTCACCTTGGTCCTTTTAGTACTCTGTTGCTTGCCCAACAACTCCTGATAGCTATCCACAATTGACGGTACGTCTTGGCAATCACCTGTGACAATCAAGTCGATGTAGTCAATGTAATCCACCACACTCATCGATGGCTCGTCTCTGTTGATCCAAATGACACACCCATTAGCAGCGTGCACAGCCTTGGCAAGCTCTTTACACAATCTTCTAACGCCTGGGATCTTGAGCGAAGTACCAGCGATGATCAAACAGTCAGGCTTGGAACGAAGGTCTGAATGTGATACCTTGCCAATGTGCTCACCATCCGGGTGGAACTCGTTGTAAAGAACAATACGTGGTCTTAAGCAGCCAATGCCCTGTGATCTTCTACCGGCCAAGCGTCTTATATCGTCAAGCTCCAGACATTCAGGGCAGGCTGGTGGCTCGGTGCCCTGGAACATCGATGGAACTAATTCTGAAGACCAGCGACATTTGGAACAGTACATGTGTCTTATCGTCCCATGGAGTTGAATCGCTGGTGGATACGGTGGGTTCGATTTCATTGGTACAGTCGTTTTGAGATTCTCAAGCTCATTCTCCAAGCAGTCAATGTTTTGAGTGTAGTACCGAAGAAGTCTTCCCTCTGCAGATATCTTATCCATAAGCTTGTGGAAATCCGTCGGCAATGACTTCTCTGTCATACCATATAACTGATTAATCATCGCATGGAACTTTGCCGTTGACTCACCGTCACTATAAACAGAGGAGTCAAACAACGCCTTGCCGTTAGAGCCCGCTGACGTAGAAGACTTGAGCCCCTGGAACAATCCATTTGAGGATCTGAAATCAGGAATCCCTGAGGCAACCGATATTCCTGCTCCGGTAACCACTGTGACTCTTTTTGAATGCTTCATGGCATAGTGGAGGAAACTCACGTCTTCATTATCGATATCATCGTCCTGCTCACTGATGCACAAGTCTGGGTCATAAGACTCGATGTTCAACACTGTGCCATTCGGTGGTCTATATTTGAGCTTTGGCTTTCTCTTTGGCTTATTCTTTGTTGTTGATTCCGGGGAAGGAGTTATAAGCTCAACTTTCCGGTACTCACAGGTATCAATCAGAGCTTCCCTGCTCAGCAGCTCACAAGAGTGCAAGTCATTGTCTTCTGACTTGACATAGCTCTGCGAAGAAGGCGGCGTCAGCAGCTCCATCGTTTGTGCCTTCAGTTTGTTGTTGTGTCAAGTAGTGGTGATAAATTATTTGTAGCGTGTGGCTCCTTTGTGGTTGCTTTGAGATTTGTGTGTCCTTTACTCTGTAGATTACTATCCCACTCCCTTCTGCTATGCAATCAACGATTCAATATTCGTGTGTTGATCTTTAGAGTACAAAACAGCTTCACGTCGTCGTGGTAACAAGAGAACAAAACTAAACAAAAACAGAATAAATTCTATCCAAGCAAGAGTGGCTCTTTGCCCTCGGGATTTTGCACCTCACATGTTTTGAGTTTTCCTAATGCGGCAATTCACCTTTTTAGATAAATGGACTGCAACACCTGGACATCTCGCGCTTTGGAATCAAAGAGAGCTATATCCGAACTCAAAGTGTGATTATGCACGTGATGTACCTCGGGAGTGCGCACAAAAACCATGAAAATTGACTATAGATTATCATGATCCGGAAAAACTCACGTTTCTTTTTCCATATCCCCCCCAAGCAAAAAAAAACGCTCCCTAGTCCGCTCAGTTAGCGCTCAGTTAGCGCGCTGCTCCTATTTGTGCCATAGCAAAAATTGGGCAACTCCGTTGGACCGTCTGGTGACTATGAGCATATAGAAATGGGGGAGTCCGCTTGGCCTATAAAAAAAAGTCTTGGATTCAGCGTGGAGAGATGTGTGCAGGAGAAGGGAGCCCAAGAGAACTTTCTCGGGCTTAAGCTCTATGCAGTGTAGCGATCGCTATAGATTAGGTACTCGGATCGAACTAAATCTATGGCATACCCCTTGAATTCAGGTACCCCTCCACTGCTTCACACAGACCACACGCTTTAGCGCACACACCTGAATGGCTGAACCATCTGAAGTTGACAGTACCGGTGGTGCGGCTAGCGATTACTCTTAGATTCAGCCACTCACGGGTTTCTGCAGCTTTTTGACGCGATTTCTCTCTCTCTCTCTCCGTTTCTCTCAATTTTTTCGACCCGCCAATGCACTGCTGATCTGTGTAAGGAGTTTTACACGCCGAGTCTTGTGCCCCTCATCGATCTGTCACGGCGATTGGGACTGTTTGGCACAAAGATCTGGCATATAGCGATAGTAAATAGAGAGACAATAAGAGAGTGCGGCGTAGGCGTGGGGTGCACCCCATAGTTCTGACTACAGTTTACTTTTCAGCCCTTCGGTTTTACCTTCTTCCTATGCTATACAAATCTGATCTGAATTATGGACTCTGGAATGCTTCAGGAATGTCCATTGTACATCATCTTTTGAGAAAAATCGCTCACCGGTCTGGAAGAGCGCTTCCAGAAGGGCGGCGCCCGGCACTGGGAGAGACAGGATACCAAAAACAACCGAGGGGAGGCGCTACGCTACCGCTAGTGTATAAGGTAAGCCGAGAAGATCAACCAGCGGCGCATGCCTCTCTGGGAAGTCACAGGCTAGTGGCTACGATTCAGACACTGTCGGATTCCTAACCAAGTACCGATTCGGCATTAAGGTGTTTTTTTTTTCCAAGGACGTCACCCTATAATGCCAGTGGCAGATGGTCTTAGGTCTCAAAGCAAAGGCTATGGAACACTGGACCAATATATACATACTATTGGGGGAAAAGCAGTGAACTACCGAGCCATCACTCTCTGAGGTGCCATTCTTAACCATTATGTGTGAATGGAATGGCCCTTGGTGCAGCTGGCCCATGAGGCCCATGGGGCCTTTGGGGGAAATATCTGGGCTGCAGCGCGTGGCCGTTACCGCAAAAGAAAGGACCGCAGCAGAGTACGTATTATATATAGGAGGTCGGTCGCTGCCCCCCTTCTCTTTTTTCCCATTCCTTTGGCATTAAATATCCCATAGAACAAAGAAACAGAAAGATGTCAATGTCCAGAGCCAACTCCAGATCTAGAGCGAACTCCGTACGCAACGGGTACGAACAGATCGACCTTGAAGCACAGATTTCTCACCTTAGTGATGAATCAGATGTGGACCGTATGGACCAATACTACCAGCGTAACCAGCCAGTGCTTATGAACTCAAAGCTACCGGTTAACGAACTGGTGTATTCAATCACTACATCGGGCACAGACAACGAGTACATCCACTTGGATGACAAGAAGTTCTTGAAAGACGACCTTCTAAAGGCCTTTGGAGGTAATTTGAACCCTGGTTACTCCCAACGCCCAGCATACAAATTCGCCAACCCAGCACCTTTGGGTCTCTCAGCATTCGCATTGACCACTTTCGTTCTTTCCCTCATCAACTGCCAGGCCCGCTCAGTGACAACGCCGAACATCGTCACTGGTCTTGCATTCTTCTACGGTGGTGTCATCCAGACCTTGGCAGGTATGTGGGAGATTGCCCTTGGTAACGCATTTGGTGGTACTGCACTCTCGTCGTACGGTGGCTTCTGGCTCTCCTTTGGTGCCATCTACGTTGATACTTTCGGTATTGTCTCCGCCTATGAGAGTACACAGGAATTGGAGAGCGCCGTTGGGTTCTATCTTCTCGGATGGGCCATCTTCACCGCAGGACTTACATTGTTGACGATGAAGTCCACACTGATGTTTTTCCTCACGTTTTTCGACCTCACAATCACATTCATCCTACTCGCTGCTGGGAAGTTCGCACAGAACGACGCATGCACCAGAGCAGGCGGTGTTACTGGTGTCATTTGCGCCTTCTTGGCCTGGTACTGTGCCTTTGCCGGTTTGTCCAACGAGCACAACTCGTACATCGTTGCCAGGGCCATCCCACTGCCACAGAACATCTTCCACCCACAGAAGAAGAGACAGTGATCTCACATTCTCATATATATATATATAACGAACTGCCACGATATTTAATACACTTTTTCTTTGGAAGTGATCTATATGCGTAGCTTCCATGATCAGCTCGGTGCTTCGGTTTCGCGCGTTGTGGTCTCCATAGAAACAGGTCACCTATGATTTTCACCTCCCGAGATCAAAGCCCATACAACTCATCAAAAGCATCAAGAACACGCATGAGCGAGACGACAAACCACCAGAGGATGCTCAAACAACGAGCTCTGAACACAATGGAGAGCTCAGACCACATACTGATAAACTCCCTATTCCGCAAGGACATCGGACTGAGAGTCGATTCGGAGCAGACAGTGAGCTTTAAGAGAGTCGGCGATACTACGGAGCTATTAGGGAGTGACAGCCGAGCACAATGGGAGGTGTTGAAGCAGATGGTACAGAAGTGAATGTAAGGCTTCGGAATCGATGGCCTGGAACTCCCTGTCTCCCAGCAGTGCTAGCCTAGTGGTCGACACTACGCCAGGGAGATCTCTGCCCTCATGGCCGAGATAAGAACAAATGGGATATCCACACGAATGACATGCTAGTCCATATGGTCCAGAGCTCATATTCCTTCTGCATTCTTTGTAACGGGCCAGATCTAAGTTCACTCGTTAAAATCGTTCACCAAATCCAGTCCATCAAGCATATATTGTTCATAGCACAATGTAGTGATATTACATATATAGTATGTATCAGAGAATATATATATTGACTGCCAAGTCTTGTGGGCACATCCATAGTCTGTTATTTGGCCCAAGTACTGCCTCTGGCTCCTCTTAGCTCCTGCTGTGGTTCTCCTAACTGCTCCCTCCTGACTCTCATGTTTACCGCGTAACCTCTGCATGCTCTTAGATATCCCTGATCTAAACTGGTTCTTCTGGGTCTCAACGTTGAATTCACCTGTTCTACTGATCTCGTACTCATATATATATATATACGTATAAGTTTCCTCTTGGTCAGCTGTATATGTCATTGCCCATTGGCGTCTACAGCGGCCAGATCTCCTCTGAGCCGTCATCATATATCCTGCTTCGACAATCATTCATGAATCACCACAAAGGGGGAACACACGCACACAAACACACCATACTTGCATTACCAATTAGCACAGCTCTACTGCAGGATAGAAACACTGACCTGGATGTGAAGTGTGGCATAAACGTGCCATATAAAACCCGCACATCTCTATTGTGGTTACGCAGCCCTGTGCCCTGCTCCCCAAGTCGCGAAAAGCTGGAGCTCGCCTTCGAAGAAACAAGACATGTGCACAATATCTGAAATATACGTGTTGTCTGGATAGTCACTAGTGTTTTGTGGCATATTGACGTGTCACATCTGCTAAGCTTGTCATTCCTTTCTGTTTGGTTCCGCTCGACTGTCTTTATCCCGATTCAAGGTTTTGTTTTTTTTTTATAGTCGAAGACAGTGACACCCACCCCCCGTCTAACACCCAAACAATGATCGACCTCGATAGGGCAATTGAGATGCTCAAGGAGTGTAAACCGATCCCGGAGAAGGATGTGTATGACCTCTGCTCCCAGGCACAAGAGCTGCTTATGAATGAGGGCAATGTCCAAGTGGTGGATACTCCAGTGACGATATGCGGAGATATCCATGGCCAACTGTACGACTTGTTAACGCTGTTCAAAGCAGGGGGAGAGTGCCCAGGAACACGATACCTGTTCCTGGGAGACTTTGTTGATCGTGGGTTTTACTCGCTGGAGTCCTTTTTGCTTTTGCTTTGTCTTAAAGTACGATACCCTGATCGTGTGACTTTGATAAGAGGAAACCACGAATCGAGACAAATCACTACAGTGTACGGATTCTATGACGAATGCGTGAGAAAATACGGAAGCGCCAATGTCTGGAGATACTGCTGCGAGGTGTTTGACTACTTGGCCCTTGGTGCACTGATTGGAGGGCCCGGTGGTGTTTTCTGTGTACATGGCGGATTATCACCAGATATTGAACAGATGAGCCAAATAAGGCTCATTGATCGCAAGCAGGAAGTTCCACACGAAGGAGCAATGTGTGATTTACTATGGTCAGACCCAGATGAGGTTTCCGGGTGGGGGATCTCACCTAGAGGCGCAGGCTTCCTATTCGGGAAGAACGAAGTGGACAAGTTTCTGTATACGAATGACGTGTCGCTGATCGCAAGGGCACACCAATTGGTTATGGAAGGGTATAAAGAGATGTTCGATGGTGGTTTGGTAACGGTGTGGTCCGCTCCTAATTATTGCTACCGTTGTGGTAACGTTGCGGCAGTACTTTCGATAGACGACAACCTCGAGAGGGAGTATAAGATCTTCGAGGCTGTGTTACAAGACGCTGCCGCACTGCCGTCTAAAAAACCAGCAACGGATTACTTCCTCTAATTAATGTGTTAATGAGTCTCTTTGAGCGTAGTGCAACTGTCGAGTAAATTATATAAGCAGTGGATAAAAAAAAACAGAATGACGCGACGCGGGGCGTATTACGAAAAGTAAATAAACAGAGAGCGCGTCTAAACCCGTTATTAGCTCCCAAAAAACTCGAGACAATGCGCTGACCACAAAGAAGGGAATAAGCCACAATGGAGCAAAGGACACAGTCGCAGTTGCTGTCCCAGCTACTGACACAGCGGCCGCTACAGGCGATTCCCTCGGGTGTTGTATCCCTGGATCAGTGCCTCCATGGTGGGCTTGTCCCCGGACAGTTGTATGAAATCGCTGGGTTGAATAACACCGGGAAGACCTCTATGGCATCTCAGTTGTGCCTGAATGCACTGAAGCAGGACAAGAAAGTGTTATGGATTACAATGATGCAGGGGTTCCCCATACAAAATGTTGTACAGATGGACCCTTTAGTGGATCTCACGAGGATAACACACCGAAGATTGACCAGCATTGCCTCTCTGTTTCTGGTGTTGATGCAACTCCCAATGGAGTATGGGCTTGTTATCATTGAAGACTGTGCATTGGCTGTAAACAGGTCGATAGGTGAGCTAGAAGAACTGATTTTGAAGCCAAAACTTTCTATGGATGTACGCCGGAATAAGACGATTGTTGAGCTGATGAAGCTAATACAATTCTATTGCGGCAAGAGCAAAGCCTCGTGTGTGCTGTTCAATCCAGTTGATACTACGAGAATGTCATTTGTGGAGAGCTCACAGGGTCTCATGGGACCACCTTCCACTCCGCTGACATCATCATCACAGCCGTACCATCAGAAACCAAAAAGAATCAATCAGCAGATCTTGGTGTCAGCACTCGGGGACAGTTCACACTGGAATTCATACTTTAGAGCACGGATTTTGCTGTACAGAGACTGGTCAATTGGGAAACACGATACTGCGACATTTGTTCATATCAAACACTCTGATAGTATGAAAAGGATGTTACAAGCTAAGGGGATACAACAGAAAGTGGTGCAGTTCCAGGTGATGAAAGATGGTTTAAGAAATGTGTCGATGATGGACCAGGCAGTGAGCAGGCATGAGTTTACGTTGGATGAAAATGATCTGTTGACAGATGAGGAAGAAGCAGAAGAAGAAGAAGAGAATGAGGTGGTGGTACAAGCAGATAAGGAAGAGCTGATAGAGAAGGAGCAGCAGGAGGAGGAGGAAGAAGATGATGACGAGGGCCAGGTGCCGCCATCGAGTCCCTGTCATGAAATCCAGAATGCCAGGGCGATGTTGTCCTCTCAATTGAAAGAGATGAGCCAGGTGGAAGGCCAAAGTATCACTAATGAGGATCTACTCAGAGATATAGAGAATGAGTTGGAGGATGAAGACCGTGTGACTGTGGATCACCTTCTGAGTGATACATCTACTGAGGATGTAACTCAGGAGACAGAAAGAGAAAATGGGGAAGATACTAATGAAGAGGAGGAGGAGGATGAAGAAGAAGAAGAAGAAGAGGAGAGGACTATCACCATACCTAACACTATCCGCACAGATGACCTTCGTATCGCCTCAATGGTATCGGACATCTCGTCCACTGAAATCCAAGAAATTGACGATGAACTTGAAGAGCTCTACCCAACACAACCCGAGGCTATCAGTATAGTGAGACTATCACAACTGCATGAGAACAGAAGGAGTAAGACTTATCCCGAACCGGCAACAAAGAAGCCTAGGCTGGCTGCAGAGGGGAAAGACGAGACAATGGATGACTCCATGTCGATCCCAGCAACATTCCCGTTCTTCTGATTTCATAGCTATACTTAAAATGAAACATATAATGAGTAAATAATGAACTCAATGATGACATAAGCGAGTTTCAGATTACATAATCGGATCACACTAAATTCGCGAACGACAATCACCTGCGGCATTCAGCGAGGGGGGGAAGGGAGGGGCCGCCAGGTGACGTCTTTGTTTGTTGGCTCATCAAGTGATTGCTCTCACTTTTGTTTTCATTTCTAGTTGACTCTCAAGTCATAAAGCAATAAAATCACCACTAGAGATGTCCCAGGAGTTCCAATGCCCGGCGTTTAAAGTGGAGGACTTTGTTAAGCCGTCGGACTTCCCGGATAAGAAGCTCAGTGGGCGTATTCTGAATGCGTTTACCAGTATTCCGTACCAGATCTACAAGGAGGATGCTGACTGCGATTGGGTGAGTTAGTGTTTTTTTGAAGGGAATGTTTCTGCCATTGTGATACTGATTGATCTCCAATGGCCTCAATTGTTTCGTCATCTTAATGGGGATGCCTTCTTTGGTGCCCTCCTTATCTAAGAGAGAGTTCATGTACTAACTGGCTTAACAGGAGGTCAAACACGTCCCGGGGAACAGCGCGTTGATGTCCGCATTCCAGTGTTTAGACACACAGACAGAGTGGGAGAACCACTTGATTGCGTGGACGGGTGAGCTGACCATCAAGAACAAGTCCGTATCCCCCACAGACGAGGCTTACTACTTGGACTCGGAGGATAAGACCGACATTGAGAAGTTGATCAAGAAGCAACACGGCTCTGATAGAGTGCACCCAATTTGGCTGCTGAGAAGGGACCAGCACAGATGGAGAAAGTACGCTGAGAACGTTGTATGGCCTGCGTTCCATTATATTATGGGCACCCCATCTGATGGGTCTGAAGAATCCCAATGGTGGTACGACTATGTTAGATTCAACGAGGCCTATGCGGCCAAGATCATCCAGCACTACCAGGAGGGAGATATCATTTGGATACATGACTACTATTTGATGCTGCTACCGCAACTGATTAGAATGCAGCTGCCAAATGCCATTGTCGGTTACTTTATGCACTGTCCGTTCCCATCATCTGAGTACTTCAGGGCGTTGCCTAAGCGTAAGCAGCTACTCGATGGGATGCTTGGTGCCAACAAGGTGGCATTCCAGACATTTTCATTTGCCAGGCATTTTCTCAGCTCGTGTAAGCGTCTGATTGGGCTGGAGACCACACCGGAGTCCATCACGATGTATGGCACAACAATCCAGGTCGACACTCTGCCTATTGGAATCGACGTTCAGACAATGGAGCACGAGATGTTCACGCCGGAGATTGATGAGAAGGTCCAGTCGTTCAGGGAGATGTACGAGGGCAAGAAGCTCATTGTGGGCAGGGATCGTTTGGACACAGTGAGAGGAGTTGTGCAGAAGCTACAGGCGTTTGAGACGTTTCTTGAGATGTATCCTGAGTGGAGGGACAAGGTGACTTTAATTCAGGTCTCGTCACCCAACTACCTCCAGGCCTCAAAGGTTGAGAACCAGGTTGCTGAATTGATCGCCCATATCAATGGGAAGTACGGCACGCTAAACTCCGTCCCGGTTCAGCATTACCAGATGAGAATCGACAAGGACGAGTACTACGCACTGCTGAGAGCTGCTGACTTGGGCCTGATTACCTCGGTGAGAGACGGCATGAACACCACTGCATTGGAGTACGTTGTTGCCCAGAAGTACTCCCATTCTCCATTGATCCTGTCAGAGTTCAGTGGTACTTCCAGTGTGTTGAAGGATGCTGTTATTGTGAACCCATGGGACTGCGTTGCAGTGGCCAAGGCGATGTACGACTCTCTGCAGTTGTCTGAAGAGCAGAAGACTTTCTACGAGTCGAGGCTGATTGAGTCTGTCGAGCCCGTGCAGAAGTGGGCATCCACTTTCTTGAGAGATTTGTTGGAGAGATTGGAGGACGGGACTAACAAGACTCTTACCCCTGCGCTCAACCGTCCAAAACTCCTTGAGCACTACAAAAAGTCTGAGAGAAGACTCTTTATGTTTGACTACGACGGTACTTTGACCCCGATTGTCAACGACCCCGCAGCTGCGATCCCTTCTGCCAGACTCATTGATATCCTCCAGAAGTTGTCCGAGGATCCAAAGAACCAAATCTGGATCATCAGTGGGCGTGACCAGGCGTTCTTGGAGAGATGGCTGGGGCATAACCGGCAGTTGGGTCTCTCTGCGGAGCACGGTTGTTTCATGAAGGATGTTAGCTCCGAGTGGGTCAACTTGGCCTCGAAGTTTGATATGTCCTGGCAGGCAAAAGTCGAGCAGATATATGCAAAGTACACCGCAAAGACGCCAGGTGCGAACACGGAGAAGAAGAAGGTCGCACTCACTTGGCACTATAGAAGAAGCGACCCGGAGCTCGGTGAGTTCCAGGCACAGAAGTTGATAGAGGAGCTGAAGGCCACCTTGGGGAAGGACTACGACGTCGAAGTGATGAGTGGTAAAGCCAACGTCGAGGTGCGTCCTCGGTTTGTCAATAAGGGTGAGATCGTCAAGAGATTGGTGCTCACAAGACACGGTGCGCCACAGGAGAACGTGGACTTTGAGGCTCAGAAGCATAGCCATGACGTTTTGCCAGACTTTGTTATGTGTATTGGCGATGATGCTACGGATGAGGATATGTTCAGCCAGCTGTTGGACATTGAACAGACTTGGGAAGAGGATGCTCAGGCGCAGAAGCACCCAGAGTTCAACAACTTTGGTATCTATCCGATCAAAGTTGGCCCTGCCTCGAAGGTCACACTCGCTACTGCGCACTTGAATGATCCACAGCAAGTTTTGGAAACCCTTGGTCTTTTGGTGGGTTCTGTTTCGCTGTTTGAAAGTGCCGGTACCATTGAGCTAGACGATAGAGGCCATGTGAAAGACAGTGAGTCGAGTCAGAGATCCGAGGCCATTGCCACTGCGTTGAGAATGAAGAAGACCAATTCTTCTAGATCCGTCAAAAGTTCTGCAAATTAGAGGGCGCGTATATACATACATTTTTTATACTTCATACATTGTAGATCATTTTCATGTAAATAGTCCTGCATACTTGGTGCCAATCTGCTCCTCAATCTTGATAAGCTTCTGTCTTTGGATTTCCACCTGCTGTTCATTCATGGCGATATCAGCATTACGGAGGTTGAGTAACCCAGTGACATACCGAATCAATGGTGAATACCCCATCTTGGCCAGATTGAAGGCACTCTGCGAAGACTTTTGCTTCTGGTCAGAATTGTTGTTCAGAGTGGACGATTTCATATAGAGAAGCATGGCCAGTAGCATTGGGTAAGACTTTAATCTTTCTTGGTCTTTTAGCAATGTATCAATTTGCATGTTTATATCCCAAATAGAGAGTTTCCCAGTGTTGAACACCAAAGAGACCAGCTTCGAAGTGGTATCAAATAGGTATCTGTTTGGGTGCGAGGAATTAATAGCAGTATGGATGCGTCCAAGTTTATCGTACACCTCGGAGATCAAAGGCATAAGTTGTGACACTCTCTGGTTGTTTTGTTCTCTGGAATGGAAGGCAATCTCTGCTTGGACGATAACACACAAGTTGAAACAAATGATACAGTAGAGGTCATTATAACGATGCATAGTTGAGAGTTGTTCCATCTCACGTGAGAGCGAAAGATATCCATCAATCGCTGATTGTACTTGACCTCTTTGGTGATAACCGAGACAAATCCCATACTTCAATAGTAATGGATCCGTGCAGTTCGATAGAACATCTTTGGTAGCCCTTGTAGAATTCTCATCAAATGCATCATCTCCAATACTGCTCTCAATCAAAGAGTAGAACGAGAGAA
Organism: Petasospora taoyuanica; assembly: GCA_030567055.1. Taxonomy (NCBI): domain Eukaryota; kingdom Fungi; phylum Ascomycota; class Saccharomycetes; order Phaffomycetales; family Wickerhamomycetaceae; genus Petasospora; species Petasospora taoyuanica. The sequence continues at coordinate 520,462 of JAKUBZ010000003.1, forward strand.
GACTATGGAGTTCTTTAAGCTGCTTGTTCCGTGATTGGAAGTATTTCAATCCGGACCTCAGTGTAGTGCCATATGACTCCATCATTTCTTTAGCAGCCATATGTAGTACTTTTGAAGACTTTCTTTTTTCAAACGTAGAACTCATTCCACTAACCGCAAACACAATGTAGAACAAGATATAGAGATGTTGATTCTCAGGTAGATCAATGTTGAAGGACACTTGTTGGTTGTGCAATGGGAAAACCAACTGGTCTGCCTTATACATTGGATTGTTCCGTCTCTCTGTGACAATACCATTAATGCTCTTCAACACTGTGGTCATGTGATCTGAGTTGGTGGCCCTGATAGAGTCCTTATACTGCAATTCCCAAAGCGCAATCAAAAAGTTCTTAAATAGCACCAAGTTCTGTGATTGTGATGTAATAGAATCGAGCTGGGATACTGGGGTAAGTCCATGCTCTAAGCAGTGTGCAATCTCGATTAGACACAAGTACTCTCTAGTGTCCTGTGGCAAGGCACTGGCATTGATAACCAATTGTGCAATAGTCTGATGTGCAATGAGTGGATCCGTGTGCTTCTGAGCGATGAATGTCAAGTATTTGAACATATGATGCTGTGCGAACTGAGAAGAGTTGATGGCCCTTAGCACCTGTTTTGTTTTCCCACTCTTGAGCATCTCCTGGTAAAGCAGAACCTCCGCTTGGAATGCCATATGTTTGTACTCCCAATTTTCACCACATAGTACCATCGCATCGCTTAGGAACGTCTCTGGAGACTCAGTTAGTCCGATCTCTGCCTCTTTGGTTAAAATCTCGGCGATACGGAGATTACACCTGATTCTTTGGCGTAGAGAGGCTCTTTGTTTCATATTCAGCACCTGCTTGAGCGTAACGATTGACAGTTTAACCAAAGTGAAGTACTCCTTGACGTGCCTTTCGGTGGTGATCTTTAGCCGCTGTGCCACTGCTTGGCTATAGAATTGATTCGACAGCGCCACGAGCGTTTGCTCTCTAAGCTTGCGTGGGTTCACAGATGAGATTGGCTTCTTTATGGGGATCTTTGGTGCTGTGTACTGAACTTGTTGTGGAAGGAGGTGTTCCGTAAGAGGCGTCATTATTGGTTGATCCATGGGCGGCATTGGCATCGGATGTTCAAACTGCTGCTGCGATGGCGGCACAAACCCCCATATTTGCTGTGCTTCCATCTGTTGGTTCACAAGATACTGCTGTAGAGTTGGTGTCTGTTGGTAGAACTGTTGTTGTTGTTGTTGTTGTTGCTGCTGCTGCTGCTCCTGTTCTTGCTCTTGATATGGCATTTGTTGGAACTGTGGGGATGAGAACCCGTTGAATGTGTTTACAACAGCCGGCTGCTGATGTATTCGATGCAAGTGGTTCCACTGGTCCATTGATGATTGCAATGGCTCGATTTGTTCTTTTATAGTGAATATCTGCCAACCTTTCTGCCAAAAGGAAAGATCATACTATATATGGAGGAGACGCGAGAAAGATTACCGCGTCGCATCGCGCTATTTACCACACACACAGAGACATCCAGCATGTGCTAAAAAAGAAGCCATACATTTCAGAGTTCAGCAATATAAATAAAGAGACCTGCTCCTCAGTTCACACTGACACCAATAGATTTGAGATACTCTGCTCGGTAGTCGTTCTTGTTCACCGGATAGTTAAGCGGGGTCCACTTCGGCTCATCCTTGAACAGTCTGGCAGCCTTGATATAGTTAGACTGAGAAATTGTAAACCTGTGATAAATACCAGCTGGCACAATCAATAGGTCATTCTTCTCCACTTTGACTCTGATCCATTTGCCTTCAAACTCCGACAAGAGGTCGAAGAATCCGTTGCCGTCCAAGATGTATCTGATCTCCTCATCTTCATGAATGTGGGTGGTGAAGAAGATATCCAACTTCTCCTTCAGAGCCTCTGGGGATCCAAACGATGTAGGAGAGATCACAATCTCATCTCTGTTCTTGTATCCCCTCTCTCGTGCCAGAGCGTCAACTTTGTCCATAGAGTCCAAGATAAATGTGGAGACACCAATCTTGGTTAGATCCTCCTCAGTTACTGGAATACCAGAATCGTGGTCGGCTTGGTAGTCACCCTCAGTATCATCCATCCAGTAGGCCTTCATCTTGCTCTCTCGCCACTTATTTCCTATAGCTTATCAACTATTTGAATGGGGAGGAGGGAGGGAAGCAACCAATCTAATGGGCTTCTCTTTTCGTTCGTCCAAGCACAACACATGCTTACACAGCTCATCGCTGGGGAGAATATCCGAGGGTAACATACAATACCCGAGGGCACGTGCATCGCTTACTTCTACCGATTCGTCATCGATTCTTAACTGCATGCTCTTTATAAATAATGGGTAAAAAAAATGAAGAAGAAACTTGTATTTAGCACATCTCCTCAATGTATAGCACCTCTTGAAAGTGTATAATGCATGTCGGCTTGGAATATATATATATATAGGAGGAGGGAGCCTTACCTCAGAGCTGAGGTCAAATAGCGTGAGATGTACTCAAAGCTTACGAGTGTAATGGCACTGGCCGGTACAGTTCTGGCCAAATTGGTAGTAAACCCTGAATAGAACCCAACTGGGCCTTCCCTTTTGTAGATGTCGACTATAGTGTGTAGTAAGTTGTGCGTGCCCACAATTTCGGTGTTGATTGATCTGATTTGCATTCTAGTTCTCAAGATTTCATGTGGGTACGTCAATGTCGACGCACACATCTTGGACAATGCACTGGCACAAATAAGACGTATCAGCTTGGAAGACTTGTCGTGATACTCCTGATTACAATGGAATAGCACTTTCAGCTTCTCATACACTGGGAAATGGATAGCGACATGAAAGAGACCAAACAATGAGGGAACAAGGCCCGAGTAGAAAACTTTGAGACCTTCATTGCGATACATCTTGCGGAAGGCATCCATTGTACCACTGTAATAGCTATGTTTGTTCGTATTGATCGTAGACTTCCCATCGCCCGTCTGAAGCATCAATCTCGTCTTAACAACCCAAATCGGGTTCGTGAGTGTCGTAGATACCGAACCTGCGGTGAATGCCGACAACGAGTGTGTGATGAACTCGGACTCCAATCCCAGCTTGTCCCGTAGGATGGAGGGATATTCCTTCTTGGCCTTCTCATACACTGTGAAGTATACCATCCACGTCGGGAAGTATCCCATGATGATCGGCACGAGGCCTCTGTAGAGTCCTCTCACTCCTTCGTCTTTGAATATCGTTGTCAGCGTCCCAGAGATACCATGATACTTGTGTGGTGCGTTGATTGCCAGCACTCCCTGTGCCTGAAGCCGTGTCTTTGCCACATCGAGCGGACAAACAGAGACACCAGCTAGGAACCCCGCCAGTGCTCCACTTAATGCCACAATATGTGTATCTGAAAACATCAACTTCGAAGCTGTAGGTACCGTTGTGATAATCGGTGAAGACGATAGATCCGTGCTTAAGATCTTGGGCTCTCCCATTGGATCAGCCCCTTTTTTCATTCGTTGTGCTATGCTCTGTGTATGTGTTGAAAGGAGTCCGTGAGATTGCGATGGATTGTTGTTGATGTATAGCGGTGCCTCGGTGGTCAGCAGTACACGAATTGAAATATAAATAAGAGATAATTTTGGATCTTATGTGGCCTGTCCAAACAATCCTCCCATAAAATATAAATATATCTAGTTTATCTCCCCCAGGTTGGACGTTTTAAAAAAATCCCACTTCTTTTCTCCAGTCAACAACAACCGGTGTTTAGGAATATCCCTCCAGCTTTTTTTTTTCTGAGCCGCCTCGAAAAAAGTGCAAGTATACCGCTGCACCTTGATCGCTGGGGTAATATATACGCCAACGTCTGGTTGCGATATATATATATATATATATATATCGAAGCAATTTTATATAACAGACCCCTGCTTGTATATATCAATTTGTCACTCAAAAACAAAATACAAATGAAACAGATATGCTTTCAAAAATTACACCGTTCAAAGACACCCACCCAATCGCCTACATTTGCTCTCTCGCTCACCATTGGTTGGGCGTGGGGCGCCGGTCGGATATTATAATCGGACAGCGGGTTCATTGAGGGGAATCCAAAGGTTCAAATTCCATCTTCCTCTATTGAGGTATGAGGGTATGAGAGTGGCGAAACATATACGACTGTCGATATACTTCGGTGCTGGATCTTATCAAAAGGCATAGACCCTATGTATAGAGTGAGACATATATTTGTAGATCGCATAGCCGTTGAGATAAAAAACGTGCAAATATACCGGATGATGAGCGTTCCCCAGATTTCGGTGATATATATGTGTGTGCTGCGGATAGGTTGACTAGGGAATGGAGCCGAAATATATATATATATATATATATCTTTCACCGTATGAATATATAAACAACGATCTGATATATATTGAACGGGACCTAGATAAGCATCAGGTGGTCATGTCTCTAATATTTATCCCACCAGAAGGCGTCGAGGTGACTTATCAAAGTGTGTACTCAAACCTCAACGCGCCTCAAGGCCGTACGCTTAAAGCCGAGTTCGCGATAGCTGGAGATCATACCCCATATCTGTACTATATAAGGCCCCCTAGGGGGAAATATTCGTTGCATGACCTAAATCAGAATTGATGTACAAAACAAACCCATAAACCGACTTCCATAGTTATAAAATTAGTATATATACATCGACAGAGCGATATCCTAACAAGAAATGAAACCCATCCGAAATTGATGGAAGAAATGAACGATAGTCCGATCCTATTGTCCTGTGAATTGCAAATGACGTCATGCAACAAAGACAATAGGTATATAGTAGTAGTTGTCATAAGTAGATTACCCCAGCAGAATATAGAAAAGATTGAATTCTCTGTCTCTTTTTTTTTTTAATCAAATCATATAGCACATGTGCGTTAAGCAAAAAGAGAATAGCAAATGAATCAATGATGCTGAGCACCGAATTGGGTAGCACTGGATGTAGGGAATCCATACTGTCCACCTGTTGGCTCTTCATAGTTCATCCACTTCCCGGCGGTGTTCCCCATGTTAAAATTCCCTGGAACACCAGTGCTACCACCCGATGGGATCATGTGTGGTGGAATACCCTGTGATGGAATCTGTGTATGAATACTTCCAACGTGTGGAGAAAGCATACCGCCCATTTGTGGCACACCACTGATAATCACTTGGCTCATTGGGTCCATGTTCACTCTTGGATACTGGCTCATGTTGTAGTTCCCCGAACCAGACCCACCAGCAACGTTATAGTTCGATGGGATGGAAACGTGTGATTGGAATTCAGCCTTTGGTTTGGTAGGTGAGTCTGGAGATCCTGGACGTGGTTGTATCTGCCCCTGTTGTGGATGTGAAGCATAGTTGGACATCCCTGGTGCAAACGACTGCGGATAACCCCTTCCCGATCCCTGGTACAACGACAAGTTCATATCACTGAGGAATGGCTGTGGTGTATCATTCGAACTCGACACCGGCCCACTGATACTGTGATGTCCAGAGACTGGTGGTGGCAAAGAGAAAGACGTACTGTGACCGTGCGATGAAGCACCACTGGCAGATGGCTGCGCATAGAGCTGTTGCTGAGATTGCTGTCCACCCATGGAGTAGTTCCCCGGCATAGAGAACACAGGGCCCATGCCTGGCTGGTTCATCTGCATCATGTGTTGTCTCTGCCCCAAAGAGTCAGACCTCTGTTGAGCCTGCTGTGGTGGTGGTGGATAGAAGCCCAGAGAAGCCGCGTTAGGCCCATCAGATTCAAAGAACATAGGCTCATCGTCGATGGGGATCTTGCCTCCAAGTGAGGTCTCCTTGACAGCCGTCCAGAGCTCGTTGCTCAACACCAAATCCTTGAGCGCAGGCTCCTCTGAAGGCCTGGAGAACGTGCCGGCCAGCACATCCTCTGCTGCGTAATAGGACACCAGGTGGATGGTCTCAATCACGGCCTCATGGGTCTGAGGATCCATTCTGTGAACTGTCAGCGACATGGTCTTCTTGATAAGGCCGTACTCCTTGAACGCATATGATGCCACGAGGGACCCCACAAGCGAACGGCTCGACGTCCCACTGTTGGACTGCGAGATGGACTGCTGATCGGACTCGTTGTTAGCGTTGTTCGCCAGGGGCATCACCACGGGCAAGGACCCAACAGACCCACCCGAGCTCGCAGAGGAGAACGACGAACCAACACCGGAAGCCACAGGTGCACCAGGCACAATGTCCGGAAGCTCACCGGCACTCTTGTACTTTCTCTTGTTCTTCTCCACGCCTCTGGCACCGCGTGCCTCTTTCGCAGTGAGTGCGCTTCTGTCGAGCTCACGATACACAAGGAACCGGCCCAGTATACGTGAGGGTGACCATGCGACACCATCTGTCCACCTACGGATCCCAGAGCGTTCTTCGATGAAGACAAACACGTTACCGCTCTTGATGAGCTGTGGCCTCTCTCTGTCGTGCGGACGGCGCGGTACGGCCATGAGCTGGCCGCTGAGCACCGCCTGTATCAGCAGCAGTGAGTCCTTGGTGGACCCAATGTAGCCCACAAACGTTGGGTTGATCGGCGTAGCGACGGGCATCCGTGGCGTCGTGTGCTGCTGAGAAGCTTGGACTTCGGCCTGTTGATGTGTTGGCTGGTGGTGATGTGGGATGGCCTGGTGCACAGACAGCGGGTTGTACACCTGTGGGCTCTGTAGAGGGTATGGGGAGTGCGTGTAGGAAGACACCGAGCGCTTTACCTCTTCTATGAAGTTATTTGAAGAGAAAGAAATTGAAGAATCAGCAGCGATGTCGTGATAAATGCGACGCGTGGCTCCGTTGTAAGGACCCGAGTTGCGTAGTGAGGAGAAAGAGCAAATCGGCCCCGGTTGGGGGAGCACTCGGTCAGCAACTGACGTGCCCAAGGCGACTTGCTGGATGGGGCCTAGCGGGCCTGATGAGTATGTGACACTCAGCTTTGCCGTGTTTAGAGTTGCGCGAGCTCGAAGCTGGGAAACCCACTCTGGTTGCTCTGGGTCAAAAAAAGCCACTTAATAAACGTTCTTTATTCGGCTAGGCTTATGCTGCTGCTTCTTCTTATCGATAATATATCGTCTGTTGTAAGCGTTGATCTTCCTGCTTAAGCCGGAAATTTTCAAGAGCTTAAGAAAGACCCACGCCGTTGCTCACCGGAGATTGTAATGTCCACTTGCAGTACGCTTGCGATGTATGCAGCTTATACTTCCTGCGTGCACAGAAATACTTCGCAGACAAAGCTAGGAAATGTGATAAGAAAACAACACTTTAATCAATACCAGTAAACAGTAGACCAAGGTGCGAGGTCCCACGCTTATATACATCATCTGCGGTTCCCACTACACGTATTCCTTTTACATGCAATTTGTGCGTCCCTCCTCCTGCTTCTTTTGCGAGGCTCGACATGTCCCAGCGCAAGCAACGTATAGCACGTACATATTTGCCTTGCGTCTGTTCCAGATTGCCGGATCTCTAGACCCTGTCTACCATGGTACAAAAACACCAGTTGGCCAGCCTTAAGATTGTCCCCTTTGTCATTGTATGTACATATGTTAACTCACAACCCTCCGGCCGAAGTAGTAAAGGCCTCAAGGGCAACCAATCGCGGTCCGTGGAGGCAGGCAATGCATGTTGCTGCACGGTGCGAGTATGACAGGCGAACCTGTGACCCACACTTTATGCTGCAAATCGCATCGGTGAGGGACTAGACTTCTATTCAAGTGCTGCAAGCCATGGGACTGAGTTTTATTCATTCATGCGAGTGGCGGAAGCGTCTTGTTCATAACTAAGTTAAGAGTGCGGCCAGCTGCATTGCTAGGCCTTGGAAAGCTGATGTCTTTGCGATCTAGAAAAAGGAGCCTATTCACTGTACAGGTATACAGTAAACACATCATTGGATGGTGCATTCTACATGGGTGACAAAGCTTTCTCGCTTGTCCACGGCGCGTTGGGTGGGAGTTGGGGCCGTGTCTTAATCATCTATTGTCAAACTCGCGGGCCATACGCGATGGCGCAGAACGCCATAATCTATCAGAATATCGTGGTCATCTCATCAGTGCGGTCACTCGCCTATAGGACAGACAAGCTATAGCCATGCCACGCTTAAGGTTCAAACAGTGATGGAATCTCGGGTCTTGAACGCTCATTATATTTCATGGGGAAGCCCGGCGAGCTTGGCATATCTGGGGCATGAGACTTATATTATTTCGAGATCCGTTTTGCCCCCTTTCCTCCTTTTGATATATGCCACCAAACGCGTCGAAGTGTAATGTATTTAGTACGACACTATAGTTCATGGCCTCAACTTTATAGGACCTCGTATCGCAATCTAATACACAGTGAACCTAAACCATTTCCAAAAGCATCGACATATCATGGCAAAGTGGCTGCTTTACAAACTCTATGCCCCAAAACAGTCGAATTTGAGGTACACGGTACTGACATACTCGTTCTAGTTTAGATGTAAACAGTCCATAAGCGTGGTCGAAATATAAGCTTTTAATTACGCGTCCAAACAATATTATCAGTCCATTTGAAGCTTCAAGCTTTACACTCTTTGTGTGATCTGCGTGTTTAAATCTAGTACATCATGGTAATAACGTTGTAAACATACAGGCCAGCCAAGAATCTCGTTACGAACTTGTGCAATCTTGCTACTGCCAAATTTATTGTGGGGTTACGTCTTGGATCGGTTATTCAGACAAATGTGTCAGTCAATTTCAGTGGTATGAATTCTCAACACTGGCCCATGGATTCATGCATATATTTTTATATCCCCGCTCCCCGCTATCATCTGTCTATATAATAGCCCCCAGCCTCGGTCTTCAAAACAAAGCCTTCAATGGCCAGGCACAAGTCCGGAATAACCGCCGGCCGCCGGCCTAATCAGGGCCCTGGGCCACATGTCAAATCTTGAGTTTCAACCTTCTTATCATGCCCAAAAGGCTATTACTTCGAGGATTATAGTTCGATAACCGTTATCTACTCTATCTATATCAGCTTGATGTCAATCCAGACAGAGATATAGGGTTTCGACAAACCCAAATGGTCAGCACTCAAGACTATAATTGGTTGCCATGGACATCATCAGATAGATAACAATGGTCACGGATCTGTGGAAATGTACGCCTTCCAGTGCCCCGACTACAATGCCGTATAACAATAGACGCCGGTATACCGAGCCGAATTGAACACCCGTGTATGCGATGTGCTGCCTGAAGCAAACAGCAACACTTAGGCATCACGTCTAAGTGAGGAAGCCCTCTTCTTCATACACAAGACAGTCATATCTACTCAGAAACTGGGGTTTACATAACCATGATTCGACTCGCTTATTTCCCACAGAAACCAAGGTACTCAAGGCAGAAAACGATCGGACGCTCGTCAAGTTCAAATCTCCAAGTCATGTACATATATATCTGCGTATATAACGTGGCTCAGGCTCAGCTGTTGAATTTTTGGAGTAAAAAATCAGTCCTGATGATCTTCACAATCCAGTCTCGGGTGAAAGCGGAGAGAAGTTTTGGAACTATTATTCGGCTGAGATGTGGTCCTGTGCTGCGAGACGCATTTCTTGAAGGGTCATGTGCATCTACCACTGTTGACCCTTTCCAACTGGTTTAATCTCAATCTTGATAACAAACTTGAAGGCTTCAGCTTTGGCATATTTTGGTCAAGCAGTAGATCTTAAACCTTAATCACCATGAGTTGCAACCCGAAATACGCGTACCCCCATTTGGTCGCGAAATATATGCCCGGTTTTGACAGCTCGTACATAAAAAAAGCACACGCTGATCAACGTCCACGCGCTCATGGTGCGCTCACGCTGCCCCCACCATGTGCAACGGCCAGACCACTCTTCAAATTATGCTACCAAATTTCATCTTTCAGGAAGCATTAGTTTGGATGCCACTATCAGCACCGCGTAAATCTTAGGCGCTTCCGGTAGATCTGCGATGATAATTATATAAAGGATCTACAGCTGACCATCGAGTTGACCAATTGCTATAGCCATATCCTCTCTAGACTCAGGCCCAAAATCTACAAGACTCCAGTCTCGGAGTCCATGACTCCTTGTTAGATAGCGGTGTGCCGCGGCTATCTTTTCGTCCGGGGCCTGGTAAGAATTCAGCATCCTACATGCTACAGATTAACCAAGAGGGGTCGGGCCCCTGAAGTGGGCAACCGAAATAAGGCCACCCAGTGCCCTGGTCAGAGGCCAGGGAATGTTCTATGAGCTTCCATGAAGGACCAATATATTACCAACGGCCATATCCATACTTGCATGGCGAAAAGACATGGATTTAGATTCACTGATGTTCTTTTATCAGATCCGTCAATATCTAGTACACGAGGACGCGCCCAACTTCTATAAGTAGGACAGGTAGTGACGATTGGCATATACCGATCAACTTAAGCGTACGCTGAGTCTCAGGGTTGAAGCAGATTAGAAGTTATCTGAAGCCATCTGATATACACCCGGCCAATTTCAAGATGACGGCTTTGTTAATAACGAGTCCAAGGCGGGATGCAAGAGATGAAACTCTATAAACGAGGAGGCCTAGGCGAAGCCTGACTAGTCCTGTATACATTGAGACAACATGTCACTTGTGTCAAAGAGCAGTGCTATTTCCTGGGACACTATGTATTCAATCATTTTGAGACTCTCACCCAAAAAAATAGCTGAATTCCCATCTGAAGAGTCAGGACGTTATGACGTATCTCCAAGCTTTACAGGCTTGGGAACAACGTTTCTTGACTTACGATATACTTTTGGTTATATTTGGGCCCAGCATATGCTATGTAATCCTGTATATCTCAACGGTTCATAGTACATACATGAGCCAGCAGGGTGGGTGGGAACCTTTCACTGTACATCCGGTACTAGGCCGAAGTTGTAGTTAAGTACGTAGCACGGATAGGAAGACCACACGCTATGGCCTAGAACCTACCCACATAAGCCAGGTTTAACAAAGCCTTATTCTGAGGATACAGGGCTTATATAATTATTTCACTTACTGATATTCGAGCTTTAGAGAAGGCTGTGAACAAGATTTACGGCATAGACCGGGTTCCGGGGGGCATAGTACATGTATTCCTCCGTTTAAGTACTCCGATGTATATATTGGATTCCGAGAGAGATGAGATTCTATAGCCGCTTAGCGCGACTGCCAGCAATCCAAAGGTTTGTACATGCATATACCCAGTTGTATTGGGAGGCACATGGTCAATAATATATGTAGTAGTACAGCTGCCTGCGTCTAGTTACCAGTACCCCATACATTTACTATGCTCCCTAAAAGACATCACCACTACAAGCTGGTAGTATCCGTTATGTAACTCGCTAAAGCCGGCCGCTTCGAGCCTTCAACCGGATCCCTACCTGTGGGTCTACTCGTAGAGTGGCCGATGACCGTCAGCAGGCCAACGTTCGTATATATATATATATAGAACCATGTTGTTATTTATAGTCCGCACAAATACCAAGACTACTTATAAGCTAGCGAGATCTGTAGCTCTCTCGGGGACTTTAGTCGATGTACAAATAATATGCGGCTTTAACCGCTTTCTGTTGGCCGATCTTTAACTTCCAGTTAGTTATATTCAAACAAAATCATTGGATATTATATCTACATGGATTGTTTATTTCGATATCCACTATCCACTAAAAGCGATATCCCCAAACTCGGCGCAATGATGACATCAATTTGGTCCATGACAGAATATAAGCAACGGCTATGACAGTATGACTACCGATGTCCAAAACCCTGCGCGGCACAAGGCGCGCCTCATTTCATTTTACGAGACTGTTGCATGCATGAACCGCTGATTTTGGGTCAAGATCTTTGAGGTTGAGACTGGGCAAGGAAAAGCCGAAGGGACTCGTTGGGACTTGAACACTAGAACAGACACAATTTTCTAGGAGGGCGATCCAAGGTAACTCTCCGATGAAATATAGCCGCGTAGTAGTAGTATTACTACCACTGGACCAAGCATACATGTTTTACTCAAGTGGAATAGAGTCTCTACTAAGATGAAAACCTCAAGCATAGCTTCCCATGTGCACCTATAGCGATCGTAATTCACGTGTCGGCGTAATTACCTGTTTGAACTCGATCACCATGGCTGATTACATCAACATCATCAGATGTTCATATCACTGGCAATATATAGATATGCAGGCGCTGCGAGCCATATTGCGTACAGGACGTAGCGCTCTCGCTTTACATAAAATACGGTGATGTAAAGCCGGAGTCAATGACTTCATCTTACCAGCCAAGCCCTTACGCCTACATGACCATTACGAAGCCATCAATCGACCAGCTTTCATATATATATATATATATATATATACGCTCTTCAGCCGTGCTGGTGCGGCCCGTCGACCCATCGCCGCGTATGATCCGTTCCGTCACCACCGAATGTGGCGCTTGAAGTAACCACAGACCTGAGTCATTGGGACACCGGTAAACAAATTTCTATGAAGCAATTATTTTGCGTACATACGGATCGTGTTATACGGACTCGAGGTAATTTGTATTTCCTTAGCTTGGAGATTAGAAGATAATCAACTCTAGTCCCGCAAGACCCTCAGACAGGCACTCAGACATTTTTTTCAGTCCCTACCATCAACTTTTAGTTCGAAAAGCGCGATTATCACAATTCTGCCACGCCATCGATCGTCAACCCACGCGCTGATATAGCAAGTTCACAGCTGGTTTCACTTGCACTTTGATACAGACAGGCGTTCTATAACCTGGAATAATACTGGATTTAATGCTTTTCCATACACTGCTCAAGGCCTTGGCGCTGCCCTTGGCCGTTTTGGGCAGCGTACCAGAGGGATTCCCCGATGCATTGACAATGGAGAATTTCAAGACAAGGACACAACACGGACTCCATTTCATTGAATTCTTCAGTCCTTATTGCTCACATTGTAAACACCTTGCACCAACGTGGGAACAGACCTGGGCTGATTTCCACGAAGAAGGGCAAACCATGGGCATTGCAATGGCGCAGGTGGACTGTGTGGCGAGCGGAGACCTTTGTAATCAAGAGAGGATCAGAGCATATCCTTCTTTGAAGCTTTATGGTCCCAATGGGTTCCTAAAGGACTATCCGAAATCTTATAAACGTAACCAGGAGTCGCTTGTGCGGTTTATGAGAGACGTCTCGATTGATATGGCAGGACCGGATGCTATGATCCCTTCCAAATCCAAGTTGATCTCAACAGATGAGATGGTGAGATTCCTGGGTACTAATCTTCAAAAGGCACAATTGATCTCTTTCTGGCCAAGTGCACAGCTGCACGACCTTGACGTTTTTGATGCTGATATGTTTACCAAGAATGCTGAAGACTGTCTGGACTTCCAAAGAACGTGGTCTATTGTCTCCAACCAGGTTGTGTCTATGGGTATTGACGCTGGACATTTCAACTGTTATAACAACAAGCAGATATGTACGAAGCTTGGCGTAAGCATGGACAAACCTTCGGTTCTGCTTTTTTTACCAAATACGAATGTCGCCAAAGTGATTGAATACGACCAGAAGATTTACTCCCTGACGTGGAAGGAGATTGTGGCATTTGCCAAAAGAGTCACAGGAATTGCCAGTGTTCCACAAATTCATGCGTCTGATCTGATCACTAATGAAATGACACCCACTCGGATGCCAAAACTAGGAGAATTCCCAACTTCTTCTGATTGGAACTTTGTGTTTGTGTATGACCCAGAGACTTCTGTCACTGAAGACTTTGAGATTCTGCCTTATTTGACAGAGCCACTTTCCAAGTTGCCAAACACACATCTTTATAAGCTCAACGACACAAGGGCTTTCCAACTGATTGACCTACAGAAGAAAAACTCATTCAAGGCTTTCAACTATAGAGAAGATGAAGAGGAGAGAAGCTTCAATGCCCAAAGACAAGCGATTGAAACGATGACGAGCTACCCTACACTTGTGGCATTCAAGGAGAACATGCTTATGACTAAAGTCTTCCAAAGTTTTGCGCCAAATGACATCAGGGATCAATTCAAAGTGACGGATTGGTTGAGAGAAGTGGCTGGGTACCCTGGTTATAATGCCATTGACTCTTCTAATTATAAGAAGTTCCTGGAGTTGGGTGATAAGAACAACAAGCTGGCCATTCTGTTAGTGGACCCATCCACTGATCAAGAGGCCTTAAAGGCACAAGACATGTTCATAATTGGTGTTCATGACTATAACGACATCAGAGATGAGCGTCGTTTCCAAAACATCATTGATAAGAGACGTTTGAAAGCTGAACAGGTTGCTAGCCTTAAAGAGAAAAAAGCTGAGTCAAGAGACGTGGTACGTGCGATGAGTGCAGAGATTCATTACGATAAATTTTCTGACGTTGTGTTCGGATACTTGGACATTACACAGAACTTGGAACTTTTGAACCGAATGGGAATTGATGTCCATGAGAGACAGTTCCAAAGTGGTGATGTTCTTATTCTTGACAGATCTAGCCATGTCTACTATGAGACAGATGCTGCAGGAGAGTTGTTGAATAGCAGAACATCACCATATGAAGTCAGAGAGGCTCTCTGTATTGTCAACGGAGTCAAGAAGGGCTCGCTTTCCAAAAGAGTCAGACACTCGCCTTATCCAAATGTCTTGCGGTTTATGGATACATTGCATCAGTTTGGCCTCATTGGGTACGGGTGTGTACTACTGCTCGTGTTTATACTGCTAAAGAGGGCACCAGGGCTACGCAGATCACATAAGAAGGACAACTTGGGCATTATCGGTAATCCAGCAGCTAAGTATGATTAATTTTGATATATATATATATAGATCTCAGCTGCATTGCAATAAAAAAAAGAAAAAAATTACAAGCCGCGAATAACCTCAAGCCGACGCCCCCGCGATGTGAACAGTTTTGGGGGCTTGGATCTTTTAAAAGATTAATTGATCTTTGATCGAGGTGAAGTGTTATATATACATACATCGCTTGTAAATCTCTCTCTCCTTTTTTCTGCACATCTCTGATTTGAGCAACGGACGAGTCAAAAAAGGCTAGACAAAACAAAGGTATATATAATGGCAGTGTCTGTGGGTGCGTTATCCCAAGTCGCCATCAAGGAATGGCTCACTGTTCTGGGGCTTATCTTTGGAGGGTGTTGTTCAAATGTGTTTACACTCGAGAAGATCATCACACACAACCCTGAGTCGGGCACAGTGGTGACGTTCTTCCAGTTCTTCTTCATTGCCCTGGAGGGTTACATCCACTTCTTCGACCGCACCAGGCCGCCGTTCTTCGTCGCCGAGAACCAGGTGCCATTGAAGAGATGGTCACTTACTATCATCATGTTCTTTTTGATCTCCATTCTGAATAACATTGCCTTCATGTTCAACATCTCGATGCCCATCCATATCATCTTCAGAAGCTCAGGGACTGCAGTGGTGATGGTTGTTGGGTATTTCCTTGCCAGCAAGCGTTACAACTTCACACAGGTTACCAGTGCCGTGCTGCTTACCATTGGAGCCATCATCACCACGTTATACAAGGATCGCGAGCTATTCACCAAGAGAGACCAAGTGGACGTGCCAGTGGACGCGTCATCGCTTCCAACAGCAGCAAACGATGACTTCTCGTTCATTATCGGCATCACCGTATTGTTGGTCGCAGCGATCCTCATGGCACTCATGGGCCTCTATAACGAGGAGACATACAGACGCTACGGCAAACACTGGCAAGAGAACGTGTTCTACTCGCATCTTTTTGGCCTACCGATCTTCTTATTCGTTTCGGGGCGCGTCTACAAGGAGTTTATGGGTTTATGGGAGTACCCTGAAAAGTTTGACATCCTCGGGCTCCAAATCCCTAAGCAGATTGCCTACTTGGCGCTGAATGTGCTTACGCAGTTCTTCTGTGTCAGAGGTGCCAACATGCTTGCTGGAAGCACCACTGCGCTTACAGTGAGTGTCGTGTTGCTCCTCAGAAAGTTCACGTCGCTGTTACTCTCGATGTACCTGTTCAGCAACCAGTTGAGTCTGACAGGGTCCTTTGGCGCCTTCCTGGTGTTCTTCGGCGCCTTCCTCTACTCCTATGGCTCTGCCACCAAGCCGGCAGCTCCTTCTCCTCCACAGTACGAGCCGATATCTAAGGAGGAGCCCGAGTTTGAGATGTCCATAGTGAAAGACCAGCAGCCAGAGGCATAGAAACAGACATTCGCATAGACTTAGATATCCAATACATTTGGCATGCCGTGTGCAATCTGCCACAATAGACCCAGAAACGGACATATATGTTTACATATATATATATATATATATCTACTACTAGTCCCCGCCAGCCATTCGTATAGCTCGCCTCCTCCCTGCGCCAGTCGCGTCATAAGCCTTGAAATGAAAACACCTCGTCTTATTCTCCATATATCTCTTTGTAGACTTGAGGAAAGAGACACTCTTTCACAGCCAAGATGCCGCAAAGCTACTCGGACTACATGGATACGATCAATCAGTTCTACCTGCCCGAGTGGCTCACGATAGAGCTCCTCGCAGCGAACTTCATCACATTCACTCCGCTTTTCTCGTATGGGACCACTGTACTTAGCATATACAGAACACAGAGCTCCGTGGGATTCTCGCTGGACATCTGTGCGACGATGCTGTGTGCCAGTATGCTGAGAGTGGCATATTACTTTATAAGCCCGTACGAGCCGGCACTACTAAGGCAAAGCTGTGTGATGGTGTTTATCCAATCGGTACTGCTCAAAGTGTCCCTCACTTATAGGCCAAAGAACTACGATGTGAACCAATTGGCAGTAGGACACTCCCTGATAGACAAGATTACAACTCTGTGGAGTGATAACATCCACAAGTCCGACCCGGAAACCATTGCATTGTTGCTAAAGGAATCCTTCATCCTTCTCTTTGTCCATTTTATCCGTTTCTTCGATCCAAACTTTCGCAGATCGTTCGACTTTTGGCAGTGGAACTCTGAGAAGCATTACTGGCGTTTTATCCTACGATTTACGCTGTTAACGGGTTTGGTTACCGCACTGCTGGCTTCCTATACGCAATTTGGTGAGGTCTTAGGAACCACTGGGCTTTTCATTGAATCTTTACTACCGCTTCCTCAGATTCTACTATTATCCACACTTCAATCCGTCGAGGGTTTCAAATTGTTATTGCTACTCTCTTGGTTATGCGGAGACTTTACAAAGATTGGGTATCTCATATTTGGCGCAAAGAACATCTCTGGGATCTTCTTGTTCTTTGCAGTGTTCCAAATGGGGCTCGATTTCTATATTGCAGGGCAGTACATCTACTACAAGTACTTGTTCAAGCCGGAAACAGAGTCTATTGAGATGCAACCGATGGCATAGCTCTTTAATCTTCTTGTTCTTCTTCTAATGACATCATGACTATTTACACTTTTTCTATTCATCATTCCACACCATTGGCTCGTTTTCGATCTCCAAGGCCTTACCCTTCTGTCCAAAGGCTCGTAGGACACCAATAAAGTCGCTGACTTCCCCATCAGCCTTAACACCGGCGTTGCTCTCCAACATATCCAGTCTTTCACCCAGGCACTCATTATAGAACTCTGCCGCGTCTTCTTCACTCAGCTGTACCATCTTCACTTTAACACTCCACTCAGTGTCCAAATTCAATAGTGTTGGATGTCTTTGCAAAGTGGAGTTCCCACCTAATTGATTCTTTACAAAGATGTCAAATCCAACTGGAGAATGTCTCAGTTGGTCATTCATCTTCTGAATCCATTTCACATGCGATTGAAGGATCTCTTGATGCTCTTCGGCAATGGCCTTCACCATCAGCGCTTGTAATCTTTCACCGGACTTCTGCACCTCCTGGATCTCACCTTCATCAATCTTTGTAGCCACAACTCTAAGCTTTGTCTCGTAGTCACTCACTGGAATGGCCTTTACGCTCAGCCTGAAGGAGTCATAAGGAATATGATGTTCAGTGATTTCATCCAATACGCGGTTCCACAGGTTAACACTGATCTTGAACTCCTCGTCCGCCTGTTTAGATGCAAGTAGTTCAATCGTCTCTGTCTGGTTTATAAGATCTGGCTCTATGGCCAGATCTGCAGCAGTGATCTTCTTGATCAGTGGTCTTCCAAACGAGTGGATCATCTCATCAATCTTGGAAAGAGGGAGGTACTGGAACCCAAACATGTTGGCAATATTGTGGTAAGCAATGAAGATGCCGTCCATGTTCCCAATCCGTGCCTGGAGAGAGTACTTTAATAGCGTACTCTTGGCCAGGTCCAACATCTCTCTTTCAAAAGACTCAAACAAGCCATGTGTTCTGTTGATTCTGTAACCGGTGAGATCTTTCTCCACTTTAGCAATGTCAAAGCGAACACCAGCAACAGCACGAGTCTTCAAGTCAAAAGTACCAGTGCCCGGTAATCTCTTGTCATAGCAGTCCAACTGTGATCTCATCAAGAATTTGTCCAATTTGGCATAATGGTAAGTATTGGCTTCATCAATTCTCTTATCCTCACCAGTCTTCCGGTACTGCTCGTACTGCTCTGGTGTATTGGTCAGGAATCTCTCCAATGAATGACCCAACAGAGAAAGAATCATTTCTCTATCGGCCGACTTGTCAGAATCAACAGAGTATAAGCCAGGCGATGACTTACGAATGATAACAGTGGCCGGTAATCTGGCCCCTCTCGAGGGCTTTCCATTGGCCTCCACATGGTGTTGTGAAAGATCTGTAAGTGAAATCGGTCTGAAGTTGGATATGAGGAAATGCATATGAGATAACACACCAGTCATAGAAGAAGTGGATGCATAATACTCAAGTCCGTGCTCTTTAGCAAGTCCAGATAATATCTGATCTTTAGAAGCCGTCACAAAAGTCTGAATAGCCTTAAAATCAAAATCCTCTACTGGCATGATATGTTTCAAAAAAGGGTTGAAATTGAATACTTTTGTACGTGGATCCTGTAAGTAATGAACACCAGGGGAGAACAACACTCGTGATAACTTATGTGCTAGCTGGGGCACAGCGTCTTGTCCGGGCACTTCGATGGGTGTGTACTCTGATGAGGCATTGAGAGTACTGTCCAAGACAGATGGCTTATCAACCTCGTCATATTCATACTTGTGCTGTTCCGGTGCTAAAAGATGATACTTTCGATCCCGGTGGTGTCTTCTCCTTGTCTTGAAGTCTTTGTCCTTGATTTCTTTTGGATCTGTATCTGAGATCTCTCCCCTTGGCTCTCTACTTCTGGTCTTTTTGCTTTTTTTCGCATTCCTCCCTTTGTCCAAGCCCTTGGCCTTCTTCATCCCACTCGTCAACTTGTCTATTGACTTGTTGATCACATCTTGGAGAGCATCAGGCGGTGTTTTGCTCTTCGGATACCGCACTATCTGTGTAGTGTGCAGCAGTCGGAGCCTTTGACTGGCAAAAGCTGCTGATCTCGTAAAGATCATCTTCCAAGCCCTCTGACAAAAAAAACACCACTAGAGTATAACTACTAGATCATTGGAAGAGAGAGAGATGTTCTTGAGATGCCATTAAACATCTTCGCGCACTTGACCGGAATTCCCAAAAACAAAAACATCTCCGAGGGTAAATAAATTAACTTTGATCGAATTGATTAAAAAAAAAAAAAAAAAAACACTAGTAGTGAATGACCCATGGGATTTTTGTTGTGTCAAATCTTTTATACCATTAAGGCGTTCCTCTTAAAAAGTTTTGATTATTTGTGTGCTATTTTGAGGTGATAAGTGGATACAAACAGGGTTATTGAAACTGATCATCAAAAATCGACAGCTCACCAGCGACCTTCACCACATATTTATATCCCCCCAGGGAGTCGAACTTAGTTTACACCCGATTTTAACTGGAGGTCCACAACACATTGGAAAGCAACCACAAAGAAAGCCAAAAGGCCACACAACACACATAGGATGCACAACACTCCCATTACACAGAGTCCACAGAGTGGAGCGGGTACTCCCGGGATCGCACCAAAGCCTCTGGCGCCATCTGGTGGTGCTACTACGGTGACAAAGATCGTCACCTCTAAAGAGTGGGTACTACCACCACGGCCTAAACCTGGGAGGAAGCCATCGGCAGATACACCTGCGACCAAGAGAAAAGCACAGAACAGAGCTGCACAAAGAGCGTTCAGGGAGAGAAGAGCGACGAGAGTGGCAGAGTTGGAACAGAAGCTGGGCGAAGTGGAGAAGGAGAAAGAAGTGTCTGAGTTGAATTGGAAGAACGCAGTGACAAAGTTGCAGATGGAGAACAAGCTGCTGAGTAAGACTCTGGGGGAGATGAAGTCCGACTACGCGCAGTTCAAGCAGTTCATGGCACAGCAGCAGCAGCAGCAGCAACAGCAGATGGCACAGCCTAACACCATAGGCCAGGGAAGCCATGCCCAGCCAGCTGTTTATGCCAACGGCACTGTCCAAGCCCCGAGCCCGTTGAACTATTTCAAGCCATCCCCACAGGCATCGCAACCACACCAGCTCTCACACCACCAGAGCCCAGTTGTGAACCAGAACTTCCACTTTGCTATGAAGCCACATTCCAGCTCGACGGTGAGCTCACCGAACCACGAGGCCTCGACGGCAAAGACGTCGGTCTCATCGCATAGCGACCACTTCGACTGTGGCGTGTGTGAGAAGGACGACTGTATCTGTGCGCAGGTGGGTATCAAGCAGTCGGAGCCTCAGCAGATTCCATTGATGCCTCAAGTGGCGCCTGTGTCGCTCAAGAGGAAAGCACAGGATGAGATGGACTTCACGGCACAGTTCACAAAGACAAAGGCAAAGAGCGTGAAGAAGCCGATGCCAAAATTCAAGAAGCTGAAGTCTGTGGAGGACCCAACAAGGGAGTTCAGCACGGTGTTTGATACCATTATCGATAAGGATTTTGACTCGCCGATGGAGCAATGTGGGTTCTGTTCAGATGATTCTCCTTGTGTGTGCCGTGAGGCTGCCAAGGAAGCTGCAAATGCCATTACAGAGTTACAGAACCACTCCAAGAGAGACTCCCTGGCACAGCAGAGGTTGGAGGAAGCTGTGCTGCCACCAATTTCTCGTCACTCTTCTCTCTCTGGGAATAAGCTACCGGTGTTGCACCCGGGCCCCACAGTGGAGATTTCTGAGAGACATCGTTCATTGGGGACTCCTCAGGAGGAGACGAACCAGGTAAAGTCGGGCTGTACGGGTAACCCAGGGACGTGCAAACAGTGCCAACTGGACCCAATGTCTACGCTGTTCTGTACAACTATTGCCTCTAAGAGTGAAGTCGAAGAGAAACAGAAGGTCGCACTGTCCGCTAACACATCAGCAGCCACATCTCGTCGAGGCTCTGTCACCTCTATTATACCAACAATACCCAAGCCAGAGGAGAAGAAGTCGCCAGTGTCACCACCAATCTCATCCCACTCCTCCAAGGTATCATCACCAAAGACCACAGATGAGGAGTTGAACTCCTTGATCAAGCGTGCGGGCACGGCACTTGATACACAAACACCTGGTGGGGGACATGCCAGGGGAATATATATCCCCTGTGCGGATGCCTATAAGACACTGAGTCGACACAAAGGGTTCCACTCTGTGGATTTCTCCACTCTGGTGGGGAAGTTGACTACGAGGGGTATGCAAGTGGAAGTCCAGTCTGTGGCGAATGTGTTGAGAGAACTGGACAGACGACTATATAATTGAAATTGAGACATCAGGGGAAAATACAAGGTGTCTATTAAGGATCTATATTGTCTAGAACTAAATAACTATCATAGTCAATGAGATGAGGCCCAGGGCAACGGACATGATGATAGCCTGTGGAGAGACTATGGCCTCGTAGAACAGTGGTGCACGCAGGCTAGAAGCAGCACCAGTGGAAGAAGACTGAGCAGAGGACTGAGTAGCGGAGCTTTTGGTGGACGAAGACGCCTTTGTTGAAGTAGTAGAAGACTCCTCGGATGTAGCTTCCTCAACCTCTTCATCATCGGCATCACAGCCCCAGTCACTAGTGTTCCCAGCGTCCGTACCCAGAGGCTGACCGGCACCCAACGAGAAGTAGCTTGAGGCCTCTTCTGGCATCTCAGGGATCGTAGTGTTGGCTTCCCATACGCCATCTTCGTACGATGGACACTCGCTAATGGTTCCATTCTGTTTGTACCCACCGTCGCCCTCTGGGTCTGGAGTCTCTTCCCACTCGTTCTTCAAGTAGTTGTAGTCGTCCAGGATCGTGATGTTTCCATTAGAATCAATCTCCACCAGCCCATAGTCATTAGCCTCCTGAGAATACTCGTATACACATCCACCGGAGAAGACACTCGACATCTTCTCAGAATAGATAGTACCCACCTCGGTGAATGGACGTGTGGGCATGGTATTACACCCAAACTCGGACAAAAACACTGGGATAGAGTAGTCAGAGTACTTTTCCACTTTAATAGCGTAGCCAGAAGTTTGGAACGAAGAACTTCCACACCATGAGTAGTCATTAACACCGAGCATGTCGATTCTGGCGTCGGCGTCATCACCACAATTGAAGTAGGCAGCAGTTTGGTACACGTTCGAAGCCACATCCGCAGCAGAGTATCCCACTGGAATGGCTCTGTAATCTCTGGCTTTCATGTACTGCTTCAAGTCCCTCACCACTGCCTTGACATATGGCGCCGAGCTTGTGGTGTTGGCCAAGTCGTTGATGACTTCGTTCCCGGCAAAGAAGCCCAAAACGTTTGTGTAGTTTGCAAACTCATCCACAGTGGCAAAGATCTGTTGGAGATAAGCAGCGTTATAAGAGCACTCACTATTGTAACGAGAGATCGACGTCTCTGCAGTGTTAACGTCCAGGATCAAATAGATCTCATTCTCCTCCAACAGCTCCATACACTTGGAGTGGTCCAGCGAGTTATCAACGCTGTACACTCTGATAGTGTTGACGCCGAGTTCCGACAGATACTCAATGTCCCTCGAGCAGATCTCCTCGTCGGCAAGGTTGTCCACCATCGTGCCGTTGTCCAGTGGTTGGTAATCCACTCCTCTGATGTAGAATCTCTCCCCAGTTTCGGAGTTCCAGAAGGCGTTGCCCTCGATTTCGATAACTGGGAGCGCTGCTGCTACCACGCCTGCAAGAGCAGAGAGTATTACTAGCCTCATAATTGCCCTCTATATGATTTAATTCCCCCCTTCCCGTCCTTCTTGATGGATTGTATAACCATGCAGTCGAGAAAAATTGCAGTACTGAGCAGCTTGATCTGAAATTTACGCTTTCGGGCGTCGGGCCCGAGGGCCCGAGGGCCCAGATCTGTAAACAAAGATCTGCACAGGTCGATTTTAAGCGGGGGTGGCTAATTTTAGCATCGCAGCCTTGTAAATACGACTTACATTATAAAATCGGCGTTTTAAATATCAGCTGGAGGTCTCTGATGGCACATCCGGGGATTCAGCTGTCTCTTCAGCCTTTTCTGGTTCCTCTGTATCAACTGGCTTCTCAGTAACCGTCTCTAGCTCAGAATCGGTTTCCTGGGCAACAGGTATTTCTTCCTCCTCGGGTTCTTCAGCATCTTCAACTTCTTCACCTACTTCTTCCGCTTCACCTGCATCTCCGGCTTCTTCGACTTCTTTGGTTGGATCCTCCACAAGACCATCCACTGGCTGTTCAACTGGTTCTTCGCTATCTGTATCTGCCTCTACCTCAGGCTCTTCGGAACTGGCTTCGTCTTCAACCTTCACTGACCCTTCAGACACTTCAGTCTCAGCTTCGGCCTCGGGTTCCTCCTTGACGTCTTCTTCTTCTTCTGTTTCCTCAGGTTCTTCCACCATCTGCTCAACCTCCTTCTTCAAGACAAACCCAGAACACTCTATACCAGTAGACCACACATCCATCACTCTAATGCTTCTCTTATCATCAATGGTAACCGTGGTGGCAGCACTCTTTGGCAGTCTCTTACCTCTTGGTCCTCTGGCTCTGCTCTTTCTTGTGTCAATGTCTCCCGCGTGCTCTCTGTCCTCCTCTTCCCTTTCATCACTAGGTGGTTGTAACACTTTCTGCATGTTACTTGGGATGCCAGCACCTGGCATTGCCATACCTGGAAGTGCAAACAGACCATTCAGATTCTGTTTAAAAGCGGCTCTTGGCGCTTCCTTCTCTTTATTATCCGAAATAGAAGAGTTGAAAGTCGCCCTTGGTCTAGGCGCAGGTCTCGTTTTTTCCATCTCCTGTTCCTGATTCTTACGCAACATCTCTTGGAAGGCAGCGATCTTGCTAGAAGGCTTCTTAGGCACAGGTGGTGGTCCCTTGGCCCTCGGCTTCTCAGAGGTGAGATCGTCAGAATTTGATGTTGAAACACGAGATAATGGCTTGATTGGACGCTGTGGCACCACTGGAACCGCTGCAGTGGTGCTGGACTGCTTATGATACATCGCCACCACTTCATCCATCAGGTCCACTGTTCCAGTGCGTGCCAATGGTTTAGAAGCCTGCTGTTGTGGGACATCTGGAGTGTCATCGCCAAAGTTCATATCTGGTGTTCCTGGCTTAGTCATCTCTTCAAGATCAACGAGTTCTTGTTCATCTTTGGACAGCGCACGTTCCAGTCTTGGCTTTGGTGGTAGAAGAGTGTTTGATTCGGATTCAACTTCTTCCAATGCTTCTTCATTGGATTCAAGAGGTTCTTCAACAGGCTCAGCCCTCTTTGGTCTCTGTGGGACATCAGGTCTCTTTGATGGGCGCTGTGGCACCATTGGTGTCTGCTCTTCGATGAATTCTGATGTTTCTTCCTGTTTCAATGCTTCTTCTGCTTCTTCTTCTTCTTTAGTGTCAATGTGCTCCTCTTCCACTTTGTTCACAACCTCCACAGGCTCCTCGACTTTCTTCTGAGGACGTTTAGGAATTACTGGAGTCTCTATAGGACACTGTGGCACCACTGGAGTCAGCTCCCGCTCTTCACTCACCTTAAACTCTTCTGTCTTTTTTCTCTGTGGTCTCTGTGGTATCACGGGGGTTTCAACATCAGCCTTGTCCTCGTCCTTTGCCAGTTCCTCCCTTGGCAACTCGCTGACATCCTCGTCAGAGAAGCCATTGGACTCCGGTTCGGAATCAGATTCGATATTCTTGGCCAGCACGTCAGCTAGGGAGCTCATATGGTTATGTATTTTTTTGGCTCTGTCGACGATATCAATCAAGTCTTTCAAGCGGGAAAGGAATGCTGGGGCTTTGTTTACAAATAATTGGCTGTGATTTCGCGCTAAACGACATAGGAAACGAGATATAGTATGTATGTATGATATCTGGTGGATCTATCGGGGCAAAAACTACATTAAAAAACACACACACAAGACACTAACAAGCTGTATTACTCGATCAAGAGCCGTAGTTCAAACGGAAGATGTCGTTGAAGACGTAGTAAGAAGAGCCCTCAGGGATCAAGTGGAACACCTGAGAGTAACGCTGTGGGTTCTGCTCCTCGTCAATAAGCAACTCTCCGGTAACCATGACCAAGACGTCGCCTGCTGGGGAAGCTGGCTGGGCATCCAGAGTGGTGATTCTGTGGGCGACCTTCTGGAATGGGAGCGAGGTGAGCTTCTCGACGATGTCCTTGGCACCCTGGACCTGGGTGGTCTCGAAGGTCAGCATAGACTGGTCTCTCTGGTGGAAGGGGGATGTTAGTAACGAATGACGTGTTGCAGGCAGTGAGCCTGACGTGCTTTTGTATTGGCCCCTTTTGTATTAGCACACTGAGTGTGCTAATGCACCACCAATTGTCTTTTCAAACAGCGTCTGTGAGTACATACGTAGAGGTTACCCAACTGGGATCTATCAGAGTCAAACTGGTTGTAGTAGAACTCAGTGAACTGTTCTGTGCGGGTTTTAGTCACTCATGAATCAATAAAATCAAAACAAAAAGGGTGATACCAACGTACGAGAAAGGGTGTTGAAGTCGACTGTTGGAGTTAGTGTTTGTCATTCCAATGGATAAACAGAACGGTGGCATAGGAATCATGGTTGGTGATATATGAGACTCGATTGAGTGCAAACTTCACTTGCCATTACACATGCATAATCCCATCTCACAAGAAGAAAGGAGAGAGAAAAAAAAAAGGGACACTCACCAGACATTGTTGATATGCTAATCCAAAATCCAAAGCCAACTCTCCTGTTGTTTACTAACGGCCAACAGGCTGTTTTTGTTTTTTTTTTGCCTGTTGGCTGTGGCCTCTGTTCGCGCGTTTGCCAATTTGCGGGATTAGGTAAGCATTGGCACTTTAAGTCTCGTTAGTGAGAATCTGCAGATTGTCAATGAGTGGTGATACGAAATTTGAATCTCTCGTGATATCATAGACAATTCATTCTGCCAAAAAAAAAATTATGCCTAAAAGTTGGCTTGACCCCTACCCCTCACCCCATATATGTTCCAATTAACGCATAGAAGAAGCTCTGGATGTGGTGATTGAGCTGTGGGTACATAATATTCCCCATATGAACAAACATGTGCTGCGATCAAGACAATGGGCAAAAAAACGTTGGACACATTACATGCCCATAAGTGGGGTGCCTGCACGAGCTATATAGACAAAGATCTAGGCCTCTGTTTTTTTTTCCAGCTCACTACTCTATAATTGACATCTACGAGACAAATATGCCAGCACATTGATCGCCCAAAATGGTTTACATTCCTACTGTGAAGATCTCCAGGAATGGGTGACTTCATAGACGGCCGATCTGCGCCCAACGGCCGGTATGCAAAATTCTAACCCATAATTAAAGCAATCAATCCAATTGGTTTCTGCTGTGGAAATTTGAAGATCTGATAGATAAATCGGTAAAGCACCCAATGGAGAAGCCTGGCCACGGCTCTAACTGTGCAGTCGCGTAAAAGAACTGTGAGTTGACGCTCTATCGCCTTGTCCGTATGTCCAGACGACTCCCCGAGTCTCGAGTCCCCCATAGAAAAATACCATCCAAAATTCTCAATGTCAACGCAGAGGTGCGTTAAATATATATATATAACTCAGGGGGCCGGGTGACAGCGCCTGGGCTTTTCTGTTTTTTTATGTGGTGTTTATATCTTGGATATATTATCTCAAATTTTTTATAGAGTCAGTTATAGTGGCTTATATCGTTCTGATTAGTGCAAATAACAACCTTTATATATGCCTATATATATATATATATATATATATGAAAAAAAAAAAACATTCCGCTAGGATCTTCACGAGGATCTGCCGCTCGCTTAATTATACATACAGTCCAGGCACAGACGCGACTTTCATTCTCACCGTCTCCATGCATAACGGTTAATATCTAAGGCAGCCAATTTAAGCAAAAGGCATATGCCCGCAATTTAAGGTGGAGCCCGTCCATATAAAAAGGCAGTGACATCCCCTCCACCCCTCCTTCTTCCCACTCGCCTCCCCTCCATACTTTTAAATCAATAGACGATAATAAAAGGACAGAGACACAGCTTATGCGTACCATTCAGATTCTCCAGGCTAGTCCCTCAAGGTCTCATAAATTCAGACTATTTGGGCACAAGAAACCTATGGGTCCTCAACAGGCGTTGTTAGTCGGCACACAGCAATCTGGAAAGAAATCTGTGCTCAAGCATATTGATATACTGAATGTCCCGCTTGACATTATCTGCTTATCCAACGACGTTCCAGTGGCCACATATCACAACTTTCTATTCGACGTTCCCTTTGTGATATTTGTGTTTGACTCCACAAAGTTCAGTCTCTCTTACTTGGAAAGAGTCTCTGAGACTTTAACTCATACGTTGGCACCGGGCTCGTGTTGTAAGAAACTTCTCATACTGTTGAACAAACAAGACCTCATATGCCTTGAACAAGTACGTGTCATTGAAAAGAGACTCGGATTGGATCAATTGGACGTTGAATTCCTAGTGATGCCCACCAATGGGAAACACGGCTATGGAATCTCTGAAGGAGTGAACTGGTTGTTGACATAACTTTGCCTGCATGCAGCTTCAATCAACTTCTTATAAGACTCCGGTAGGGGAGTTATTATGAGTGATGAGTGTTTCAATTCTGGTTGAGCTATCTGGTTATAACTCGCCTCCTCCACCAATGAGAATGGTGGTATGTTCATATGTTCTGGGATATACGTGTTTTCTCTGATGAAACAGCAATCATGTATCACACATGAATCTTGTAGTGTACAATTGGGCCCAATAATGATTCTGCTTCCGACATTGGATGCTTTAATAGTTGATCCTTCACCAATCATTGTGTACGACCCAAGCTTACAAACCTTGTGCAGATTCTGCTCCTGGCCCTTGGACACTCTCTTCGCAACCAGCGGTGGGATCACTTTCACATCATTCCCCAAGTAACAGAACTTACCTATTTGAATAGCAGTCTTTCCTTCAGTAATTCGGACATCTCCTTGAAGTTCAACACCAGAGTTTACTGTTGTATTGCCTGCAATTAGGATATGATCAGACCCGTGAATATGTGCCTGTTTGGATATTCTGTTTCCTGACGCAGTCTCAATCCACTGCTCCATTGGCTTCTGTGCTTTTTGTTCCCTTAAATTTGGAAGTACATGTGGAAAGTTCAAAGTAAACAATTACACGATAGATTTACTGACGTATAAATGCGCCAATCGGCGACGCGGCAGACCGACATACCAATTTTAATACGCCATTTGGCACTGCGTCGCGCCAGCTGGTTTGTCCACGTAAACATCAACCAACACCAGTCCAGCCACTTTTGTTTAAAAATAAGCCAGCAAAGATAGTTTAGTTGTCCTCTCTTTGATTACTCTTACAAGCAAGGCAAATAAAAATGGTTGCACAGGTGTTCAGACTCAATTCTGGTACGTCTTGTTTTGGCTTCTCAAAGTCCCATTCTATAACCAGAGATCAACGCGTACGGCTCTTCCTGTCAAACGCGTGTGTGTTGATCCATCAATATATAGAGATTATGTCTTGGCCAGAATACTAACTCGCCTCTCAAAAAAGGTTTCCAGAACTACGACTGGGGTAAGATTGGCTCCTCCTCTGCTGTTGCACAGTTCGCACAACACTCGAGCCCAGAGACCGTCACCATCGACGAGTCCAAGCCATATGCCGAGTTGTGGATGGGTACTCATCCAAAAGTCCCATCCAAGACTTTGGAAGGTGAATCTCTTAGAGATGTGATTGCTGCTTCTCCAAAGGAACTCCTCGGTGAAAAAATCATTGCTCACTACGGCTCCCAAAACGAGATTCCATTCTTGTTCAAGGTACTCTCCATTGAGAAGGTGTTGTCTATCCAAGCCCACCCAGACAAGACCCTCGGTAAGAAGTTACACTTGGCCGACCCAAAGAACTACCCAGACGACAACCACAAGCCGGAGATGGCCATCGCTGTCACTGAGTTTGAGGGCTTCTGTGGCTTCAAGCCACTCGAGGAAATTGCCGATGAATTGCAGAAGATCCCTGAGTTGATTGCCATTGTTGGTGAAGACGTGGCAAAGAAGTTCATCGAGGGTATCATCCCAACTGCTGTTGTCGGTTCTGACGAAGACAAGTCCAACAGAGCCCTCCTCCAGCTGGTCTTTGGCAAAGTGATGAACTCTTCCGATGACAACATCGAGACCCAAGCTAAGTCCCTTCTGTCCAAGGCCGAGTCTCAACCGGAGATCTTCAACAAGGCTGACCTCCCAGAGCTCATCCTAAGACTTAACAAGCAGTTCCCTAATGACATCGGTCTCTTCTGTGGCTGTCTCCTGCTCAACCACTGCAAGCTCCAGGCCGGTGAAGCTATGTTTTTGCAGGCCAAGGACCCGCATGCGTATATCTCTGGTGACATCATTGAGTGTATGGCTGCCTCTGATAACGTTGTGAGAGCCGGTTTCACTCCAAAGTTCAAGGACGTGGAGAACTTGGTGGAGATGTTGACCTACTCGTATGAGTCTGTGGAGAAGCAGAAGATGGTTCCAGATCAATTCCCAAGATCTTCTGGTGATGGTAAGTCTATTTTGTTCAACCCACCTATTGAAGAGTTTGCCGTATTGCAAACCACTTTCAACAACTCCGTGGGAACCAGAAAGTTTGCTCCATTTGAAGGTCCAAGCATATTGATCGTCACCAAGGGTGAAGGTATCATCAAGTTTGGTGGTGAACAGCTCAAGGCAGAGCCAGGTTATAACTTCTTCATCTCTCCAGGTGCAGAGGTTGAATTTATCACTGAGGACCCAACGTTCACCTCCTACAGAGCATTTGCAGAGGTTAACTAATTATTTGGGCTTTAACTTATAGATTTATATGTTGTTTTTTTTTCGTTATAGTGGACGTATCGTGTAGAAACCTTGAAGATCTCAAAGGCCATGTTTCTTCTTCCATCTGGTGATTCTCTTTTTCAAATCACCGGGGCTCTGTTGATAAATGTTCAGCTTCTTATCCCACTTCATCTTGTCGTAGTCGTCACCGTACTTCTCATATAGGGCCTGTACCCATGCCTCTTCTCTTTCACTCTGTTTTCTCACCTGCTTGACACCAGCCTTAGACTGTGCGTATTCCTCCAACTGTCTCACCACTTCGGTCTTTGGCTGTTGCGTTGGCTGCTCCACAAGCTCCATATTCTCATCCAGTGGCTTCTTCTTACCGTATATCACCTTCAACACTTGTCCATCCTCGTCTCTAATGATTCTGGCTTCACCTTCTGGGATATCATTTTCATCGATATCTGAACTCACATCCAGGTCTTCTTCCGCCTCGGCTCTCTGTGTAATCTCCTCCAATGGCTGTTTCAATCTTACTTCATCCAAGTCAACCTCCTGTCCACCAGCTGGAAGACCCAACTTGGCCGTAAGTCCCAACTTTTTATAGTTCTGCTTCAAAGTCAGGTTATAATCCCAATTGGCAGCGATGATTGGGTTAGAAGCGATATTGATCTGACGCTGCTTGTCCTTATTGCGGCGCGTGGTCTTGCTCACGCCGGATCTCTTTGATCTTTTCTTTCTCACTGTGGACCCCATTTTTTGGTTGTATATTCCTCAAAACAATCAGTCAAGTAGCTTTTAAAGAGA
Organism: Petasospora taoyuanica; assembly: GCA_030567055.1. Classification (NCBI taxonomy): domain Eukaryota; kingdom Fungi; phylum Ascomycota; class Saccharomycetes; order Phaffomycetales; family Wickerhamomycetaceae; genus Petasospora; species Petasospora taoyuanica. Next base: position 551,521 of record JAKUBZ010000003.1, read on the forward strand.
TGCGATGAGGTAAATTTTTTGGTATGCATTAATGTGCACGGATTTTTTTTTTTTTTATCTCAGTAACCGGGTAACCCTCTTGAATATGACGCGCGTCCTGATCTGGCCACAATTTTATAGTCAACGGAATAACTCAAGGATTATTTGTCCGATCTGTGCCGATTTAAAGTTGTACATACTTATTACCTTGATTAATCCAATAGACTAAATACTAAGAATTTAAAACTCACTCAATTACTTGCAATATCCCGAAAACAACAACAACACACAACACAACAACACAACCCCGCAGTTGTGGCCCCCAACTTGATGCGCGAGAATGCCTCTGGGCCAGTGGAACTAACTATAAAATTTGATGTTTGTGTCTGATGGTTGTCTGTCTCCTGTCTGCCTTTGATTGATCTTTCTATAACGTTTTGAGGTGTGTAAACTGAGTTCGACTTTTGTAATTCAGTTGTATATCAAATATTACACCTCAGATGTCGGCCTTGCTGCAAGAGGAACAACACGAGCAGATTGCCCTGCAAATAGCTCAAGAGAAAGCAGAGTTGTTTGATGAGGACAAAACTCCAACACCTGCTCCTTCATCTTCTTTGAGCACAGAGTTGTATGAACCGCGCGGAGGCCAGAGATCGCTAGAATACTATGAGAAACAAGCAGAGATTGATGCACGGTCCGTGTTTGTCGGTAATGTCGACTATGGAACGACTCCTGATGAACTGGAACAACTGTTCCACGAGTGTGGTACTATCAACAGAGTGACAATAGTCATTGATCGTTTCACGGGGCGTCCCAAGGGGTTTGCCTATATCGAGTTTGACGAAAAGAGCAGTGTTCAACAAGCCATTGAATCTCACAATGGGAAAGAATTCAAAGAGCGTACCATTAGTGTTGTACTCAAGAGAACGAATATCCCAGGAATTGGTGAATCCGGAAGAGGAAGAGGCAGAGGAAGAGGCAGAGGCAATGGAAGAGGGTTCATTCCAAGGGGAAGCTTTAGGGGAAGAGGCCGTGTTAGTGGTATGAGAAGAGATGTTGAACAACCTGAACAAGTGGTGGTGGTGGCACAACCATTGGAAGTACAGGATGATACAACACCGGAAACTACGACTTAATATTATGCAACTGGATACTTGGTAATTTTTTGATATTGATTGATTAATATCTCGTAGCATATGAGGAAGTCGGCCATTTTGGCGCGAGATTGCTTGTACGGTAAAAAAAAAGTGAAAATTTTATCCATTGTTTAACATCTTCTCCCAACTGCTTTTACGAAACACACATTTTTTTTTAACGCAGCCCGGCGAGGACCCGACACGACTCTCCCCCACATAGTCAAGCATCCCTTCTATAGACTCTCGTTTTGAGTTGTCTTCTTAGGGCGGGTCCAGCTGCCATCAAGTTTCGACTTTGTAAAGCTGCCAGACAAAGAGTGCATCATAGTACATCCAGTGCTTCTTTCACAGAACACAAACACACACCCTCCACTGGGAGTCTCCAAGATCACTTACATCTCTCTACCCTTTGGCTTGTTTTTTCTTTTTGTATACGTTGTAACAACTCTTTGGCATCGTCTGTGAGTTGTGTGTAGTCCTGGCAGTTTACTATAAGTGGCACTCCGAGCTCCTTTAGAGCAATGAACGCCTCCTTTGTGAACGCCTCCAACTGCTCGTGGCAGTCCAAGTAGAACCCTTGGAGAATTTCAACGTTCCCATTCTCAATAAACCTCTCGTACGTTAACTGCCATGCCTTTTCCATGTTGGCCTGTTTCTCTATAAGTTTCTTGATCTGGACTCTTTGGGGGGCTTTGCTCAATACACTTTCTTGTGTAAAAGTCCACGCCTCCTCTATCGTGGTGATACTCCTTGGGTCCTGGTCCTGGTCCTCTGCCTCTGGTAGATTAGGGACGTATTTCTTTCGATAGTCGTTAAGAGTCCTCTGTACAAACTCATCGTATGCTCTTTGGGCCTTCTCCTTGCTTCTCAATAAGAAATCGTGGTGATCCCTTCGTGCCTGGCCCATGAAACCCAGCGCCTTCTCAAGCTCCATCTGTGTGTCATTGGATGTCATTCTTGTGGTGTTTTTTTCCTGCTCTCTTACTTGGTCTCGGTGCTAAATATACGAGCACCCTCCCCGGCGGCGCCAAATATGGAAAGATCGCGACTCGCCTTTCCAATAGCCAGCACAACAAACAACAAGAACTCTTAAAACCAAAAGAAAATCATAACATTAAACACACAAAAAAAGAAAACCCCCACACACACAGCACAATCTGCTCAGATCGCAAAAGGATGGCATCAGCAATTCACTTCTGCGATGTCAAGGGCAAGTCTCTGCTCTCGCGGGACTACAAGGGCGACATCCCGAGCTCTGCAATGGAACATTTCCCTTTCATACTGGTGGATGCTGAAGAGGACCCATTGAAGGCGTCCCCGGTCATGACGTATAATGGAGTTAATTACTGCTACATCACACATTCTAACTTGTACTTGGTTGCACTGGCAAAGGGTAATACGAACGTTGCGCAATGTTTTTTGTTCCTACACAAAATTGTCGGTGTGTTGACGGATTACTTCAAAGAACTTGAAGAAGAAAGTATCAGAGATAACTTTGTCGTCATATATGAGCTATTGGACGAGATGATGGACTATGGGGCACCGCAGATTACAGAGACGAAGATGTTGAAGGAATACATTACACAGAGATCGTACCAACTGGAGAAGAAGATGAAGAAGCAACAACAGTTGGGTCCTCCATCAGCCATTACAAATGCCGTATCATGGAGAAATGAAGGGATCATGTATAAAAAGAACGAGGCCTTCCTCGACGTGATTGAATCGATCAACATGCTAATCAATCCACAGGGGAAAGTGCTCAGATCGGAGATCCTGGGTAAGATCCAAGTCAAATCGCATCTTAGTGGTATGCCTGACCTTAGATTGGGACTTAATGATAAGCTGACGAATAATTCAAAGGGCGTGGAGATGGAAGACATCAAGTTCCATCAGTGTGTGAGACTGTCCAAGTTTGAGAATGAGAAGATTATCACTTTTATCCCACCAGATGGAGAATTCGAACTGATGTCGTATAGATTGGCCACACCTCTAAAGCCGTTGATTTCTGTGGATTGCAACATGACACGTCATGCCAACTCTCGTGTGGAGATCACAGTACGCATCAAAGCGCAGATCAAGAAGAAGTCCACGGCCAACAACGTGGAGATCCATATCCCAATCCCTGAAGATGCTGATTCTCCAAAGTTCCGTTATTCCCATGGCTCTGTGAAATGGGTTCCGGAGAGGTCTGTGATTGTGTGGAAGATCAAACAGTTCCAAGGTGGTAAGGACTACACGATGGCATCTGAACTCGGGCTTCCATCCGTGACAATGGAAGAACCTGCACACCAAGTCAAGCGTCCTATTCAAGTTACTTTCCAAATCCCATACTTCACCACCTCGGGGATTCAGGTGAAATATTTGAGAATCAATGAGCCGAAGTTGCAGTACCAGAGTTATCCGTGGGTTCGGTACATCACGCAATCAGGAGACGACTACACTGTGAGAATCAGTTAGCTTATTGGAATAGAATTATGTTTGATGTAATGCAAGTAGTAAAAATGATAAACATTTATCGCGCTTTATATAAAGAGTGACACATTTCGTACTTTATTTTTTTCTTTCTACATATGATTGCAAAAAATGTAAAGCAAATCTCAAATATGATCCAATGACATCGCCGAAAGAGATCATATCCGACTTGCTTATCAACTTATATTCTCCCAGTTACCCCTATGAACCCCAACCAAACAACATATTGGGATTACACCTCGCATTGTGGGAGCATAAAGATATTCTGACCAAGGCTCATAGGTTATTGGAGAATGGAGATATAAAAGTGTACACTTTGGATGTTGAAGCATTATCCTCTGATATCAGTGTAGATGACTTATTATTCAATGGCTTAAGATCCATTGTATTAGCTCATGATAACACATTGGTGAATCTGAGGCAATGGTTCTGTGAGTGTCCTACATTTCTAACTCAGTTTGATCAATTGGATACCTTGAAAAGTGCAAATGCTTTAAAAGACACTGGGATTGACAATAAAACAAAAGATGAGAAGGAAATGATATATGGTCACAGATATGGCTTACCACACCTTACTTCTAAAGATAAAGCACTGAGGGAGAAACCACCAATATGTGCACATTTACTAGCCCTGCTGCTTTACAAACTACACTTTGAGAAATTACAACGATATATCAAGGTATCACACATTGATCAACCGGAATTTGTACGTATTTATTCTAATTTATATAAACAATCCAATGTCTAAAAGGAAGTAAAAATCCATAATAATTATTATCCACAACTTCCCGATTCGGTCATTTTCGGTGGTTTCCAAATTTTCCACACCTAAACTTTTATATAATTCGCGAAATCTCGACGAACGGTGGTGGAAAAAAACCCTCAGTTGGTGATTGGAGATAAAAAAGCGAAAAAAAGTTGGATCATTGAAGAGAAAATCTGTGATAAGACAGATTGAATATTGGTTGTTTTTTGCGTTTCAGTTTGCTCTTTATAACGTGTCTGGTGTTCTTAAATACCACACCGGCCCGCACTGCACCGTCGCTTTTTTCCCCTTACTTTTTTTGCACACCCAGAGCACCAGCTGGCTGGGGAAAACCTATTCCGCTCTCGCATATATTTTCCTCCACCACCATAAGGAGGTTTTTTGTTACAAAAGCATTCATCTATTAGTGTGTGTTTGTTTTATTTTTGATTTTTCCAGAGTCATATTGCCATATTTGACACATACAAAACCCTCACAGCATACCATACAGCTTTAATGAGACATGGCGGAAACGACTAACAACACACTGCCGCCACCAACGCCGCCACATCCACATCCACATCAACATCAACATCAACATCAACATCAACATCCACAACCGTACTCGCCAGGATATGTCCAACCACAGATGTATGCGATGCCGCCGATGGCCGGACACATCCCGCATCAGATGGGCACACACATGGGCGTACCTGTGAGCCACGCATACGGTCAGTACAGTCCAGCATATACCAACGACCCGGCGATGTTCCAGCATCAACAATACCAACAACAACAGCAGCACTTCCAGATTATGGCACACCCGGGGATGATGCCATACCAGTATACAATGATGATGCCGCCGCATATGATGCACCAGCAGGGCCCTCCACCGCCTCCGCCGCTGCCGTCGTCACAGGGGTATCAACAACCTCAGACGATGAAGACGAGGAAGAAGTTTGATCCGAGTGCTGCTGCGTTTGTTCCGTCAAAGGTCAATGTTGAGCTCAAGAAGAAGGAAGAAGTGAAGCTCAAAACTGAAGTTGCGACCGCAGAGGATATCAAGACAGAGAGTGAAGCCAAAGAGACACGTTCGACGTCATCAACATCGGTGTCCACAGAGCCCGTGTCTGACACATCATCCATCTCGATACCGTCATCCATTTCATCCACAGACGACAAGAAAGAGAGCCCTGTAAATATCACTGCATCTCCGGAGTCCAACGAGTCGATCGCCACTGTTGTCGAAGAGACAGAGAAGGAAAAGTTTTACTTCTCCAGCAGCAGTGTCACGCTGCCCTTCTTAGTGGGCACCACGGACGAGGAGTTCGTCACACAGAGAAAGCAGTACAGCGAGCTGAGAGACTCGAAGAGAGCACAGCTCCATAGAGAAGAAGAAGAGCTGGTGAAAGAACAAGAAGAGAAGCACCAGCAGACACCGACTCTTCAACCATCACCACTGCCACCACCAATGTCTGGGTGGGCCACCATCGCTTCACAGGCAGTAAAGAAGCAAGCTCCTAGAACAGTGCCGAGTTCGCCAACTGCACCAGCGACTATAAAGAGAGAGGACCGTTTAGTCCCTTCGGTATCCAATGTGTTGGAACCACTGGGCACAGTGACGTTAAGATCCATGTTTGATACAAAATTCCAGAAGACGGCTTCCACCATGACGATACCAACGATTGTTCCTCGAGGACTGGTCAATACGGGGAACATCTGCTTCATGAGCTCTATTGTACAAATGTTGTTATATTGCCAGCCTTTCTACACTGCATTAAACACTATCTCTTCAAAGACGATACAGTCATTACAAAGGGAATCTTCACAGAGCCCGTTGTTTGATGCGCTTGTGGGTCTTTATTCCCAATTCAATGTCAAGGAAAAGAACAAGTCTGGGTTTGGCGATTCCATTACACCTACGGGATTTTATAAGTCTATCTCGCAAAACGAGAGATTCCAACATTTACAATGGGGGCAACAGGAGGATGCCGAGGAATTCTTGGGGTATTTGCTTGATGGACTCCACGAGGAGTTCACAAGCTCTGTGAAGAGACTCAATGAGCAAGATATCAAGACGCTGTTGAACTCTACAACTGATGATGTGAGAGCTGTGATCAAGGCTAATCTACGAAAGTTCCAAGACGGTTCTTCAGACTTCAACTCTTTGGAGACATTGGGGAGATCAGACTCCATGAACGATGAGTCTGGATGGCAAGAAGTTGGATCGATGGGTAAGAAGACTGCAAAGAGAACCGTGGAAGTGATTCCTTCCCCAATAAGACAACTATTTGGTGGTTCTTTCAGATCAGAGCTGACGATCCCACACTCGAAGGAATCCCAAAGTATCACACTGGATCCATTCCAGCAGATTCAGTTGGATATCTCAGATGACTCTGTGCATACTTTGGAAGAGGCCTTCTCCAAACTGTGTGAAGTGGAGGAGATCCCATACAAATCTACGGATGGTAAGGACGTTTTGGCAAAGAAGCAGACGTTTATTGACAAGTGTCCACAGGTGCTGGTTGTACACTTGAAGAGATTCTCATTTGTTTCTAACAAGCGTGTCATTGAAAAGTTGAGAAAGAAGATTGCATACCAGCACGACCTGAAGATTCCATTGGAATGTATTTCGCATACGACGAGGAAATTCCTGGGAGATAACAATAATAACTACAAATTGACAGGGGTTGTGTATCACCATGGTATCAGTGTCGATGGTGGCCATTACACCGTGGACACCCTGCGAGGCGATGAGAACAAGTGGATCCGTATTGATGATGTGAGTATCACCAAGATCACCTCGGATGAGGTATTAAACGGTGAGAATGACGACGTTAAGACAGCATACATCCTGATGTACCAAAAGGTCTAAAGGGATTTATAATTGGCATGAATGAAATAAAAGAAAAAGCATTTGGTTTCTACATGTAAACTTTTTCAATTTTTTTTTTTTTAAAAATATATATATATATATATATACATGCGGTATTAGTACAAACCCAAACCCAGGACAAAGATCAAACACACAAGAAAAAAAAGAAGGGGGAAGAAACAAACTGGAAACAAACAAAGAGCTCAGAAACGGATCATAACTTTCTGAACTCGTTCAACACCGGGTAAATAGCCTCAAAGGCCTGGTAGATTTCCTCTCTTTGCTTGGCACCGGTGAGCACGATCTTGCCACTGACAAAGATCAACAAAACAATCTTGGGCTTCACCATTCTGTAGATCAAGCCGGGGAACAACTCTGGCTCGTACGAGGAGAACGGACCGTGTGAGAAGGCCAACCCTTCCAATCTAATAGGGAACTTGACGTCACACGAGCCGACAATGTTCTGGATCTTGAAGTCTGTGAACTTGGCGTTGAAACCAAGCTTCTGGATGATTCTGGCATACTTTCTCGAGGCCAACTTGGAGTCATCTTCGGACTTGGCACCAGTGACAACCATCTTGCCCGAGGCAAAGATCAACGCCGTGGTCTTTGGCTCTCTGATACGCATGATCACAGCAGCGAATCTCTTTGGATTGTACTCGGCATTTCTCGCATGCAACGCAATGGTCTTCAAGTCCAAGCGACAGTCCAAGTTCACCGTTGCCACGATGTTCTGTAGCGTCGGGACCAAGCCAGAAGTTGTGGAGTCCTCACCTGTGCCGTCTTCGTTCAACGGTTCTTGGATCATCTCTTGCTTCACGTCGCCCAAGTCCTGTGCCGCATTCGGATAGCCGAACGACGACGCCGACGTGAACAGCTTGGCATCCTCAACCGTCTGTGGTGCTCTGATCGTATCCATTTTCTTCTGATAGTGTGCTTCTATTGATTAGAGGGGGGGGGAAGAACAATCGAATGTCTCCCTTTGGCTTGAGATCCTTAACTATGGCGCGCTTTTGGCTATGTGAATGCTTTTGTGGGAAAAAAGTGCGAGAACTGCTCCTTTTATAGTTTTTCTAAAGAAAGACGATGGTGGTACGGCCACGCTGCCTATGTCTGTCAATGGAAACCTTGGAATATAAAAGCTGTTATGGTTATAAAAATTGGTATTAAATTTGGAATAATAAAAAACATTTATGATACCATTTGAATGATGATATACTCGAATTTTTTTTCACATATTTTCACAGAGTAATTTGCGCTGTTATATCACAAATCATCATCATCTCTTCCGCAAATTCAACTATTGTTGTGGTTTTCCGAAAACAGAATAATTCGCGACAGGCTTATTCCCCAAATCCGCCTTCTTCACTTTCCTCTTGACTTCTCTATGGGAAGCTTTGATCGAGTCGGTTCAAATTAAAGCAGCAATAGAGAGATGTCACAGAGACAGAAGGAAGGTATGTACTTGTTTATACGGTATCATACGGTATGACAGAAAAGAGAGAGAGAAAGAGAGAGAGAGACTAACACTCCCTAAGCTGCGCTTCAGCAAAAGTACAACAGTTACCAACAGACACTGACAGAGATAGTGGACAAAATTAGTGAATTGAAACGAGACGAAGACGAGCATGCGATTGTCATTGATACCCTGAAGAAGACACCGGCAGATAGAAGATGTTTCCGCATGGTTGGTGGTGCATTGGTAGAAAAACCTGCTGGGGAAACACTACCTGTGTTGGAAGTCAAATTAGAGAACATCAGTAAGACAGTGACACAGTTGAGCAATGAGCACAAGAGATTAGTAGAAGAGTTTGAGAAGTGGAAGAAGGATAACAAGATCCAGATCATCAAGCAGTGATTGTGTATATATATATGTATATATATATATAAAACCGTTTTGGGAGTGAGAGGTTTCCGTAGTGAGAGCACTCACTTATTTATCCTTTTTTGCCTCTTCTGTAGAGTCTTTTCCATATACAAAGGCCAACAAGAAGACAAACCAACCGACGAAAACAACAACCGATGAAGTAATATATACCCAAGAATTTGTAATCTCCCAGGATCTCGGATATTCGTCATTAGCCAAATGTCTAATGGATAAGATAACTTTTTCATCAACAAAAGACCAACCCGAACGTTTATAATCCGTATGGAACGAGAACACACCGTGCTTATCTGGCAATGGGAAAGTAGTTTGATACAAAGCCTGGTGATCCTCCACAGAAACCAAAGTCAAGTTCAAACGATGATATGGATCCAATAGTTTGATATCCAATTGAATATCATCTGTGATGTATGGAACCCATTTGGCACCATTCCATTCTTGGAATCCAATGGTATAGATAACTTCATCTTTGATCTTGTATGGAACAGCTTCATAAGAGGTGCCATCGACATGAGAATGACTAACAACGGTACTCTTCAATACGTTCTTCATTAAGAAAGTCCAACGTGTCAAATCCTTAACAAATTCCTTATTTTGTTCAATTAGGGAGTTTGATAACAACTGGTCATCACCGATCCATGCAACACGAGCGTTGTTTAAACCTTGAAGTGCAACGCTAAGGAATGCCTGTTTACCAATAGCCCAATTCTCCATATCATCTTCCTTTAAGCTCTTCGTATAAGCAGTGGAAGGAGCCTGAACTAATGGAATCAACAGTGGGTTATTCTTAAGCAATGCAGCAGAGCCTTGGTATGTCAATTGATTAGTGGACGATAGGACAACATCATTCAACAAGTTTTCCTTGGTGAGAGAAACAACGGTATGTTCCTCTACACCCAATTTCTTATCAAACTGGAAGTGGTCCACCAATTGGTGTTGTTTTGGTGATGGGTAAACACCCAATTCGTTGACAAACGTTCTCACTGCTTCTGAAACACCCAATGGGGAAGTAATCACAAGAACATCACCACCATCGTTAAAGAATTCTAATAGCTTAGCACCGGTGATATCCTTGCCCAGGACACGCTGTTTTGCCGGTAGCACAATAACGTTCTGCACTTGTCTTGCACCATTGATGAACAGTTGGAAATCACTTGTAGTTTCTTGAACAGAAACATCAAGCCCATATTCACCCAATTGTACAATCCATTGGGAATACTCTTCAATGTTGGTCAACTTTGGGTCGTACAGCAGCACTGTTTTAGAGGAGACCACTGATAGCGCACAGCACGCGCTGATGATACCACAAAGGTGTAGTACGATGGATAACACCTTCATATCTGTGTGAAATTCAATTTCAAAGCTGATGTCATATTATATATATATGGGAAAGTGTTCAAAAGTTACACGTTGTCGTTGTCGCGTTTTTTTGTTTGTTTGTTGCCCGATCGAATCGATCGCGCTTTGAGCTTTGAGCTTTCGGAATGAGGGTGGTACGGCCACTTCGGAAGTGGTAGTTATATATTTATCATATGGTATTAAGAGAAATATGGGAATATATATATGTGAATTTAGTATAATTCTAACACAAATATAGATATATGTGTTTAGAATTAGATTAAAATATCTATTTAAGCATATTTTTTAAGAAATTTCAGAAATTTCAAACATTTAACCAAAAAAAGAGCGAGCTCATATGGGTAATCAGTTCAGTTCGTTTAATACCGATAACAGCTTAGAACTTAAATCAAAGAGATTTTAAGCTGTTAAAGCATACTAATATAATATTAAGAATCTAATCCGTCTTCCACATAGTTATAAGCCCATTTAACTAACTATTTAATGAATTATTGCCATATATATATATATATATATATATAAATATATATATATCTGAGTTCCCCCAGATGTCCAGGTTAATTACGAGCCCCTGTTTTTCCCAATGTCCGGGTGTGTGTTTTTCGCAAAAGCCGAACTTCGGCTCTCTCTCTAAGCACAGAGCCAATGGTCATCGCGAAAGAGTAAGCAAGGTCATCCTTTGGAAAGAACTGCATTGATAAAGAAGACATAAAAAAAAGTACATGACGGACACCTTTTCCATTTCTTATTATTACTTTTACTTTTAAAAAGGAGGAAGAGTAAAAAAAAATGATGTTACAGAGATTCAGAACTACCAGAAACACCAACTTGTTCAAGAGATTCCTTTCAATCAAGACACTGACGACACCCAATGAGAATGCCTTGAAGTTTCAAATAGACCAACCCATCCTTAGTGATGTAAACAGTTCATATCAGGTTAACGTGACAAACCAAGCGCAATCTCCACTGGCATCGAAGATCTTTGAATACTCCAGTGATGTTGAGAGCATCTTAATTGGTGGTAACTTTGTTACAGTTAACAAGAATGAATTTGCCCATTGGAATCAAGTGAAACCTGTGGTGGAATCCATCTTGGAATCACATTTAAAGAAGAAAGAACCTGTGATGGATATGAAAGAAGTGAAGAGACAACAAAGTGATGTATTTGAGAAACGTAATATGACAGAAGAAGAACAAGAGATTAGTGAAGAGATCCAAGAGTTGATTGATACGAGAATTAGACCTGCAATTCAAGAAGATGGTGGTGATATTGTATTTTTGAGATATCAAGATGGTAAAGTATATGTACAATTACAAGGAGCTTGTACATCATGTTCGTTATCGGATGATACACTCAAATCTGGGATTCAATCAATGCTGAGTCATTATGTTGAAGAAGTGGAAGAGGTGATAAATTTAGCAGAGTTGGAGTTTAACAAATTTGAAGAGAAGCTTAAGGCAGATAGAGCTGCCCGGTAAATTCTTTATATATTTATAGTGAATATCATTTGGGATCGGTTTATTGCTTTTGTAGGATTCATTTATAGATTTTGTATACGTTTAGCCAATTTTATATCAATATCACTAACACCACCAACATCATGAGTTGTTAGACTTATCTCCACTTTATTATAACATGTCTTTAAAGTTGGATGATGTCCCCATAAATGACTTCTCATAGCCACCTGATTAAGAAATCCCCATGTTGTTTCATAGTCTTTAAATGTGAATTCCTTATAAAGTGAATTATCCTTATATGTCCATTGTGATAAGGATTGAAGCGCTTGAATGATTTCCTGATGTGACAATTTCAAGGCTGCGACTCGACTGACTTTGTTGTACATAATATATATATATATATTACCTTAAAAAGTTGATACTGTTCAAAGTCTCTGTAATATCTTTCACTTGATTAAATAATCCCACTGTCTTGTTTGTATTGTTTTGTAACTTGTTTAAATTTGTATCAATCAATTGCAAATGTTTGTCTGTATGGAAATCTTTTCTAATCAATGTTTCCAATTTATCGAATCTGACTTGTTTTATTGGTGTTCCCCTGATATCTTTAAGTGGCATCTGACTGATTTTTTTTTATCACTATATGATTCACCAGGTTTCAAATTAGGAAACAAAATTATAAGGACTGGTAAGTCGTAAGTCTTTCGCGAATTATCATTCCCGGGATAAAAAACTTCCGTTCAGCCAGAACACAATCGGAGCAACTCGGCTCTTTAAGTATTTCCTAATTGTGGGGGAAGAATCGAGTGCGAATCCGATTGGGACTCCGATAAAAAGAGAGGACCCCGGGGGTAAGTGGGAATGACAAAGTGTATAAAAAGGGCTGTTATCCCCACTGGATTCTTACATAAATATCAAATTTCTTTTATATTCCCAATTATTGGTATCGTATAAATCCCATTTATCCCCTCAAACATGGCCAAGATTGCAGTAAAGACCCCGATTGTTGAGATGGACGGTGACGAGATGACCAGAATCATCTGGCATCTCATCCGTTCAGAATTGATTCTTCCTTATTTAGACGTGGACCTCAAGTACTACGACCTCGGTATGGAGTCCAGAGATAAGACCGATGACCAGGTGACCATCGACTCTGCAGAGGCTACGCTCAAGTATGGTGTCGCTGTCAAATGTGCTACCATCACACCAGATGAGGCTCGTGTTGAAGAATTCAAACTTAAGAAGATGTGGAAATCTCCAAATGGTACCATCAGAAACATCCTTGGTGGTACCGTGTTTAGAGAACCAATTGTCATCCCACGAATCCCACGTATTGTGCCTCAGTGGGAGCAACCTATCATCATTGGCCGTCACGCCTTTGGTGATCAGTACAGAGCCACCGATGTGCTCGTGCCATCTGCTGGTGAGCTTAAGCTCGTGTTTAACCCCCAAAATGGCGGTGAACCTCTTGAATGGCCAGTATACGACTTCCCAGGTGCAGGTGTTGCCCTTGCTATGTACAATACCGATGAGTCAATCGAGGCCTTTGCAGAGGCATCATTCAAGTTGGCACTCGAGAGAGGTCTCAACTTGTACTCAACCACCAAGAACACCATTTTGAAGAAGTACGATGGACGCTTCAAAGATATCTTTGAAGGACTCTATGAGCGCAAGTACAAGAAACTCATGGATGAGAGAGGCATCTGGTTCGAGCACCGCCTCATTGACGATATGGTGGCACAGATGCTCAAGTCTAAAGGTGGTTATATCATTGCTATGAAGAACTACGACGGTGATGTCCAGTCCGATATTGTGGCACAAGGATTCGGCTCTCTTGGGCTTATGACTTCTGTGCTTGTGACTCCAGACGGTAAGGCATTCGAGGCCGAGGCTGCTCATGGTACTGTCACAAGACACTATAGACAGCATCAACAGGGTAAAGAAACTTCCACCAATTCTATCGCCTCCATCTTTGCTTGGTCTAGGGGAATCATCCAGAGAGGTAAACTCGATAATACCCCTGAAGTTGTCAAGTTTGGTGAGCTTTTGGAAAAAGCAACGTTGGATACCGTCCAGGTTGATGGTAAGATGACAAAGGACTTGGCTTTGGCTACGGGTAAGACAAACAGAGAATCGTACGTGACTACTGAGGAGTTTATTGGATGTGTCGCAGACAGACTCAAGACAGAGTATGCCATTGCTTTTTAAATGACCATAATTAGCCATTGAAGTATATACCCCGCCATGTGTTAGCTAGGCTGTGCCAAAAAAGCTTACATACATATTTATTCTGATATTACATTGTAGTATTAATTATTAAACTGCCATGAAAAATATCACCTTTCGAACAAACCTTTTAAGCATCTTGATAGAAAGGAATATCAAACATATCATACGGTGAACTGTCCCCAACAAGTCTCTCAAAATCCAATGGACCAAAAACACCACCATAATTACTAGGGTCAAACATGTTACCCATATTACTAACGTTACCGGGAGTGGCACTGACAACAACGTTGCCGTTCCCATCAATATCACTCTGTATAGCATCATCGATAACATCATTCATGCCAACATCCATTGGTGCATTACTCTGTTGTAATGCCGATGTATTATTGGCCATCATTTGGAACCATTGTCGATCAATCTCATTAGTAGACATCACATTCTTGTTAACGTAGAACCCATTCAACGGTGGTGTGCTACCACTGCTGATTTCGGACATGGTAGAACTTAAGACATGTGGCACTTGTTGCATGGCGTCTGGAGACACCATAGAATGAATAGGACAAGATACAACACTCTTCTTGGAACGAGTGTTCAATAGACGCAAGACAGGTTCTTCAAATTTCTTGGTTGTAACCAATTCCAAGATCTGTTCCAGCTGATACAGTGTCATAGAACATAGATCATTAGTAGTGGGCATGACCATGAAATGGTTGACATCAGGATCAATACCAACTTTGGCACACTCTTGGTTCATAGCACTCGATCTATCCCATATGTTATTCCCATCGTCCTTGATCAACTTATCAACAAATGAGAAGCCCTTTCCTGTTTTCCACGCTTGGTAATACACAGAGCTGAGGGATTGGAAACTGTCTTTGACCAAGGCAAAACTGTCCTTCAGGCCATCATGAATGCGTAATACAACACCCAAGTGTTGGAATTCCTTATAGTTATACTTCACGTCCAATGCTCTGTAAATAAAGGATAACACCAGTTGAACCAACTTGTGCAAAGACGTTAAGATACTTGGTACTAGGATCAACTGTGCACCTGAACCAAACACCGTATCAAAGTAACTAGTCTTCCCATTGTTGATAGTAGTCAAAAAGTAACATAGCGGAGTCAGTTCCATCACGATCTGAATCATCTTGTGTAGGATCATATAGTTGCTTGTCGGGTTTCTCAGATACACATGATAATAAATCGAGTACAGTGCAGTCTTCAACTCAATGTAGTTCTTTAACTTGTGGATCTTCTCTATGGATTTATCGATAGATGTGATTGGCAAGCTCAGGATGTGGTCCACCGAGAAGAAGTTTTCACCGAGATAGAGCTCCAGCTTGGAAATCTTTATCATCAAGTCACGGATCTGTACTGGCTTGTTGATGTTGAGGATATCTTTCAGAATAGGTCTCACCAGTCTATTGATCTCCGATGTCACCTCAAAGTTTTTTACTGCACCTTGTAAGATCTCCGGGTTCAGCAAGCTTTGATATGAGAAATCAGGCAATTGAGTGTCAAATGAATCCTCATCAACGAGGATAGGATTACCACGTGATAATCCCAGGTATAAGTCCAAAGTGACAAGTTCATGCCATACAAATCTCCATACGTTTGTCAACTTCTGGTTCGTCTGTAGTTTATGTACATGTGTCAGATCTCTGTTCAAACCAATAGAATTAGCCATTTGTACGAGCATACCCAAGAACACCTCACTATCACCACCGTCACTCCCGTCACCATCCTCTGGTGCAAACTTATGGTAAAATCTCATGAACAAAGAGCATTGTAACAGCGGGATAGAGCCACGTCTCAGAAGTCTGAACTGATTGAGGCACATCTGGGCCACATTGATGACATTTAGACCGATTGGGTTCCTTAGGATAAACTTCTCCTCTTCGGTATTATTAGAGGTCTTACTGACAATCATATAGCTGAGCCTTAGCACAATCAGGAGTATACCGATGTATGCAAAGTCAAATCTCCTGGATATAACAATGTTCTTGACTTTAATCTCCTCATTAGTTCTCTTACCCAGCACTTCCTCGAGTTTATCCACCAAAAACTCCTCATTAATGAATGGCATGAACGCAGCCAATGGACTCTTGACAAATGCATCAAAAAGTGTCCACATGACTTTTTGATTCGGTAGGACCTCCTCGATCTTCATAATCGTCTCTGTTTCGTAATCCACTCTAGCAGCACCAAAGACCTGAGTATCAGCACGGGCTTTGCCATTACCACCTTTCACTTCGTCCAATGCTTCGTTTTGCAACAGTCTAGCAGAGAATGCCTCATCAACCTTAGACGTGGTTTCAGATTTGCCCTTTTCCACAATGATCTGATTCAACAGGTCCTTAGAGGTGGCACCATTGTCTGCTCGGAACGGTTGCACAAAGCTTCCCTTTTCTTTTCTAATCTTGAGTAATGTCACCCTGAGGAATGGATCCTTTTTGATAATCGAAGCCAATGACAGGGGACCAGAGGCCACAAGACGCCCCGCACGCACAAACACCGGCTCATAGTAGTCAAAGAAACTCATGCTATCACCCATCGCTTGTGATGCAATTGAAGACGGTGTCCCCGGTAAGGAACTGATACCTCTCATATTGGACTCGTTGTACTCCACACCATGACGCGCTCTGAACCCTGGGTGATCACCGTTGGAGTGCTGATGGAACTGATGTCCCAAGGGCTGCAAATTAGGCAGTTGAGGCTGTAAATGCTGCTGTTGTGGGGGTGGGCCCGGGAGATGCGGTGTCTGTGGGAAGGCAAACTGCGATTGCAGCGACTGGCTCGATGGCGCCAATGGGAAACTGCTAGGTGACACCATGCTGAACTGTGTTGACACATTGGGTGCACTCTGTGGTTTCTGCTGTGCCTTTACCGCCGGCTTGGAGCTAGCCGCCGTCGTTATTTCTGATACAGAAACTGTTGATCCCTTGCGACGCACCGGCTCGACGAAAAAGGCTGCTTCGTTGCTCATCTTGCGGGACGGCTGAGAACTTGGGTTCGAGGGAGGCACAAAACTCTCCACTGTGCTTCTCCTAGAGTCTGAGCTCTGTGGGCCATTGAGCGAGATGTGTGCCAATGGGACGTTAGCCGCCGTGGTGTAATCGTTGGTAATTGTCCTCACGTTGTCGTTCCACGAGGGCTCCTGGTATACACACAGACCTGGCCTGTTGGCCTGCACGCAGACATTACATTGGGGTCTTCCCTTGTCACACTTTCAATTGTTAGTAATGGAGATCCTCATTATTGGTTCCAATGACCAACTCACTTTGACCTTCTTCTTGCGACACTGCGAGCAGGATGTCACAGTTCTTTTCCGCTTTGCCGGCGGACCTGAGTGGTTATGGAAGGAGATCTCCTCCTCGAACTTGAGCTTGGGCATCCTTATAGCAATTCTTACGCAGTGATCCTACCAACTGACTGATTGTTTATCCCAATTCTAAAGAGCCGATACGGCGAGATAAGACATACGACGCATTCGCGGACGATTCGCGGATTTTTCGTCCGCTTTTTCGGAAACCATCACGCCTATGTCCGTGGTGTTCAGGTTTGGTAAACAGATCGGGAGCCCAGTTCGCGAACTTTTTCATCAAATCCTCCAGCTGGTCGAGAGCGTGTGGAGAGAGAGGGACATCTAGTGGTTATTTACTGAATTATCTACACAAGTTTGTTAAGAACCCCGCGGATTATGTTCAGGAATTCAGTACTACGTACTGTAAAGGTGGTATGTATTCGGCTTTCGGAGGACGATAAATAACACTATGCTCCCAAAGTGTTCCACCTATGTTATATTGTACTAACGCATCAGCGCTTTACACCAGGTGCCATTGCCGGGTCTTTTGTGACTCCTGCAGTCACTGGCAGAGTCGGATTCCAAGGCGTAAGATACAACTCCACACAACCAGCAGCTGAGGGTGTTGCCGAGGTCGCCTCTGAGATCCAGCAAAAACTGCCGTCTTTCGAGTCCATTGCCGATGCTGCAACACAGGCCACTCAAACCCTTGGAGACGCCTCGATGCAATGGGGCTACATGCAGTCCATTGGGCTTGCCAAGTCATGGTGGTGGCCGCCAGACCTCATCCAGCACGTCATGGAGATTGTGCACGTGAGCACGGGGCTCCCATGGTGGGCCACGATATCAGTGGTCACTATTGGTGTCCGTTTGGCACTGTTCCCACTCTACGTCAAATCCTCGGACATGATGGCCAAGAACGCTAAGATCAAGCCACAACTCGACGAGATCCAGGCTAAGCTGATGTCCTCCATCGACATGTCCGAGTCTCAGCAGATCATGCTCAAGCGTAAGAAGCTGCTGAAGGACAATGGGGTCAAGAACCGCTACCTTATGGCTCCAATGCTCCAATTACCAATGGCCATTGGATTCTTCGCTGGCCTTCGTCACATGGCCAATGCTCCAGTGGACGGGCTCAGTGACCAGGGTATCTTGTGGTTCCAGGACCTGACCGCCGCTGATCCGTACCTCGGTCTCCAGTGTCTCTCGGCCGCCGTGATCATGGGCTTCATGAGACTCGGTGGTGAGACCGGTGCGCAGACCTTCTCGCCTGTGATGAAGAAGGTGTTTACCATCTTGCCTTTGATCTCTATCCCAGCTACAATGTCCTTTTCTACTGCGGTCGTACTCTACTTCTTTGTCAACGGTTTGTTCTCAGTGTGCCAGACGATGATCCTCAAGAACAAGGCCTTCAGAAAGATGGCAGGGTTGTCCGAAATCGTACCTCCACCTCCACCAGACCCATCCAAGCCTCAGGAAGGTATCATGGACACGTTCAAGAAGCAGATGCAGAAAGCCAGAGAGCAGTCTGAGAAAAGAGCAGAGGCCAAGGCCAAGGAGAACGAGCAGCTCGAGCTTTCAAAGAAGCAGAAGAGCAACAACCGTATTAAGATCGTCAAGAGAGAAGACCTTCAGAAGAAGTAAGCTATATATATATATATAGCTATTGACATGTACATACAAATATCAGCAAATTTCAAACAATAAAATGATATTATTAAAGTAACAATCCCATGGGACGAGAATAAAACACAAACGCATCACGAAATCAAACAGTATAACAAATATATAATGGATTTCGGCAGCAGTAGTGATAATGCATCAAGTAGCATACACGCTGCCGGTGTCATGGAAGACATGGTCCACACAGAATACAAAATCTGGGCTCTTGATCAGATGTTGGATAATAGTTTGCAATGCGCCGAGATCAGCACCCATAGAGGCACCAATGTTGTCGTTGTTGATGAAACTCATGGAGAAGACAATAGCCAGGTTGACTGCGTCCATTCTGTTGTTGTCAGAGTGCTGGATCACCTTGTTCAAGTGCTCAAAGAGTCTCTTTAGAATGTGGTAGTTGTTCACTGGTAATTGAGACACCAATGACTTCAAGTTCTCAGTGAGATCACCCTCTTTGGTAGCCTGGACAAACTCTGGTTGTAGATCATTAGTAAACAGACTCTCTGGCAACTCTCTCAGATATGACTTGAAACAGCCGGCAAGGGTGTTGACCTCATACCACCGGTCATCTTCCAAAGTGAAGTCGTTACCCCCGTCAAACGCCTGCTTCAACAGATTGATACTTCCCACAGAGCCAGGCACCCTGTAAAGACCAGTCTCATCTAACCCTCTGAGCTCAATCTCCTGTAACAGTCTCTCCACAATACTAGGCATCAAACTTCCCTCTCTCTCACAAACGTCGGCAATTGGAACACCAAACACCTTCGAGCTCATCATTCCCTGTGAGTCCTTTGACAAATAGGCATATCTCTTAGACATGGTCAATGCGGCAATCCATTTCTGAGCTTCGGAACTGCTTGGAGCTTGGAACAAATACTCATCATTGCCGTTCTCAGCGACAAGCTTGAAGAAGCCCTCGATGTTGGAGTGCACAAACAATGGCTTGGTGCGGAACAACTTCACCTGTTGGTAAGGCTTAGCCAACTTACCAGAGAGATCCACCTCAGAAACATCGGGCAAGTCATCTGGATGCACAATTCTGTCTGGGGCAGACCAGCTGCTTGCCACATTGATGGAGAACGGACGAACTGATTTCAACAGGCCACCGAGTCTTTTCATACCAGTAGACTTGGAAGGAGATCCAGCAGCACGACCACCTTTGCGTTGTTCTCTCTGAGTCTCGTTAGGAGCTGAGCCTTCACACATCATATCACGAGGCAAGTTCATAGAGGCACGAGCCTGGGACATGAGTTGAGATCTCTTGATATCTCTTTCCTGGTTTTCCAATGTCTCCTTCTTCTTGGCGTCTCTTTTCTCCTTTTCGTGCTCCCTATCCAGCAGAGCACCGAACAATACTTCCTTACCAGCAGCGCGCAACTCCTTGGACTCCAAAGATGCAACCTCCTTGATCTTCTCAATGTTTGGCAAAGGGTAGTCGTTCAATTGGACCAAGAAGCCAAACTGCTCAATTGCTCTCTCAACAACAATAGGATCTGGAGTCGCCACATTCATGTCAGAGATATTACTGATACAATTGTAAGTGAAGCGGCGCTTGTCAAAGTTGATGAGCTTGGAGTTCTCATTGGACATGTTTGGAACAAAATTGGCAATCTCCATCAGCCTTTCAGTAAACCAACCGCAACATGGTGTCAAACTACCTCTCAACTCTTCAGTCAAATCATCAACGTCCAAGTTTGGAAGCAAGTCAATAACCTCGTCCCACTTCTCAGCAGAGGCAGAGAAAATCCAACTGGCATCATAAGCACGGGACTCTGGAGAGACAATGGCCTGCACAATCGCAGTCTCAATGAAAGATGGAACATGTGGAGAAACGTTATCGGCAGCGTTGAATCTTGACGTATTGTGGAATAGATCAACACCACTCATTCTCAATCTTGAAATGGTCAAAATCTGGAGAACAGAAACCATCTTTGCATTACGGTCCTTTCTCGAAGTCTCAGGGTCAGAGATGTGTACCTTGAAGAACTTCTCCAGGTTATCATGAAGCGCAAAGAGCTCCTGGACTGGTGGTGGGAGCTTGTCAAAGAACTTGTCAAGTGTGTTGTCGCCATACAGGTTCCTCACCCAAGAAAACACATTCAAGATCTCAAACTTATGCTCCTCCTTAGAAGAAATGGACTTGTATCTGAAAAGACTGATCAACGACTTACCAGCGTGTATCTCCAAACTCTGGAACACATTGATCCAGTCACTGATAGTGATAGACGAGAACAAACTGCTGATGAAGATATCCAACATATTAACGAAGTGCTCCGCGTCCCTGAAATCCTTTGGAAGCTCCAAGCTGTTGAAGTCACCAGAGAATGGCTTTGCTGGACGTGGGGCAGTAGGGAACCCATCGAGTGGTCTGTAACTTTTCTTGATATAAGTCTTTCTGATCTTTTTGTACAAAGTCTGTAAAACGCTCAGGATCTCAGCGAGTTCAGTGCTCAACTCTGGGGAAGAGTCATATCTAGGCAAGATCTGCTTCCAGATGACCACAATCTCATTATCAATGCTTCTCAGTAGATCCACAAAGGTTTGCTTGTTCTTCAACTGATCTGTGAAGTCAGAGTAGTGCTCGCTCACCAAGATCGAAATAGCTTCCAAGACGCCAATCTGTATGTTACCGACAAACTTCCAGTTCAACTCCATGTCCTGTACGGAGATATTCTGTTCCCAATCTGGCAATGCACTGTTGTGGTCAGAGTTGAACTTCTGGATGGACATTGCAGCAGATCTGGCACCGACAAATCTCTTAGCCAAGGCCTCCAACAAGGAAGCAGTAGATGCCAAGCTTCTGTATGTGGCAAAAAATGTGGATGTATAAACGGCGTTATTCATCTTCAACTTCAAGAACTGGTTGTCCAAGAGATTAGACTTCTCCAAATATGAATCAATGTCCTTCTTGTCAATTCTCTTTGAGAAGATATTCGAGGTCAACACCAACACATCAACCATCTTGTCGAAAGTACCAGCCTTCAGCACAACGTTGAGTGGCTTGACTAAAGAGTTGAGCAGGTGTGAACTGTCAAGAATTGCAAAGACGTCGTCATCCACTTCGGTGGACAATGAGTCCATGTGAGAAGAGCCCCTGTTGGAACCCATTTGACTGAGTCTGTGGTTAGAAATCTGTGAGAGTCTTTTCGAAGATGGAGTCTCAAGCACAACGGAAGTTGGTCTTGAAAGCTTTAGTTCACCACCTAGAGACTTGAAAATGAGGTCATCATCCACGTGGAATACCTCAGAGCCAATGTTGAAGATATCTCTCACGGATTTGAGCAATGCATTCTGTCTGGAAGATGGTAATTTCGAGTTCAATGCGAAACTCTTAGCGTCCACATCTTCAACACCGGTGACCTTTTGGGATTCAGAACTGCTCTGAGCAGCTTTTGAGACGAAACCACCAGCACCAATAAGCACACTTTGATTGAATAACTTGTAAGATGGTACAATTTCAGAAAATAGAGTCGGCAGATACGAGCCTGTGAGTAATGGAGTTCTTGACTCGTGCAACTTGTAGTAAGAAGCAATGACATCTGGTTCAATGGACAAACTCAGCTCCATCACAGACTCCAAAGTTAATGGGGACAACGACACGTGATTGGACAACAAGTTGTACAACTCCTTCTGCAACCCTGTGTTCTCCTGTTTGTCATTACCTTCAAACAAAGTGTCATCTTGTTCAAGCTTATTCAGGTACTCATCCCATCTACTGAACGAGATCTTGACTCTTTGGACCCTCTTCTCACACTGCTTCAGCGTTGAGTTCTCAATGAACTTCACTGTTAGATCACCAAAGTACGGCACAACGTCGTCCTTGGAGTATGTAACACCAAGACCCTGTGGAGCAATGACATGGTATGATGACCTGTGGCTTGTCTCTGAGATCATATATCTTCTGTCGAGTTCAAATACCACTGGAGCCCACTCGGAGGAGATGATCTTGAGGTAGTTCACATCAACATAAGACCAAGTCTTCTTCAATCTGAGAATTGGAATGGAACATATCAATGTAGCAATAGCGAGCCAACTGACCATGTCACCAATCTTGTCAAAGATACAGCCTATGTCGACCCACTTCTCCAAGACCTTAGCTCTCTGTTGTTCATTCTGAGCACCACCAAACAAGTGGTTGACAATGAGTCTTCCCAAGTAGTGGATGTTGGAATTGGAGTTGAAGATAAGTGGGTTCAAGCTCGGGTAAGTCATACCTTCAATCTCGTAGAGCAGAGATGGATCACTCTTTGGGTTCCACGAATGGCTGAATCTCAAGTCAATGAGATTGACCTGTTCAGCAATGACTTTAGGATCCAATGCCAAGAAAGAATCAATGTTTGTAAGATTCTGAGACCCCTTTGGATCATACTGGGATCTGCGATAGCTTGTCAATGTCTTCATAGCTTCTTGTTTCTTCAATAGCATGGACTTGAGCTTCGCAGTCAAGTGTTCATCATGTGTAGCGATACCAGAAAGCAGCTTCACCATGAGATCCACAATTGGATCAGCCAAGAGCATACCAGGGAACGAATCGATGATTGTCGTAACCACGAGCCCGAGTCTTTGAGTGACAGCATAGTCTGTGTTTGAAGAGATAAAGACCTTTCCAGAGGTCTTGTTGAATCTGTGGTTGGTGAAAGTTGTAGAATACTCGCAAAAGTACTTCAAACTGGTCTTCATATCACCAAATAAGGGAAGGATCAACAATAAGTTATAGGACAACTTGTCATCTTCCAAAGTATTGAACAAGATAGTGTGACATATACTTTCCAGTGAACCAGAGACAATGGAGTTAGAAGAGTTCAATTGTAAATCTGGATGTGGATAAGTCTCTAACAAGTACTTGGGTTTGATTTTGGTGTTCTTTGACGAATCCATCTGTTGAGAGAATGACGAATTTGGAATAGTTGGAGTCACCGGTGAGCTCACCCCACTCTTCAGATTAGACTTAGATGCCACTGTGGAGAGTCTCTTTTGTCGTAGGCTGTTCTGAGCACTTGACTGCCCCATGTCATCCATCGATGGATCAAAAGCCTTGATATTCAACTCCGTTGGCAGCTTGTACAACGACAGTACTGGACCCTTTAGCTCTGCTTTGTACACCTTCCATGAGTCCGACGTTGCACTGTTGTAGTTGCTAATGTTGGACCCCCTGTTGAGCCACCCAGTCTTGACCACCGTCGTGTCATAATTCTCATAAGTGAACGGTCTATTCTTTGTAGTAGATGGATTCCCGTTATTCAAGTTAAACGAGTTAAGCGAACGTGTCATCACCGAGGTTTGATCATCGTTGATCGCCGTCGTTGCATTGGATGAGACTCTGTGTAAGTCTCCATCAGAGATGGTCTGCATGGACCCTGAGTTGGCAATCCTATCACTTGGTGTACTATATGCTGCTGTGATACTCGACCCAACAGAATAATGCGATTCCACGGTTCCCTGTCTATCCGAGGTTGTAACTGTGCTCTCCAACGAGGTATTAGAGGTGGACGACCTTGGATGGTGGTAGATAGACGACGCGCTGCCACCGCTGTTGTTGTTGTTGTTGTTGTTGTTGGATGAAGTGGAGCTTGTGTGCTTGTCTTTTCCCCCAGCGACGCTGTTCCGCTTACTGCTTCTCGACCACTTCATTGTTTTGAGTCGGGTACCTGCTCGATTTGTTAGTGGCACTCCCCCCGTGTTTATTGCTGGATGTGGAATAGTGGTCGATGATAGAGTTTCTGATGGTGAAATTGGCTGTATTGGCCTGTTAAAAACCGAAGACTCAGAGATCAACAAAAGAGCACAAATAGAACAAAATATATCAATGGCAATCTCATATCTCTCTTTCTGTTTCTCTTTCTCTCTCTTTGTCTTTGTCTTTCTCTTTCTCTCTTTGGCTTGGCCGCTTAGGAATGGCGCGTGTGTGGCCGCGCGATGACCAGCTGTGATCGCAAGGCACTTTTCCATAGGACAAAAACATTGGCTAAAAGATCAATGGGAAGAGCACTGCCATGATGGGAAATTTTTTAGTGAGATTTAGCCCATAGTGATTTCCAGATCCCAGTATAATATACCCAACTTTTTCAGGTAAGCGCCAAAGGCACGGATCATCCCATAACTTCATTCGGAATGTGTTTAACGGGGCCATTCCAGTGTCCACGCGTGAGGTGAGACCCTGTGAGACATTCTCTTCGTTTTGCCCTGGTTCTCTATTATTTCTTTTTCCCCCTCACACAAACAATCCACATATCCTTCCCTCTGCTTTTTGCTTGAAATATGAAGACTTACCAAAATCTGCCTTCCCCTCCACTGTGTATCGGACAGGCTTTGTAGTAACTGTTTCTTCGGGCGTGGTGTTGAGAACCTGGTGAGGTTTCCAATTGGGTTTTATGATGGATCAATTGACACACGCGCTATTGGCAGACGCGTGCGACACGACTTTACATATATATATATATAAGTATAAAATTTACTGAAATGGGATTAGCTTGAGGGGACGGAGATTGTATTTGACACACATCCGGTGTATCCTCTGATGTATTCCAATATAATCTACTGTTTATTTCAAGTTCAATCTATGAAAGGCCCGAATCGTTGATTAATTGAGGCATAGAAATTTTATACACTGCACAAATTTCATCATCCAACAGGCCAGGCCGATCCTCAAATGCGAGACCCGTGATCACTATCTTAAACCTTGGTCATATATATATATATAATATGGTCCCCATACAGCTGTGGTGTGGTGTTATAGAGCACACTTATTACAGGAATGATGCCAATTAATCCAGCGTATTGTATTTATTGTTCCCTAAGAATTCCTCGGTCTGCCATCGGGAATTGGAGGATATCTTCACATGCAAGGGGGGACAGGGGTAAGAGGGGCACTTCGGTGATTGAGACATGACAACGGAAATATTAAGATAACTAGATTGATTGCGCTATATATTATCATAACTCATACGATCCCAAAAGGGTCTTTGAGTCATTG
Source organism: Petasospora taoyuanica (assembly GCA_030567055.1). Classification (NCBI taxonomy): domain Eukaryota; kingdom Fungi; phylum Ascomycota; class Saccharomycetes; order Phaffomycetales; family Wickerhamomycetaceae; genus Petasospora; species Petasospora taoyuanica. The sequence goes on from JAKUBZ010000003.1 coordinate 577,613, forward strand.
AACATTCAGAAATGCACAAATATTCCGTGCATCAATGCAATTTAGTACCTTGTGCAACCTTTTTTGGGTCCGTGATATAGTATTAGTATACATACACTTGACGAAATTTACAGCACCCACGTTGTCACATAAATTAGCACCCAGAACCCCAAATGGGCTGTATATCAAATCTCTGCAAAGAGATGGATCCCCTAAAAAGTCCTATATTGTTACCTCAACAGAGCAGATTGGGCTACTTCTCAAATGCTCTATCGAATGTGCCCTTATGCCGGACAGGAGTCACATGATTCGTACTGTATCCTGCCTAGCGGATAGACGGCATCCTAACCCTATAAAGCAAGCAATGAGCATGCATTTTATCAAGGAGTCACACAACTGGATAAAAGCATATCACGTGGTATAACCATCATATACAATAAGATTTAAGGCCTCTCAGGCCCGAGGCCACCCGCGGTCCAGGGTACTATATTATATGCTTCAAATCAAGCTGTGCTCAAACTTGTCACCTTCATGGATATTCTGGTGTATAATGTTTCATCTGAGAGCCTTGTATAGTGCCTAAATTGTATTTGTATATTTCAGTGCCTCGGTGGTCATACTGATTTCTATAGCCATGTATACTTTGGTGTACTTAGCTCTCATGTGGACTTGAGATCTTCCTGAGGTGATTCACTGGGAGTCCCCCACCAAAGCTGGTGAAGAACACATCTGAGTACTGCTATATAAAGCTCTTATCTTCATAATGCTCTCTTGGAGATTGTACTATCGATGTAAATCGTTCCGTGGCTCAGCGCTATTGTTCTGTTGACAGGTGATGTACATGCTTTGGCCTTGTTGTGGCCATAATGCGGAAGTCCGTGTAATACCAGATTATGACGAGTCAGACTAAGATTAATCTGATTATAAACGATAAACGACGCATGGTATGGTATACCTATTCTAAAGGCGATAAACTCAGCAGTTTTAATATGAAAAGAACTATATAGTGGATGTCCCCCAATTTTTGGATTACCCCAGAGACCAATGGCACATTGCTCAGATCTACCGATCCTAAAGCCCAGGTGTTACCCAATTGGAAGAGCTTCCAATGTATCCACTTCTTTATGGAATAGTGCGGCCTACCTCAAATTTTCAGGCCATACGACTCTAACTAATTATATGTATATGCCCTTACACTTTCCACAGCCATGCCTTGGAGCTAAATAATAAAATCGCCTCTCATGGCCCCACGTAATCCGCGGGGAATTCACAAAGTTATATATAAAATCGCAGAACTCTGCACCTAAAAACCCCGTTCTTAACTTTTCCCCATCATATCCTAATAGAATCCCCAATTACTAAAAAAACAATTGAATCAACAATGAGCGCAGAAGAGGCCAGCAAATACGCAGAATTCAAGCCAGTGTTCTTTGTCCACTTGGACGCTGCTGAGCCCAAGCAGGTTATCGACAACAAGTCCGTCAATGAAGTCGTAGTGATGGCTAACGGTGGTTACATCAAGTCCTTGGATCCAGCTTACCCATTTGACCTCACAGTCGACTTTGGCTGGGACACTTTGACCACCAAGACTGCATCCCCGGAGACCACCGCCCTGGATTGCCATATCTTTGCTAAGAACGCCAAGGACCAAGGCATTCATATATCCTACTCTGGTGTCGTTGTTGGTACTCAAAAGCAAGTGGACGTTATCACCAAGAAGTCGCAGAGCCACAACTTTGACGAGTCATATGTGACGATGCACCCAACCGTCGTTGTTGACGAAGGTGTCACCGATGAGTTCTGGGCCACGAAGAAGAACTTGTTGGGTAGAGGCCGTTTCATTAGGGACGCTGAAGGTGTCCTTGGCGTTGAGTATTACGTCTACGCCTTGGAGTAACAAGTTTCCTTTACGTACTTTTTTCTCTTATATTTCCTTATACGAATCAAACAACAACCTGATCCTTGTACTTCTCCACAATGGTGTCAAATAGCTCGTTCTTGGCCTTATGGTCAACCACCACTGGGTGCTCTGGGGACAGCTTCTCCAACTCAGAGAGCTTAGACGCACCAGTGGCGAGATCACCCCTGATGTTGGCATAAGTATACTCATTGGCTAATACATCAGCATTAGCACCACTGAGCTCACCAAGCTTCTTGAAGATTTCTTCACAGTCTTCAAACTCATGCAATTGCAAGTTCAATACCAATTGGCCCAAAAGAGTCTTATGAGTTGGGTGCTGATGGCTCAGCTCCTCAAAGAAATATAAACTCCCTCTAAGGTTCTCGCCGTTCTTAGCACTGTTCACAAAGGCTTCGGCCAAGTTGTAGATAATGCTGTCCTGTGCGTATGAAGAGGCCTGGATAACTTGCTTCTCGGCAGCGTCTACTTTGCCCATAGAAAGAAGCAATTGAACAGACAACAACACGGCCTCGAGACTGTTCTCATGGCGCTGCAACAGCGCCAAAGCATCATCGACGTGTCCCTGCTTCACCAAGAAGAAGGATCCCAAGATCTGCACAACGGACTCGTCCCTATGGTCCGAGATCAACTGGCCAAAAGTGGCACTGGCGTCCTCACCCTTGGCCAGCTGGATATAGGCTCCCACTGCGGTCTTAAGAAGCTCGTCAGACTCATCGGTCAACAATGCCTCGGCATCAGCGTACTGGCCAAGGATAATCAGTGCTCGTAGCTTATAGAACTTGGCATCGAGCTCCGCGACGCCGGTGTATTCTTGTGGTTCAATGGTGATCACCTCGGTGTATTCACCCGTGAAGAAGTGCTGGCGCACGGTGTACAACTCTGCATGTGTGTTAGTGGCTTTGAAAGACTTATCATAGAGATTTCAATGAAGCATACCGTCAGTCTCAGACATCTTAATCCTCGTAATTACTGCGCCTAATGAATCAACACTAAAAAAAGAGTTATATTTTGTTTTCGTGTCACTTTTGGATCTGATCGTCAAAGGTGCTTGTACGTCAAAGCGGTATTCCGGGGCCTCGGAACTGTGGTGTATAGCGGGCGCTTCAATTGCGGAGATTCCAATACTACATTCTTATGCTTTAATTCCACTCCAATTGATTCAAAACAAGACAAAATGGCTCTGCAGGAGAAGTTTGACGTTGCTAAATTGGATCCAGAGGCTCAGAAGGCGTTTCAATACGCAGTGGATTTCTACGAAAAGGACCATACCCTTACGCCTAACCAAAGGTCATTACTTGCTGATGCCTACTCTTCCATATCATCATTCACTTTGGCAGCAGGATGGGGGACGTTCTTTGCAGTGACAGCAATCCCATTTTACAGACAGAAGCTGAAGACAGGATCAACAAAGGGAACGAATGTTGGTATTGCGATGATGTTTGGTTTCGGTGGTATGATGTTTGCTTCTCCATATGGTTCTACAAAGGCTTATAACTGGCAATTGGAGAGATTGAGAGAAGCAGACCACCAATGCTATCAAGTAGCACAGTTGTTGAAACCCGGAGAGTCCACAAAGTGGTGGATGTACTACAAACTGACAAAGGATCACCCGGAGCACATCATGAAAGACCCAAGATCCAGAGAGGCAGAGGAGCAGAGAAAGAAGACGATATACTCTGGCAGAGATCCATTGGGGCTTTATAGTGGTCCGCGTGCTGAGATGAGGAAGAGACGTATTGAGACGATCCCGGATGTGGATAAGCTTGGTGGATCGTCTGCGCCTTTGGAAGTCTCTGCTAGTGAAGAAGACGATCCGTTCGCAGAGAGAGAGGAAGAGGTGCAGGTCTATACATCGGCATGGGACAAGGTTAGAGGTACGAAAGGGTCTTCTTCACCGCAGTCTTCATGGGGACGGCTCAGAGCTCAACCTTCGCAGAAGCAGCCAGAATACCAACCACAGAGTGATCAGAATGAGCAACCTTTCTCCCATGATATGGATCAATCGGACTTTGACAAATTGCTTGAACAGGAGAGACGTATTGGAGATGACGAAAATGGCAAGTGGTGATTCTATACATGTTTTATAATACCAAAAACATACGATTATATTAATATAAAGACTAATAACTCTACAACAAGGCGTTGTCGCCTCTCTTGGATTCCTTAAGCCCCTTGAGCTGCTCAATGACAGTCTCCAAAGACACCATCTCGTTCTTGTTCTGCAGCTCAGCAATGTCTCTGTTTCTGATGTTAACGGCCCTGGAGGACTCTTCCTCTTCACCAACGATGAAGATGAAATTGTACTTTTGCATTTGGCCGGTTCTCACCTTCTTCTGCAAAGTGTTACCGGTGACATCAACATCCGAGTAGAAGCCAGCAGCCTTCAACTGCTCAGATACACCCTGAGCGTAGTCAAAGTACTTGACACCAACTGGGACAACCAACACCTGTCTTGGAGACAACCAGAATGGCCACTTACCAGCGAAATGCTCAGTCAAGATAGCAGTCATTCTCTCAACAGAACCCAAGATGGCTCTGTGGATCATCACTGGTCTGGCAGAGTCCTTCACATCTTCCGAGGCAACATCCTTGGTACGATACTCCAAGTCGAATCTGTTTGGCAACTGGAAGTCCAACTGGATGGTGGCACACTGGTGCCATCTCTTCAAAGCGTCCGAGATCATAATGTCAATCTTTGGACCGTAGAAGGCACCATCACCTGGGTTGACTTCCCAAGCACCACCCCACTTGTTCAGGGCAGACTCAAGTTTGCTTTCGGCCTCGTTCCATGTCTCAATCTCACCAACATACTTCTCTGGTCTGGTGGAGAGCTCCATCTTGAACTCGAAGCCAAAGACACCGTAAACAAACTTGAGGAAGTCAAAGATGTTCTCAATCTCACCCTCAATCTGATCAACGGTACAGAAGATGTGTGCATCGTCCTGTTGGAATCTTCTAACTCTGGTCAAACCAGAAAGGGCACCAGAGAACTCATTTCTGTGGATGACACCGAAATCGGCAACTCTCCATGGCAACTCTCTATAGGAACGCTCACGCGATTTGAACATGAGACAGTGGCCTGGGCAGTTCATAGGCTTGAGCCCGAACTTCTCCTTTTCAACGTCAAATGTGAACATGTTCTCTTGGTAGTTGGCCCAGTGGCCCGAGGTCTCCCACAACTTGGCGTTGTACATGTTTGGGGTGATCACCTCGTCGTATCCACGCTTGCGGTACTCGGTTCTCAGCAAATCGACAAGAGTGTTGTAAATTCTGGTACCGTGTGGCAGCCAGAAGCACGATCCTGGGGACATTTCGTTAAAGTAGAACAACTCCTGCTCCTTGCCGATCTTTCTATGGTCTCTCTCAGAGGCCTCTTTCAAGAACTTCAGGTGCTCATCCATGAGCTTCTTGTCTGGGAAGGAGACACCGTAGATTCTCTGGAGGGATTCGTTGGTGGCGTCACCCAGGAAGTAACACGACGAGTTCTTCAAGAGCTTGAAAGACTTGATCTTACCAGTGTGTGGAATGTGTGGACCGACACACAAGTCGATCAGCGAACCACATCTGTACACGGTGGTGGATCCACCGTCTGGCACCTTGGTGGACACCAAGTAGGTCTTGTACTTGGAGTAATGGAACATCTTGAGTAAGTCCTCCTTCTTCATCACGAGTCTCTCAAACTTCTGCTTCTGCTTTATGACCTGCTTGGCGACGCCTTCTAAGTTAGGGAAGTCGGCCTGTGAGACGGAAGTCTCACCACCGTTAACAGAAAACTCGTAGAAGAAGCCCTCCTGAGTAGGTGGACCCAAACAGATGTGAGCACCGAGGTTACACTCACATGCCTCACCCAATACGTGGGCAGACGAGTGCCAGAAGACACGCTTACCTTCATCAGTCTCGAAATCGAAGAACTCAAGCTGCGCGTCCTTCTCCAATGGTCTCTCAAGATCCCAGAGCTCACCGTCCACCTTGGAGATACACTGTCTGTCCAAGAAAGACTGGCCGATAGACTTTGCAATCTCGAATGGTGAGGTCTCCCAAGCGATACCTTCCTTCACAGCACCGTCCTTCAAGGTGATCTTGATAGGCACACGTGGCTGCTCGCCGACAAAGCTGTCGTACTCGCCCTTAAGCTTATCAAAGAGCTGGATACGCTCATCGATGAACTCAGGTTGTGGCTCCATGTACAACTTATTGGCAACAGAGCCGGCATTCTTGTCCTTCTTCTTCTTCTCCTTCTTAGCTGGCGGCTGTGCCGGCGGCTGTTGCTGCTTGTCGAGTGAGAGCTCCTCGACCTTCTTTGTGACTTCTTCGGCCATCGTGGAATGAATTGGTTCTTACCCTTATAAATTTCAAATGATGTCCTGAAGTGACGTGGTATTCATCAAGTTTCAGTGACTCTTTGGAAAAACGGCCACCGCTTTACTGGCACGAGCGCGTTTGGCAGACTCTTTTTTGTTTTTTTTTCGCGAAGAGGGAAAAGCACTCAAATTTTGGACCAATCTTATAGTTGAGGGAAAGTGTTGATATTGGTAAAGAGTCAGGAATTACGGAAGATATGGAGTTGTAAGTTGCACCGTTGGATTCAGCTATTCAATGCACATGAGCGAAAAACTAACATTTTCCCACCAAAAGAGAAGAAAGTGGCGACACCAGCTTCAGAAGTACCAAGACGGTCGCACTATCTATCGATGAGGTGAATGACAACGCCGATGAGCTGATAGAACTCAGGGGAGAAGGGCGTTATTTCGGTGCTAATGACGGCCCACAGGGCCCCATATGCTCTAATTGCCACCAGCGGGGCCATAGAAGAGCACAGTGTAAGACCGTTGTGTGTCACTCATGTGGTGTCATTGATGACCACTATGAACAACAATGCCCCAAGTCGATGGTCTGTGCTAACTGTGGAGAGAAGGGCCATTTCAAGAACCAATGTAAAGAGCGGACGAGAAGGATATACTGCCAGTCGTGTACATCAACGCGGCACACCACGGATCGATGCCCTGGCATATGGAGATCGTATTTGACGAAGGAATCAGAGAGACGCATGGGACTGCCTAACAACATTTACTGCTATAACTGTGCAGAAAAGGGTCATTACGGTGATGAGTGTACCGATCAAAGATCGTCTCGTAATCCAAACATTGACGGCTCGGCCTTCAGTGGACACAACTTACCGAGACAAGTGCGTGATCGATACTTTGACCTACATAAGAAGCGGAGACACTACGATAGTGAGAACGACGACTACGATGAAGACTACAGAAGACACGATGCTCCCCAGCCCAAAAAGAGCGGATTCCTCGGGAAGATCAAGGATACCTTTAAGAAGAAGAACAAGAACGGGATTAACAAGCAAGACATACGGAAGACACAGAGCATGCCACGGATGTCTCAGTCAGGGGTTGTCCCACCGAGGGGGCCTTCATCGAGAGCACCATCGGTTTACAACTATCCTAGAGGTGGTGGAGACTCTTATGAACAGCAGCCGTATGCCCAGAGCGGGTTCAGTCGGTCTGGGTATTTAGAGCCCAGCAGAACGAACCAGTCTAACAGCTTCGACAACCCGAAGAAGAGCCTTGGCAGTCGTTTCAATAAGAGACGGAAGTACTAATTCGATCAATCTGAAATGAATGCTATAATGTCCAGATCTCATAATTATACTTTAAAAGCGTCTAGTGCAAAAAAAAGAAAAATATATATATACATATACCCCGGTCGCGGGCCGATGACTCGGCGAAAAGCTAATAGCATGAACAATTCATCGATCACCATCTAAGAGGCCTCAAAAAATAGAGGACAACAATGCTGAGATACACCGCGCTGAGGGCCGTAAGGGCTGCTTCTCAGAGGTCGATATCGCCTGTTTCCCGTGCTGTTTTGAGAGCTGCTGCTGTGCAGAGACCACTACATTGCACTGCGTACAGATTGTCCACCAAGGAGGTGAAGCTCACTTCAGAGACGTATCCTAATATTCTGAGGGATGAGCGCTATAAGCAGCTGGATGCCACTGATTTGGAGTTCTTTAAGTCTGTCTTGTCCGAGTCCCAGATTGTCACTGATGCTGACGACTTGCTGTTCCACAATGAAGACTGGATGAGAAAGTACCGCGGTCAGTCCAAGGTTACTCTCAAGCCAAAGACTACCCAGCAAGTATCGCAGCTCTTGAAGTACGCCAACGAGCACAAGATTGCTGTGGTGCCACAGGGCGGTAACACTGGCCTCGTCGGAGGCTCCGTGCCCGTGTTTGACGAGGTGGTGCTGTGCCTCTCCAACATGAACCAGATTCGTCACTTTGACGAGACCTCGGGTATCCTCAAGGCAGACACAGGTGTTGTCTTGGAGACAGCAGACCAGTTCCTCGCTGAGCACGGCTACATCTTCCCACTGGACCTTGGGGCCAAGGGCTCGTGCCACATTGGTGGTACCGTTGCCACAAACGCTGGTGGATTGAGACTGCTGCGTTATGGCTCTTTGCATGGTACTGTCCTTGGGTTGGAAGTTGTGCTTCCTAACGGTGACGTTGTCTCATCGATTGATGCATTGAGAAAGGACAACACTGGTTATGACCTTAAGCAGCTGTTCATCGGCTCTGAAGGGACGCTCGGTGTGATCACCGGATTGTCCATCCTGTGTCCTCCAAGACCAAAGAACTTCAACGTCGCATTCCTCGGTCTGCCGGACTACGAAAGCGTGAAGAAGACGTTTGTGCAGGCCAAAGGTGAGCTTGGTGAAATCTTGTCCGCTTTCGAACTCATGGACAACAACTCGCAGGTGTTGACGAAGAAACATCTACAGGCCACTCATCCGTTAGAAGAAGAACACCCATTCTACGTGCTCATTGAGACATCTGGATCCAACGGTGTACACGATACTGAGAAGCTCGAGTCCTTCTTAGAGAATGCCTTTGAGAACGAAGTCATCTCCGATGGTGTCATCGCTCAGGACGAGACACAATTGAAGGCCTTGTGGAATTGGCGTGAACAGATCCCAGAGGCCTCACAAGTCGGCGGTGGTGTCTACAAGTACGACGTTTCCTTGCCCCTCGACCACTTGTACGGTCTCGTGGATGCAATGAGAGAGAGACTAAACAAGGAAGGACTGATTGGTGACACCGAGGAGTACCCGGTTATCGATGCTGTCGGTTATGGTCACGTTGGGGATGGTAACGTTCACTTGAACGTCGCAGTGAGACGCTACGAAAAAGCTGTGGAGAAGTGTCTCGAGCCAGCAGTCTACGAGTGGGTGTCTTCCAAGAAGGGATCCATCTCCGCAGAGCATGGCTTGGGTTTCCAAAAGAAGAACTACATCGGGTACTCCAAGTCTAAAATGGAGATCCAGCTGATGAAGCAGCTCAAGGAGTTGTATGATCCTAATGCTATTCTGAACCCATACAAGTACATCTGATCTATCCATCAATTCGTTAAGTTTCATTATCTTATACATATTTTCCTTTTTTTTTTGCACATGCACTACTTTTTCTTCTTGTCTTGTAAGTGTCCACCTTCTCTTAGGGCTTCCACTGCTACTGTGCTTATATGCCTAAACCGGGCGCCTCCGAGGGGAGTGCCACCATACCACCGAGTTACGACAACTAAAACGTTAACCAGTGAAGTTCTCTCTAATAGTCCCATTAGTCTCAACGCTGCACCCGATTCTCCACAATCGCTCATTCCTTGATTTGTTACCGAATCTTTACCTGTCCGCCAGGCATACATCGCTTGATGCGTTGCTTTTTGTATTGATTTTTCTGAGGATATGAGACATTCCAATAGCTCAGGGACGTCATTGGGTGAGTTTATGGGAATAGCACGGCCTTGGAACTTGGACTTTTTATCTGTGAGAATAGAGGAAGTGGACCATTTACTCTAATAACAAAGTGTTAGTTAGTCTACTGATTTATTCCGTTGAAATTGATAAAAAGGCAAAGAATATACATATTACATACCAATTGTCGTACCCCCTTCCTCGCTACTTGACACATTGTAAACTCTCTTCGTATGGGTTCAAATATCATCATTTATCTCAACAATAGGACACATAACTATATATATAAGGAATTTTTCATTCTCTTTCTCTCTCTCTCTGTGGTCTGCCATCCCCGCGTGTGCCAATAGAAGATCAATATATAATAGTGGGGCATGGGGGGAATAAATAGAAAGTAGAAACGTTGAAGGCACTGATCAGCACGCTGAAATCTCTATATATATATACACATTCCCTTCCGCCCCATACATAGCAACACACTACAAGTGAGCAAATACTTAAAGTCTATTAAATGCCAATCACCAATTCCCCGTACGTGTCAATCGTGTCGTCGTTAAGGTATAATATAATACAACCCCCGCCCCCATTATCATATAGTCCTAGGATATAGTTTACTTCCCAGGCTGTGGGAACTCGGTGTATGGAGGTGGCTGCGGGTTCGTAGACCCATAAGACTGTGGGTTGCTCCCGCTCATGAGCTGTTCATTCGTTGGGGTATCGACACGTTCTCTCACAATAACAGTGCTGTTTGTACTTGAGTTACCACTATGGTGGTGCGAATGTGTATGCGAGTGTGTATGTGTGTGAGGCCCACGTACTTGACGGTATATCTGGGATTCTTCGTCCAATACAACATACTTCACTGGATATTTGGCAATGATGTAGAAAGAGTGGATAACACCGGGTAAATAACCGAGGAAACACAATGCAATGTTAATTAACGACTCAGCAGAGCAGAGGCCACATTTCACCCATACTGGGAATGGAGGGAACACAAGGGCAATGAGCACCAAAATGCAATCGCAGCAACACATTTTCTCTTTTTGTTTTGTACTGGGTTATTCAATACGATCCTCTTTTTCTATTAAAAAAGTGGCGAGAGTCTCGCTTTTATATCCCCCTGCAGTGGCTGCCTTGTGTGTGTGTGTGTGTGTGTGTGTGTGTGTGTTTTTTTTTTGGCCTACACAATACATCGGCAGGGTCCGGGGCCGGCGGGAAGCCGTCGGTATACCAACGGTTTACCTATGGTTCTATAAAATATCTTCATTCATTTCCGGTTAATGCCCTCTTACTATAATTTACCTAGGGAATCTCGCCATACACAGCCCTGTGGAACTGCTCCGTAAGGTCAGTGCTTTGGTTCGGTCCCACTGTGGACTCATGATACAAGTCGTCGTTGTCTTCATCACCACTCTCACTTTCATCACTTAATAGTGCTACAGATTCGATATAAGGTGGTGGTTGTAACGGCATCGTGTCTTCGTCATACTCCTCATCATCGGATCCATTGTTTGTACCAGTCTCGGATAAATCAGTTGGTTGGTGGCTCAAAGTTCGTCTGAACGAGTTCAACATCTCCACTTTAGCAGAAGTGGAACGACGACGATATGATGCCAATGAACCAGAAGAGTCATTAATCATCAAACCATCAATATTATCATACACTGGGTCCAATGAGGCAGTGTTGATGGTGGAGGTACGAGATAGTCGATCAAGAGTCTCCTCATGAGTAGGAAGCAGCATTGGTGAGTTCATAGGTGACATTGCCTCATCGAATGTAGGCAACCTATCCATCCCCACTGGTGGATAATAAGGCATCACTGCATCATCCGAGTATGCTGGTAGTTCAACATTCTCTGGTACACATGCCCCATTCAATACAAACACTGGAGTATCGATAATCACCTCATAATGATGGATCTTACCATCCACTGCGTCAGCCTTAGAGATACGCACACAAATCTGTAACTTGTGGTCCACTTTGACGTAGCGGTTGTTTAAAGAGTCAGGTGTGAGACCCATATCTGGATTATTGATCTTTGTCACTGTCTTCACATTGTAGTTCTGGTTGGCAATCTTGGTACGCAACTCTTTTGAGGCCTGTGGTTTGTTCTTATCTGTATTAACCACTGTTGGTAGGAAGTGTTTGGTAGAGTGTGGATACAACCTTGTACTATTTCTTGGCTTGATGAATGGGAGATACGTAGAGATGGATAATGGTCCCACGATACCGACTTTGTCCGTAGATGTCTCATCTGCTTGATAACAACAAGAAAGTAAGTTGTCATACACCGCAGCATCTTCCACTACTTCCTCCCTCACAGCCTTGGAGTTCCTTGCCTTTGTGCGCACTTCAAGCAACGGTACAATTTTCTCATTCCCGTTAGTCTGGAGATACGTCTCATCATCCGTGTTTGAATGCTCGTCATATTCATACTCCAAGTTCTTGGAGACATATGTGACCTTTTCAATGATATTCACTTTGATTCTCTTTACGCTGACTTTCTTCTCCAATGGGATGAATTTCAACTTGAAGGGAAGCTCAGTACCCAATGTTACATATTTTTTGGGGAACGAAATCTCATAACTCAAGGTGTCATTCCAAACTTTACTCACAAATATCGGCTTATCAGCTGTGGTTATGCCCATGACCGGTGGAGCTCTGATCACTGGTACGTAGCATTCACCAAAGTAATACGATTTGTCCTTCTGTGCCACAATGGTACGTAAAGTATAAGACACATGCGTTTTTGTAGTGACCACGGTCTCTGGTAAACTCGGTTCAAAGAGCGTAGGTAGTAAGAAGATGTAGTTTCCTGGTGGATAGCTGATAAACCCAGGGTTCCCATTGAGACAACCGACAACAAATGGATCCTGGTCACGCTTTGGATGGATGTACCCGCCACGAGTGACTTGGTCATAGGATCTCAACTGGACCTTCTTTGGTTGGATCTTCTGTTCTGTGAGAAACTTTGAGCTATCCATATCTGGGTCGATATCATCATAGTTCCACTCGTCATCCTCATCGACAACTGCATCTTCTGATAGGGGAACGAAGAAGTTGTAGTTCGTCAAGTTTAACTGCCAACTTGCCTGGCCCAACTCAAACTCTTCCTTTCTTATAGAACGGTCCAATGGCAAGCCCTTGGGCCACTGAGTCGAGCACACAGCTTGCAACTGTGCCTTAATCGCCGTGATAGGCATTGGCTTCTGAAGTGTCAAGATAACACCAAAAGTGTGTGAAATCGGGTCCACGCTGTCGTCCAGATGTGTCTCAATCGGGCGTGAAGCCGGCTGTGGGTCTGTAGAGTTAACTCCATTGGAATGTGAGGGTACTGCCATCGAAGAGCTTTGTGGAATTGGATTTGGAGAGTTGAGCTCCAAATTCTGTTGTTCCTCCTCTGAAATTGACACCAAGGATGGCAAAAAGACGTTCTCACCGGATGCCGAGACAGATATACGCACTGATGATGACTCTTGCACAATCTTTGGCGCAGACAGCCCTTGGAACTTCAGATATTGCAACACCTCTTTGGGAAACCTGTCGTGGTTTAACGTCTTGAACCGTGTGAGTTCCATCGTATTCAGCTCAGAAATGGAAGATACCATCGAGTTCAAATCATCCGATGAGTTATTGGAGAAGAAGGAGAGCCTTTTCGAGAGCGTATTCGAGAAGGTCCTCGTTAGGTTTGTCTTGCCGCCATGACTCTGTGAGCGAGCTCTTGTTGTGCCTGCCGAAGACGATGAGTTCCCATTGCCAGAGCCAACGTTCGTTATTCCATCATGGGTGGAACTTCTTTTGTTGGCGGCACAATGGTCCGCCTCAGACTTCCGCCTCAACTTGAAGGGCAGCGAGAACATATTTCTTCAGCTTCAAAATACGATATAAAGAAGATGAAGTATAGATCCCATGGGTACTCTTCTATACATATTCTTTGTTTTTATCAAAGGCAGCAGCTACGCTCGCCAGGCCTAGAACAGTCTATAATATACATTCGCGGCCCCAGCTTTTTTTTTTTTTTTTTTTGGCCGGCGCCAAGTGTTCCAATACAATTTTTTAAAATTGCGCGGGCGGATAAGGGCACGTCAATTTTTTTTTTGGCTTGCGGAATTAATACGTAGTGCTGCTAGCAATTTTATTTTCATTATATCCCAGACTCTTAGAAGTCTTGGAAGCGTGATCATATACGCTTGGAAGCTGGTATATATATATATATATATAGGATTTGCAGAGCTTTTAAATGATTTATATATATATATATATATATAACCTCTTTGATTACTGCAGATCTTGCCATCTCTGCTCAGATCCAAATTCCAACCTGAAGGTACCATATAGCTCACACTCAAGTATGACGTCATAATTAGATGTGGTGTTTGGGTGTTTTTTAGCACCTGAAAATTGCATGTCGATTATATATATATATACCATGGAGAGGAAAGTGCAGGAGTAAACTTGGGAACCAATAGGACAGAATGACATGTCAGATGCATTTACTTTCTAATACTACCACCCAATGCATCATTATAATGTCAACCAAAAAAGCTACCATATCTTTTTGCACCATATTCCGAGCAGAAAGAGATCATTAAGAAGATCATATACGATCGATGAGCTTTTCACCTCTACTCCATCAAAAGCTCTTATACTCGATCGGCCTTTGAAATGAAGGTGCACAATGGGATACATCTTGTGGTCCTACAAGGGGTAAGGACCGCGCTGCCAATGTCGCTACGGATCCGTACCGTGTGGAGAGATTTGATGCAGTGGTAGGTCTGCGTCCTGAGTCTCGAGACATTGACTGTATTCTTTGGTCCCACTGTTGAAATTTGACCCGCCTTCGACTTATACTTACAGGGTGATATATACTACAGACACGATATTAGAGAAGAAAATCCATCAGCGTACATTGAGGATTATATACAGGGAAAGACATATCACGGTCCATAGAGCAGCTTGAGTAGAAGGTTGAGTTGCAGCTCTTGTTGGGCTCGCCGAGATTCTTCAGACAGCTCTCCGCATCCTCTGCAGCTCCCGTATGAGCAGTTCAAAGTGAATGTCATTCTGAACTCCAGTTTCAGTGTTGCATTGACGAATATCGCATGGGACCAGTTGGCCTTAGATGTTGGCACTCTCTCCATCCAGTCCTTCATTCGGTCCTCCATCTTGACCCTCTGCCACATGAGTTCCCTCTTCCACATCTGGAATTCTCTCTTTTTTCATGGCGTGTCGTATATCGTGGTATACTGCCGCTGCAATGACACTAATGAGCACAGTTCCATGGATAAGATAACCAACAATTAACACATAGCTGGCGATCAAAATCTTCTCCCAATCTGTGTAGAGTACGCAAACATATAAGAGCCCTGCTTGGCCGAATAAAAGACACACCACCCCGGCGATTGCTTTGTAAATTGGAAGCTGATCGAAATCCCCCGTGTCTAACGCAAGCCTGTGCTGACCAATCACCACCCTATACACGACATAAGAGCACACGATGAGAAAGAACGCAGTCCCGCAGAAGGTCAGGCATGTCATGAAGAAATCTATCATGGGTTTTGATATTGGATCATCTGTGAATGCGGCTGCATCAGTCATGTTCATCGTCGACATTTTGCTTCTCTGTTGTGGGGGATTTATCTGTGAACGGGGCCGTAATACGTATGGTATATAACAAGTATATCAACAGCTACAAATGCCAGTATTAAGAATAATTCTAAGCTATATAGATTTAATGTATATATATAACCACGCAGTCGATCATGGCCTATATATATGACTGCTGCGCGGTTTTTGAAGTAATCGGCAGCCTTATTGTACTCTTTTTTCTAATATATACTTATAATAATATGAGTTCTTATTGGGCATCGACAGTACTGAATGGGGATTAGTGCGTAGAGTGGAACTTTGCCGCAAAAAACAGTCCTGCAAAGACCCAAAGCAGGCACGACTCAACGTAGAATGGACAAGCTATAAACAAACAAAATTGATTAGGCATTCCCGCGTACCTTTGTTTACCCCTCGGAATTACTTGGGCAAGCTGACCACTACCGGCCCTGACGTCGCGTTGTGGCCCGCGCCATTTTCTAGCGCAGGCAGATCGCAGCACTCGCGGTGATCTGCCTCTTCAAGAAACGGGCTGTTCTGCAATCACATTCCCCTTCTTCACAATTTATATTCAAGTAGTCTGTATAGCCGTTAATTAAGATGGCTGACTTTATCGGACAGGTCCAGAGCGCCCTCAAGGGCATTGATTCTGTAAGTTTTACCTTTTGATCTCTCCCACCTGCTCTCCTTTGATGGACTTTAAAATCCCTGAGTGAAACAAAAGCAACCACCAAACAGCTATAACTAATACCAATAGAAATTTGCAGGCAACTCAGTTCTTGGTCAGTTTGAGTCTGCTTCCGGTCTGCCAAGATCCTACGCTGTTGTTGGTGCCGGTGCCGTGTACTTCCTCCTTATCTTCATCAACGTTGGTGGCATTGGCCAATTGCTCTCCAACATTGCTGGGTTTGTCATTCCTGGTTATTTGTCTCTCAAGGCTTTGAATACTGCCACTTCGAGAGATGACACAGAACTGCTGACTTACTGGGTCGTGTTTGCCTTCTTGAACGTAATTGAATTCTGGTCCAAGGCCATCTTGTACTGGATCCCATTCTACTGGTTCATGAAGACCGTTTTCCTCTTGTACTTGGCCCTCCCACAGTTTGGCGGTGCCCAAGTCGTGTACGCCTCTGTGGTCAAGCCATTGGCTGACAAGTACGTTGGCTCTGCCAACAAGATTGCCGACAAGGTCGAAGAGGCTGCCGAGGGTGTCTCCTCTGCTATTGAACACTAAATGTTATACTTTCATGAGGCTGCATATATGTGTGTAGTATACCCTTTTTTTTTCTTCTTCTATACACTCAAAGCGTCTGTGTGAACTTGCCAAAGTCAAACTGCTCAGTTTGTCTCCCATTGACACCATCGTACTCAAATTTGACTCTCAGTTTCACTTTACTACCAACAGTACCGATAATCTTCAAGTCCTGTGTAACAAAGCCCATAGGTTCAATAACATGGCTTGAAATAGAAGACATTGTAAGTTTCTGGGACTTTGGCACTGCAATCAACAGCTGCAGATTTTGTAATTGCTGATCAGTCTTATTCTCCAATAGAGTCTCCACAATGGCCTGGCCATTGCCCATTGACTTTGGTTTGAATGAAACTCTCACATTGTCATTAGACAGTGCCTGAATACCGCCTGTTGGCACCTGTCTTACGACATCAGATGCTGGCTTGGTCGAAGAACTAAACAGACCAAGGATATCGGTCTTACCTGGAGATTCAGCAGGTTTACCACCAAAGATATCACCTAATAGATCAGCAGATTTTGTGTTGCCGTTGTTGTTGTTGTTGTTGATGTTGCTGTTAGAAGCTGTCTGGGATGCATTGTTGTCGTTATCATCCATCAAGTCCAACAGCAAGTCTTCAGCATATGACCCACCAGATCTCACAGCAGTGGTGGTAGTACCAGTGTGAGCCACAATCTTGGTTTTACCCTTTGTGGTCAACGAAATAGTGTCCTTCTCTCTGATAACAGGAGCCGGCATTCTTCCAAGAACGCCTCTCTTGATGTGTTCGTTTTCGTTGAATAAAGCGGAATAACACACTGCTTTGATCTGGATGTTCAAGTCACTCGATGTGGTTTTGGACTCGATGTAGTTCTGCAACTTTGCTCTCGAAGCACCATCGGTAGCTTTAATTGAAAGCTTCAAACAAGCAGTCAGGATGTATGAGACAATAGTAAAGTCATCATCTTTCGAGCTCGAAAGATCAATCAAGTAATCAACAAGAACAGAGTCTGTGATCTTCTTATCATCAGACAACGAAGTGCCGATCAACAAGTCACCGTATTCGCCAATCAAGTAGATAGACATCAAGTCTAGACCATCCTGAGATTGCTCCTCATATGCGCACTTGAACAGTTTGTTAGTAGTGTAACTCTTCAGCTCATCATCGTCTTTAATGTTCATAATCAGCGCCAATAGCTGAGAGACGATCTTTGTGTTCAATGCCTCATCACTGAGCTGTGCCAACTTCACTAGTGTGTCGAATTTCCACTTCTCGTTAGGAACCAGATCACGGCGTTCCAAGATGCTTGTGACATTAGTGACAATATAAGACTTCAATTCCAGATCGTTATTCACAGGGTTCTCCAAGAATGTCAAGATCTCACGGATCAAAATACGAATGTTGGACGAATCCAAAATGGCAAATGATAACTCCAATGCTCTTCTCTTAATAGAGATATCCATATCCGACAAGCAAGAGACGATGGTTTGGCGATGTCTCTGCACTGCTAATGGCTCAATGGCCACCACTGTGAGCAGAGTGTTTAGTGCAACGTATCTGTTGTTGTTCTCCTTTGTGCTTAACAACTGACCCAATGTATTGATACCCAGGACCTTAAGAGCAGGGTCCAAGTTAGGGATGTTGAAGATGGTCTTGACAACTTCATGGAGCACAGCTGCACCAGTGTTCTTAGCGAATGGTGTAGTCGATGCAATGGTAGTCAGCATATCATTCAACTGCTCGGTGTACTTAGAAGAGATCTCCGTCTGTGTCTCGTCTGTGAATATGACGCCCAGAGTTCTCACCATCGAGATGACCAAGAATGGATCTGGCAATGACGTTGTGTCGTACTCCGGGTTGAAGTTGGAAGTCAAATGCTTCATGATCTCAATGATCTTTGGCACCGTCGAGATAAGAAATGGTCTCGAGTCAGGTGAAACTTCATACAGGGATCTGATAAGCTTCATCGTGCCGAGCAGCACGCCATGGTCCTGAGCGGATAGCAGCGATTGTACCTTTCCTTCGAAGATCTCCGCGAGATCCGGATCCTTCTCCACGATCTTGGATGCCACGAGTGCTGCTTTCTTCTTAAGGTAGTTGTTGTTCCCCGAGATGACCTTCTCCACATCGGTGTACAGGTCTCTCGCCAGCGCCGGAGAGCATATGTTGCCCGTGGTGCACAGCGCCAGGGAAACGATGAACTGGTTCGGGTGGTTCATGTCGTTGTTGAGCGAGTTTGTCAAGAGCGTCAATACCTCCTGGTTCTCGTCCAAGATGAGCATTGTGGCTAAGTAGCCCAGGCGCTTGTCAACAAAGTTCGGCGATGCCAGCAGCTTGATACACTCGATCTGCCCAAAGTGTGTCTTCTCGCCCAGGATGTACAGATAGAGCAGTTTCTGGATGTTGACCCTGCGTGTGTTATGTGACACAGTGGTGTCCTTGAACGACGTTCTGATCAGCGCGGACTCCCGTCTGATGATCGAGCGCTCGTCCGCAATCGTCTTGGACGCACGCACCGACTTGATGAACGAGCGCAGCGAGGTAGTCATCTGTTTTTGTTCTTTTTGGCTCTTGCTGACCAGCTAATACGCTCTCTATATATATATATATAAGCGTAGTGCTGGTCGTTTGTTGATGTTTCCCAAGCCATGAGCGCCTTGGCGCTGGCGCGCGGCGCGCTGAGCCAGTGGTGTTTGGGTTTCCGAACCGAATTACTTCTTTCATATGACGAATGGATTAGAAGGCATCATTACTTGGAATATTATTGGGCAGCTAACGCGGTGAATATGGCAGAAATTGAACCACAGTATTCCTCAAACGTGACTGCGCTGAAAGAATCAGTGGATTTTCCACAGGATACGCCGTCGCCAGGCAATTCAACGACAAACAGTGGGGATGCATCGCAGGTAAACAGCGAGCCATCCCTGGAAGTCCTCAAACAGATGATGGAGTGGCTCAGGAAAGTCGATCTGGTGGATGCTCCACAGAGGTGCGTGCTGAAGAGGCGTGCAAAGCTTGTGGGGGCGCCTTACGTCGAAATGCTGTCGGATAAGGGCAAGGAGAGCCATGCTGACGGATGTGCAGTGCTCGGTAAGGTCTCTGTGGATCCACAGAGGCAGATGGTGACACTGGAGCTGGTGAATACTTATGAGGGGAAGCTGTACGAGGCAGAGTTTCCTGCTGACCTGAGCTCTTTCAGGCTGGAGGAAAGGAACTTTGTAAGGGCTTTCGAGGGTCTCAACGATGCAACGTGCAAAGTGACAGACATTGGGAAGGGTGCAGTGGTGATGCTCAGAGCACAGGCGTATACTCTGCAAATGAAGTCTTGTTCAGGTGTGAATGGTAGTGCCGTTTCTTCGGTACAGACATCACCAGCTGAGTCGCAACGCATAGAGGAGACACCACAGTACCGCAAGCTGTTACAACAAGCTCAGCAATTGCAATCGGAAGTTAGGGCTCTCAATGCACAGCTTATCGTCGAACAGGTGCAGAACTCGTTGCACGGTGGGGAAGCCGAAGCTTCCATTGCAAATACTGTCAAGAAGGCCACTTTCAATATCCAGGAGTACAGACTAAGGAAACACATTTCTAATACGCTAAATGGTCGATTGTGTATCATTGAGAAGAACAGCACGGGGAAGTGCAACGTCGTACGGGAGATCGTTGTAATAGAGGGAGACCCACGGCTAGCGCTTAAGAACCTGACCATTGCCAATGAGCTCGCTGTAATGAAAGAGATGCGTCAGGGGAAGTTTACCAACCTTTTGCACATTGAAGATGTCTTTATGGACTATACTCCTCTACGAGGTAGTCATCATTTTGTCTCTGAGACGTGCGCTTACTCTTTGGACGAGTTTATGCACTCTTGTCTTCCAAGCTGTGACAAAGTTGTGCCATATATCATTGGTGCGCAGATCTTATCAGGATTAATACAATTGAAGCAACACACCAATAGGATCCATGGTAATCTCTCGTTCCAAACCGTGTTGGTTGATAACTCAGGTACTGTCAAGCTCTCATGTTTTGACTTTGCATTCCCTATCAATAGCGTTGTTGACACCGCATTGTTCTTCTCAGATGTATCATCCATTCCATACAAGCACACATATTTGATTGATTCCCGTGATAAAGATGTACCTTCAATCCGTGTGCTCCCATCATTGGACATATGGAGTGTCGGTTGTATTATGTTCCGCTTATTAACCGGCGGCGATTTGTTCATGGGTCCACCTACGATGCAGATGAGGGGACAGTTATCAATTAGAGCTTTTGAAGAGCCAGTCAGGGAAGCAGTGGGGTCCTTATTGACTCATTATAACTCGATGACACTACCGGAGAACGTTCTGATGTCTAGAGTGTTCACAGGACTGGAAAAGGATAGTGTGGTGAACCATTTCAAGAGGTAACTATAAGCAATGCATGCATCATTATCTGTATATGTAGGTCTATTCAGTGCTAGATTCACCGTGTGACTCCACATCTTTTGCTCCACCAGCTTCCTTCTCTGGGGAATAAGCGTACTTTGACTTGGCTCTAATTCCTGCACCAAAGAAATAGAACCCATAGGGGATCGCACAACATGCCAGGGAGATGAATGCCAATAGAGAGGAAGCCCATTGGTCTCCCAATCTATGATACATCTGGATGGTAAACAGAGGGCAAGCGGCACCCCACATGGAACGTAGAAAGGTCTTTGCTGCTAACCCAGAGGCAGCATAATGTTGGTATGAGTCCACAATGTAGTTGTTAGCCGGGTTGTACAACTGATTAAAGCCAAATCCACATGCTAGGCCAGAGATACAAGGCCCAGCCCAGCTCAAATTAGAGTAGGAGGACCATGCAAATGCAAACAACCCTGCAGGGACGAACCAACACCCAATCATCATCGGAATCAGTCTGAGCTCCGCTGGTGGAATCTCACCTCTATCCACGTACTTCTGAGCCCTGCGGTTGTAATCCTTGTTGAAGAATGGTGACACTGCAGTGGCGGTCAACACTCCCACGGCGATTGGGATGAACATAAGACCAGTCATGGAGTCGTTCCATCCTTTACCTTCTTCGTACACCACTGGGTATGCAAAGAAGAACATATAGAGCAAGCCGTAGATCACGGACATGTAGAGCGTAATGAGGAACACAATTGGCTCCATCAAGAGAATAAGCGGTCTCATAAGGGTAGAATTGACCACTTCTTTCATAGAACGCACTTGAAGCTCTGAGATGGCTCTATAGGTGTCATCTCCTGTAGCTTTTCTAAGCCTTTTTGCACGCTTCTTAAGGAGAGTTTGATGGTGTGTCTCTGGAAGTGTCACCACCAGCAGAGAATACATCACACCAGAGAAGATCAACAACACCCAGTAGATCCATCTCCAGCCCGCGTTGTCAAAGATGAACCCACCAATCAGAGGGCCAATGATGGGTCCCAAGAAGGGGGCAGCGGAGAACACGGACATCGCTACTCCTCTTTCCTCAGTCTTCCACATCTCTGCGAGATTACCACCAATGAGACACATTGGTGCGCTGAAGAAGAGGCCGTCGAAGAAACGGCATACTAACAGAGTACCAATGTTTTTGGCCACGGCACATGGGATGATGAAGATCACAGCCAGGCCTAAAGTTGATACGTAGATCGGTCTTCTTCCAAACTCCTCTGACAATGGAGCAAAGATCAGTGGGCCAATACCAAACCCAATGACCATTAAAGAAACACTGAGAATGACAACTTCCATTGAGACCCCAAAAGTTTCCATTGGTCCTGTCATACCACCGGTGACAATAGCAGAAGCCAGTGCGACGTTCAAGCAGATGGCACCTAGAAAGAACGTGATGAACCACTTCTTGCCATTTGGATAATTACGGGGGTCCTCTCTATCTCCAGACACA